>CM034410.1:3980185-5228935 GCA_019925095.2 Dendrolimus kikuchii | reverse complement strand
TTTTTGCCAAAATTACTACAGAATCCTAGAAATACCCTTAACTGTAGTTTTAATAATTATATGTGCATGTTCATAGCTCATGCCAAATGTTCTGCCATATTCTGATTACCTACAGAAAGAATGCTGTGAAATACATGACTTTATATAAAAAAACGCCTATTATGAAGCCATCTCATAAAGTAATAGTTAAGAAAAACTAAAATATAAAGTAGTCAAAACAATTTTCAAATTAGATCAAAACATTGTTATTTAATTGCTGGTAATTAGTAAATATGCTGAATTGCTTATGATTGTTCACTAAGCAATAAAAGTAGGTTACTGACAAACAATTTCAGAAATTATAAGAATTTATATTGTATTGATTGCATTATTTTTGTACTAAAGCATAACCTGGCTTTGTGCGCATTTTCCACTTCATCCATTGGTGTTTTTATAGGATAAAATTTATATGAAATCTACCTGTTTTTATTTGATATAAAACTAAAAATTACGATAATATTTTGTTTTTTTTTAACAACATTGGGTCGTTTTGGTCTTACGCCAAAAGGAAGGTTTGCACTTAAAAACCAGTGTTGTGTCGGATATAATTCTGGCACAGCAATATGCTGAGTGCCAACTTTGTGTGCTGAAAATGCAGTGTACAAATTCCAAAATTATGGTGTGTAAAAAATTGTATAAAGATTGTAATTACATTGCTATTTCTTCAAATACTGTTCTTCTATCTTTTTCTTTTCTTTAAAAATAGCCAAATTTATCTGTCATTTTCTTTATATAAGTGTCAATCCTAGTGCATGTACTAAATTAAAATGTAGTGATGAAAAACATAGAAACATAATAAATGATCTGTACAAACAGGTTGTAAATATTTTAGGCCAAGCTGCTAGTGTCACATATGTGGGTAAAGTCTACTCATAAGAAAGTAGTTTTTACGTAGAACAAGCATGTTAGTGAGTCTCACCGGAATGCTAAGCTTAAATTTAGTAATTGGGTTTATCAAAAAAAATCCCTGGACGTTCAGTATATAAGGAAATGAAACTAGCACATAAAATATTTAAAGGAAAATTAAAATGGTGCCAGAATGATCAAGACCAAATTAAGATGGATTCTTCGGTCAAATGTCATGCGGCAGCAGACTTTTAAAGTTTTTGGAAATGCACTCGAAATTTATATGTTAGCCGATTGCGCCGGTGAGTGTTGCTAATGCCTCAAGCCCTATAGACATTGTAAAATTATTTCAACAATAATTTTTATCCGTGCAGGAACGGAGAAAGAATACAACTTCCTGCGGCCGGGCGGCCTGTCGTAAGAGGCGACAAATCAACCCACAGCCAGGTGGTAGGGCATTTGTCCGACTGGATGGCTACCACCCCTGGTCTAGAGTATGTCGCCATAACAACCCTGAGTTGTGTTCTGGCATTAGTGACCAGGTTCCAATCACCCTTAAGAGAGCAGCAGCGCATTTGTAGCACCTTTGATGATGCAAATGTCCATAGGCGAAGGTAAACGCTTTCCATCAAGTGGGCCGTCTGCCGTTTTGCTGAACTCCCGCAATAAAAAAAAAGCAATTCTCTATTAAATCGCTACTGGGACCATCCTGTTGCACTCGAATTACTAGCGCCCTCACTACGTTCGTGCGCCAAACCATCTCGTGCCTAAATAGCTACTATTTCGCAGTGCGCGTAGGCAAAGGTTAAAAAGCACAGACGCACGCGTCACCATCAGTGGGCGTCTGACAGCTGAAATTATGATAATAATAACAACACATAAGTGTCCTAATGCTGGGCTCTGGCCTCCCACTGTAGGGGAACGGACAGTATACCCGCCACGCTTGTGCAAGGCGATTTATCTCGATGTGCAGGTTGCATCACGATGTTTTCCTTCACCGTTGTTAGCATATGGTAATTGCAACAATATGCACATTAGGTCAGAAAACTGTCTAACTGGTGCAGGATCGAATCCGTGCCCTTTGAGTCTAGGACGCGTACGCTAGCCATTACGCTACCACAGCTTTTAAGTGATGATGATGATGATTAAAGTAAAAATATGGGCGAGCGGGGGCGGCATTCATCATTTTTAGGACCCAGGGAATAAACAAACTCAACCGCAGCTGCTATTATTAATTAAAACCCATGCAATAATTTAAACACTTGAAGCAGATATGACGGAAAGAATTTATATAACCAGGTCATTTATGTTTGTTTGTGAACTTTATCTGTAGTTCAAGTGTTGAGTTTGCACAGATAAAGCTTAATAAGTAGATATTATTATTGTAAAATATATTATCATGTATTATATAGCAATGTTTGTCAGTGTTTGTTCAAGATAAATGTTAAATTAATACAGCTGTGTATGTGTATGAATGTATGAAAAATAAACATATCATATTGTGATAATTATGCAAATTTAAATTTAATAAGAGTTCAATGTTCTTAAAGTATGTCTATATTATGTTAATTTTTGTTAACATACCCAGACTGCGCACTCGGCAGTCTTTTAAAGCATATTGTAGCGTGTTTTTAACCGACTTTAAAAAAAGGAGATTCTGATGTGATTTCACTTTTATGTAATAATTAATTTTTTACTTATATAAACTGATGGACTCATAAACTGCATCAAAGTTCAGGATTACTTTGCAATGATTTTTTTAAATAAGTATGCAAACTTTTTAGATTAAATTATATAAATATGGAGAGACTGGCTCTTAATCTCAAAAAAAGGAAAATTTAAAAATAGAACTGCAGTAAAACAAATGAACATAGCCGGGAAAAGAAAATTTACTCGTAGTATCAGATTTGCGTGTTATTTATACCAAAGTTTTAAATTGATCTCATTGATTTTTTATTCTTTTGTCAATTGAATTATTGTTACCAGCAGAATTGTTGGATTAGTTTTTTAACTCATCGGGAGTTTTTGAACCATAATATGGATACTTCGTCCGAACAAACTGCTCAAATTGTAACATTGGTGCGGGAGGGCTTGGATCAACGAACGATTGGTAGAAATTTAAATTTAAATCAGTCTACGGTTTCTAGAATATACAGAAGGTTTGTGGAGACAGGTTCTTACAGAAGGAGACGTGATACAGGCAGGACTTGCCACTTATCACCAAGCTCTTGGAACCCGGTTAGTATTGCAATTGGGTGGATATCTCAAATGCGCGCGCGATGCGTGAATGTTTTTACGACGGATCGATTCAGACTGATCGTTGAGACGCGGAAGTGCGGGGTAAATTACTTTTTCGGGGAATCATCGTTCGTTACGCGGTGGCGTGAACATCCTGGGGCCCGGGGAAAAGGTGACGGCTCCCATTTATAGTGCTGACTAAGTGCTGTTGTCGTCGAGGGGAAGACGAGCAATCTTTGTGACTGGTCTCGTTAAGCTGCCATCCTTGGTGCTGAGTTCTACGACTCGGACGACGTCATCCCTTCCGGGCAGAATCTTCTTTATTCTTCCCATCTTCCACTGGAGTCTGGGAAGATTATCCTCCTTTATGAGTACCAGCTCACCAATCTTGGGTCGACTGGTTTCCGTAGTCCATTTAGATCGGGATTGGAGAGTGTGCAGGTAGGATTTCGACCACAAGGTCCAAAATCGCTGAGCCAACGCTTGCACTAAGCGAAAACGTCGTAGGGTTGATGGAGGAGAGGATTCATGGGAATGTTCGGGTAATGCGGTAAGTGGGCGACCTATAAGGAAATGACCAGCGGTTAGGACTTCGAAGTCTGTAGGGTCTGAAGACAGAGGGCAGAGTGGTCGAGAGTTGAGAACGGCCTCAATACGGGCTAAGAGTGTAGAAAATTCTTCAAAGGTCAGATGCTGCTCACCTAATACGCGATAGAGTAATTGCTTAGTAGATTTCACGGCTGCCTCGTGCAGACCGCCAAAAGAAGGAGCTGAGGGCGGATTGAGCAACCATGTGATCTGCTGTGTGGCTAGCTTGTGCGTAATTCTATCATCATTGGCCTTTAAGAAGTTTTGTACTTCTATGAGCTGATTTCTTGCGCCGACATAGTTTGTACCGCAATCAGAGCGAATTAGGGTAGGGATTCCGCGCCGACTAACGAACCTTTGCAATGCCGCAAAAAAGGCGTCCGTAGAAAGTTCCGAGACAGCCTCTAAGTGCACTGCCTTGGTGGCGAGACAAACGAAAACACAAAAGTAGCCTTTGAGAAGTTTGGCATTGCGTAGAGTACTTGATTTAATTAGGAATGGTCCGGCAAAATCCGTGGACACTTGACTAAACACCGGTTGTGGGCTGACTCGATCAGCCGGTAGGTCGGCCATAAAAGGGGGATTCGGCTGAGCTCGATGCCTAAAACAGCGTACACATTTAAAGACACGGTGACGAATGACTCGCCTTCCAGATAAAATCCAGTATTGTTGACGGAGTAGTGCGTGTAGTGTATCTGCGCCCGGGTGGCAGTGTATAGTGTGGAAATGATCTATAATTAGGTCCACAAGGGGGCTTGAACTGGGTAAGATGAGGGGATGTTGTGTGTCATATTACCATTTTTCTGGGTTTTAGACCAGGCAGTACGTGATGACCCAAAGCAGGGGGCATCGTGGGCCAGGTATCAGGTGGGGCCTTGAGCCAAGTAGGCGACCACCATAGGTCATAGGCTAAGAGTTCCTGTGCTGATATTCCCCTGCTAGCACAGTCGGCAGGGTTAAGAGCTGAGGGTACATGTCTCCAAGTAGGGTTACATGGATTGGCTGCAATGGCAGAGACTCGATTGGCCTCAAAGACCTGTAGGGATTGAGAAGGAGTTTTAAGCCAGGCGAGTACGATAGTACTGTCTGACCAACAAAAGTGTTGCTGAATGGTAATGTGGGCAGAAAGTTGAACAGAGACGCGAGAAATGAGCAGCGAAGTGAGGTGTGCAGCTGAAAGTTCCAGCTTTGGTATAGTCTGTCGGGTTTTAATGGGGGCTACCTTGGATTTAGAAACAAGTAGTCTGACGTGTACCTGACCCGTGATATTCGTTTCATGAAGATAGACTGCGGCTGCATATCCGGATTCGGATGCATCGGCAAAACCGTGTAGGGTGTAGGTGGAATCTTTGCTGGTGCAAATTGTTCTGGGGAGTCGAAGAGCAGAGAGTAGAGGTAAGTCTTCAAAAATGTGCTGAAATTGAAATGTGACATCATTGGGAGCCGATTCATCCCAGTCTAACTTTAGAGTCCATAGGTGCTGAATGAGCAGTTTTGCGCGGAAAATAACTGGGCTGATCCATCCACTAGGATCGTATAAACGAGCGATGGTACTGAGTATTGACCTTTTGGTAAATTTTTCCAGTGTAGGTACCGAAATGTGATATGTAAATTCGTCCGTTTGGGGTATCCATTGCATACCAAGTACCTTGATTGCATTGGAGTCGGGTACAACATCAAAATCCTTGGGTATGTCACATTGATCATCCGGGAAGCGTTCTAAAAGCTGACGAGAGTTTGAGGTCCACTTTCGCAAATGAAATCCCCCTAGGGCTAGTAACTCAATGAGTTCAGTCTGCAGAGCTATTGCCTTGTCAACTGAATCATGCCCAGTCAGAATGTCATCCACGAATATGGAGTGCGTAAGAACCTGTGCAGCCTGGGGAAAACGGTGACCTTCATCAGTGACCAGCTGTATAATAGATCGATTGGCGAGGAAGGGGCTGGGTCGTAGGCCATACGTGACAGTGGACAGGGCGTAAGTGAGCAGAGGTTGATCTGGAGAAGAGCGCCATAGAATGAGTTGGAACCGTCTGTGGTCTGGGTGAACTAGTATATTTCTAAACATCATCTGGATGTCTGTACTAAAGACCACTTTGTGAGTACGAAAATTTAGAATGATGTCAGTAATATCACGTTGGAGCGGTGGGCCAGTGTGCAGACAGTCATTAAGACTGACACCATTAGAGCTCTTACAGCTGCCATCAAAAACCGTGCGAAGTTTTTCAGAGTTGGCTTTGAAGATGCCATGATGCGGGACGTAAAAATGGTCTTTTCCTTTAAATGTGCTGGGGTGACAAAGAGCCATGTGGCCCATGTCAATGTATTCCTTCATGAAGTCGATATATTTTGAGCGGAGGGTAGGATCTCTTTGGAGTTTGCGCTCCAAATTAAGGAATCGTCGTAGTGCAATAGCGTGGGTTGCACCGAGCTTAGGTGCCTTTGTAAGAAAGGGAAGGGATACTATGTATCGCCCTGTGGGATCACGTGTGGTGGTAGAACGAAAGTTCTCCTCACACTCGTCAGAGGTTGAGTTGTCCTTTGATTGCACTTCTTCGACTTCCCAGAATCTCTCCAGAGCGGAGTGTATTTCTTTATTTGAGTGTTGGGGTTGTAAACAGTCAATATTTACTAGTGCTGAATTAACTTGAGGCTCAGGCTTTGTGTAGTTTGGATTGATAGGACCTAAAAGAGCGAAATTGAAGATCGTGCCGAAGGCTATTGGCCTGCCGGGGCCCAAAAAAATTTTGTTACCATCCAAAATTTGGCCCAAGACATCAGAACCCATAATCAAGTCAATAGCGGCTGGAAAACGATAAGACGAGTCTGCTAGGGGAAGCTGTGTCGAGTCGAGGAGTGGAACAACGTCAGGTAACATTGTTAATGGTAAAAGACCTGTCAAATCTGGTAGAATGTATGCCTTTGCGCTAATTACTGGGACTTCGGTGTGAATAGGGCGGAATGTGATGGTAGTTGAAGAACTAGAGTTTTGAGTCTGCTGATTACCGACTCCTGTAATTTTTAGTTCTGTGTGCTCGACAGGCAAACGTAATTTTTGTGTCATAGTTTTAGTTAACAAGGTTAGCATGGAACCGCTGTCTAATAATGCTCTTGCCTTATGAAATTCTCCAGCGTTGTCTGCTAGTTCTAGGGACACAGTGGGTAATAAAACTGGTGGATCGTGTACTGTAATGTGCTGAGTATGTGCTGAAATATGACTGTCATTTTGGTTAGCTTTATCAGAGGAAGTAACAGGGCTGCCGGGCAAGTGATTATTATGATAAACTTTATTATCATAGTGCTGAGTATGAAACTGGGATTTATTTTGTTTACGTGATGTAGTGGATGGTGTATATTGTAGCGATGGTATGGGTGGGTGTAGTGTAGTATTGTGTAAGTGAGTAGCAGGTAGTCATTGTTGTGAATTAATAGGTGAATTACGACGAGAAGAGTTTCTTGATTCCGTGGTTGGGCGGGTGTGTTCTTGTCCTCTTAGTTGTGGGGGCAAGAGGTGAGAATTGTCATATGTGGGTGATTCAAAGCCACTGCGATGTAAGGTGGTATGGTGTTTCTCGCTATCACATTCTCTACACCGTCCTGTGGATCTGCACTCGTCAGAGTAATGGGGTCCTAGACACTTACGGCACCGTTCATGAGCTTGGATAAAATCCCAGCGCCCTTGCGTAGGCTGTCTTAGGTATTCACCGCAGTTCAGCAACCTGTGTCCTCTAACGTGACACCAAGGGCAGTAATAATTATTGGTCGGTGCTGGTGGGTGGGCGGAATCTTGTGCTATGGGCTCGAAATATTGTGTAGACTGTGGGTATCCTTGAGCGTACTGTACAGGGTACGCTTGACTTTGTAGAGGATATGCAGGGCGCGTTAAAGGTGGGCGGACGGAAGTAGTGGGCTGAAAACGAACGTGCCGAATTTCTGGTCTGGGTGCAGAAGCGCGTGGTTGGTACCGTGCTGAGGGAGAAGCACGTTCAGTTTGTCTGTATGTCGGGCTGAGGGGAGGGGGGGGTGGGTTATATGTCTCAGTTTCTGTGCAACGTGCATGGTCTTCTAAGAATGTGATTACATCCTTTAAGGTGGGCAGAGTGTCTGAAGACCCATGCGTTCGTTCAAATAATGTGCGAAGCTCGCCCTTTAACTTCCGCACTACTATTGACACTAGGACGTAGTCTGAGTCATGTAGTGGTAAGTTTAGGTTTTTAAGCGCCGATTGGGTTGAAATAAGAGGGGCTAAAAATAACTGTCTGATTTGTGAGCGGGTGGTGATGTGGGGTAACTCTAGTATCATATCTATAAACCTATCAATGAGAACTCGGCGATTTTCGTAGCGATTGGCAAGTGTTGTCATCGCTACATCGTAGTTCTCATCGGTAACCTTGAGGTGTGATACCATACTGAGAGCTTCTCCGGAGAGGCAAGAAAATAAATAGTGTAATTTAACTGCACCTGACAAATTACCGGCAGTGTCCGTAAGGCTTTTGAAAATTGTTATGAAAGATGGCCAATCCTCAAGCTTGGAAGAAAATTTGGGTAGATCTATTTTGGGCAGAACAGTAGACGTGGAGAATGTGGGCGAGCTTGGTTTGATGCTTGAGCTGATGGTGATGTTTGCCACCAAAATTTTTTCATATGCTTCTATAGCCGAGGTGTAGTAGTCAAAGTACCATTTTTCCACTTTGTCGTCAAGGTCTTTAGAGTCCAAGATCTCATAATATACTGTATCCAACTTGCCCTTTATATCGTCCAATTTTGTAAAGCGCCCTATGAAATCGTTTACACTATACTTTTTGTCTCCTTTTAATATAAGGTTAGCTATCTCTAATAGGAAAGTTATGTACTTATGGGTTTGCATAAAGATGGCAGATTGCGATTTGGTAGGCATGACGATGAGAAGTGCACAATAAGAAAAGGAAAAGCAAACGAAAAAAAAAAAAAAATTTTTTTTTTTTTTTTTTTTACTAATGCTAATAAAGAACACGCAAGAAAGCAGCCAGAGAAACGTAAGAAATACGAAATAAATAAAAATGATTAGGAAAAAAAATATATATCAAACTGTCGTGTGCGCTGAGTCTTAATAAACACGAAGCTATATATAAGCTATAAAAGTTGCACGGCAAGCTAACCACACCGAGTGAAACGAATATAATATTCAATATTATTATATCGATCCGATATCACGTTTAGTGCAAGTATTCGAGAATAGGTGTGCTGAATAAAGTACAGAATACGTACTCGAGGTTATATTAACCTACCTACGTACCAAAAAATAGTTATCGTGTAGCAATTTGCGTAATTATCTGAGGAATGTGGAATGGGTATTCAAATATATAAGGGCAGAAGTAATATGTTTATAAGAAAACAAAAAAGAAAAAACAAGGGCAGAAAACGGGTAAATGGGCAGATTGATAATGATTGTTTATTTAACTTTTTAGGTATGCGAAAATTTACAATTTGGTTTGAATTAACCATAAAATGGCAAAATACGGTTGTTGCAGACTGTATAAATAGGTCGCCAGTTGGAATATTCGGTTCGAAAGACCATATGATCTGGCCGATTGCCAGATTTCAAGGGTGCAAGGGTAAGAGGGAATGGAGATAAATGGACTCACCCGTAATAATATGAGCTGAGTAACCGGAGCGTCTGCGATACAGGAGCAGCAGTGCGTGTTCTCTTGTTATATATCTCCCGCTTCACAACTAGATTCACTTGCCACTTATCACCAAGCTCTTGGAACCCGGTTAGTATTGCAATTGGGTGGATATCTCAAATGCGCGCGCGATGCGTGAATGTTTTTACGGCTCACAGACAAGCTCGCTTAAGATTTGCGCGTGATCACCTGAATTGGACAGAAGAGCAATGGACCTCCGTATTGTTCACGGACGAGTGTAGGACATGTTTATATGGTGCAGGTGGTCGCAGAAGAGTCTATCGTCGACGTGGGGAGCGATATGCTCAAAGTTGCATTGATGAGCGTGTTCCTTTTGGAGGCGGTTGGTGTATGGTCTGGGGTGGAATATCGATGAACGGGCGAACAGAACTTGTGTTCATAGACATGGTCCGTCAAAACAGTAATAGAGGGGGTTTGACTGCACATCGCTACATAACAGAGATCTTAGAAGATCACGTGGTGCCTTACATGGGATTCATAGGCGAAAATTTTACTTTAATGCAGGATAATGCCCGGCCGCACGCTGCTGCACAAGTTCGACAATATTGCGAAGAGGTTGGGATACGTACAATGAATTGGCCAGCACGCAGCCCGGATCTTAATCCCATTGAGCATGTTTGGGACAATTTAAAAAGAGCTGTATATGCGAGAAACCCTTTGCCCACGACACTGGCAGCACTGAGAACAGCACTTTCAGAAGAATGGGACAATATTCCGCAAGATCTTTTAATAACCCTAATAAAATCTATGCGGAACCGATTAAAATCCGTAATAAGGGCACGTGGAGGTAATACACCTTATTAAAACATAAATAAACCCTTGCATAAAGTTTGTGTCTATTGTTAAAATCAATTTTTTAATTAAACCAATTTTCCTTAAATTTCTGTTTTTTCTTTAAAAAAAAGTCTTAAGGTCCTTTTCAGTACACAAACTTAAACTTAAGGATATGACCCTACGCTGTTTTAAAGTTCACGAACCAATCTAGAGGTTTCAATTTAAATCTGTATAGAAAGTTTGCATACGTGTTTAAAATATTTATTTCAAAGTCGTCTATTACTTTGATGCAGTTTATGAGTCCGTCAGTGTATATATGTCGGGTTCATGCCGGGAGCGAACGAATAACGCTCCGAGAATAACACAATAATAATCTGAAATATTATAATCAAAGTTTATTACACTAGAATTATCACAATTACGATATTAAATATTGCACAACAATACACAGAAATATTAGGACAACTCCAAGAGTTGCATCCGCGCTTGTCAGGTGTCGAGCAGCAATTTGCCCTCCAAGAATACTGCGATTATCAAGCAGTAATTATCGACCACAATATATTATGTGCTCCTCCTCCAAGACTGTCAATGCAGACTGTCGGTCGTAGACTCGTAGACTGTCGGCCTAAGACTGCCCCTCTTCTGCCCAAACACCTAGTATTTATAAGGTCCTCGTAGCGCGCTGCAGTGACAATATCCGGTAATGCTGTGGCGCCACTTCAGTTACACTTCCTTCATAAAAGCAACTTCCGGCATACGTATTAACTTCCAACATCCGGTTACTCCATTTCCGATATCTGTTAGCTTAATAAATAAAGCTTCTACATTGACATCCGGTTAAACAACTTCAAATTACTATATTGAAGAACACTATCCGGTTATTGACTAATTCCGTCATATGGTTATTTTATAATAACAAATACGATTCCTACATTTATATATATATATATATATATATATATATATATATATATAATTATTTATGGAAGTCCAGGGAAGGTTGAGTAAATATGAAAACAATGCTTGGAATATAGTAAAAACAACAATTTCGTTTTCCTTTGGAAACTATTCCTATCTGTCAAACATTTGATGTTCGCCCCGTCGTTTAGAAATCAAATTAAATGTAGAAATGAAGTTGTTTTTTTTAATTTTTTTTGGTTTTGAATGTCAAACGTTTGATGTTCGTTCCGGTTAAGTTTTGACTACATTATTTACTAAATGTTTCAACATTCTGCATTTATTTTTCAGCTTTGATTTATTGATTCTGAGGCGCTACGAAGTTTGCCCGGTCAGCTAGTATATTCATAAAAATATGATGGGTTTTCATTGCATCTTTTTTCAGTTTTCCAGCATTCTATAGCTTTGTTTTATTTTTGATATCAAGTCTATTTTTTCTTTGTCAATAGGATTGATAGTAAGAATGGAAAGTCACGTATCGATTATTATGGTGCCATGGTCAAGACCTACCAGCTGACATCAGCGGTCTACACACCATATGGAACATCAATCAAGGTAATTGTTCCATCAACATAATAAGGGCTCTACATTCTCACCTTATTCATTGACCTGCAACAACAGATCGTAAAGTTCTGATCTGTCATAGACGCTGAGAGCGGCGTATAGCATCAGTCGACGTTGAACGCAGCTTCCGGCGTCGGATTGACATTATACCTATGGACACAGTGGAAACGTCTTAAATTAACCTGGTTACAGTTTCCCTTAAGAGAGCAGCAGCGCATTGGTAGCACCTTTGGTGTTGCAAATGTCCACAGGCGATGGTAAACCGCTTTCCATCAAATGGGCCGTCTGTCTATCTGCTGAACTCCTACAATAAAAAAAAAAAAGTAGAATAATCACCCTTAAAGTTACAGCCCTAAAATCCTTAAGGTTTTCTAAACATTTGTATGTGTTTCAGATTGCTCCAGTTACAACCGAAAGCGAGATGAACACTCAGACATGTCTGCAAGTTAATGGAACTAGCGACTTTTCAATAAACATCCAATCAGTTTTACCAGATATGACAGACTTCAAATTTTTGGGTAAGTATTGTTTCTTAACTGTTGAGCTTTATTTCCAATTGTGCTTATGATGAATGCATGAATGAACGATGAGAATGTGAGGAGAAAACTTGCATATCGAAATTACCGATATTTGAAACCCACCAGGTAGATCAGTTTGCATTAGTGAAGGTATAATAATTCTCTGAAAAATAAGCATCGTCTGGTATTATTTTTTTTTAAATTTATTGCAGGAGTTCAGCGGACAGGCAGACGGCCCACTTGATGGAAAGCGGTTACCATCGCCTATGGACATTTGCAACACCAAAGGTGTTAGAAATGCGCTGCTGCTCTCTTAAAGGAGACTGGAACCTGGTCACTAATGCCGGAACACAACACAAGGTTGTTATGGCGGCATACTCTAGACCAGCGGTGGTCGCCATCCAGTCGAGCAAATACCCTACCACCTGGCTGTGGGTTGTTTAGTCGCCTCTTACGACAGGCCGCCAGGCCGCAGGAAATTGTGTTCTTTCTCCGTTACTGCATGGATAAAACGGATTGTTGTAAATCTATAATACATGGATATGTAAAAGTCATCTATATATATGTGCAATGCTGGATCACGGATAGGTTATATTTGAGAGTGAGAGGTATGCCAAATCGTGCACAAAAACCAATGGGGTAATAAGCACCACTAACCTTGGAATCCACCTCCAATGCGGCAGCTAGGCAGCTCCTGAAAGTGCACGGCACTAACAAGTCCTCGGATGGCACTTATGTTTTTGAATTATGGCACACTTACACCAAAGAGCAAGCACGGCTTGTGTATAAAGTTTTATCCGTGCAGGAACGGAGAAAGAATACAATTTCCTGCGGCCGGGCGGCCTGTCGTAAGAAGCGATCAAACAACCCACAGCCAGGTGGTAGGGCATTTGCCCATAACAACCTTGAGTTGTGTTCCGGCATTAGTGACCAGGTTCCAGTTTCCCTTAAGAGAGCAGCAGTGCATTTGTAACACCTTTGGTGTTGCAAATGTCCATAGGCGATGGTAACCGCTTTCCATCAAGTGGGCCGTCTGCCTGTCTGCTGAACTCCTGCAATAAAAAAATAAAAAAAAGTTCAATAAGATATCGAAGAATGGGATGTGAAACATTCACTTGCACTGAAGTCCGAACTGACCTCTGACCTGTGTTGGAGACTGGCTTCACCACCACGTTATGGCGGCGAAACCGAAAGCCAGCGGCGCTTACAAAACTACTCACATCAGTATAAATTGTGAGGATCCAACTATATATAAAAAAAAGTTGTGTTACACCATTTTTAACTCAAGAACGGCTGGAACTAAATGTACACAATCTGTGAGACAATTCTACGGACTCTAAAGTTCCGTACCTTTTTTAATTTGAAGTTTATTAGTTGTATTGGTTTGTGTCTTTTTATTGCGCTGATAACATTGTTCTTTTTTTTATTATTGTATTAAAGTTGACGACATAGACACGGGTGGTGCTTATTGATTAATTTCTTAATCTCTAAGTATTTTATGTTATATGACATTTTTTTTTTTATTATTGTTTGCTATTTGTATATTGGTTTATAGATGTATTGGACTTATTATATTACTTATTCTAACTTGTGTAGTGTTGCTGTTATAAAGTGGGTGTGGTGTTTGGCGTGTGTGGAGTCTTAGGTGCTAATATTATTATGCTATTCTTAGGATATGTATATATTTTTTTTTTCTTTTTTTTTTTTTTTTTGTTTCTTTGTTTTTTTTTTTTCCTTAAAATGTACATTACAAGTAGTCTTAAAAATAGCTTATTCTAATACATTTTGTTGTTTTTTATTTATTTTTGTGTCAGGGTGGAATTTTTGTTTGTTCGTTGTGTGTTGGTGATTTTGGTGTGCTGTTTGTTTATTGTGTGTCATAGTGTCTTTTGTGACTTGTGTTGTTCTGTGTTATTTGTGTTTTGTTGTTCTGGTGTGTGGGGTGTGTGTTAGGTGAGTTGTGATATTTTGCTATTGATGATTTGGGGTGGGATTTGTAGGGGGATTATAGGGATTGTTCTGCCTCCATTAGATTATTAACGACCGTCTTATCCCTGATGCGGATCGCCATTTTAAGTATGTAATCCCTAATCTCCGCGGTGGTGGCCTTCTGTGCTTTGAGGACGAAGGTTGCAGTGGCGTCCTCTTCGCATACGGATGTATAATAGTAACATTTGTCCGTATGCCGCGAGATTGCCACGACCGCATGTGGAATGCTTCTGTACAGGTCCATTTTTCTGGTTTTGGACCTCACAATGACCACTGTCTCGAATGTTAATCCCTGGGCTTCGTGTATCGTTTGGACTGCAGACCCTTCGCCCTTGCCACAACCTAGTTTTATTAGGTTCTCTTTCTCTGACTGCGTGTGCGTCAGATAGAGAGTATTGGCAAGGTCTGTGGGTATGCTTTCCTGCGAATACGGCTTCAGCTCCAGGGAGCGAGACTGTTTCTTGGACGAGTATATGCCGGAGTATACGTCACTCATGGCATACGCTACGTCCTGTGGGTTTCTGTGTGTACAAAGCTGTTCCCGGGTGATCTTCGCCGATGGAGTAGGGCGGTGATACAGCATAGGGAACAAGTCGTTCCTATCTATAAAAGGCATTTGATTAATGTCACCCATGAGGGTGAGGTAAGCCGCTCCGGCTAGGCGAGTTGCCATGACCACTGAACCAAAGTGGCTCATTAGTGCTTCGTCTACGATGAGACGTTTCGGGCTAAAGGTGGATGTGAGCCCGTTGACTATGAAAGAGGCCATAGTCCGCACTCGGGCCTTGGCATCGTCGCCTAGGATGGGTTGGAGCTTTTCCCGTATTTCTTCTGCGGATTTCTTGGTGGCTGTGATGACCATGTCTTCGCTGGTGTTGAAGCCACGGAGCATCGCTGTTGTTTTACCGCAGCCCGGGACGCCGTTAATCCAGGTGATGTCGGGGACGGTCCATTCGTCGAAGGGTTTGCCTCCGGCAGATTCCTCGGTCAAAGTTTTAGCTTTTTCCAGGATTCTGTCGTCTAGCATTATCCTTGTGGACTTCATCACCACTACCACTGGATCCTCTGGGGGGGTTAGGAAGCGTAGTTTCCCTTCCTCTCCTTTCTTCCTCTCCTCCTCGTCCAAAATGACCAGACCGCCTGTGGCGTTGTAGGCTGCCATGTATTCCCCCGACATCTCCCCCGCTAGCACGGTGGAGGTGGCGTTGTCGTACACGGCTGCCTCTGCGGTCTCAAGTTTGGTTTTAAGCAGTCTGTCGATTCCCAACTTATAGGTGTCCAAGATGGACTGGCCCACCTTTTTGTTGAGGATGATGTTTGCTCTACAGACTGCTAAAAACTCGATGAAGGCGTTTGCCCAATGGTCACTCGGTTTCATTGGAGTGAGTAAGATTGGAGGTTCCACTATCCCCATATCGGCTTTTAATCTTGCCTTTGGTGGTTCCCTCACGGGTGGGGTTAGAGTTTGTTGTTTGGTTATGCTTTTCGATAGGAGAGGATCTCCTACCGTTATGTTTTTTAAAGTTGAGATGCTTATAGCCGATGTTGTTGGCTCATTTAGGGCTGACCTGGTGGCCAGCTCCGTGAAAACTAAGGCAGTTATGTTTGAGATAGGCTTTAAAGGCTTCTGCTTGGCTTCTTGCCATCCTGCCTCAAGTTCCTTTTGGAGACGCTCGGATCCACTTAGGCCGTCCTCTTGTGGTAGTTGACGGCCTCTGTGGTCGATTGGGTTGAGTACGTCAGAGCCAGGCTGGTACGGTTTAAGAAAACTGAGGTTTCCACCCCTGTTTTCGTAAACCACTATCTCGTGATACTCGGAAGCCAGTACGGCTCCCCAGTAGTCACTGACCTGTCCCCTTTCGTAACCGACCACCATGGTATCCAAGCTGATTCTCCTCGGGGTGTGCAGGCTACCGGTACTAGCTCCCCATAGTTCGGTCAGCACTTGCCTGGCTTTTAGAAATTGGCTGATGTTATTGCCTTTGTCGAATAGCAGGATCTCCTTCCCCCTCTCTCTCGCTATTCGACAATCTATGCCGGCTATTTGCGCTTGCGCTAGCGAGTCGTAGTCGCGGCGGCGCATGATGTTTCTGGTAGTGCTGCCCTTTATGAGGCTTGCCAGTCCCGGTGAGATGGTGACGTTTTTACGGCCGTGGGCTTCGCAGAAGGCAATGCCTATCTTTTCTTTATTGGAGTCCATAAATAATGTTACCCCTCTCAGTCGTATGCCCGGTGTTCCCTCCTCACCATGGTATTGCAGATTTAGTCTGCGCAACGCCGGTGGGGGTGGTGGGGTAGATGATTGTGACTGAGGGGGGTCTTCTTGTGTGTGTGTGGTCTCTGTTATGACTTGTTTATGTAATGTGCTATTTCTGTTGAAGACTATAGCCATAAGGTGGTCGAAAAACGCCAATAGGTGTGGTCTTGCCTCGGTGTTTGCCAGGATGGTGTGCAACGAATCCTTGGTGAGTGGCTCACCAATTTGGGATTCGCAGTCCATTCTCTTTGCCGAGAAACGTGGGCACTCGAGAACAATGTGCCACACCGACTCGTTGACATTGGGGTCACATTCACATTCGGGACTGCTTTTCAGCTTGAACCGATGTAAATATTCCGCCATGGCGCCATGTCCCGTCAAGATCTGTACTTGTAAATGGGTCAGTTTTTCCTTCCTCACCACGCGGTACGCTGTGGCTACGTTAGGGAAGAAGGTTTTAGTCACTGACCCGGTACTGGAGGAGTCATATCTGTCCTGCCATAGGCGGACAGACTCCTCTCTGATCTTTTTCTTGACGTAGGAAATGGGTAGCTCGTCATAGTCGGGGGCATCCTTTCTCTCCAGCGCCGCCTGCTTAGCCAGTTCGTCGGCTCGCTCGTTTCCAGCTGTTCCCGTATGGGCTCTGATCCAGAATAAGCGCACTCTCCTCCCTTCCGCATTGATTTTCTTTATGCCCTCTTGGATTGACTTCGCTAGGGGGTGATATGGTTTTGGGTTAGATAGCAGCTCGAGCGAAGATCTTGAGTCGCTCATGATGTTAATTTCCAACTCGCTGCTATCTTTTGCCATATTCACCGCCCTGAGGAGTGCATAAAGTTCCGACTGGAACACAGTGCAGAAGGGGTGCAGACTGAAGGTGGAGTTACTTGTCTCCTTATCCTGATCCCACCAGGTGAGGGCCGCTCCTACTTTGCCCTCTATTTTGCTGCCGTCCGTATATATATACGGGCCGGCGAGATTGTGGGATTCTATGGTTTCAGAGTCAAGGTTCTCCAGGAGCTCGAACTCAGTTTTTGTGAGTTCTGCAGGGTGAGGTAAGTCGAGGTGATTCACCCTGGTCTCCAGTTTACCTTCTTGTGGTAGAAAGTCTGTTAGTTTGCCTTTCTTGGCTTGATAGAGTAGTGCGGATTCCCGGATTTTGAGGTCCAGCGGTAGGGTCCCTGAGAGGACTGTCACCGAGGTGAGCGATGTCGTTCTGTACGCCTTGCAGATTTTTTGTGCGAAGCATCTTTGGAGTGCTCCCAGACGGTTACGAACCGTTTGGAGCTTTGTCGCCTGATACCACGCACTTGCAGCGTACATTACGATGGGCTCTATGACCGCGACGTATATTGTTCTCACTATTTCTCCGTTGAGGCCCCATGTCACCTTTGCCGCGCACGCCAGCTGCTTGTATATGTTCGCAGACTTTTTACAAACAGCCGCCACATGCGGTATAAAGGAGAGGTTTCGGTCGATGTTTAGGCCAAGGATTTTCATCTCGGAGACTAGACTTAGCCTGTTCCCGGACATGGTTAGGTTTGGTTGGTCGTACTTAAGCTTCTTCGTTAGGAGCATCACGTTGGTTTTGTGAGCTGCGAAGTTTAGCTTGTTTTGACTTCCCCATTCCGTCACCGTGTCCAGGGCCGAATTGATGAAGATTTCCATGGCCTGGACCGTAGTATCGGAGAAGGTGAGAACCACGTCGTCCGCAAATGCTTGACAGTGAACTCCCATGCCAGTAAGTTTGTGCAGTAGTGGGTCCAGGATGATATTCCAAAAAGTTGGTCCACCGATGGATCCTTGGACGCAACCTTTGGTTGTGGACCTCTCACTGACTGCTCTGGCATAGTTGACCAAGATTTTCCGGTCTTGTAGGTAGGAGTTCACCATGTCAAACAAATTTTTCGGACACCTTCTGACGATGAGCTGATGTTTTAGCGCCGGCCACCATGCGTTATCGAAAGCACCCTCTATATCCAAAGAAACCATGATCACGATCCGTTTTGATTCAATTTCAGATCTTACATGGTTTAAGAGGCTACAGAGGGCGTCCTCGGTTCCGCGCTGCGGCATGAAGCCAAACTGTTTGGTGTGGAGCTTAAAAATCAGTGTGTAGATATGTTTTTTTTATAATGTTTTTGATTCACAAAAATGCTGTTACTATTATTTATTATTAAAGATATGGATGGTAACTGACTGTATATCTTAATTTTCAGATATGAAATGAAGGGATTCAATTCACTCCTTGGGTCCCATTATGATCACTACTATCTGGAGTATAGCGACTATGACATAGATGACATTGATCCGGATGTGTTCAACTATGAAACAGGTATTTGTAAATCTTTTGACTTTTGTTCTTTTTGGGGTAAGATACTTTAAGGCAGGGGTCGCCAAATGGCGGACCGTGGTCCGCATCCGGAACGCCTACTCGTTTTGTGCGGACCGCGAGAACACGGCAACTTGCACTACAGTGTACGTAATGAACTTCATCAAGAATAAATTTCGATCCCGTCTTACTGATGCACATCTCCAGGATTTAATGTCAATAGCTTGCACCAATTTTACTCCAAATTTCAGATTGATATAGTCCGCAACAAAAAATGTCATTTTTCTCATTGATATGTAAAAAAATACCTTTGTTATTTGTTTAATAAATATTTTTTTCTATAAAATGTTGTGCGGACGGCGATGGTCATTTCATTTCTTAAAACGGACCCCGAGCGAAACTTATTGCTGACCCCTGCTTTAAGGTGAAAAGGTGAGCAAGGGCAATAGAGACGCGATATTTACAATAAATTCTAACATTGTTTACATACAATAAACTGAACCAAGTTATGACGTCATAAGTTTTTTAAATTATCTGTTATTTATATATCGGCCTCTGTGGTTAAGCAGGCTAAGCCTTTGTAGGTCTACCTCACTTCAACGTAAGGGTTTCGGGTTCGATTCCTGGTATGCTAAATTTCGGAAACGAATTTCTTGTGTTATTTACATTTATTTGGGAGTCTGGGATCGGCCCCAGAGTAGTTCGTTATGTATTACCCAAAACACAAGTGCAGCTTGCTTAATTTGGGGATATACAACATGTTTGTCCGCCGATTTTTATTTGTAGTAGCTGTATGTTACTTAAATAAAAACTTAATTAGGTTTTTTATATATATATCTCGGAGAAGCTTCGTTCTCGGTGACATTGTCTTTAGTGGTTGTGAGTTTAGTGGGCATCATCAGGTAAAATGCGAGCACAAAAGACAATAGTCAAACATTTATACACTTTTAATTTAGATTTAAACAATATTTTGTCACAGTTTAAGTTAGAGCAGCGAATTCAGGACACCGATCTTACTTTTACCCTTCCTCTTAAATTCTCAACGATCCAACTCGATCCGTTACTATCGCTCCAATGTCACGCAATAACTCGCCCGTCTACCTTAAGTACAGATGGCGTCTCGACCCCGCTCGAGGCGCGTGCTCCGCTCTGATTGGTCGCTTGTTAAATTACAATATTCATAACTTTTATTAGGGTAGAATGATTTTTAAGTTATAGAGAGATTTAACAAATCAAATTAAGAATTTTAAAAGTAATTAAAATGTAAGCAAAGAATATTGTGCATAGCTTCCTCCGACATATATAAACCTTCAATAAAAAATTACCTAACTTAGGCGAAAATCTATCTGAAAATATTTACCGTCATTAACAATTAATAACAACATCAAATCACAAATAACATAGATTTTATAAAAAAAAATTTTTTTGCATATTTAAATGCATTGTACACACTTGAACCATTTACAGATTTATTGTAGTATAGATTATTATGAATTAATTAACTAATAACATTACAGAAAGTTTTTTCATTTACTTTCTTGGCAATGCTTCTGGTGTTGCAAACGTTCATAGTCAATGGTAACCACTATCCATCAGATTTTCTACCTATTCATCTACTTTTAGGCAATAAAAAATAAGTAAAACTGCATAAAAGCAAAACAGTACTCTTCAAGTTCCCACTGAAGAAATCTTGCAGGTTAATTAATTTTCGGTGTTTTCCAGGTTTGAAATGCAGCACGTTTCCTGGTCCAGGACATCTTCATTTTGCGACATTCAACCCAATGAAGGAGTTTGTTCATCCTGTTCACGATGCGCATATCAGTGATGAATTTAGCAGGTAATTAATGAGTCTTATAATTCCAATATCCACTGACTCGAATATCTGCTGACTCCAATGTCAGTTGACTTGAATGTTCGTTGACTCCAATGCCCGCCGACTCTAACATTCGCTGAGTCCAATGTCCGCTGACTCCAATGTCAGTGGACTTTAATGTTCGTTGACTCCAATGCCCGCTGACTCCAATGTCAGTTGACTTTAATGTTCGTCGACTCCAATGCCCGCCGACTCTAACGTTCGCTGAGTCCAATGTCCGCTGACTGCAATGTCAGTGGACTTTAATGTTCGTTGACTCCAATGCCCGCTGACTCCAATGTCAGTTGACTTGAATGTTCGTCGACTCCAATGCCCGCCGACTCTAACGTTCGCTGAGTCCAATGTCCGCTGACTGCAATGTCAGTGGACTTTAATGTTCGTTGACTCCAATGCCTGCTGACTCGAATATCCGCTGACTCCAATGCCAGTTGACTTTAATGTTCGTTTACTCCAATGCCAAAAATAATTTCTACTTCTTCGTTCATTACTCTACTCGCATTTAGTTTTTTGTGTGTATAGTACCTTCTTACTGTGATACTTTTCAGGTTTAAATCGAAGCACAAGAAGAATTATGCGAGTGACGTTGAACATGAGAAGAGATTGAATATTTTCAGACAGAACTTGAGGTAAGTTTATTTTTGTATTTAAACCTGAAGAATTTTTGCTTATTCGGAATAATTTTTTTTTCTGAATACCTCGCTTTGCCAGCTGGGATAAATTTCATCCCAGGAAAAGTTTCATCAGATATGGATTTTAGGTTTAAGCGAGATTAGCTAAATACCTTGATTTATTGTACAGTGTAAACTCCATGTAACGTCACTCAACGACAAACTCCCTTAAGCATCGAAATCACTTGGCTTTGGTTGGTTTAGCTTGTCTTTCATACAATGATACACTCTATATAGCATTACAACCACTCTCAATAACGACAACAATGAAGTAATAAGAAGTACCTTTTAAATTGCCAAAATTAGTAAAAACTGTGCAGCTGTATACGTTCTATTATCGCTTTATTATTCTAGCCCGTAATAAAATCGACTGCCGATATCATGCATACCGAAATTCCGAAATTTCCAAGTACTTCCTTTATCACCAAGATGCCTCAATATCACAAGATATGAATACAATTAGCAAAAACGACAAAATTACTGGTGCAGCAAAAGAAGTCAGAGAAAAATAACAGGCTTCTCTCCATTTAACGACAACTCTCTATAACGCCTTAAAAACATAGTCCTTTCAGTGTCGTTATATAGAGTTTACACTGTATTTGGCGACAAATCAGTTGTACAATTTCAAAACCAATTGCTTAAAATATTTATCAAGCTCATCCCCAAGTTTGACGTTTGACATGCCTTCACAGAAATTGACCTTTACAAGCTACACTATGATCTGGTTTCCATTCCCAACCAGGGTAATTGACTTTTCAAAAATTGGCCCCGAGACTCGTTTGAGTATTTTTCGGTATATCTTATAACTTCGTAATTGACCATTTATGACCACTTCAAATATTAAAATTGTTGTTTAAAGATTCATCCACTCGAAGAACAGAGCTCGTTTGGGCTTCACGATGTCTGTGAACCATCTGGCTGACAGGACTGATGATGAACTGGCCGCTCTGAGAGGGAGGAGGTATTCTGGACCCAATTTAGGTCAGTTGTGGTATTTGACTTTTACCAAGTTACTATCTTGGGACAATTGGGAAGGACAAATAAGGTTCTATTTGCAAGGAGAAAAACTTATGATGGTTTTAAGGATCTTGGGATGACAATTTTCAGTAGTGGTGGCGTGATGGCTAGCGCATGCGTCCCTAACTCAAAGGTCGCAGTTTTCTCACCTAATATGCATATTGTTATAACAGTAATTACCACGTGCTAACAACGGTGAAGGAAAACATCGATGTGATCTGGCCGATTGCCAGATTTCAAGGGTGCAAGGGTAAGAGGGAATGGAGATAAATGGACTCACCCGTAATAATATGAGCTGAGTAACCGGAGCGTCTATGCGTGAATGTCTTTACGACGGGTCGATTCAGACTGATCGTTGAGACGCGGAAGTGCGGGGTAAATTACTTTTTCGGGGAATCATCGTTCGTTACGCGGTGGCGTGAACATCCTGGGGCCCGGGGAAAAGGTGACGGCTCCCATTTATAGTGCTGACTAAGTGCTGTTGTCGTCGAGGGGAAGACGAGCAATCTTTGTGACTGGTCTCGTTAAGCTGCCATCCTTGGTGCTGAGTTCTACGACTCGGACGACGTCATCCCTTCCGGGCAGAATCTTCTCGTAGTCCATTTAGATCGGGAGTGGAGAGTGTGCAGGTAGGATTTCGACCACAAGGTCCAAAATCGCTGAGCCCACGCTTGCACTAAGCGAAAACGTCGTAGGGTTGATGGAGGAGAGGATTCATGGGAATGTTCGGGTAATGCGGTAAGTGGGCGACCTATAAGGAAATGACCAGCGGTTAGGACTTCGAAGTCTGTAGGGTCTGAAGACAGAGGGCAGAGTGGGCGAGAGTTGAGAACGGCCTCAATACGGGCTAAGAGTGTAGAAAATTCTTCAAAGGTCAGATGCTGCTCACCTAATACGCGATAGAGTAATTGCTTAGTAGATTTCACGGCTGCCTCGTGCAGACCGCCAAAAGAAGGAGCTGAGGGCGGATTGAGCAACCATGTGATCTGCTGTGTGGCTAGCTTGTGCGTAATTCTATCATCATTGGCCTTTAAGAAGTTTTGTACTTCTATGAGCTGATTTCTTGCGCCGACATAGTTTGTACCGCAATCAGAGCGAATTAGGATCTACAATTAGGTCCACAAGGGGGCTTGAACTGGGTAAGATGAGGGGATGTTGTGTGTCATATCTAAGGGCTGAGTTGGACAAGCGCCCTCCTACTCTAAGAAGACCATCCTTGAGAAAGGGCGAGAGGCGTTGTATTCGCACTGTACATAATTTGTTAGTTTGCAGTCGGTGGATGTCTTCAGCGAACATATTTTGTTGGACTGAGCGTACCCAGTGTAAGAGCGTACCATTTTTCTGGGTTTTAGACCAGGCAGTACGTGATGACCCAAAGCAGGGGGCATCGTGGGCCAGGTATCAGGTGGGGCCTTGAGCCAAGTAGGCGACCACCATAGGTCATAGGCTAAGAGTTCCTGTGCTGATATTCCCCTGCTAGCACAGTCGGCAGGGTTAAGAGCTGAGGGTACATGTCTCCAAGTAGGGTTACATGGATTGGCTGCAATGGCAGAGACTCGATTGGCCTCAAAGACCTGTAGGGATTGAGAAGGAGTTTTAAGCCAGGCGAGTACGATAGTACTGTCTGACCAACAAAAGTGTTGCTGAATGGTAATGTGGGCAGAAAGTTGAACAGAGACGCGAGAAATGAGCAGCAAAGTGAGGTGTGCAGCTGAAAGTTCCAGCTTTGGTATAGTCTGTCGGGTTTTAATGGGGGCTACCTTGGATTTAGAAACAAGTAGTCTGACGTGTACCTGACCCGTGATATTCGTTTCATGAAGATAGACTGCGGCTGCATATCCGGATTCGGATGCATCGGCAAAACCGTGTAGGGTGTAGGTGGAATCTTTGCTGGTGCAAATTGTTCTGGGGAGTCGAAGAGCAGAGAGTAGAGGTAAGTCTTCAAAAATGTGCTGAAATTGAAATGTGACATCATTGGGAGCCGATTCATCCCAGTCTAACTTTAGAGTCCATAGGTGCTGAATGAGCAGTTTTGCGCGGAAAATAACTGGGCTGATCCATCCACTAGGATCGTATAAACGAGCGATGGTACTGAGTATTGACCTTTTGGTAAATTTTTCCAGTGTAGGTACCGAAATGTGATATGTAAATTCGTCCGTTTGTGGTATCCATTGCATACCAAGTACCTTGATTGCATTGGAGTCGGGTACAACATCAAAATCCTTGGGTATGTCACATTGATCATCCGGGAAGCGTTCTAAAAGCTGACGAGAGTTTGAGGTCCACTTTCGCAAATGAAATCCCCCTAGGGCTAGTAACTCAATGAGTTCAGTCTGCAGAGCTATTGCCTTGTCAACTGAATCATGCCCAGTCAGAATGTCATCCACGAATATGGAGTGCGTAAGAACCTGTGCAGCCTGGGGAAAACGGTGACCTTCATCAGTGACCAGCTGTATAATAGATCGATTGGCGAGGAAGGGGCTGGGTCGTAGGCCATACGTGACAGTGGACAGGGCGTAAGTGAGCAGAGGTTGATCTGGAGAAGAGCGCCATAGAATGAGTTGGAACCGTCTGTGGTCTGGGTGAACTAGTATATTTCTAAACATCATCTGGATGTCTGTACTAAAGACCACTTTGTGAGTACGAAAATTTAGAATGATGTCAGTAATATCACGTTGGAGCGGTGGGCCAGTGTGCAGACAGTCATTAAGACTGACACCATTAGAGCTCTTACAGCTGCCATCAAAAACCGTGCGAAGTTTTTCAGAGTTGGCTTTGAAGATGCCATGATGCGGGACGTAAAAATGGTCTTTTCCTTTGAATGTGCTGGGGTGACAAAGAGCCATGTGGCCCATGTCAATGTATTCCTTCATGAAGTCGATATATTTTGAGCGGAGGGTAGGATCTCTTTGGAGTTTGCGCTCCAAATTAAGGAATCGTCGTAGTGCAATAGCGTGGGTTGCACCGAGCTTAGGTGCCTTCGTAAGAAAGGGAAGGGATACTATGTATCGCCCTGTGGGATCACGTGTGGTGGTAGAACGAAAGTTCTCCTCACACTCGTCAGAGGTTGAGTTGTCCTTTGATTGCACTTCTTCGACTTCCCAGAATCTCTCCAGAGCGGAGTGTATTTCTTTATTTGAGTGTTGGGATTGTAAACAGTCAATATTTACTAGTGCTGAATTAACTTGAGGCTCAGGCTTTGTGTAGTTTGGATTGATAGGACCTAAAAGAGCGAAATTGAAGATCGTGCCGAAGGCTATTGGCCTGCCGGGGCCCAAAAAAATTTTGTTAACATCCAAAATTTGGCCCAAGACATCAGAACCCATAATCAAGTCAATAGCGGCTGGAAAACGATAAGACGAGTCTGCTAGGGGAAGCTGTGTCGAGTCGAGGAGTGGAACAACGTCAGGTAACATTGTTAATGGTAAAAGACCTGTCAAATCTGGTAGAATGTATGCCTTTGCGCTAATTACTGGGACTTCGGTGTGAATAGGGCGGAATGTGATGGTAGTTGAAGAACTAGAGTTTTGAGTCTGCTGATTACCGACTCCTGTAATTTTTAGTTCTGTGTGCTCGACAGGCAAACGTAATTTTTGTGTCATAGTTTTAGTTAACAAGGTTAGCATGGAACCGCTGTCTAATAATGCTCTTGCCTTATGAAATTCTCCAGCGTTGTCTGCTAGTTCTAGGGACACAGTGGGTAATAAAACTGGTGGATCGTGTACTGTAATGTGCTGAGTATGTGCTGAAATATGACTGTCATTTTGGTTAGCTTTATCAGAGGAAGTAACAGGGCTGCCGGGCAAGTGATTATTATGATAAACTTTATTATCATAGTGCTGAGTATGAAACTGGGATTTATTTTGTTTACGTGATGTAGTGGATGGTGTATATTGTAGCGATGGTATGGGTGGGTGTAGTGTAGTATTGTGTAAGTGAGTAGCAGGTAGTCATTGTTGTGAATTAATAGGTGAATTACGACGAGAAGAGTTTCTTGATTCCGTGGTTGGGCGGGTGTGTTCTTGTCCTCTTAGTTGTGGGGGCAAGAGGTGAGAATTGTCATATGTGGGTGATTCAAAGCCACTGCGATGTAAGGTGGTATGGTGTTTCTCGCTATCACATTCTCTACACCGTCCTGTGGATCTGCACTCGTCAGAGTAATGGGGTCCTAGACACTTACGGCACCGTTCATGAGCTTGGATAAAATCCCAGCGCCCTTGCGTAGGCTGTCTTAGGTATTCACCGCAGTTCAGCAACCTGTGTCCTCTAACGTGACACCAAGGGCAGTAATAATTATTGGTCGGTGCTGGTGGGTGGGCGGAATCTTGTGCTATGGGCTCGAAATATTGTGTAGACTGTGGGTATCCTTGAGCGTACTGTACAGGGTACGCTTGACTTTGTAGAGGATATGCAGGGCGCGTTAAAGGTGGGCGGACGGAAGTAGTGGGCTGAAAACGAACGTGCCGAATTTCTGGTCTGGGTGCAGAAGCGCGTGGTTGGTACCGTGCTGAGGGAGAAGCACGTTCAGTTTGTCTGTATGTCGGGCTGAGGGGAGGGGGGGGTGGGTTATATGTCTCAGTTTCTGTGCAACGTGCATGGTCTTCTAAGAATGTGATTACATCCTTTAAGGTGGGCAGAGTGTCTGAAGACCCATGCGTTCGTTCAAATAATGTGCGAAGCTCGCCCTTTAACTTCCGCACTACTATTGACACTAGGACGTAGTCTGAGTCATGTAGTGGTAAGTTTAGGTTTTTAAGCGCCGATTGGGTTGAAATAAGAGGGGCTAAAAATAACTGTCTGATTTGTGAGCGGGTGGTGATGTGGGGTAACTCTAGTATCATATCTATAAACCTATCAATGAGAACTCGGCGATTTTCGTAGCGATTGGCAAGTGTTGTCATCGCTACATCGTAGTTCTCATCGGTAACCTTGAGGTGTGATACCATACTGAGAGCTTCTCCGGAGAGGCAAGAAAATAAATAGTGTAATTTAACTGCACCTGACAAATTACCGGCAGTGTCCGTAAGGCTTTTGAAAATAGTTATGAAAGATGGCCAATCCTCAAGCTTGGAAGAAAATTTGGGTAGATCTATTTTGGGCAGAACAGTAGACGTGGAGAATGTGGGCGAGCTTGGTTTGATGCTTGAGCTGATGGTGATGTTTGCCACCAAAATTTTTTCATATGCTTCTATAGCCGAGGTGTAGTAGTCAAAGTACCATTTTTCCACTTTGTCGTCAAGGTCTTTAGAGTCCAAGATCTCATAATATACTGTATCCAACTTGCCCTTTATATCGTCCAATTTTGTAAAGCGCCCTATGAAATCGTTTACACTATACTTTTTGTCTCCTTTTAATATAAGGTTAGCTATCTCTAATAGGAAAGTTATGTACTTATGGGTTTGCATAAAGATGGCAGATTGCGATTTGGTAGGCATGACGATGAGAAGTGCACAATAAGAAAAGGAAAAGCAAACGAAAATTTGTTTTTGTTTTTTTTTTGTTTTTTTTTTTCTTTTTTTTTGTTTTTTTTTTTTTTTTTTTTTTTTTTTTTTTTTACTAATGCTAATAAAGAACACGCAAGAAAGCAGCCAGAGAAACGTAAGAAATACGAAATAAATAAAAATGATTAGGAAAAAAAATATATATCAAACTGTCGTGTGCGCTGAGTCTTAATAAACACGAAGCTATATATAAGCTATAAAAGTTGCACGGCAAGCTAACCACACCGAGTGAAACGAATATAATATTCAATATTATTATATCGATCCGATATCACGTTTAGTGCAAGTATTCGAGAATAGGTGTGCTGAATAAAGTACAGAATACGTACTCGAGGTTATATTAACCTACCTACGTACCAAAAAATAGTTATCGTGTAGCAATTTGCGTAATTATCTGAGGAATGTGGAATGGGTATTCAAATATATAAGGGCAGAAGTAATATGTTTATAAGAAAACAAAAAAGAAAAAACAAGGGCAGAAAACGGGTAAATGGGCAGATTGATAATGATTGTTTATTTAACTTTTTAGGTATGCGAAAATTTACAATTTGGTTTGAATTAACCATAAAATGGCAACTTGAGACGCGGAAGTGCGGGGTAAATTACTTTTTCGGGTGAGCTTTTATTTCCCCTATTATGTTAGGCTCGGCCACGAGGTTCTCAATTTCGAGGTTGGTTCGCACCCTCCAGCTACCATCCTCCCTTTTTGTTGGACCCATAATCCAGCTCCTAGATTGTTTTATCTTTTTTTAATTCATTGGACAAACTCGACCCGTCAGATAATTTATTTGTCGGTCGCCAATCCGTATGTTCAGAAAGCGCCATCTATTGTTGTCTTTGGGATATTAATTAAATTGTAATTTTCAGGCCTTCCGTTCCCCTACAGTCCGTCAATGGTCGAGGAGATGAACGTGAAACTGCCACCGGAGTTTGACTGGCGTCTTTTCGGTGCTGTCACGCCTGTTAAAGGTAATGTTTGTGATGTGAATCTTGATTAAACGGAATTTTAATAAAAAGAAAACAAAGTTAGCCATCGCCTATTTCGCGCGAAAAATAATGATGAATTTCACTGACAGGTGAGTGTTTATTGAAGTGAAACTTCTATATAGACGGGGAGTATTAGTATTTGTTTTGTCACGAACAAGCTTTACGGCCGCGTGGAGGGGCGCCATAAGTTTACAGTAAACGTGGTGAGAGGCGGCATAATTTTAGAGTAGACTATGGATGCGTTTTTTGGTTCCGGATTCAGTTTTTTTGTTTGATGAAACAAAATATGTTTAAATAAAAAATGCATTAATTAAAATGTACCTAACCTAACCAAATCATAATTTGCAGTAAACCTGCGAAAAATCGGAATGTGTGCTGGGACACATAGTAGAAGTGAAACTTCAATGGACAAGTGGAAAAACGAATTACATTTAACAATTTACACGCAGGTTTTCAAATTGGACAAGTGCATTAATAATCTGCCTGTAAAACTTCAAGTTAAAATTTTGTTGCCATTCGTTTTTCCACTTGCCCGTTGAAGTTTCACTTCTACCATGTGTCCCAGCACATATTTCGATTTTTTTCAAAAAATTTCGACACACCTGATAATTTTCTGCGGTCTGGATGTCGCTGAGATTGTCATTCAAAGCTTTTGTTCGATTTATATTTCTATAACCGCCGTTTGTATTAAATGATAATCGGTTCATTGCAAATCTTAAGATATTTGACGTATAATATACACAGATCAGTCTGTGTGCGGCTCTTGCTGGTCGTTCGGGACGGTTGGTGCTGTGGAAGGCGCTTTGTTCCTTCACAACGGGGGGCATTTGGTCAGATTGAGCCAGCAGGCACTCGTCGACTGCTCTTGGGGGTGAGTTGAGCTGGTTATTAATTTTAGAACAAGATAAAATAATCTTTCAACACATTTGCTCAAAAAATGGATTATTTACGAAGCGTGTATACATTGTTCGAAAGTTAACTAACGGAATGTGCGGAAAGTAGGTAATCTCACCTACGTTCCGGTTTTAACGCTTGTATAGCGCCGTGCGTTCCTTTATGGCTTTTATACATACATACATACATACATAACTTCACACCAGTTCCCTTGTGGGGTAGGCACGAACAACAGAGTGCCATTTAGGCTTATTCTTACACACCTCACTTGCCTCTTTGACAATGGCTATGGCTTTTATAATTTTCATAAAAAGTATATAAGAATTCCATCAAGGCATTTTATTTCACACTACGAAAATAAATAAGCTGAATGATCGAACCTTCTTGGAAGTTATTTTGATTAATACATTTGTCTCACTGTACAATCTAATGACGAAATTTTGTTTCATTACCTATTGTACTGCTTTTTCGCAAACGTGTTGAAAAACGTTGAAAGAGACGAAGTGCGGAAGTTAGCTTTTACAAAAGAGCAGATGAATGTAAGCCCGAGACAAAATCGAGGGCTTACTATAGTCACGAGTTTAACTTGGTTACCTTTTAGTTTCACATATTTTGCCGCACATTCCATCGTGTAGTGCGTAATTTTAACTTTGGAACAATGTATACAGGCTTTCTAAATGCATTTTATGAGCAAATAAGTTGAAAAGGCATTTTTTGAGTAAGTGTGTTGAAAATAACCATTTTTTAATTTCGGAAATCAGAAATCTTATTCATAACAATGTTACATGTCCATTTCAATAATATAATTTATGGTCTCAATTGGATTACTTTAAATATTTTCGTTTATTTTTTCTAGGTTTTTATTTTAAGCTTGATTTACATTGGCATTAGCTTGATATCTCCACCTGCTACGATTCTGACAAACACTTTTCGCTTCATCAACTTTCATTAATCTTTTCATACATACACGCTCATTTAAACTGATTTTTCAATTTAAATTCCGAATAAGAAATAGGAATATACAATTTAAATATATATACTTACACTGATTTATAAATTTAATATATACATAAATCCAGACACACTTATAGTATATATACGAAATTATCTAAATAAACACATTTATTGACATTAGATAGATACATAGATAACACATTATTGTACACCGTTACAGAAAACAGAAAATTTATAGCCTAAAAATATATATGATAAGCATTTTGTATTTTTTTTTTCTTATTTATTTGGTTTACCAACAATTACTTACACTAATACAAAGGATGCACATAGTTTTATAAAAAAAGACATGACGAGTGCAGTAATCACTTATAGGCAAACACTGCATGTAATGTGATATTTTGTAGTTTGAAAAATTATAATATATAATAAAACTACGTTTTAACGGTTTTAAGCGCGGTAATTTATTTGATTTTGACACGGAAGACAAAGATGTCAAGTGTCAACGAGTATTGTTAAAGTTTTATTTAGCGTACCGCCAACTTGTTCATTTTAATTATTTAGTTTTAATTTTGTTTATGCTTATTATTTACTCTATGGGAGCCTAATCTAATTTACCACCGCTTCGCAACATGTTATGGATTGAAGAGAAGAGTTTAAACTCTTCTTCTCTTCTCTTCTTCTTAAAATCGTTAAAACGTAGTTTTATTATGTATACAAGTCGCGAAAACTTAGAAAAAATTATAATTACAATATAATTAATTTAAATAAGAAAAAATTTATAAGGCCTTAATAGCCATTAAGTTTCAAAGATATATAGAAATTAAAAAAAGAGAAGTTAATTAGTAATGTAAGGTTTATTAGTTTACATAGTCTAGTCTAGGTATTAACATATATTACTGTTACGAGTGCGGGACTCGAATTAAAAATGCCGTTGGAATTACTATAGAATTTATTAGAACTATACAAACACGTATAACACAGGTACAAATGTTACTGAACACAATTAATCCAAACGTAATACGCGATGCAATAACACGCGCAAAGGCCGTCGCTATATAGCTTATCGAATGTACACGTCTTGCTCGTATCATAATCGTCGCTTGACTGACTGAACCCTCCGTTCAGGCTTTGTTTTATACTAAACTATACAAATAAAATATGTGTACCTGCCAAGCGTCGACGCAATTTCCAAGAAAACGTAATCCGGACACCTGCTTAATTATTCCTGCGAACAGCCATAAACGAGTACAATAAACAATAGGCTGTTTTTCTAAGTAAACAAAAGAAGTCCAAATGCGGGAAAGTAATAAACTGTGCTTTATGGCAAGCAGGTGTGCATTCACTTTTGTCTGCATGTAACATTACAATAGATAAATAAGTAAATGTTTAATATATTAGTCGTGGTAGTGTAATGGCTAGTGCACGCGTCCCAGACTCAAAGGGCGTGGGTTCGATCCTGGCCGGAACGCATGCACCACTTAGTCAGTTTTCTGATCTAATGTGCATATTGTTACAATTACCACTTGTTAACAACGGTGAAGGAAAACGTCGTGATGCACATCGAGATAACCGATGTGTCAAACCTGCCAAGCCGCCTTGGACAAGCGTGGCGGTATACTGTCCATTCCCCCTATAATGGGAGGCCCGAGCCCAGCAGTGGGGTATCTATGGGCTGATGGTATTATTATTATTATTTAATGTATTAGACATGTTTATTTTAAGACATATAGTACTTTCTAAGTGAGTTCCGAAATGTAGGTAATGTTTTGGCCACATTGGTAGTAAGAGGCAACACATTCCAGAGTTTGACAGCCCGCACTGTAAAAGAGTTATCATAAATTTTATCCGTGCAGGAACGGAGACAGAATACAATTTCCTGCGGCCTGGCGGCCTGTCCTAAGAGGCGACTAAACAACCCACAGCCAGGTGGTAGAGTATTTGCTCGACTCGATGGCGACCAGCCCTGTTCTAGAGTATGCCACCATAACAACCTTGTGTTGTGTTCCGGCATTAGTGACCAGGTTCCAGTCTCCTTTAAGAGAGCAGCAGCGCATTTGTGGAACTTTTGGTGTTGCTAATGTCCATAGGCGATGGTAACCGCTTTCCATCAAGTGGGCCGTCTGCTGTCTGCTGAACTCGTGCAATAAAAAAAAGGATGAAGTGTGTGCAGGTGTCAGGTTGCATAGTTATATTGTTTGTTATTTTAAACTGTTTTTTTTCTATAGTTTCGGCAATAACGGTTGCGATGGTGGCGAAGACTTTAGAGCGTACCAATGGATCATGAAGCATGGCTTGCCCACTGAGGAGGACTATGGCGGATATTTGGGACAGGTACTTATTATACAACTTTATTTTTTAAAATGTTACTGTGTTAATGATAAGTGATTTGCTTTAAGATCTTCTACAGGCAAAACCTGTGCCTGGAATACTCAGAATACAGACTCGTGCGCCAAACCATCTCGTGCCTAAATATGTCACTTTCACCTCTCGTGATACTATTCTTCCACATTTATATTGTCCCGCAATGTTTTTAGTGCAAGGTCATTATAAAATTGCACGTTTACACCCTGCACCATGGGCGCGTTCCTTTAGTATCTCACAACGGCCATAATGCTCAGTCTGCCGTTCCACTAGGCGATCGCGGTCGTTATGGTCGTGGCGAAAACGTCACTAATGACGTCATGATGTTCGCTCACGCAGCGCTCACAACGACCCATGTCAGAGGTGGGTCGAATAACCGTTCCACTTGAGTTTACGATTGTGACGCCGGCAAGCAAGTGGAAGCGGCAAATTGCGGTCGTGAACGTGGTCGTTGGGAGTCTCTAATGGAACGTAGCCTTTAGGTAACGCCGGCGCTGTATATCTATCTACTTGTCTTTACAGGACGGCTACTGTCACATTGACAACGTGACAGCAGTGACATCCATGACCGGATGGGTCAACGTCACCACAAACGACGAGAAGGCTCTCAAGGTGAGTTTATTATCAAGTATCACTACGTTAGCCATATTTTTTTATGTTAATAAGTTTTCTAAAAAGGTTGTAGTGGAACACTTACAAGCCCATAGATGGCGCTGTGCAATAATTGATGTCACAAACGTTTCCCGAAACATACAAAGAATATATACAAAATTTCAACAATAACAGATGGACCTAGGCCTGCGAGGAACAACATTAGCCTCGCTGGAAGATCTTCCTTTAAGACGGAGGAGCATTCCATCTCGCTCCTCTAACCCTATCGGGGTTCACCCTTCAAGGTTTTTAAATACAAGCTTTTGAGATCCTGGATATCATGTAGCCCTAGAGTGCTAGCCAAGACAAGCAAAACGAGCCCAAACACGACGGATCTATCTTGTTAGTACAGGAGTTCCTATGGCCACCTTCTGACTCCATCATCAGGTCAGTAAAACGATCTTTTTACAAGCTTTTATTTAACTTGCAATGGATGTATGTATGTAAGTTCCGGTGGAATCTTGCAAGTTAAATTTGACCAACTTCCCGGTTTCCGATTGAGCTGAAATTCTGCACGCATATGTATATCGCGTGACAATGCAATAATATGGTACCATGGAGCTGATCTGATGATGGAGTCGGAAGGTGGCCATAGGAACTCGTGTACTAAACAAGATAGAGCCGTCGTGTTTGGGCTCGTTTTACTTGTCTTGGCTAGCACTCTGCTGCCGCATGATATCCAGAATCTCAAAAGCTTGTATTCAAAAACTTTTTTAAAAAAGCTTATTTAAATTATATACTTGTAAAATAACCAGCTTGTTTTGTTTGTTTACAGTTGGCGATCTTCAAACACGGCCCGATATCTGTGGCCATCGATGCGTCGAAGAAGACCTTCAGTTTTTACTCGAACGGTGTCTATTACGATCCTAAATGGTGCGTATTTTAACTTTTATTATTTAGCTAGTGTATGCCCGCGACTTTGTTCACGCTTGACTCGAAATTCCGCAGCGATAAAAAAAAAATAATCTATCGTTTTAATGAAAGCTGTGACAGGCAGACGGCTCCTTGATGGAAAGAGGTTACCATCGCCTATGGATATTTGCAACACCAAAGGTGCTACAAATGCGCCGCTGCTCTCTAAAGGGAGACTGGAACCTGGCCACTAATGCCGGAACACAACTCAAGGTTGTTATGGCGGCATACTCTAGACCAGGGGTGGTAGCTATCTAGTCGGGCAAATACCCTACCACCTGGCTGTGGGTTGTTAATTCGCCTCTTACGACAGGCCGCCCCAACGCAGGAAATTGTATTCTTTCTCCGTTCCTGCACGGAAAAAGAATTATGCACCCGAACATCTACAAGCCAAGCCGTTGCCCGGAAATTTTCCGCGCGATTCCCGGGATAAAAAATAGCGCAGATTTTAAGTCTATGAATTAGCTGTCGATCGGCGAAAACCACATCGAAATCGGCCCAGTAGTTCCAAACAAATAGACAAGAAATCTAAAAACGTGCGTTCTGTTCTCTATCGTTTATATAGTGTATTCTTTACCACTGCTTGATAAGACTATTGGTTCGCATAGCATCCTTCACAACCTCTAACCGGTATTTCTTGGGCCTAACCCTTCATCCGGGACCTGACGGAGGCGGCATCAGTCAGTCAGGTCTTCAACTCCTTTGGGTGGAGTTGGTTGGGGGGTGTCGAGCTGAATACTCTTTGCCCCGGCTTCAACTAGGAGGGCGACGATCCTCCTGCGATGTGATATTGGAGCTGTTGGAGGCATCCCAACCAATGCCTACACAGCAACTCTCGATTACCGATCTGTGGCTTCTGGTGCCGGACGAGGTTAAATTAGGGTTTTAGAAAAATCTAATGGCGGTATCGTAGTGGAACACTTATAAGGCAATAGATGGCGCTGTCCAATAATTGAGGTCGCAAACGATTCCCGAAACGTATAAAGCATATTTACAAATTTCCAACAATAATAGATGAGCCGAGAGCTGCGAGGAACAACAATGGCCTCGCTGGAAGATTTTCCTTTAAGACTGTCGGAGACAGCGCCATACTAAGTTCTATAGTTCTATTAGTGCAAAACTAGATGGCGCTGTCTCGTAATTAAACACAATATAGTTTGCAGTACAACTTATCATAACATTGTTTATATGTTTTCGAACTTCAGTTCTATAAACCAGTATATCAGTTCAATACGTATTTTTATTTAGTTCAAGTGTAGTTTAGGTCATCTAGAACAAACACGGAGGAGTATTCTATCTTGCTCTTCCACCCAGGGATGCAACATCGTTCATATAAAACATCGATATTAGGATATCGATGTTAAAAATATCGATATTTATGAACGATATATCGATGTTTATGAACGATGGTTTTATCACCATTTACATAAACTTTTGACGGTTCTTCCTGCGATGCAAATGAAATATCGCCCAAACCACTAGCAAACCTTTCTTAATTCTTGCTTTCACTAAGATCATCCTTTTACACCACTATCACTCCATCTTTCAAAGAAATACCACGCACGTGTCTCAATGCTCTTATTCCTACTAAATACTATGTTTATTCTATTTATATGTCTTTTGCCTTACCGAACATTCACTACTTACAATTCAACAGCGCGGGCACACACTAACACATCCCTATCATTATTTTAAATAAATGTACATCTAAGAAAAATGGTCATTTTTAAAAGAAATTAAAGAAATAGGTGTAATAATCAACGTTTACATTATAAATTATTATTGGCAATAAGAAAAAAATATGAAAAAAATAATATAATGGATATCTGTAGAGATCTAAGATAGAGCGCAAGATGGCACTTTATGTCTATGTAAGATAAAATATCGTTCACAGAACATCGTTCTTGAACAACGATGTATCGTCGATGTTTCGGTTTCAACATCGATGTTAAAACATCGATTTTTATAAACGATATATCGATATTTGGAAACATCGATGTTTTGTTTGCATCCCTACTTCCACAGTTCCACCTAGTTGGGACATCCCTAAAATATTATAATTCAGGAACAAATCATAAACTATTTGACAAATTCACCTCCCCATTCATTATATTAGTATATGAAGCAAAAACTTTGTAATTACGCACACTTATAGTTTATATACAGGCCGTTCCATTAGTAGTTCACAACGCCCAAAACGCTCAGTTAGCCGTTCCACAAGGCGACCGCGATCGTTGTGGTCGTGGCGAAAACGTCACTAATGACGTCATCATTTTCGATCACACAACGCTCACAACGACCCATGTCAATAGGTGGGTCGAATGGCCGTTCCACTTGGGTTTACGATTGTTACGCCAAGAAGCAAGTGGAACGTGAAAATTCGCGGTCGTGAATGTGGTCGTTGTGATGAGTCTCTAATGGAACGTAGCCATGGAAGAGGAGTGCAGAATGCTAATACTTTTTTCAAATCATGCGTAAAATATATATTAAATCTTAAATAAATAAATATCTTAAATCTTAAAAAAAAATTTACACACACTACCATGTATTTGACACACACACGCATATATACTCTTTTGTTTATTGTTAAAGTCAAATTAACAGTGTACCCTTATAATCTATGATTATAGAAGTATAAGTCTTTGACAACAAATTATTATGGTCGAATTTCCAGCACGGGCGACCACTAGTTATTTTTTAAAAAATTTTTATTATTAACAACTCTACGGACTCGAGTTCCGTACCCTTTTTTACAGCTTAATTTTTTTAATTTAACACGCTTATTAGTTATTTTGGTTCTTGTGTGTGACATTAATTGGACCTACTTATGTAAAATGGAACCAACCCACATACTGACAGTTTTGAGAAAAAGCCGTTTTTATTAAAATTTTGCGTACAAAAAATATGTCTATATTTTGGAAAAAAACATTTAGAATATTGTATATTATATTTTATCGTTATGATGAGTCGATAGAAGGTGCATTTTGAAAGTGTTATGCATCCTTAACCCAATTTTGGCATGTTTGTGGATTGGTTCTGTTTTGCATAAGTAGGTCCAATTTATTGATTTTTGTGTTGAGGTGTATGTATCTTACCTTACTTACTTACCACTAGTTATTATTATATCCTATTTTTTTTTTGCTAGTAATAACAACATCGATGGACTGGACCACGCGGTCCTAGCCGTGGGCTATGGTGTCCTAAATGGCCAGAAGTACTGGTTGATCAAGAACTCGTGGTCCAACATGTGGGGCAACGATGGCTACGTACTAATGTCGTCTAAAGACAACAACTGTGGCGTAGAAACAGCTCCCACTTACGTACTTATTTAGGGGGAGACGTTATCAATGTTATTTTAACGGTATAAAGGGTTTTGTAATGTTCAAAAATGTTGGGTTAGAAGGTCTTATTCATATTGAGTTAGCATAAGTTTGTTCTATATTGACCTCATGTGAACTAATGTATGAAAGTATTTTTTTATAATGAACTGTTGGAGCAAATTTTTATTATATAAATAATTTTTTAGTGGATTGATATATTGATATATGTTAAGAATATTAATTATTGTATGTTTCCAAAAAAAATTAAATAAATAAGTCTGTGAGCTTCTTTACGAACCTTAAAGAAACGTACAAACTTACTTTAACACAATATGAATAAGACCGAAAATCTCGTAAACAGAATCTCAAGCAAAGCATTCCGTTTTGGTTTAAAACCATTGTAAATACTCGTTTTAATGGATTTTAACGTTTCTTGAAGTTTAATTTTAATTTTATTGACATAAAATATTTTTATTATAAAAATGTATTTAGATTATGATTTTTTGGCCCCTCCCCGGTACTTGTCACAGTTGGTCACGTTCGTGACGCTCGTCCCTCCCTAGTGTGACGTCACATAATACACATAGTGGCCAGGTTCCAGTTTCTCCTTCAAGGCCGGCGGCACATTGGCAGCACCTCTCGTATTGCTAATGTCCATAGGCGACGGTAACCACTTACCATCACAGTCGGACCGGGAGCCTGTCTGCTGTGCTTCAGTAGTAAAAAAATGATTGGCAATTTTACATCAAGATATTATAAAGTTAAAACAGCAGCGATGAAATTAGTTTTATTTCCATTTAAGTTTATAATAATAATTTAAACAATAGATAGAGATGACAATATTTTGAAGTTTTTAATTAATAGTTTATATTTCGTGTTTTGAAGCTTAAATGTACTAGATTTTGAAAATTGATGTCGCGAAATTTAAAAGTTGTCTTACCACTTTTCGTGTGACGTTATGGATGGGCCTTGCATATAATAATAGAATATTTATTTAATACAAAAATATATATAATACATATATAGTATAAAATGCATTTAAATAATAAAGAAAATTGTGTCTAAATGTTTAATTTGTCACTGCTATTGTCTTTTTAAAAATTTTATAAAAATAATAAAAAAAATAAATAAAAGCTGTGCAATAAATGTTACGTATGCTCTCTTTTAGTATGTAAGCATTGTAGATTTTTTTTAAATAAAATTAATAATTTCATTAATGTCGTATTTATTTATTTACTCATTTTATTTTCTCGTAAACAAGCCTGCAAGCTGCGGATAAAGCAAAAAGTTATGATCGCTTGTTTTTTTTTATTTTTCATTTTTATTGCAGGAGTTCAGCAGACAGGCAGACGGCCCATTTGATGGAAAGCGGTTACCATCGCCTATGGACATTTGCAACACTAAAGGTGCTACAAGTGCGCTGCTGCTCTCTCAAGGGAGACTGGAACCTGACCACTAATGCCGGAACACAACTCAAGGTTGTTATGGCGGCATACTGTAGACCAGAGGTGGTAGACATCCAGTCGGGCGAGTACCCTACCACCTGGCTGTGGGTTGTTTTGTCGCCTCTTACGACAGGCCATCCGGCCGCAGGAAATTGTATTCTATCTCCCTTCCTGCACGGAGAGTTTTTAAAATTTTCAAATTTGCCGGGTCAACTAGTAATATTATAAAATTGTAATTTAGTCTTGTTTTTTAGATTTCTTGTGTTGGTATGTTTGTTTGGGCTTCGCGTAAAAACTACTGGGCCGATTTCGATGCGGTTTCCACTGATCGATAGCAAATTCCCGGAAATAAAATCTGCGGTATTTTATATCTCAAAAATCCCACGGGAATTTTCTTGGGAGCGGTTTAAAGTGACCCGGTTGAAAAAATGTTCAATAGCAAATTCTCTGCCATAAAGCATGTGATACTTTATATCCCCATAATATCGCACGCTTTTCCTGGGAGCGGTTTCAAGTTGTTAGGACACGTAGAAATTATGCTGTCCAACGCGGACGAAGTCGCAGTCGCAGTCGCTTTGTAATGCTCGTGATTCGCGTGTTGAGTGAACTTTTCGTGGCCCATTTCCGTCGTATCTCATCCTCTCTTACCCATTCCTCATGTTTGATCCTTCTATCCCATCCACTCTTGTCCCATCTCTATCTCACCCCAAAGGCTAACTACGCGTTGGCTTCGCCCTTGGCGTTGCAAACATCGGCAGGATGACCCCCCTAATTTCCTTTAGCTGTCTTGCTCAACTACGCAGCGGTTTTTTAAGACTGTAGAAACTACGTGTTTGCCAATAATAAGAAATTAGTGTTCGAATTTAAACCTTGTCTCTTTGTGTTTGGAAGATGTTCGGAGTAGAACCTCCATATTTTTTTTACCATGTAAGTAAGTTATGTAAGTTGTTGTTTTTATTATGTGTCTCTATATTTAAAAATATTATTCATACATACATAACTTCACGCCAGTTCCCTTGCGGGGTAGGCACAAATAACAGAGCGCCATTCAGGCTTATTCTTACACACCTCACTTGCTTCTTTAACATTCATAACTCTTGTCATGCACACTCGTCTGTTCTTCAGGCTCCTGACATCACCTTATGTTATTCAGAATATAGATATATAAAATACAAGAGGTTTTTTTCCTCTCTTTAAAAATTATATGAAATTATCAATAATTAAAGCTTCTAAAGTTATTGTCGAGTCGATTTTTTAACAATTAGTGTTCTAATGAGCTATTTGATTTGGTTCCTACGTTGCCATTTTACCACCGCACTGCTCGTCGGCAACTCGGAGTTCATCCACACTTCCTTGACACCTGGAACTCATCCACACTTCCGTGACACCTGGAAGTCATCCACTGTACTTGGCGCTCGCTCCTTCATGCCATAAGTGAGTAAGCTATGGAATTTTTATTTTATTTTTATTTTTATCCGTGCAGGAACGGAGAAAGAATACAATTTCCTGCGGCCGGGCGGCCTGTCGTAAGAGGCGACTTAACAACCCACAGCCAGGTGGTAAGGCATTGGCCCGACTGGATGGCTACCACCCTTGGTCTAAAGTATGTCGCCATAACAACCTTGAGTTGTGTTCCGGCATTAGTGACCAGGTTCCAGTCTCCCTTAAGAGAGCAGCAACGCATTTGTAGCAACTTTGGTGTTGCAAATGTCCATAGGCGATGGTAACCGCTTTCCATCAAGTGGGCCGTCTGCCTGTCTACTGATCTCCTGCAATAAAAAAAAAAAAATGGATTCCGCCCCGCGGTTTTCCCAGAGCGCTACAATATGGGGCTCTTCAAAATGGGCGTAAACATATTTAAAGTCTCAACGAGGTAGGCAACGCATCGGCTCTCTTAGTGTTACAAATGTCCATGGACGACGGTAGCCAATTGCTATCAACTGGACCCCTTTGCCAGTTTGCTTACAAAAAAATCATAGCAGATATTAGATGGGTTCATGTCTGTATCAATTAGTATAGATATGAGATATAAATTTTCAAAAAATGTGTGTGTATGCAGTTCACACGCAGTAGAAGTGAAACTTCAGAGAATATACTTACAGATATTTCTTCTCTAACTTTTATTAATACTAGTGGTCGCCCGTGGTCGAAATTCGACCATAATAATTAATTTAAATTATAAGTTTGAACATTTTTTTTTAAGTTTAAGGCTTGGCAACCCGGCCTTTAAGCCAGACGTTCTCCAGAGTTCTTGTGAAAACTCGAAAGGCCACATTTGGCTATATAGTTCACATTTCTCGCAAAAACACATAATTACTACTGAAAAACTATCAATATCCTACAACTATTGTTCATTTTAGAGTAATTTTACACATTTTTAGAAAATAAAACTGCACAGCACAACGTCCCCTTTCAGTTCCCGCCAAAAACTCCTGAACATTATTTAAGGTTCTGTTGTCAGACTATATATACTTCTATAATCATAGATTTCGCCAAGGTTTACACTGTTGATTAGACTAACAATAAACAAAAGTGTATATGTGCGTATGTGTGTCAAATACATGGTAGTGTGTGTAATGTTCTTTTGGTTGATTTAATGTATCTTTTTATGCATAGTTTAAAAAAAATAGATTTCTGCACTCCTTCTCTACTATATAATAAGTGTGCAAAATTTAATATTCTTCCGTCCGCGCAATTTTCGTAAGAAGGGGTACAAAGTTTTTGCTTCACGTTTTAATATATAGATTTATGTAAACGGCATTATTTTTTAACGATTTAAATAAGACGCATTCGGCCACAGCCTAAATCTTTAACACTAACGCAGATGAAGCCGCATCATAAAAATATAAAGTAGGAACCAAGCATAGATGCGGACGGTATGGATTTTGTTTATACAAATAAATTCATAGATGGCAGTGTTCGAATTTGTTACACGTTATGGTTTGCGTATTGAATCTTTATCTGTATTGTCTTGAGTAAGATTCTGCGAACGGATTTTTATGAAATTTGATAGTTTTTAGAATAACCGTCATAGGCGTCTCACGCTTATATAACGGTTCATAATTTATGGAATAGTGTAATAAGTTTAATAATGTGGAAAGAATGCATGATGAAAGAATGACTAAACAGATATACAATGCAAAAGTGGATGGATGCAGAAGTCGTGGAAGGCCACGGCACACCTTCCATGATCAAATTGATCGTGTACTAGCAGAAGGTGATGTCAGGAGTCTTAAGAACAAACGAGCGTGCATGACAAGTGTAATGAATGTCAAAGAGGCAAGTGAGGTGTGTAAGAATAAGCCTAAATGGCACTCTGTTGTTCGTGCCTACCCCGCAAGGGAACTGGCGTGAAGTTATGTATGTATGTAAGTTTAATAACCAATAATCTTGGTTAGCCTTTGCAGTGCGTAACCAATAACTATGTAAATGATTAATGAATAAAAAAACAGCTAAATCACCTCACCCGGCTGATGATTGTTCATTAATTAATTAGCCAGCTAAACCCAACTGATGGCGATGGCTTTTTGGCTAATGCCTGAGGGCTAACCTGTAAACTTGTCCGTTGTTGTTGGTTTTAGACGTGAGGAAAATCGTTGCTTTTCGGTCGCCGTGACTGACGTTCCAGTTACGAAAAAGTCACAGCGACAATCAACGTGACTTTGTCACGACAGTCACTTACATCAGAATGTAGTATTCGGTAATCGGTAAATAATATGTAATAAGTTATTACTAGTAGTTAAAGAATTTATTATATATTCCTAAATTAATTTGTTCATTCTATAAAAATAAATAACTCAGTTCTGTTTTTTAATGTTTGGAAATCTTGAAATTTTTTAATAAGTTATTAATTTACACAAAACCATAGTACTGTAGTTGTAGTGATACAAACAATAATAATTATGGCCTTTCTAGCAACTAAATGCTCTATCAGTGTTGCCACATGCCAAACCAGAAAATCTGGGTTGCAGAGTCTAAAAATCTGTATAAAATCTGTAAAAGTTACATTTTTAATTTTACTAATTTTACTGAGGTACTTTAATGAAAAATAAACTCTAATAAAAAGAAAACAATAGTTCATAGATGAAATTAAATATATTTATTAGTTAGAACAAGCGTCAAAAGTTTATGTAAATGGTGATAAAAAAACATCGTTCATAAACAGCGATATTTTTAACATCGATGTTTCACTTTTGAAAACATCGATAACTTAACATCGATGTTTTTTATGAGCGATGTTGCATCCCTAGTTGTACCTTACGTAATGTTGCCATGATAGAATATACTTGTACTTATCATTACTACTAATAAAAAGTGCGAATCGAATACAACTATTTTTTTTAATGCATTTATGGCTATCGATTACAACTTTAATTATGTATAATTATTTTTTTATTTTATCATCATAAATCTGTATAAAAATAAGGTCAAATCTGTAATCTGTAAAACAAACTAAAATTCTGTATAAATACAGATAAATCTGTATATTTGGCAACGCTGTGCTCTATGCCGCTGCCGCGGCCGAGCGAGCCGTCCACCGCCTTACCCGAATCAACCCGATTAGTGCCGATGTTAACCGAACTACGTTCGCGACTCACGATTACAACGAATGATTGACGTGTTGTAAAGGACCAACGTTCCGGGAATCGAAGTGACTTTGTAACGTTGTTCTTTTGTAGCATGTCACAGTGATACTTTTAGACGGCTTGTCGCTGACTTTTTCACCGTGACAGTATTTATCACCCATCTCTAGTTGGTTTTATTAGATAATCATTAGCCAGCTGTTGAATTGATGACGACGGGTGACAGGTAAGCTGTAACCTTGTCAGATTTCCGTTATATTCAAATAATTATTGTATGATATCCAAATAAATGAAATAAATTTAATTTGTCACTAGTTATATATTAGTTCTACACCTATTGTAATACTTATGAATCACCATGTCGTGTCTACTAAAACATGGGTTTTTGAGACTGATTCAACGGGATTTACCAACACATACCCCGCCGACATTAATCAAATTACCCTTACAGGTGTCCATGTATAATCCTTTGTCGTACTGAAAGATAAAGTATATATTATAGTAACAGTTATAATGTATATATCACAAATCTACACTAATATATATATATAAAGCTGAAGAGTTTGTTTGTTTGAACGCGCTAATCTCAGGAACTACTGGTCTGATTTGAAAAATTCTTTCAGTGCTAGATAGCCCATTTATCGAGGAAGGCTATAGGCTATATATCCTCACGCTAAGACCAACAGGAGCGGAGCACCATTGAAGAATGTTTCAAAATCGGGGTTTTTTTTAATTTACTTTTTTTTTACTATACCACGCGGACGAAGTCGCGGGCAGAAGCTAGTAATAGAATATAAATAGGGTAAATTATACCATCGTTGGAATTCAGTTAATTAGTTCAGGATATTAAAAAATCCTATAATAATAACAGCCCATAAACGTCTCCCTGCTGGGTTCGGGTCTCCCATTTATATTACAACGGATAGTATACCCCTCACACTAGTCTACGGCGGATCGGCGGGTTTGACACATCGGTTATCTCGATATATAGGTTTCATCACGAAATTTTCCGTCACCGTCAGCACTTGGTAATTGTAATATCGTCAGCGCCAGTCTAGGACGTTGCAACAATATTTTTTTATTCTACGATATGAACATTAGCTCAAAAAACTGCCTAATTGGCACATGTTTTCCGGTTATGTTTCGAATCGGCTACCCTTTGAATTTGGGACGCAAGTGCGTTAACCACTAAGGTTACTATAACTTAAGAAATCTTAATAAGTTTTTGCTTTATAGCCATACAATAAATAATATTATTATTTCACTTTATTTAATAATAATATAAAATAATAACAGCCCATATGTTCCACTGCTGGGCTCGGGCCTCCCATTATAGGGGAATGGACAGTATACCCTCCACGCTTGTCCAAGGCGGCTTGGCAGGTATAACATCGGTTATCTCGATGTGCAGGTTGCATCACGATGTTTTCCTTCACCGTTCTTAGCATGTGGTAATTGTAACCATATGCACATTAGATCAGAAAACTGCCTACGTGGTGCATGCGTTCCGGCCAGGATCGAACCCGCGCCCTGAGTTTGAGTTTGGGACGCATGCGCTATCCATTACGGTACCACGACTTTTACTGCACTTTATTTATTGTCTTGTTTATGCTTCTTTAATACAAATATATACATACATACATACACATATATATATACATGTATCGCTCGCTTATTAATTTTTTTAAACGGAATTTAACGCCAACTACAATTCGAAGACAGAATTATGCTGTTTTAGTTTCATTGACTGATTTCTTATCGTCGTAACTATTTAAACACGGAAATAATGAGAGGTGTATGGGGTTCTCCCACTGACGGACTTCGCCACCTTGACTATACATACATACATAACTTCACGCCAGTTCACTTGCGGGGTAGGCACGAACAACAGAGCGCCATTCAGGCTTATTCTTACACACCTCACTTGCTTCTTTGACATTCATAACTCTTGTCATGCACGCTCGTCTGTTCTTAAGGCTCCTGACATCACCTTCACATATATATATTATATTTGTATTAAAAATATATAAAAAGCTAGTGTTCGCTGACAGCGGCGCCTAAAACCCAGGCTAACGGTGGTTAGGGCTCCAAAATCAGATACCTCGCGATACGTGCTGTGCTCGGGAGAACCGCCTTCTGTATCTGGCCCTTTACCCATATATCGATTAAGAGCCTCTCAAGATGTCGGTCAAGGCTCTTCGCTTTTAGACCGTTAATGGACACTACTATTCGTACGATGATCGTTGACTCTATATCCCACATGGCAGTAATCTCGTGCACGAGGTCTGGTATATTATTGTTAGCTTATCAGTTTCGGCTTTCACGAGTATACCGTTATCTGGTATATCACGCCTGTTTCCCATGGGGGTAGGCAGAGACTGTAGATCTCCACTTGACAACTTGACTTGACAAACAACTTTCGCTTCATCTACTTTCATTAACCTCTTCATACATGCACGTTTATTTGATATGCTTTTTACCTGACCTCGTTTTAACACTTCTGTTATTTGATCATGATGTGTACGTCGTGGTCTAGAGGTACCAACGGAATCGTACACTTTTAGACAACTTATAATTCCGATCGGCAATTTTGGTTTGCGCAAAAAAGTGCAGACCGGTTGACGATATGTAAATAAGTTATATTAAATTTTCTTTGCAAGCGGATATAGCAGTGTTGTTTATTAGGCATTCTTAGCTGTGTTCCACTTACACGATTCTTACACTGTCGCGCTCTACTAAAATTGGTCTAGTTGTGTAAAACTGTACGTTTCGCAAAGCGATCTTTATCACAGTATCAGGATTATCGGCAACAGTAGTTCTGTCTGTGATAGATCGAACCCAATATAGCGAGAACTGGCTCAGGGGTATATTGTTATTATTATTGTATCTACCGTCCAATAGTTCCAATAAGGGTAATGCTGCATCGAAGGTTTCTTTCCGTTGCTTTCTTCTTCGCTTACATGAAACAGGTATTTTGGAGGTCGATATTCTTCTTCTTCTTCAGCAGATTTAGTTATAAGCATATTAGCTCTAAGCTTATCACGTTTCTTTTTTCCGAGTATTCCTAATATTATGTTATATATTTCTTTATTAGCTATATTCGTCGATTCGGTACTGTTCAATCGTATAATATCTCCATTTTTGAGTATCGTATTTAATTTCTCTTTTTTAACAACACGAGATGCTTTATCTTTATTAATATCTTGGTTTCCTTCATTTAAATCATCGGTGATTAGTTCACTATTAGGAATTTTCAAGTCAAATGGCTTTAATAGTGCAGATTTTGAGAAAATATTAACATTTGATTCATCATGTATAGAGGGATTGATATCCTTTGAATTTTTAAGCATAAATATTAATGTGTATTTGTCTTTTGAATCTTTGTTAGGTTCGAAATTAAGCCTATCAAATGTGAATTCTTTATTCATAAAATCGCTATTATCATCTTTCACTGCTCTAGTCTTATGAACTCTTACCAGTGGCTTGTATAGTGTATTGAATTTACTGTCATAATCATATTTACCCCCAGCATAACCATGTGGTATAATCCTTTTAACTAACACTTTGTTATCGAAGTTTTTTAATTTTTTTTCGTTGGATAAGTCTTTATCATCTAATGCTGTTCTTCGTCTTAAAGTATTTATTATTTTGTTTTGGGTTTTCAAATCGTATATTAGACCCTTTTTACCAGTCATATATTTTTTTACAGCATTAATAATGTCTATCTCTTTCACTCCTCTAATAATTTGAAGATTTAAACCATTTGTAATATTAATGTAAATTGCGAATATGACTAAAATAATATTAGGTCTCATGGCTGTTTTGAATGGTTTGAGTTTAAACAAAGGCTTACTCGATGCGTGAAATTAATTTCGAAATATTAATTACGTATTATGCGGATGTATGATATTCGTCTATACTAATATTATAGAGGTAAACATTGTGAGTTTGTGACGTTGTAGGGGGTAATCTCTGGATCTACTAAACCGATTTTAAAAATTCTTTTACTGTTTGAAAGCTACGTTAACAGGGAGTGTCATAGGCTATATAACATGGCGCTATATAAAACGGAAGTGGGACAGAGCGCGGGTGAAACCGCGCCGGGAGGCTAGTTATTTATATTTATAAATCAATTTTTAAAATGTTTGTCTCTGCTGGTTTCGGCTAATCTCTGAAACGGCTGGACCGATTTTGACGGGACGTTCACTGGCAGATAGCTCATGTTATAAGGAGTAACTTAGGCTACTTTTCAAATTAGGGATCCGCGAAAAAAAATTCACGCGGACAAATTTGCGGGTAACAACTAGTATATTAAAATGAAGGTAGTCCGTTCAGATCGTCATATACTAGGTCTTTCACGCAAGATCACTGGCCAAACTGGATTACTGTCTCATCTAACATCAAAAGTAGCATTTATACCAATTATGATAAAAAAATATTAACGCAATGTAGAAGAAAGGACAACAGAGTTCCCTTAAATCTATTATTTAAGAGCTGTGTTCTTGTCGGCTGTACCTCCTCCAATCTACTCTGTTATCAGCGAGCTATTTATTTCTTTGTACGATACATCCACTTTTTCCTTCATTCGGTCCATGAGTTGTTTCTCTTTCTTTCTTTCCTTCTCGTTGCTTTCACTTTGCCTTCCATTAATAAGTATTCGTTCAATTAATATTCAATTAGTAAGAGGATGTTGTGTCGTAACAAATGGCCAAACATCTTCCCCTCTTTTTAGGCTTTGACTGTGGATCAATTTCAATATTTAGAGAGAAGGAATATATATGCTTCCGAATATACTTTAATCTAAGTACAGATAAGTTTACTAGTAGAATCAACAATTGGAGTTTATGAAACCGACATCGCATGGATGACCCCTAGCAAAATAATTATTTGTATTTTTTATCATTTTCACTTCTATCAAACGCCCAATTCCGGAATTGCACGCAACTCAATACCGACAGTTAATGGCTTTTTTAAACGATTTCCTTTCAATCCATTTCTTACGAACACGACGGAATTAACCAGGTTTATTGGTTAACATAATTTTATGTCTAAATCGATATAAATCTTACTCAGTGGCCTCATTTACTGTAGAGTAGCAGAATAAGTGTACTCACTTTAACTTTTTTTAGCTTACATATAGGTATAAGTACATACATAACTTCTCGCCAGTTCCCTTGCGGGGTAGGCACGAACAACAGAGCGCCATTCAGGCTTATTCTTAGACACCTCACTTGCTTCTTTGACATTCATAGCTCTTGTCATGGACGCTCGTCTGTTCTTAAGGCTCCTGACATCACCTTCTGCTAGTAAACGATCAATTTGATCATGGAAGGTGTGTCGTGGCCTTCCACGACTTCTGCATTCATCCACTTTTGCATTGGCTGTGGGTTGTTTGGTCGCCTCTTACGACAGGCCGCCCAACCGCAGGAAATTGTATTCTTTCTCCGTTCCTGCACAGATAAGGATTCCTCGAATTAAGCGTGTCGGGCAGATGGAGATTAAATAAAATAAATAATTAAATATATAACTGCCTTTAATTTACTTTGTACGTACGACTCGACTCGGAAGGTGACGTGGGGCGACTAACGACAGTGCCACGACTATCCACACATTACAATTTTTGCTGAAGTGCAACTGTCGCTAGCCGTCACAATCAGTATAAAGATTTATCTCTTTACATAGTCTATGTAAAATATAGGATACGTACATTGCTCGAAGACTTTCGCCTTCAACCAATGTGGAACGGTCGCTGAGAAGACTGCAAGTTTAGTCGTTTAATAATAATATGTATAAAGTCCTTTAAAAGTTCCCTTTTGAGTTTCCCAATAAAAAGTCCTTAGGGAAAACCCGCGTATCCAATAAGGGCCTTTTACAACCATTTTACAACGATCTTGGGACCAGTCTTACAAACTTTTATACACAACTCTTAATCGTTATAATTGGATGTGTTATATATATTTCATTTTTCATATTTTGAAAGTACGTATGGAAGCGAGAGTTGGGTATGGAAGAGAGAGCATGAAAGTAGAGTAAACGCGGTCGAGATGCGAGCACTGCGCAAAATCTGCGGAGTGACGCTCGCGGACCGCGTTCGTAATACCGAAGTAAGAAAGAGAGTTGGTCTGAAAGAGAGTGTCGGGGTGAAGGTAAGGAAAGGAATGCTACAGTGGTTCGGGCATGTGAAAAGAATGCATGATGAAAGAATGACTAAACAGATATACAATGCAAAAGTGGATGGATGCAGAAGTTGTGGAAGGCCACGACACACCTTCCATGATCAAATTGATCGTGTACTAGCAGAAGGTGATGTCAGGAGCCTTAATAACAGACGAGCGTGCATGACAAGAGTTATGAATGTGAAAGAAGCAAGTGAGGTGTGTAAGAATAAGCCTAAATGGCGCTCTGTTGTTCGTGCCTACCCCGCAAGGGAACTGGCGTGAAGCTATGTATGTATGTACGTTTGGAGTTGCCTGATCACATGGATCAAAATAGTACTTTTCGTCCCTGGAAAACAATTTTACCTGCTGTCAAAAATTTAAACACTATACGAACTATTTTTAGAGCCATTGTTAAATCGCGGCACTAATTGTAATAAAAATATCTTTTGGGAACATTCCCAGCTGACGGTGATTTGGGACCTATTTACTATTTATAGTTTTTATCTTTTATAAATTAAGTTGTATATATATATATATATATATATATATATATATATATATTATTAGAATAGGCAAAATATGTAAAATAAATTCTACAAATTATTAAATATTGTAAATAAAAAAATTAACTTTCCATGAAGGAAGTTGTGCTATTTTAATGTTTTTTTTTTAAATAATTAAAAACCTGCTTAAGTATTTTTACGTAATTTGAATTAATAATTATTAATTACATTTGTGAATGACTGAACAAAAAATATCTTACAAAATGTTTATGCAAAATTTCTTACAAAAGTAGAAAATATATTTTGCCTAAGTACTTACTGGTAATTTAAAATACCTATTTCTGCGGAATATTTCTTATAAAAATCAAAGGGAACGTTTGAAAACACGAAGTGAAGTGCCATCGAGTGGCGTTACTGCCGACGGGGGGCGCCACCGCTCCGCTCTAAGCACTTTTGTTTCAAACTTCACCCGTCAAAAGGTAAAAGGATGAAACTGCTTTTTTTGGCTTTCTATCTATCATAATTAAAATTATAGAGGCGAATATAGTTGTTGTGACATATTAGTTTTTTTTACATTTATATAGTTTTTTATTAGTGTATAGGTTAGCTTTAGACCGACATTACGCTTGATGTCTTGTGGAAATGCAGTGTAAGATTGAGTACGCTTATTTAGATAATACCCATTTACGCGAGACTTAAAGATATCTAAATTGTATATTTCAGGGAAAACAGACGACGGTTTTTATTTTTTATTTTTTTATTGCTTGAGTTCAGCAGACAGGCAGAGGGCCCACTTGATGGAAAGCGGTTACCATCGCCTATGGACATTTGCAACACTAAAGGTGCTACAAATGCGCTGCTGCTCTGTTAAGGGAGACTGGAACCTGGTCACTAATGACGGAACACAACTCAAGGTTGTTATGGCGGCATACTCTAGACCTGGGGTGGTAGCCATCCAGTCGGGCAAATGCCCTACCACCTGGAAAACCGGTAAGGAGTTCGCCTCCTCAGCGGTTCGTATTATAAAATCAAATCAAAATCATTTATTTGTTAGAAACTTTGAGATATAACTTGTTCATATAAATTTGACATTATATAAATGCATACACATTCTTTGTTCATTTTTATATTTAAATTGGCAGTCCCGGCAGACGTCGTCCTGCCCTAAAAAAATAAAAATCTAGGACCCGATCCCAGCGCCACCTACCGGTTCTAGTTGTAAATATAAACCACCTGGGGACCCACCCAACCACACACAAAGAATTTAATCAAAATCGGTACAGTCGTTCTCAAGTTATGTGCTTACATACATTCCTACCGTTCATTTTTATATATAAGATGACCAAATTATTTTATTCCTTATTTAGAAATGGAAGCAAAGCGCTTTGTCTGTTTGGTATTTCCACTGGCGAGAACCCATGGCGCGATCGCCATGAGGGGAGTACAAAGTGAGATGACAAGTTGTTGTACTCTTGTAGGATATTGCTCTGTTTCTTAATTGTTCCTACTTTAACTTAGACTGTATATACAAAACTCTTATCGTGTATGTGATGTGCACACCAATATTCTAATCATTATTAAATATTATATTTACACGTTTATGAGATTGGACATTTTTGATGATATAGAAAAATGCCCAATCTTATCGACAGCTCTAACAGCAATATTTACATCTGTATTTACATAGCATCACGTTCATGCATAGACCATAGTCTTTAACTGTGCCAAATTATACTGTTAGAACTCAGGTCCCGACAAAAACAAAATCCACCTGCATATCTGAAACAAAACACATTTTATTATCTGCTAGCATGTAAACTAATTGTAACTCTTTTATGATCGCCTCCTTTTGTTTACTTTGTCTTTAAAATTTGTGATTAGAAAACAGACATTGTTTATTGTACTCTTTTATGCAGTTTGCGGTTGAGTCATTAGCCAGGTGTGGCGGATTAAGTCCACTAAGATACGGGGCCATTGTATTTGTGCAATATAAAACGATGACCTGATGGAGGGGGAGCCAGTCGAGCGAGAACCACGAGCGAAGCTAGACGCGTGTACTGCAATCGGGAATCTATTAAGTGACGGACTTTGCGCGTTTTATGGAATTACGACCTTCTGCATTACGTTTGGACGTGTTTGTATAGTTCTAATAAACTCTATAGTAATTTTAACGGCATTTTAGTTGGAGTCTCGCGACTTGTATCAATATGATACATCAATAAATTGATGGATGAAACGTGACGCAACACAACCATATATCGTATGTGTGAGTTCGTACGTTTACTTGTCAGGTGGTAAAAAGATGAGGGAGGAATTAATACGTGCAATACCGCAGTATTCTCCCAGAAGTGTATTCTATAGAATACCGACAAGCCAGCAACTCTGCGTCAGTGATCTAGGCTCTGAAGCCCCTTATCAAATAGTCGAATATTGCCTATCAGCTTCCTAGCTCTTTTCTCAATTGATCCGAGCGTCACGACCTGGTATTTGGCCAAGCCTTGGTAAAGATTTAGAAACTGAAGTGCTGTGAAGTAATAACAATTTTTGTACTATGAAGTAGAAAATTATGATAAAACCTTAAAAGACAATAAATTATGTATTTTTGCATAGCTCTTTAGACTGTGCTATATTATAATTTAAAAATGACAAACCACACTTTACTCATTTTAGCAGTCAGCCGCCCATATCGGGTTTCGTTGCGAAGTTGCAGACTTACAATGGGTGTTGATAGCCGCTGAAATTTGTTACGAACCCCTTTTTTGTATATTCACAGCAAATCAGGATCAACTTTCAAAAGCTTTATTGCTTTATGAAATATATCCGTTTTGTTCAGGGTGGATAATGGAAAAATGTTTTGTTGAGGAAAAATGACTATATTGATAGATAAGCAGGAAAGAAGAATTACTAATAATATTGAATAGAATAGAATAGAATAGAATAATCATTTATTGCTATAAATGTATGCGTACATAGGTGTTTTTTGTGGTAATTGTCTCAATACATTTTGCCTTATTAGGCGTGCAATTTTCACATCTTATAATTAAAACTGAATTGAAAACTAATAACATTACAATCATTAATGAAATAATTACTATAATAATTAAATAAATTAGATTATATTAAATTAAATGTCAAGCAAAGCAATAGTTATAAGAATACATAGTAATCATTAGAATTTATCAATTATATAATCCTCGATTTTATAGTAGCATTTAATTATCAACAATTTTTTTAGATGTCCTTTAAATAATAATATGGATTTTTGCTTCTTTATATTGTCAGGTAATTTATTGTATAATACTGGGGCCATACATAATACACTTTTTTGCATTAGTGTAGTTTTACTACTATGAATGCAAATCCTGTCATTATCGCGTCGATTGCGTTTTATAGTTTGACCTATGCTTGGGAAAAGATGAGGATTATTTCTAACAAATAAACAGATTTCATATATATATAAGCAAGGAAGTGTTAAAATCTTATAATCTATGAAATATTGCCTGCAGCAAATATTGTGTCGATAGATGTGCAAAAATCAGAAATAAGTTAATTGATAACATTGGTACATACATATTGGCACACCTGTTTCCTACCGGGGCTGGCATACACGTTGGATTTCCAACTGATAAGACCCTGACAAATACTTCGCTTCATCAAGTTTTGTTAACATTGCTACACTTCAATTATATGTTCTATCCGTGCAGGAACGGAGAAAGAATTTGCTATCGATCAGTGGAAACCGCATCGAAATCGGTCTAGTAGTTTTTACGTGAAGCCCAAACAAACATACCAACACAAGAAGTCTAAAAAACAAGATTAAATTACAATGTTATAATATTACTAGTTGACCCGGAAAACTTGAAAATTTTGAAAAACTATCCGTGCAGGAACGGAGAAAGAATACAATTTCCTGCAGCCGGGCGGCATGTCAACACACAGCCAGGTGGTAGGGCATTTGCCCGACTGGATGGCTACCCCTGGACTAAAGTATGTCACCATAACAACCTTGAGTTGTGTTCCGGCATTAGTGGCCAGGTTCCAGTCTCCCTTAAGAGAGCAGCAGTACATTTGTAGCACCTTTGGTGTTGCAAATGTCTATAGGCGATGGTAACCGCTTTTCATCGAGTGGGCCGTCTGCCTGTCTGCTCAACTCCTGAAATAATAAAAAAATAATAATGTGGCGTTGTAATTTATAATCAATTGTTTAATAGAATATTTTATAATCAGTTGTTTATTTAAACTAGTGGACGTCTGTGGTCAAATTACGACCATAATAATTAATGTCAAAGACTATACTTCTATAATCATAGATTTCGCCAAGGTTACACTGTTAATTTGATTTGAATAATAAACAAAAGTATATGCGTGTGTGTGTCAAATACATGGCAGGGTGTGTACTGTTTTTTTAATTTAAAAAAATGTAGCATTCGTCGCTTCTTCTCTATATAAACTATAAGTGTGCGAAATTTCATACTCCTGCGTCCGCGCAATATTCTGCTAAAAATCACCATTTCATTCATAATAACAAAAGCGCCTCAGGGTGTGCCTCATATCTATACCCAAGCCCATATATTGATTGTTTTCTTGTATATTAAGTCCTTTATTCTGAAAATAATCGTTAATAAATTTCTGGGCTAGTTTATACAAATCTTTATATATATAATTCTTCTGTACGTGTGTTGACAGTGAACTCCTCCTAAACGGCTAGACCGATTTGAATGAATTTTTTTGTGTATGTTCAAGTGGATTCGAGGATGGTTTAGATTCACAATTGGAACCGGTAGGTGGCGCTGCAATCGGGTTCTAAATTTTATTTCTTCAGGGCAGAACAACGTCTGCCGGGACAGCTAGTATGTATATAATACACAAAATAAACTGAATGATGTTTAATTAAATACAAAGCAAAGAGGTCTCTCAAAGCCGTTCTCATTAATTTTAATCATCTCATTTCGTCGAATGCTGAAATACCAAATTGATAGCAAGTATAACGAGTTATTTTATTTTTATACTCATAATTAGGGCAATGTATTGTTTTTATAATCGAAAAATTGAAGAATTTAATTATTGTATTTAAGGGCCTATCCAAGGCAACGGTGTTGACGTTTAACAACCTAGCTTACTTGTTCAGAATAGTTAAGTGGGACCTGAAAATGGAGTTTATAACAGAGATGGCATAAAAACATGCAGAAGCCCACGGAAAGAGGCTTCACCATCATATGAATCTCGAGGCAATCGAACCACTCCACACCACAAATCTAGTGCGAAGACTCAAGAGAACTAAACCATTTGAGTTAGTGTAGTATGTGTACCAGACTAAGGGAGCTGTGCTCTTCGATCTGATCGCACCATCTCCCTTCCATCATCCGTCCAACGTGTGGACCAGACGCATCGGCATGCGGCATCGATATATGGTAGATATTCCACATATAAGGACGGAAGGGCTTTGCATCTAGCATCATCATACGCACCGCAAAGGAGTGGAACTCATTGCCCGAGTCTGTCTTTCTCGATGCTTGTAACCTGGGTGTCTTCAAGTCCTTTCCAGGTAAGCGTGCTCCATCCTAGACCACATCTTCGCTCTACATAGGGCGAGATTGTGGTCAAACGTGAACCTATACTATAATAAAAAAGGGAGTTCTTGTCCACGGACCATAACGAGTGTTCAAATAAGCTAGTTATGGACGCCTTCTCTAGTACGTAGCACATTAAACCTTATTTGATAAAAAGTAGCCTATTTGCTATTGTAGCAGCGAGAGGCAGAGGTTAAATAATACTTCAGATGGCAGAGAGTAGTATTCTGATGTGAACTGATTTATTTTGGAAACGGTTGTAGCTTCCTCCTGGAGGTGGTGTGGGTTTCTTGTATAATCAGTGGACTGTTTGAATTATATGAATCTTATACGGTGTAAAGCGGACTGCGCCGCTCGCGGCGCTCCCCTCTCTCCCCGACGGAACTGGTCGTCTTTTTTTTTTTTTGGAGCTGGACCCAGCTTAATAGCCGCAGATGGCTGTTTCAGCGATACCGGACTTTGGGGGCTTTCCGACTCCGTGGGAGCGGAGGCGTTCAGCCCGGAAGCAGCGCGCTCGAGGAGGCAAGAACTGGTCGGCGTTAACAACGGTAACCTTAAGTACAAATATTAACAAGTCGTACTGCTAGTACAATGTATAGCACAGTGTGTGAGCGGGACGTATGATGTGCGAGCGAGATAGAGCAACTATTAATATGTGCGCTCCCGAGCTCCGCTAGTCATTAGTTCATTGTCCGCTGCGATGACTAGACGTATGCATCTCCCATACTATTTTTTGACTACAATCTATCTCTGTACCAAATATCATCCAGATCCTTTCAACTGTTCTGGCGTTATTGAGCAAGAAACATTCATCCATACGTTCACATTTATAATATTACTAGCGGTCCACGATTAAATCAAAACTAGTAAGGAAAGGGTAGGAATTGCACCACGAGAGATATTTAATTAATATATTAGCAACATTACATGTTAGACGTTGTCCTGTCCTGAAGAAATAAAAGTCTATGACCCGATTTTAGTGCCACCTACAGGTTCTAATTATGAATCTAAGCCATCCGGGGACCTATTCAAACACACACAATTTTTTTATCGAAATCGGTAAAGTGGTTCTCAAGTTATGCTCGTACATATGAAATGTATTCTACCATTCATTTTTATTTATGTAGATAGTGTAGATTTTATTTAGGATTCCTATTGAATTTCATCCATATAAACTCAGTAGTTTCTGAGTAAATAACTGTGACACACAAAGACAGACATAAGCTTTCATAAGGTTCCATTTTTTGCCAAAATGCTCATGGAGAAATGTCAAGGAAAATTTGCTTGCATTCTTCCAAGTATTTTTCGAAGTGTTCCCCCAAGTGTTAACCTATAAAGGATTTTATTTACGACCTTGTTTAGTGAAATTCGGAGTGATATATTTTGATAGTGGTAATACTGGAGGAATCCGGAAAGGGAAGTATTGTGTAGACAGTGATGGATTGGAGCTGCGTTCGGATAGGCAAGCGGAAAGCAACTTGCACAATTCTTCAAAAATTTTGTTAAATCTACATCTTTAACATAAAACTTCTTTTTTGTAATGTATGTCAACGTCCTCCTAAACACGTATACCGATTTTGGTGAAATTATTTGTGTGTGTTGAATTGGATTTCAGAGTGTTTTAGATTCATAGTAGGACAAGATAGGTGGCGCTGGGATAGGGTTCTAGGATTTTAATATAATATAATCATTTATTTATTTCAGACACAAAGATCCATAATTACAACATATTTTGCAGATTTATTATTAGATTAAATTAAATTATTATAAATTAAATTAAAACCTTAAAAATAAAGTTAAAAATTAACAAATGTCCATCAGTCAGTCAGTCGGCCAGTCCCTCACTAAAGCATTTCATTCACATATATTTTACATTAAATTAATTATTATATCTAAGCAGCAATCTGCAACCAGACCCAATACATTTTTGTTTGATGTGGCCTGCTAGAAATGGCCGCAATTATACTTTTTTTTTTTAAGGCGGGGAAATGCTATTTACGCTCAATACTGGGTCCTTTGCAAGGGATTAGACCATAGTTGATCATGGAGGCTTTACCCTTTAATAAGGGGCAATCCAAACAGTAATCAACCAGCTTGTGTGGAGACTCAGAGAAGTTGCACGGGCAACAACCACTACGCACTAAAACCACCCTCCTCCCATGTGCCCCGCACTTTTTATGTAGGAAAGGCTGAGACTTAGAACGTAGTTACGCCCAGTCCGATCCAGCGCAAAAAGTGCCTGAATGTGCCCCGGGAATCAGAACACATCCACTTCGTCAGCGGGGGTGATGAATCCTTTGCTCCCTTGATAGCTAAAGGCCCCCCGAAGCGGTATTATTCAGGGTGGGAAGTCATGCGCATACCTGCGTCTCCGGATGCCAGCCAACCGCCGGCGTCCGCGTGGAGTCGCATTAGCACGCGCAATAATACTCCTCTCCCTATCTCGTTCGGCGGCCTCTTTGAGAGATATTACCGTCTCACAAAAAGTAACCGCAGCCCCCCAGCTATCGCTGCTATGCAGCATGGATTTCACCAGACTGCAGAGCGAGTCGATCGCTCCTAGGCCGCAATTATACTGTTTCTACACCCTTCAACCCTGGTTAAGAAATTTGCAATGCGACTTCTCCGAATAGCACAAAACTTTGGCGACAATTGTAACACCAAAGGTGCTACAGTGCTGCTGCTCTGTAAAGGGAGACTGGAATCTGGCCACTAATGTTGGAACAGAAGTAAAGGCTACTAAGGCGGCATACTCTAAACCAGGGGTGGTAGCCGTCCAGATGGGCAAATGCCTTACCATGGCTGTGGGTTGTTTTATATTAATAAAACTACGTTTTAACGGTTTCAAGCGCGGTAATGTATTTGTTTTTTGTTTTTCCGACGTTTCAGACACCTTTCAGTGGCCGTGATTACGGAAGACAAAGATGTCAAGTGTCAACGAGTATTGTTAAAGTTTTATTTAGCCTACCGCCAACTTGTTAATTTTAATTATTTAGTTTTAATTTTGTTTGTGGTTATTATTTACTCTATGGGAGCCTAATCTAATTTACCACCGCTTCGCAACATGGCTTGAAGAGAAGAAGCGGCGCAAGAAACTCTTCAGCAAACATGCCTAGCTCTAATAATTTTATATAATATTAAAATGGGTGGAAGGAAAAATAAAATAAATTATCAGTCAAGTTGGTTTGTGTTCCGTTGCACGCAGAAAGAGAGAGCAAATATTATGTTTTATATTATATTATAATTATATTATTTCTTAATTCCTCCACGCATGATCATACTTATGACGTCAAGTATGTACGAGTACAGTGGCGGAATAAAAAAACTTCGCTAGTTCCGCGAGTACATGTTACCTTATCAAACTAAGTCACAGAACAGACTGTTCCACAGAAAATTATATTTAACTGTTTGACAATAAAGTTTAAAATTACTTATATTAATCTTGTTTTAGAGATGTAAAACCTATTTATTGGTTTTAATATTTATGATAAGCGTAGTGATTATATCCTCTTTGTTCCTTATTGTTTATCTCAGCGTCTGTCATTACCAACATTTGTGACCTATAATTTTTTTTCAAGATTCTACCTACACATACAAATAAATAAAATTAAGTGTCTGTTTGTAACGTCCGAATAACAGCTTGTTACTAAATGCATATGAAAGTATATACGGTACCTATATCAAAAAATCAATTTTAAACATTTTTATCTGTCTGGATATTTCGACTAATCTCTGAAACGGTTGGACCGATTTTGACTGGACTTTCACTGGCAGATAGCTGATGTTTTTGTTAAAAATAAAAATAATAATATTTATTAACGCCAAACTTACATATAAAAAACTCACAAATACAAAATATACATCTTTCCTTAATAATTAAGTTATTTCGTTAACTAACACCCAAACTAGGCCGAGCCTGTTTTTTAGGTGTTACTACTCCCTTCCATGTTATAAGTAATAACTTCCAAATCTTGGATTCCAAGGAAAAAAATCCATGTGGACGAAATCGCGGGCACAGCTAGTATTTTATAAACGTAACATTTATTAAAATGTTAACAGTTCTTTTCTTGTAATCGTGCAAACAATAGGCGACTTTGAGGTGACGAACATTTTAATTCCGTGAGTGTACGTTCGTACAAAATTTATTAATTTTGATGGCCTGCAAAGTTTAGAAGGCATGGATATAAAGTTAATATCCCACGCAAATGAAGTAGCAGGTACAGACAGCTACGATGAAATAAATTCAGGAAATATTTCATTAACGTCATGTAATAAAAACAGGTCATAAAATGCACCGAGATAGTAATACCACACGCCTTTGCCTGTTGTTTTAGGACTCTCACAATAGCACTGAAAATTCTCCATATCGTTTTATATATGGCGAAATTTCCTAATAAACTTTTATGCTTCTGAAAACTAGTTTCCGGAAAATACGACGCGTTTTAAGGTTCGTCGTCTTTTTTTGATTTTCATGAAAATAGAACCCTTATTATCTTGTCATATTCATCTATACTTCCATTTTTATTTGCCTTTGAATTACAATCTCGGATCTTGGATCAAATGGATCAGTATGGCGATCCAGCGAGGTAACGTAGCCCATCTCAATGGATGTCCCCTACATAATCGAAAAATAAAAAAATGTATGAAAACTAGCACCATCAAGTGGTCCAGGAACATTAAAAATTATAATTAGTTTCCATTTAGTCCACTTAACTTCACTTAAGATGGCGCTGTGCAATATTGTTGAATAAATACGTCGCGCTGACGAGATCTTAACAGCATAAATAAAACCACAAGTTGTGGTCGTAATTTGTGAATCTAGCACACTATTATTTAAAGTTATATAGGAACCATTTTTTATTAATGGCTAAATTATATTGTCATACATAAGTTTTTTAAACTAATTTTATTCTGTCTTTCTCTTTAATCCAAACTAGAACAAGTTATAACTTATTACTACCATCTGGTAGAATTTATAGAATTATCGATTGTAGCGCCATCTATCGGACACGGACAGTGTAAATTATATTTTGATATTTTATTCCAGAGAAGCTCATCTATTTTATATATAGTGTATTATGTATGACGTAGCCAGTGTTCTAGGAATCTTACCTATTCACTGCGATGACCTAGGCTGAGTATTCTGCGTATAGTCTTAAGAGATTATAGGTAGAATATAATATAAGTTTCCTTCACTGTACTAGATCCTAGTTATAATGTATTATTTTAAAACTACATTTGCTTCTCGTCAGTGCGAACGACGATCTAATATATATAAAAATAATACACAACAAACTAAATATTAGGGATGAGCCGAATGTGGTTTGAACCGAATACGAACTTCGGCCGAACATTCGGTTAAAACAAAAAATTCGGTCGAAATTCGGCCGCACTTCGGTTTGATTTCGCCACGCTTTCTCAAGTGCAACATATCGTTACCTGTTGACAACATCAACTTGATAACACCGAATTTTTGGCTTTTTTTACACCATAACCTGCCTCTAGTAAATTTTCAGTATGTGTAGGTAAATAAAAGAACAGATTTTTAGACCTTTGATTAAAAAAAAATATCATCATTTCATAATTCTAAATTCATAATATTTGATTCGTAAAAAGTGATTTCAATCAAAATTAAAATTATATTTGCTGATGTCCCACGTGTTTTTTTTTAAATTCACGTTACGCATGTTGCACTATTTATTGATTGTTTGTTAAAGGAATAATAAGTTTATTTTATTTTTGTTTTGACAAAGACTCGAGAACTAATTTTATTTATTTTTATCACATTGCATGTCCATAAGATTAAGATTTACATGTTCCTAACTAAAATAAATGACCATGAGTAATACATGCCAATTTTTATATTACGGTTATGATATATATGATCTCTATTAACTTCAGTCAAAATAGTTCCGGTAGGTATTTTACTTTTTCCTTACACCGAATGTTCGGCATTTAAACCGAATTTCGGCCGAATGCTGAAGTTCGGCTCAAGCTGCCGAAATTCGTTTAAACCGAATGTGAAACGAATTTCGGCCCATCCCTACTAAATATATATCCCATGAGCTACTATAATTGTAAAGTGGCTGTTTTAAAATGGTTAAAATTTAAAACGTGTCATGAGATAGAAATGTTGATTAATTCCTCTCTAATATTCGATGGATATATTTAAAAATCAAACACACACATACACACCACACACGCACCACACACACACACACACACACACACACACACACACACACACACACACACACACACACACACACACACACACACACACACACACACACAACACGCAAATATTTTTTCCTTGTAATAAATATGTGAATTACTGGTCGCTGTTGTTTGTCATAACGTGAAGAGTGGAATCTTCTGATACAGGTATTTCATTCTTAGAAGAAGATTCCCATCACCAATTTATTCTAAAGTTAAGGCAGAAACTTCAATAAAGAGTTATTATTAATATATTATAAATACAATTTAAAAAAACGAACAGATTATAAACAAACATAAATATCAGTCGGAAGTCGTAAAAATCTTTGACGCTTCCAATATGAAGATGGCGCGCATTTACAAATGTTGTCACATGCTCGTGGTGAAAATTAGAACTACATACATATTTCGTCCCATTTTCTCTATAGTATAAAAGCGAGACAAATGAATGCATTAAATGTGCTTCTAAGGAGGTTCGATTATTCAGCTTATTTATTATGTTAATGTGAAACTTAAAGTACCAATATTACCGCACGTTCCGTCCTAAGGTGCGTAATTTATAACTTGCGAACATGTATGCTTCTTAAATGCATTTTTTGAACGAATGTGTTGAAAATAATTGTTCAATTTTGTTTCAAATTGTGTTCAATGTCTTATGTATATTGTATTGTATATGTAATTTATTTTAGCCTTTTGTTTCAACTGTGTAATTTTAGTTTTGTAGTTGTAGTATAACATCTAGTAAAGTACAATTTCTATGTATATAGTTAATAGTTTTATGTTGGTATCACCAAACTCAGCTCGGCCACTCAGGTCATCGCCCCAAACGTCTGGAGCTTAATCCCATTTCATAAGGACTAAAAAGCATCACGCTAATGAAGCTATTAACTAGCTTGTGTCGTCGCCAAATAATGATACCAGGTGCAATTTTCTAAATTGGGGATTGATAAAAGTATAAATTTAGCATAAAAAATCTTTAATTATCTATATTTGATGATATGGTTTACATTCAGTGTCCAGATTTAAGAATTTTCTCCAATAATTTTTGTTTGGGGTGATTTTTATATATATTAGGCATAAATTAATTAACTTTGGAATTAAACAATTCAAGCTTAGCACTAAACTGTACCTAATAATGATGACCGTCTGGATGTCATGTTACTTTTGGCATGATAACTTTATCAAGTTGGTGTAATTTTCATAACTGACGGCCTTGTTCCTATTGAGTTAAATAATCTGGAGATCCTGTCTATATCCACTATGATCTTTATAGTGGATTAGAATATTGGAGCGTAGATATGTGAAGGTTTTATATTTGGTATGTAACGTTCGATGCTTATATATGTGTATATATATATATATATATATACTAGCGGCCCTGGCAGACGTTGTCCTGCTCTGAAAAATATAAAAATCTAGGACCCAATCTCATCGCCACCTACTGGTTCCAATTGTGGATTTAAACTACACAAAAACTAAATCACCAAAATCGCTCCAGGTGATTATGAGGATTCTAGAACCCGATCTCAGCGCCACCTACCGGTTATATTTGCGCATCTAAACCATGCGGGAACCCGCTCAAACACACAAAAACAAAATCACCAAAATCGCTCCAGGTGATTAGGAGGATTCTAGAACCCCATCTCAGCGCCACCTACCGGTTATATTTGCGCATCTAAACCATCCAGGAACCCACTCAAACACACAAAAACAAAATCACCAAAATCGCTCCAGATGATTTAGGAGGATTCTAGAACCCGATCTCAGCGCCACCTACCGGTTATATTTGCGCATCTAAACCATCCGGGAACCCACTTAAACACAAAAACAAAATCACCAAAATCGCTCCAGGTGATTAGGATGATTCTAGAACCCGATCTGAGCGCCATCTAACGGTTCCAACGGGATAAACAGTATCCTATGTCCGTCTCCTGGTTCTAAGCTACCTCCCTACCAATTTTCAACTAAATCGGTACAGCCGTTCTTGAGTTATAAATAGTGTAACTAACACGACTTTCTTTTATATATATAGATTTATTTATTTACTTTTTAGAGAATTGATGGAATTGTAGTTAACAGTGCATACTCAATAAGACAAAAACGCAATACTAAGAGCGCCTATTGTCTTCTGTACTTAAACTTCTTGAACTGTATCTTAATGTTATGCAATAAAATATATTCTATTCTAAGAGTAGATGGTTCTTTAAAAAAATATTTTCTACTTTGGTATACTGTTTATTACTGTTGTTTGATATTATATGTAGAGATGTTTCTTAAGTTGAAAAACATTTAATCATCATTAGATAGTGTAACTGATTGCAAAAAAAATGTGTGTGTTATGCCAAAATCATATTCTAAGGAAAAACAAAGAATACTAAAATTATTATTAATATGATATGAAAAACTCAAGTGGCTCTGGCTATTCGCTTTCGCCGGAATACTCATATTCTCAGGCTACATTATAACATATTATTTATTCGTAGTAGTCCTCCTTACCTTAAGGAGCGTTTTGAATTCCTTCGCCTTTCTACTCCCCACAATTTGCGCACACATACGTATCGTAAACTCACTACACCTGCACACACTTCACCCTTTTATGATTATTTTTTACAGTGCAGGCTGTCAAATTTTGGAATGCGTTGCTTATTACTGTCAGAGAGGCCAAAACATCGCCTACATTTAAGCACGCACTCAGAAAACACTACTTTTATGCTTAATCCCTATACTGTATACTAATTTATCTCTCTCTCTCTTATAAATATGTTTGTATGTATTTCATCAATAAAATAATTTAAGTATGTGTATTTAATTTATAAAATATGTAGTTCAAGAAGAAGAAGAGATTGCTTTAAGCGATAAGGCCGCCTATTGTTTCTACCATGACAATATTGTAATTGTGTGTTTTTGAAATTGTATACTTGGTGAGCAATTAAGTGTTATCTATCTATTTATCTTATTTAAATATTTATAAAAGCCAGGACATCTCACGCAATTAGATATACATACCTGGCAACATTATCGTCAGGTGCCAAATAACATTTCCCTTAAATTTAACGATCATCCGTTAAGGCAATCCGCTCTAATTATTTATTGTGCATTCATTATCCACTGTTAACAATTTCACTGAACATTTGTATAATGTTCTGAATACTTAGAACATTCTAAGTCATGGATTAATTAAGCTCCGTTGGTGGTGTTTATTTAAAATTGAAATATTGCAAAAAGGACATATACTAATATTATAAAAGCGAATGCGAGTTTGTTTGTCTGTGACGCTTTCACATATTAAGGGCCATTCACAAATTACGTTAGGGGCTATCCACAAATTAGATTAGGGGCCATTCACAAATTACGTTAGGGGCCATTCACAAATTACGTTAGGGGCCATTCACAAATTACGTTAGGGGCCATCCACAAATTACGTTAAGGGCTATCCACAAATTACGTTAGGGGCCATTCACAAATTACGTTAGGGGCCATCCACAAATTACGTTAGGGGCCATCCACATGTTACTTTAGGGGCCAACCATAAATTACGTTAAGGGCTATCCACAAATTACGTTAGGGGCCATTCACAAATTACGTTAGGGGCCATCCACAAATTACGTTAGGGGCCATCCACAAGTTACTTTAGGGACCATCCACAAATTACGTTAAGGGCTATCCACAAATTACGTTAGGGGCCATCCACAAGTTACTTTAGGGGCCATCGACAAGATACTTTAGGGGCCAACCACAAATTACGTTACACATTTAGGGGGTGGAGGGGGTCGACGAAGTGTGACATTGTGTGACAAGGGGTGGGTGACGTCCTTAAATTCGTGACGCTACATTTTAAAATCTAATTAACGTACATACATACATAACGTCACGCCAGTTCCCTTGCGGGGTAGGTACGAACAACAGAGCGCCATTCAGGCTTATTCTTACACACCTCACTTGCTTCTTTGACATTCATAACTCTTGTCATGCACGCTCGTCTGTTCTTAAGGCTCCTGACATCACCTTCTGCTAGTACACGATCAATTTGATCATGGAAGGTGTGTCGTGGCCTTCCACGACTTCTGCATCCATCCATTTTTGCATTGTATATCTGTTTAGTCATTCTAATTAACGTGTGTGACGTAATTTACGGATGGCCCCTTAATTACGCAAGTATACGAAACCATTCGTACCGAAGCCCTCGACGCTAGATGCCAGATCAGCAAACCTCGACCCAAGCCCACCTACCCATACACATATAACACAAATGGACAGTTATAATATTGCTCCCCTTGCTGCCAAGTTTTCAAGAACAAATTCGATTTTGCAAGCCATTCTCGATGGTAAAAAATCATAGAAAGGGTTGCCATCGACGGATATGTCATAAAATCCTCATGCAATTTTGCATACAAGTTGTCAGGGATATAAAAAAAGACATATTGGTTACTTATCATCCAGATACAAGTACCGTTCCCGTGGAATAGACTAATATAGCTGAAAATATCGCTATTTATCGGCGCCACCGTTGCGTTGCAATGTAATAATTGCTACTACCATTGCACATGGGTCTTTTGACAACAACGAATGTGTAATTTTAATTTGTTGCTCTAATGGTTAGATCCACCTTTGCTAGATGGCGTTACAGGTATTTTCAGTTAAAAATTAAGTTTGACATTTTTTTATTGCAGGAGTTCAGCAGACAAGCAGACGGTCCACTGGATGGAAAGCGGTTACCATCGCCTATGGTCATTTGCAACACCAAAGGTGCTACAGATGCGGTGCTGCTCTCTTAAGTGAGTCTGGAACCGGGTCACTAGTGCCGGAACGCAACTCAAAGTTGTTATGGCGGCATGCTCTAGACCAAGTGGTAGCCATCCAGTCGGGCAAATGCCCTACCACCTGGCTGTGGGTTGTTTAGTCTCCTCTTACGACAGGCCGCCCGGCCGCAGGAAATTGTATTCTTTCTCCGTTCCTGCACGGATAAAAGAATTTTAAGAATGACATAGGTACGTAATTTACATAACTTTTTTCACTTTATGTGAAATTCGAGGAAAGATCGTGGGAGCATAGTTACATATTTTGTTTTATTTATTGTAAAACATCGAGTGAAATAATTTTGCTATTTATGTATTTCTTGTACAATATTTGTCAGATTCTAATTCGTAATAATATAAAAAGGTGTATGATATAGTATTTATACAGAAACATACATAATTTATTTGTATTTCTTTTTTATCGTATCATGAGGACTCCATATTTTAAGCTTCCTTTTCTTCTATTTTTACTTCTTCAACTTTCTTAGTTGATTCTTCGGGTTTAACTTCATTGACTTTTGGTGTTGTTACTTCATCAACTTTAACTTCTTTTTCTTTATCCACTGTAGGTGGAGTAGTACTAACTTTGGTATCTAAATCCTTGACTTCTGGCTCTTTCTTTTCATCTGCCTTTTCAGTACCATTTACTTTGTCAACTTTAGAAACTTCTGGTTTTTCATCCGTTTTCTTTGTATCGTCTTTAGTTGCATTTGCATTCTTGTTAAGACCATCTAATCCTTCGGGCTTAAATTCACCAGTTAAGGTACTAATTAGTTTTTCAGCACCAACGTCTAGATTGTTAACTAGTTTATCCAGAACACCTTTTGATTCCTCAGCATCTTCTTTTTGTTCTTTTTGATTGAAAAGCTCTCCTTTATGTACACTGTCTGTTACAGGTTGTACGAGTTCTTTAAGAAGTCCGCAGTTTACTACTGCCACAGTGAATGTTAGAATCAGGATTGTTTTCATTTTGGCTTCCTATTTTGCAATCAATTAATGTTTCTATTCAAATGTCGTCGTTGCACCTGTAAAAATAAGAACTTAATTCAATCAGGTTCTTTTGTCAGGTGGCAGGGTATTTGCTAGATGACTACCACCCCTGGTCTGGTCTACGCCATAACAACCTTGAGTTGTGTTTCGGCATTAGTTGCCAGGTTTCAGTCTCCCTTTAGAGAGCGGCAGCACATTGGTGTTACAAATGCCCATAGGCGATGGTAACTGCTTTTTATAAGGTGGGCCGTCCGACTCTCTGTTGAACTCATGCAATAAAAAAAATCACGTAAGTATATCAATGTGGAAGTATGGAAGGAGAATAGCAGGAGTGACTAACCTAGTTCTTTAAGATACGTAAATAACTAATGTAACAGATATAAGATTGAAATTAGACTAGTAAACAACATGTATTAGATAGAAGAATGTAAGTAAAGAGAAAGAGAAAGCAATTAAAATAAAAAGTAAAAAAGAAAAAAAAAGATACAAAAATATATAAAAAATAAATTAATACCCTGATAGATCGTGTTTGTCAGGAAGTAGGAGATTAAAAAAAATCGAAATGTGTGCTGGGACACAGTAGAAGTGAAACTTCAACGCACAGGTGGGAAAACTAATCGCAACAAAATTTTAACTCGAAGTTTTACGGGCAGGTTTTCAAATTGGACAAGTAAATTATCAATCTGCCTGTAAAACTTCAAGTTAAAACTTTGTTGCGATTAATTTTTCCACTTGTCCGTTGAAGTTTCACTTCTACTATGTGTTCCAGCAAACATTTCGATTTTTCGCAGGTTTACTGCAAATTTTGATTTGGATAGGTTAGGTACATTTTAATTAATGCATTTTTTATTTAAACATATTTTATTTTATCAAACAAAAAAACTAAATTCGACCCGGAACCAATAAAAACATCGATAGTCTACTCCAACATTATGCCACCTCTCACCACGTGTAGTCTAAATTTATGCCGCTCTTCCACGCGGCGGTAACGCTTTTTCGTGACAGAAAAATCCTAAGACCCCGTCTATATAAGTTACACTTCAAAAACATAGTTTTTTTATGTGATGACTAGAAGGTTAGTTTTACTTGCTTCGATAGATGTCCCCGATACTGATTCATCGTAATTTTGCATAATACACCAAAAATGTATGAAAACTCACTTAGATTTAATACTCTATGGATCTCTTCTCTCTTCCCATATCCCATCTTTCCTATTTAGTCCCGGCTATCCCACCTAAAGTATACAAGACCAGTACACATAACAAAACTACTACTATTGATATTCTATAAATGTGTCTGGTTTTATGTATGTATTAAATTTATATTATATATTAGTGTTAGTATGTATATTTAAATTGAACTTTTTTCTGCTCCACCTACATCGCCAGATTAGTTAAGAATTTCTGTTAAGCTAGATTGCCTGGAAGAGATCGTATTTAGCGATAAGGCCGCCTGTTGTTTTGCCAAGAAGTATTGTAATTATGCATTTTGTTTTTTTTTTTCATTTTGGTGAGCAATAAAATATTATCTATCTATCTAAAACTACATTTTAACGTTTTTAAGCGCGTTAATTTATTTGATTTTAATTATTGCGACGTTTCGCCCACTTTTTAGTAGCCGTGATCACGAAAGATAAAGATGTGAAGTGTTAATAAGTATTGTTAGTTTTATTTAGCCTACCGCCAACTTGTTTATTTTAATTATTTAGTTTTAATTTTGTTTATTATTTACTCTATGGGAGCCTAATCTAATTTACCACCGCTTTGCAACATGTTCTGGTTTGAAGAGAAGTGGCGTAACAAAATCTTCAGGTACAAGCCCAGCTCTAATAATCTTATATATAAAATTCTCGTATCACAATGTTCGTTCCCATACTCCTCCGAAACGGCTTGACCGATTCTTATGATTTTTTTTTTGCATATTCAGTAAGTCTGAGAATAGGCTACTATCTATTTTTCAAACCCCTAAGTGATAAGGGGTGTCCACCCCAACATTTTTTAAATTATTTTTTGGATTTTTTTTTTAATAATTTTTTTTAGGATACAGCATAAACAAATATATACAACCTTAAATTTTCACCCCTTACGATCAACCTCTATTTTTTATTTGTTATTTATAAACTTTAATTTTTTGGCAAGATTTTTAGTCTTATTTTGTCATGACTTAGAATTAAAAAAATTATATTACTCTTTTAGATTCACAATTAGAACCGGCAGGTGGCGCTGAGATCGGGTTTTGGAATCCTCCTAATCACCTGGAGCGATTTTGGTGATTTTGTTTTTGTGTGTTTGAGTGGGTACCCGGATGGTTTAGATTCGCAATTAGAACCGGTACGTGGCTCTGGGATCGGGTTCTAGAATTTTATTTTTTAAAGGCAGGACAACGTCCTGGGTGGGAGGTAAAATAGAAAAAAAGTCAATCAAGTCTTGAGGTCTGGCTGTTGGTTTTTTTCTCTTTCCATTGGATGGTCACCTGCATGCTTTCCAGCTTGGCAATAAAAAATCACAAAAGAATCTTTTACATACCTATATTTGTCTTCCTAATCGAGATGAATCTATCCTCTTGTCCCAGTTCCAAATTAATGATAAGTAAACTAAGTATTCTGTAATGTATATCTAGACTCCAATGTTTGTGAAGTCCTTATCTGACGCAGTCAAAAGGTTAATTCCGCGAGTGAGTGGAGTCGTTAGAAGCATTAAAATATTATTAAATTAGCTTTTTACCGTGGCTTCGCTTGCATGTAGATTTTTGGCCGGTTCCTTGTTCCTAACCGGTCATTTACTTTACGAGCGGTTAAAATTTGACATAACATATTGTACCTTAGACAAAATAAAGTACAGGCGTCAAATGAATTGATGCATTTTTTTTACTTGTGTGCGTAAACTTATGTAGTACACACATGGTTTACGTCTGTGTTGTTAATAGTAATGTATCCTAACATATTGTAACTTAGACGAAATAAAAGTATAGACATCAAACGAATTGATGCTTTTTTTTACTTGTGTACGTAAACTTATGTAGTACACACATGGTTTACGTCTGTGTTGTTAGTAGTAATGTATCCTAACACATTGTACCTTAGACAAAATAAAAGTATAGACGTGAAATGAATTGATGCATTTTTTACTTGTGTGCGTAATTTATGTAGTACACACATGGTTTACGGTCTGTGTTGTCAATAGTAATATATCTTGGAAATTATTCCACCTTTGTTCGTACGAATTCAATTATTTAATACTGAATATCTATATGTTCAATCACAGTATACTCTTGGCGATAGTTATTTAACCCTCTGATTCACATTTATGTGTGCAAAAATGTAAGTAGCACTTAATATCACTGAAAAGCGAGAGCAAAACATATTTTTACAAGCAGAATTTATACTCGTTTGCAGGCAATGTCCAGACATAAATCAAATCACAATTTATAAAGAGTTACAGGCAATGTTCGTATTAAGTACCACTTAGTTTGATTCACGTGTCAAGGTGAATTTACCAATATTTTTGTACAAATAATTGCTTTATGTGGTCATTTAACTATTATAAAATATGAAATATGACTTAAAACGAAGTAATATTTACTTTACACATTTTTTTATAAAAATCAGAATAATTTATGGTCATCGAAGTTTTTTAAATCATGTATTTTGTATAATAAATTTCGACATTAATAGATAATTAGGTAGCCTAATATTTAATTTGTAATATATATACACATGCACATATGCACACACATACACGCACACACACACGCGCACGCACGCACTCACACAAATATAATATATATTTTTCAATATGCATTATTTCATTTTTATTATTACGTCCTACATTTTTCTGTTTCTTGTACTTTATATTTTAATCTTTATACTTATACTTTTTAATAATGATTTGTTTTTTTTAAATGTTTGGCACGGGTCGTATGTCATATGTGATTTAGGAGGTGGGTATTGCATTTATCCGTGCAGGAACGGAGAAAGAATACTTACAATTTCCTGCGTTGGGGCGGCCTGTCGTAAGAGGCGACAAAACAACCCACAGCCAGGTGGTAGGGTATTTGCTCGACTGGATGACGACCACCCCTGGTCTAGAGTATGCCGCCATAACAACCTTCAGTTGTGTTCCAGCATTAGTGACCAGGTTCTAGTTTCCCTTAAGAGTGCAGCAGCGCATTTGTAGCACCTTTGATGTTACAAATGTCCATAGGCGATGGTAACCGATTTCCATCAAGTGGGCCGTCTGCCCGTCTGCTGAACTCCTACCATAAAAAAATTGAAAATCAGCGTTGTATCGGAATACGTTTCGGTACAGCAAAATTCTGAGTGCTAACCTCATTTCAATATTGCGGCATACTTTTTTTTTCAATCATGAAAAAAAATTAACCATGGAATAAACTATAACCTAACAGAATGTAAAAGTGAGACGGCTCAACTATATCGGATATAACGTCCAATTGTACAAAGGAGAATATTAAAACAAGGTTTTAAGGGTTTGAAAAGTTAGCCGTTGATTGCTTTGAAAGAAACGAATGCAGAGCACGTACAGCACGGTCGGTGGCCGCGGGCAACTGACTCGGGTCTTTCCCGAGTGAAGTTCGTGCAATCTACTTTCTCTAGGCAATCAATTGGCTATTATTTAATTTAAAAAAACACAGGTAAATACTGATATTTTACATTATACGTATATTTAAATTATTTATAATTTATATTATTTATAATTTTCTATTTAATTTTCTTATATTATTTCACTTTACAGGCAACACCGAGCGGGCCGTTCAGTCATCGGATTCTATCGTCAACATCAGCTCTTTTATTCGCGTAACTGTAATTTTTAATTTATTCATGTTGTATTTTATTCGATGAAGAAATTTTTATCGGACGACTGAAAATTGGTCCAAAAACGGACAATAACTATTTAAGGGTTAAGTACTTAGTTAACTTGCAAAACTGCCGAAATAAGTTCTTATGATCGTTTGGACAGTTTTTCAGTGAAGTAATAAGTTTCCGTGGTAAGGTTTTCGCTGAGTCGTGGTAGCGTAATGGTTAGCGCACGCGTCCCAAACTCAAAGGACGCGGGTTCGATCCTGGCTGTAACATATGCACCACTTAGTCAGTTTTCTAATCTAATGTACATATTGTTAAAATAACCTCGTACTAACGACGGTGAAGGAAAGCATCGTGATGCAACCTGCACATCGCGATGACGCCTTGGACAAGCGTGGCAGATATACTGTCCGTTCCCCTTATAATGAGAGCCCCGAGCCCAACAGTGGGACGTTTATGTGCTGTTATTATAATAAGTTTTCAATTATTACTTATTTATTATTACTACGAAATCAGATCTTAAATAATTTTTACTATTTTAACCCAATGTCCTCCTCGAGTTAAAGGGTATGATTAATATGTTTATCACTTAAGTTCTAATTAAAGTCTACATTGACCTTTGATTCGACTTTATGCTAATTAGACAAAGTTTAACCGACTTGAAAAAAATTTAGAAATGTCTACTTCCCTCACTTTGCTTCCACTGTACCTTCGATTTATGCGCAGAAGGTGTCGTGTCGTAACAAATGGCCAAACATCTTTATATTTCATTTCACCTCCTGTTTGAATAATGATCAAGAAGTAGTAACGCAATATCCCTATATAAAATTATTCTTCTTCTATCCTTGTTCCTTAGAATTGCAGGAGCTGATTCCTCAGTGCCCATTTTACCATCGGTCAACCAGACGCACTGGTTTGCGCCACCGCTACATGGTGGAAACACCACTAGTCAGAAAAGCGTTTCGCTTCATCTCTTCTGGTGCGCACTGCCGAAGAGTGGAATAATTTGCTGGAGTTTGTTTTTCCTGACAAATACAATCTTGGAAGTCTTCAAATCACGAGTGAGTCTTCTAGGTAAACGTGCTCCATCCTAGACTGCGTCACTCAACATCAGGTGAGATAGTGTTCAAACGCAAAACATCGATAAAAAAAAATTAAGGAGGGTGTAACATTTTGTCAGTAAAAAGTACCAGAATTGATTTCTACCCTATTATCGTTGTCTCTTTCTGAAGCGGAGTATGTAAATTAAAATAGCAGATTGAAAGGCAAATCTGATCATGATTTATTGCAAAGCTTACTCGAGTTCTTAGGCCAGTAGAGCGTCGGCTTGTACCCATTGCGACCTATTTGCAAGGTGGAGGCGGTACAGGCGAACTCGTATGTGTTACAGTTATAATTATATTAATATTTCCTTAAGTTTTCGCGACTAGGATACATAATAAAACTACGTTTTATCGGTTTTGCGCACGGTGATTTATTTGACCTTTATTATTCTGACATTTAGGCCACTTTTCAGTAGCCATGATCACGAAAGACTGTCAGACTGACAGAAAGAATGTCAAGTGTCAATGAGTATTCTTAAAGTTTTATTTAGCCTACCGTCAACTTATTCATTTAATTTTTTTTAATGGTTATTATTTACTTTATGGGAGCCTAATCTAATTTACCACCGCTTTGCAACATGTTGTGGCTTGAAGAGAAGAAGCGGTGCAAGAAACTCTTTAGCAAACATGCCTAACTCTAATAATTTTATATAATACCAGCTGTCCCGGTAGACGTTGTTCTGCCCTGAAGAAATAAATTTAGAACCTGATTGCAGCGCCACCTACCGGGTCCAATTGAGAAACTAAACCACTTGGACACACACAATAAATTCATTCTAATCGGTCCAGTCGTTTAGGAGGAGTTCACTGTCAACACACGTACAGAAGAATTATATATGTAAAGAATAAGATGGGTGGGAGGAAAAATTATTTTTAATTTTCCTCCATGGCCGAAACATCGGAATAATAAAAATCAAATAAATTACCGCGCTTAAAACCGTTAAAACGTAGTTTTATTATAATTATACTAGTTTTAACTCTAATTTAATTTGAGATAAAGCATTCATTGCTTTAAATATTTAAGCAGGAGCTTTTCGCCTCTGGAAAATTTACTTGCTGTTACCTCGGAAACTAGGAATAGTTCCGGGATGAAAAGTATACCAAGTCTATTCTTGGCATAGAAAATACGAAAGTATCAAGATACTTTTGTTTTCACTTGTACAGGAGGCGTCGTAAGTAAGTTATGTTCGGTCTCGCGGATCGATGCCACTGACTGTACTTATTAGGTCCATGTTCTATGTAAATGACTAAGCCGATTTTTCAATCGTCAGATAAGAGTTATTAACTTAGTATTTTTGTTATTAGTATATTATTAGTAGTATATTATTTATTATAACCTAAGTGAATTCAAAGTTGAAACCATTCAATTGTTTTACACACATAACTGACATTTTTAATTTTTCCGTGTTATAGCTTTTTCTATGAATAACATTTAGCTGGTGATTGAAAAGGCGGGCCTAAATAACATATAGATACATAAGATAATGTTACGAGCCGCGAGACTCGAATTAAAATACCGTTGGAATTGTTATAGAGTTTATTAGAACTATACAAACACGTATAACACAGGTACAAATATAACCGAACACAACAAGTCCAAACGTAATACAGAAGGTCGTAATTCAATAAGACGCGCAAAGTCCGTCACTACTAGATTCCCGATTGTACACATGTCTTGATCGTGGTTCTCGTTTGACTGCCCCCTCTCCCCCATCAGGCCATCGTTTTATACCTCACAAGGTATCGTAGTCGACGTAATCCGCAGCACCTAGCTAAGGATTCGGCCGCAAGCGGCCATAAACGAGTACTATAAAACAATGGGCTGTTTTCTAGAAACGTATGCCAATAAATAAGTAAACAAAAGAAGACGATCCGAAAAGAATTACAATTAGTTCAAATGCCGACAGGTAATAAAATGTGTTTTTACAGATATGCAGGTGGAATTAGTTTTTGTCGGAACCTAAGTTGTAACAATATCATATATATAAATAAGAAAGACAGCTTAGAAGTTAAAAAGGGTGGGAGGTAAAGTAAAGACAAAATTAATTATCAGTCACGTTGGAGTGTGTTCCGGTGCACGCAGAAAGAGCTCATTGTTCCGAGGTCTGGCAAAATTAAATAAATAAAATGCAGCGCTAAAAACCGTGACATGTAGCGTTAATTATGTGTACCTACTAGCCGCGAAAAATTAAGAAAATACTATTATGGGCTTTCACGATTAAATGCTACTTAATCTATCTATATATTAATACATGAAGCAAAAACTTTGTACCCCTTTTTACGAAAATTGCGCGGTCGGAGCAGTATGAAATTTCGTACACTTATAGTTTATATAGAGAAGGAGTGCAGAATGCTAATATTTAAAAAAAATATGCATAAAAATACATTAAATCAATAAAAAGACATTACACACACTACCATGTATTTGACACACACACGCATATATACTCTTTTGTTTATTGTTAAAGTCAAATTGAAGTTTATTGTTAAAGTCAAAATGAATGGCGCTCTGTTGTTCGTGCCTACCCCGCAAGGGAACAGGCGTGAAGTTATGTATGTGTGTATGTATGTGTGCTTGTGTTTGTGTATTTATATAAATGTATGTCTAAATTTGTCTATCCATATTTAAAAAAAAAATCTCTACCTAAGCTGTGTTTGTTTGTAATAGTTTACACACTAATCTTGGTATTGTACTTTTAAATTATCTCCTACAATGCTATGGTGTAGTAACTTTAAACGAACTAAATAAATAAAATAAAAATAAATATATGAGAGACTGGCACTTATAATCTATTTTGAAAATATGTTTATTTATAACTAAAAATAGGTACGTTTCAATTTCAAAATTTCCCTCCACATTGTTTGCGAGCTAATTTAAATTATCGCGTCTGATTGAAAAATGGTTCTGCGCCGGGAACTATATTCAAGGATTTCAAGTGTCGTCTGAAACCGGACGGATCGTACGATAGACTTCAAATGGTAATCGTGAATGAAGGCCCTCCTAAGGCAACCGGGTATCCTTGGTGCAACGCATTTAAGCGTGGTCGACTAGATGAAGAAAGAACTGGTCGCCCTTTGACGGCTGTTACGGAAGAAAAAGTGCTAGCAGTGAAAAGTTTAATCCAATACAATAGGCGAGTAACGTATCAAGAGATTCAGCAAGTACTGCAGTTTTTTTTTTTTTTTGTAGTAACCCGGGTCCATTGAGATATAACATGTCTAGAGAGAGCATTGCTAACAAACAACATCGCCAAAAACGGCATCAAAAACGCGAAGCGTTGCTAAATTCACTCTGCGTTTTCGGGATATCAGGAAAAAAATATTACCCCATTTTTTATAATTAAATATTTTTTTATGCAAGTGAAAAGTTTAAATGATCGTTATGATTTAATCGCTTTATGTGTTATAATTTAATATTACTCAGATGTTTCAGTTTTTTTTTTTAAATAAAGTATTAGCAACAAAAGTTGTGTATCTTGGAACGAACCATAAAAAATACATGCACAAATAAATTCATAACACATTCATAGCACATGTAGTAATTTTAATTCGCAACAAAATGTCTGTACAAATATTAGTACATATTTATAAGTCTGTTAATTACCAATACTAATGTAATAATTCTAAAAAAACTATTCATAATGGCAAATTATTTTTGTGTTACACATCATGTTCAAGAAGGTTATTAGATGACTATTTATAACCCAAAGATTATCCTGCGCTAAAAGTCAGTGAAATCATTTGTAATAGTAGACTTGGAACGATTCGATAGGTTCATATTGGGTAATAGGCTTTATGTATAATCCAAAGTTTATATCAGTGGTAGGAACTACGGGGTAGGTACATGGGATAGTTTAAAGTAGGGACTTAAGAGCAACTAAAACACTTGAAAAGGGCTATTATATAAATAAAAATATTCATATCCAAAAGTTTTTATTCAAACTAGTTCAGTTTGATTATTTTATGAACTAAAATTTGTTTTTTATCATATTAATATATTAAATTATTTCTTTATTAGGAATTAATGGAGATGCAGCTAACAGAATATAGACAAAATTATTATCTTAATTATGACAATAAAGAGTTATCTATAATATTACTAGCGGCCCGGCGCGGATTCACCCGTGGTCTGTCCCGCTCCCGTGGTATAAATCGTCATGTTATATAGCCTATGACACTCCCTGTTAACGTAGCTTTCCAACAGTAAAATAATTTTTAAAATCGGTTTAGTAGATCCCGAGATTACCCCCTACAATGTCACAAACTTACAAACTTTACCTCTTTATAATATTCGTACAGATAACTCCGACCGAAGCATCCCCTTTAAACGATATTCAGTTTTTTTTACATCCTCTTTGACGATATTTGCAGCACGCATTCTGTCAATTCTATGTCAAATGTCATAAGGTTACATTAAAAAATTATATTGTCCAAAGCGCTAAGGTTAGATTAGAAATAATTTTATATGGTGGTTAAGTATTCTTAAATTTTCTAATTATCCTTCACGCAACTTACATGTTATCGGTCACGATCATATATAATTATTTTAGGTACTTTATTTCAATACAATTGTGCCGTTGATAAAAAAATATAAAAACATAGTGTAAAAATATCTCCGAAAATGATTCAAAATATTTTCTTTCAAAATCCATCTCTTTGTCCAACAATATGCTACAATTGGATCCGTAGGAAGTCTAAAACGTAATATAAACTAGTTTAAGAAAACCGGACACACAAACATTACATGTCTGTTTTCTATAGATTTTTTCAATCATTCATATTTCATAAATAAACAAAAATCGTAACAAAAGTCCCCAAATTTTGGAAAATAAGTCACACTTCTCACCTGACAACATCAATCAATTCGATAACCTTGAAAATGTCGAAATTAAATTTCACGTTTTTACAAAGAAATCATGAGAAAAGTGTTAAGTTTTCCGATTAAATGACATCTCATACTTATCCTTTCCCGTTTTAAAATAGTTCCGACACATTTTAATAGCGCAGGCCGGCATATTTTTTTTTTTTGCGAGAGCTCTAACCAGTAAAGTAATCGAAACGACACTAACAGGCGTGGGAAGCCATTGAAGCCAGTGCACCAATTTTGGTGCACTGTTTTTGGGCCGTTTTTGTGCAATTGATGCGTGATCTAGACGTTTATATGATCTAAGCCCGGGTCTCTCTGTCTTAGGGCATGACAGAGATAATCTTTTCCTATTTTTATTTTTGCTATCTATAAGTTCCATTTTTTCTTATCTCATAGCTACTTTATTTATTTATACATGCATAACTCAACTGCAAAGGTTGTGTGGATGGGTGGGTTCGTATAAGAAGTACTGCAGATTGGATCGGGTAGCCTTCACGAGATTCTACACGTGCATCTTCGCGTGAGGAGGATAGTTTCACGCTGGATGCCGCATAACCTCAACCTTACTCCGAGTTTTTGGCGGAAACTGAAAGGAGATGTTGTGCTGTGCAGTTTTATTTTCTAAAAATGTGTAAAATTACTCTAAAATGAACAATAGTTGTAGGATATCGATAGTTTTTAAGTAGTAATTATGTGTTTTGTGAGAAATGTGAACTGTATAGTCAAATGTGGCCTTTTGAGTTGTCACAAGAACTCCGTTGAATGGTACTAGCTGATTACCTACAGTTCAGCTGTGCTACACATAGGCTTAAGAAAATGAAGAAACTATATTGTAAACTAAGATCTGGCTTAAAGCCCTAGCTGCCAAGCCATAAACTTAAATAAAAAAAATCAACCCTACTCCAAATCGGGTCGGCTTCGACTCACTTTTATATTTTACTGGGCAGTTGTCAAGACTTAGTTTCTTTGTTATTATTATACCTAATTACATTATATATAAATAACCGAAAGCTTTTATGTAAGTAAAATAAAGCTACTGCCTATAATAATATGAACTCCCCGCAAATAAAGTTGTGGCGGTACTTAGAAAGTTAGTTATCACGCCGAGACAGGTGGCAGGTGTGTTCCCAACTAAGAACTTAATGCAACGTTTGCTTTCAACTTACGAAAGTTGAGGCTCCTTGATTGTTATCATAAACAGTATATGAGAACAGCCTTCTTGTGACTTTTTGATTATTTTTTAGGGTTCCATACTTAATGGATAAATGGAATTATAATAACTCTTTGATTATTTCCTCATTTCATTAAAAATAATAATGTTACATACAGCCAAAGAAATGTGCACACCTGCCTGTTGTAAAAGCGCGGTTTATTGTACAGTCTACTATAAAACAAGGCCCGAACGGAGAGGTGAGGCAGTCGAGCGACGATTACGATACAAGCAAGACGTGTACATTCGACAAGCGATATAGTGACGGACTTTGCGCGTGTTATTGATCGTGCAGATTGTAACAAGTAGTGTCTAGTTTTATTTGTACCTGTTTTATACGTGTTTGTATAGTTCTAATAAACTCTATAGTAATTCCAACGGCATTTTAATTTCGAGTCCCACACTCGTAACAATAATTACAATGATTTTATAAACTAATACAATATAGGAAAACTTAACTTAGTTATATTGTATTTTGTCCATAGTCCTTCAGAACTATAAGTAGAATACTGAGCCTAGATCACCGTCTTCTATGAATAAGGTGCTCAAAAGGTTGGCTACGTTTCCTCGCCGGATCGCTATACTGCTTCGTTGTCCGAGGTAAGCACCAGCCCTCTGATCACCCGATGAGTCAATGAGTGGTGTTGATAAATTTTGGTAGAGGCTCATGACCTCAGGACCCACGTTCCAAGTGTTTCAACAACAAATGGCACAAACATATAACTCTCACTGAAGATTTCATTTATGCGCCGCTCGAGTGATTCAGCTGTTTCATCCACCGAACCGGCTAATCTATCCACGCAGGTCGCTTCTCATATCAAAAGCTTGCCTCTCCAGGGAATTAGAGTCATTCTGTCAGGACGCCTACTATTGTCACGTGCAATATTGTTCGGCTCCAATAAATGCGGCACGTTAGTGGTGGTAAGCGCCGTCTGTAAGATGTCATTCAAGGCGTTGAGAGAGACCGGGGTATCCTAGGTCGATTACGTCTGTTACACAGACGCATGTGGCGCACAAATGCGAGGACCCAAGCGTAGGTTTTTATAATCTATACAGATAAATAAAATTGAAGTATGATCAGGAGTTTCCCTTAAGAGAGCAGCAGCGCATTTGTAGCAACTTTGGTGTTGCAAATGTCCATAGGCGATGGTAACCGCTTTCCATCAAGTGGGCCGTCTGCCTGTCTGCTGATCTCCTGCAATAAAAAAAAAAAAAAAAAAAAAAAGATAAATAAAATTGAAGTATCGGGAGTTTTTGGCGGGAACTGAAAGGAGATGTTGTGCTGTGCAGTTTTATTTTGTAGTTGTACAACAATAGTTGTAGGGTATTGATAGTTTTTGACTAGTAATTATGTGTTTTGTGAGAAATGTGAATTGTAAAGTCAAATGTGGCCTTTTGAGTTGTCACAAGAACTCCGTTGAATGGCACTAGCTGATAACCTACAGTTCAGCTGTGGTACACATAGGTTTAAGAAGATGAAGTAACTACATTGAATCTAAGATCTGGCATAAAGGCCTAGCTGCCAAGCCATAAAATTAAAAAAAATATATAAAATTCAAGTATCTGTTTGTAATGTCAAAATAACAGTTTTTTACTAAATGCATAAGTGTCAATGAGTATTGTTAAAATTTTTATTTAGCCTACCGCCAACTTGTTTATGTTAATTATTTAGTTTTAATTTTGTTTATGGTTATTATTTACTCTATGGGAGTCTCATCTAATTTATCACCGCTTCGCAACATGTTGTGGCTTGAAGAGAAGAAGCGGCGCAAGAAACTCTTCTTTGTTAAAAAATCTATTTAATTTTTATTTGCCTGCCCGTCTGTTTAGATGTTCCGGCTAATCTCTAAAACGGCTGGACCATTTTGGCGGGACTTTCACTGTAAAATAGCTGATGTTATAAGGAGTAACTTAGGCTAAGTTTCTTTTAGGGTTTCACGAAAAAAAAATCCACGCGGACGAAGTTGCGGGCACAGCTAGTATAAAAATAAATAAGAATTGCAAAAATAACATATTCAACTCCAAAACAAATGCAGACGTAATTTTATATCTTTATAAGGATTTAGGTCGAAAGGCAGGGAGGGAATAGATTTATGAGAAGCTATAACATTAAAAATAATAAAATATAGGTAAGCCCGCCGAGGGATGTGGACCGACCCTTAATAAATCAAAGCTCAAAGTTACACGCTCACGGTGAAACAGAGAAATTACTTGGATTAGTATATTTTTTACTTCTTTATACCATTAGCCTTTTAGTTTTAAGCTTAGTAGACCTCTCACGCGACCAAAAGGCTGGCGTCTATTTTGCTCAAAGGGTAAGCAATGCTATTCAGCGTGGTAACGCCGCCAGCCTTTTGGGAACGTTCCCGGTAAGTGACAGTGGCTTGGGACCAATATTTTATCTATAATTCCGTGGCTGGCGGGAATACATTGATATCTCGACATACATCATAGTAACTATAACCATAGTAAATAACGAAAAAATTCGTTTCCGAAATTTACCGTACCAGCAATTTTTTTTTTTTTTATTGGACTTGACTTTATGTTGTTGGTCCGAAGACCTTACAACTTTACCGGGGTCTTTGGGGCGAGTGCCCGGGGGGGCAACTTGCTCGAGGGAGCTCCCTAAGGAGTTTTACCTCGGCTGGACTGTTGCCATGAATGGGGAATGAATTTAATGATGCCCACCATAGGGCGACACAAAATACTAATTGAGAACGGGCGACGGGTAATATAAAGCCCGAAGGGAAGGATCACGGCGGGCCGGGATCGGTGGTTTGCGGTGGCCTACGCTATCTTACTGCCGTTTCGCAACGTGTTATGGCTGGGAGAGAAGAAACGGCGAAAGAAACTTCCCAGCAACACGCCTAGTCTATCCTGTGGGGTGAGCTATGTCTCCTAGCGTCCCTCGCGGGGACGTGGAGAGATCTTGATTGGCGGCGTCTGAGACGTCGCCGTCTGTGTCTGTCTGTCGGTGCCTGCCAGCCTACTGTTCTAACCGTGGACGGACTGATCCGGGCCAGCCGTTTCGTAATAACGTCGACTTTGTCCGTCAGGACGTTACGCGGTCGTCGCACAAGAGCCTTTCGACGAGGCTTATAATCGGACGCGTGTACCAGCAAGGTAAGCCGGCGAAGGCTTATCCCGCTCAACCACGGCGGCCGCCATAGTGTGGCACCCTCTAATCAACAGTAGAAATGTAAGATTTAGGGTATTTTTAGAATTACTTTCGTAATTTGACTTTTTGACTTGGACAGAAATGATTATATGCTTATAATGCCCATTTTTAAAATAATTTAATTTGTTTTTTTTTTAATCAAATATTTGGTAAACAAATACGGCACGATACAGCGATTTTTTTTTAATTTTTATTGCAGGAGTTCAGCAGACAGGCAGACGGCCCACTTAGTAGAAAGCGGTTACCATCGCCTATGGACATTTGCAACACCAAAGGTGCTACAAATGCGCTGCTGCTCTCTTAAAGGAGACTGGAACCTGGTCACTAATGCCGGAACACAATACAAGATTGTTATGGCGGCATACTCTAGACCAGGGGTGGTCGCCATCCAGTCGAGCAAATACTCTACCAGCTGGCTGTGGGTTGTTTAGTCGCCTCTTACGACAGGCCGCCGGGCCGCAGGAAATTGTATTCTTTCTCCGTTCCTGCACGGATAAAAGCGATATCATACTTTATATTTTTTCTTTTTATTATACTCGTAATCTTTTTTTTTTATTCGTTTAGACGCTTCGTACGCCCGTGTTTTTATAAGAAAAAAATTGACAGTCCGAAATATTCATAACTTTTTAAGATTTTTCCTTTGGTAATAATAGAATAACACGATTTATCATTACTAGTCAAACTTTAAAATTGGGCCCCTGTAAAATTGACATTTTGAACATGTCAACATATTCACGCCAGCCACGGAATTATGCTCACATTTTTTTATTTAGTTTTAGTATTTAATTTTAGGTTTCTATTTTACAGTCAAAGAAAGAAGCAAGTGAGGTGTGTAAGAATAAGCCTAAATGGCGCTCTGCTGTTCGTGCCTACCCGCAAGGGAACTGGCGTGAAGTTATGTATGTATGTATTTTATAGTCTAATTTAATTTTTAAAATAATTTTAGCTTATTCTATTTTGATTTGTGTGGAATTAATATAATATATTAGACGGATATATTTTGGTTTTAGGTTTAAATCGTATATTTCTTAGAGAACTCAATACAGTTCAGTTACAGAGAAAAAAGAACTACTTTTATTTAAATGATCCAAAAATGAAAAAAAAACTTGGTGTATAAAAAAATGTATAATGTAATAAAACGACAGATTTGACAGATATAGACTTCAAGTTATTTTTACCGTTTTTAGAGCATCTACATGTATTAATATGTGAAGCAAAAACTTTGTACCCCTTTTTACGAAAATTGCGCGGACGGAGGAGTATGAAATTTCGCACACTTATAGTTTAGTAAGAGAAGAAGCGACCAATGCTAATATTAAAAAAAATATATGCATCAAAAATATATTAAATCGTTAAAAAAAACATTACACACACTACCATGTATTTGACACACACACACATATATATAAGTATACTCTTTCGTTTATTGTTCAAGTCAAATTAACAGTGTAGCCTTGGTGAAATGATTATAGAAGTATAGTCTTGTACATTAATTGTCTTGGTCGAATTTCGACCACGGGCGACTACTAGTTTAAATAAAAGCTTGATTTTTAGTTAAGTAATTTTTTTTCTGGATCTGTGCTCCGTTTTGTGGTATATTTTTTTTCATTATCGTATATTGCCATCAACATTAATTAACCCAGCATGTAAAATTGCAACGCCGCAAATCTAAAGGAACTGGTTGTAAATCAGTTATAAATTTTAATTAATTTTCCTGCACGGTATATTTGACAATTATATCCAGTTTCTTCATTCTTCTAAATCCAATAAATACATACATACATAACTTCACGCCAGTTCCCTTGCGGGGTAGGCACGAACAACAGAGCGCCATTTAGGCTTATTCTTACACACCTCACTTGCTTCTTTGACATATATCTTCCAATAAATAAATAATTTAAAATAAAGTATCAAACTAATAGGACCAATATTTTCTATAATTTTGCTCTCCTTTTTTATTTCATTTTAGTATTTAATTTTAGGTTTCTATTTTATAGTTTAGTTTAATTTTTAAAATAATTTTGGTCCTATGTAGAAATAAAATTGTACATTAAATAAAACTAATAGTAAAGTTAGATGTAACATTGCCCACCAATGTTTCTAGTAGTATAAGCAAAAACTGGATATTTTACAATATTTATTTTATCCGTGCAGGAACGGAGAAATAATACAATTTCCTGCGGCCGGGCGGCCTGTCGTAAGAGGCGACAAAACAACCCACAGCCAGGTGGAGGGCATTTGTCCGACTGGATGGCTACGACCCCTGGTCTAAAGTATGTCGACATAACAACCTTGAGTTGTGTTCCAGGTTCCAGATTCTCTTAAGAGAGCAGCAGCGCATTTGCGCACCTTTGGTGTTGCAAATGTCGATAGGCGATGGTAACCGCTTTCTCTTAAGTGGGCCGTCTGCCTGTCTGCTGAACTCCTGCAATAAAAAAAAAAAGATTCTCGATTACCCACTACTAATAAGCTTTACGTGTAGAAGTTGTTTTTACGTTGTCCAAGCTATCGACTTTGAGGCGGGCAATGTTACAGGTTATGGTTCAACTTTGCCCGGTGATAAAAACTATTTAAAAACAGATTTACCACAGGATACCGGAAGGCTGGAACTTACCTCGCTCGAAGGATTAGCCTCGTATCCAGCGAGGTAATGCCGCCAGTAGGTACAATGCCCAGCGACCGTGGTCTGATGGGGCTGGACGAGCTTTAGTATAGGTTTTTATCATTTTACTGTTGTATACATATTTTTAAGTTAGTTTTATTTTTAGTAGTTTAATCTTTTAATTCTTTTTTTATTCTAAGTTTAAAAAATAAATTATATCTTCTTATATATAAGAATGAATCATAGAAATGTATGTACGCGCATAACTTGAGAACAACTTTACCGATTTTGATGAAATTTTGTGTGGATGTTTAGGTGGGTCCCGGGATGGTTTAGATTTACGATTGAAACTGGTAGGTGGCGCTGAGTTCGGGTTATAGAATCCTTCTAATCACCTGGACCTATTTTGATGATTTTGTTTTTGTGTGTTTGAGTGGGTTCCCGGATAGTTTAGATTTACAATTGAAACCGGTAGGTTGCGCTGAGATCGGGTTCTAGAATCTTCCTAATCACCTGGACCGATTTTGGTGATTTTGTTTTTATGTCATGAAACAAAGTCTTTTAGGAATTCAGAAAATATAGCGATAGGAAGTTCACCGGGTCAGCTAGTAAATTATAAATAAATGATTGTACTTTAAAAATAAATGATTGTACTTTAAAAATAAAACAGATTAATCTTATTTCTAAGTACACTATCGATGCTAATCGATATAAGCTTATCCTATATCCTTAACTAGACAAAGGTGAAAGCATCTTATAAGTTTCAAAATACGTACAAATATATGCAAGTTACTGATAAATCTATGGCAAAGTTGCAGTATTAAAACTGAGGTTCAGTTAGTGTGTTTTATATTGTTTAACTTTATAAATGCACCCTTATTAAAGAAACAGTTTCGCTGGCTACAACAAGCCCAACGGGTGAAAAAGTGTTGTAAATTTTCAAATATATGCAAGTTACTAATAAAACTATGGCAAAATTGCAGCGAATTACAGTACTAAAACTGAGGTTCACTTGGCCTGTTTAATATTGATTAACTTATGTAAATGCACCTTCGTTAAAGAAACAGTTTCGCTGGCTACGACAAGCCAAGGGTGAAAGCGTGTTGTAAGATTTAAAAATATAATGCAAGTTACTAATAAACCTATGGCAAAGTTGCAGCAAATTGCTGTACTAAAACTGAGGTTTAATCAGTGTGTTTTATATTGTTTAACTTTATAAATATACCTTTATTAAAGAAACAGTTTCGCTAGCTACAACAAGACCAACAGGTGAAAGCGTGTTGTAAGATTTCAAAATATATGCAAGTTACTAATAAAACTATGGCAAAGTTGCAGCGAATTACAGTACTAAAACTAAGGTTCAGTCACTGGGCTTTATATTGTTTAACTTTATAAATGCACCTTTATTAAAGAAACAGTTTCGCTGGCTACAACAAGACCAATGGGTGAAAGCGTGTTGTAAGATTTCAAAATATATGCAAGTTACAAATAAAACTATGGCAAAGTTGCAGCGCATTACAGTACTAAAACTGAGGTTCAGTCACTGTGCTTTATACTGTTTAACTTTATAAATGCACCTTAATTAAAGAAACAGTTTCGCTGGCTACAACAAGACCAATGGGTGAAAGCGTGTTGTAAGATTTCAAAATATATGCAAGTTACAAATAAAACTATGGCAAAGTTGCAGCGAATTACAGTACTAAAACTGAGGTTCAATCATTGTGCTTTATATTGTTTAACTTTATAAATGCACCTTTATTAAAGAAACAGTTTCGCTGGCCGTTCAATCTGGCTGAAGTGTCATGACTCATGAATGGAGATATAAAATCCTTTTAAATCTACTTCCGTAGTCAGGAGAGAGGTATCAATGATACCTTTCGATGCTGTACTAATTTTAGACTTTAACGTCTAAATTATAAAGTCTAATTTTCATTAACGCTTTTTAAAGACGTAAAGGATATATTGTATACAATTTTAATACTAAGCTGAATTGCAATAAGGTAATATATAAAATCTGTAGTATTAGCTTTTTATTTTAAAATGTATACAATTTTGGACCTTTTGTGTTTGGTATAAAACTAATTCTCCTTTAAAATTTGTTGAACATTTCTAAGGTTAGTAATCTAATAGAATTTGAGACTTATAGGCCTTAGAATAAAGTATATTTTAGCTTAGGTATATAATATTACAATTATTGTAGCATTCATCGAATCGTAGTTGAAAATTCTCGATCATTGTAAGAATGAGTCCCTACGAATTGTCTTTCTTTGATCGTTACTTTTAAAATAAACAAAATTAAATTTCTGCTGTAGATTTGTGATAAAAATTAAAAAGTAGGTCAATTGCGTATCAATTCAGTCTATTATCGCATTTACTATGGAAGGGGGAGGGGACACTTTGTGAATTTAAAAGTATATCTCTTATACCAATATTGTACAAGTGAACCAAATTGAATCATGTCTTGACTTGTAAAAACTACTGGGCTGATTTTGATGCGGTTTTCACTGATCGACAGCAAATTCTTAGACTTAAAACCTGCTTTTTATCCTGGGAATCTCGAGGGAATTTTCCCGGGAGCGGCTTGAAGTTGTTCGGGAGCATAAAAGTTAGCTTATTCCGGACATAGTTGTCACTAAAACGATAGCTTACATTATTTCTTAAATGCTGCATGCAGTACTTTGTGTTCCAGAATTCCCGGTGGAATTTCAAGTAAAGCGAGGATGGAGTCGCAGGAATTTCCAAGTAATTAATAATACACTGTAAAATAAAATATTTTTCAACACACTTGCTCATAAAGTGGCTCTATGGTCACCGCAATTAGGCACAGAATGACACCCATTATCAAACTGTGAGTAAAAATCATTATAACTCACTAGTGAGTTATAGATTTTTTTTTTAATTTTATTGGTTGAGTTGCTTTGTTCTTAAAAAAGTTTTTATTAAAAAAAAAAATCGTGTTCTATAAATTAATGTTCCTATTGCTTGCTCATTTCATGCAACTTCTTATTTAAATAGATAATTTTAACTCGTACGTGTTTAATAAATAAAACTTTCACTCATATATAACTTTTTTTTATCTACTAAATAAAATGAGTTTTTGTTGTTATTTTATTAACAAGTGTGTTGAAAAACGTCGTATGATACACGTGTGTATTGATGATTACCCTCCTCGGCTCTCTTAAGACCCTCGCCTACGGCTCGAGTCTCAATGGCGCCTCGGCGGTAATCACCAATGTTACACACTAGTACCATAATGTACTAATAAATAATTAAAACCCGCATCGCTACGCTGACTTATAAATACATAATAATACATATAATAAAACTGTAGAGGTCGAGTTTCTGTACAATGAAAAAAATGCTAAAAACCGAGTCAGAGGGATGTAAGAAGTGAAATAGAACTAATTTGGATGCTTTTCAAATTTTAGTTTCTCTATTTGTCTGTCTGTTCGTACGGGCTAATCTCCGAAACGACGGGACCGATTTAAATGGAATTTTGTATGGTAGCTTATATCCCTGGTCAACATATAGGATACGTTTGATCCCGAAAAATTAAAGAGTTCCCGTGCGATAGTTAAAAAAACTTTAATTACTTAAAACACTTATTATACAACTTATGCACCTAATTAAGTAGTGATATTGCCGGTATACATACATACATACATAACTTCACGCCAGTTCCCTTGCGGGGTAGGCACGAACAACAGAGCGCCATTCAGGCTTATTCTTACACACCTCCCTTGCTTCTTTGACATTCTGTTCTTAAGGCTCCTGACATCACCTTCTGCTAGTACACGATCAATTTGATCATGGAAGGTGTGTCGTGGCCTTCCACGACTTCTGCATCCATCCATTTTTGCATTGTATATTGCCGGTATCATCATACAATAAAACAATTTATACATTAAAAAACAATTAGGCTATATATAAATAAATAAATAAATCACGCTAAGACCAATAGGGTTTATTTAACTTACTTTTTTTAAACTATTCCACGTGGACGAATCGCGGGCAGAAGCTAGTACAACATATAATTAAATAATATTAAATACTAAATAAACTATAAGATTAACGAAGGTGAAAATGTGAAGTGAAGTGAAGAGCTGAAGAACAATGTGTGACCTATACCCATCAACCAGGTAGATGCGTGCTCTTCCTTCTATACTTCCCTGCAAAATTGTCCCATACTTCTTTTCTTATCATTTGACACAGTCCGCGTATCATTAAACCCAGCGCCGCATCACATAGCCTTGTCTTGACGTTAAAGAAAAAAAATGTTTTTTTTTGATAATTTAGACCTTTATGTAAGTTTACTTAAGATGCAATACTTAATGTGACATTTTTGAAGTACCAAATGCAAAACATACTAAGCATAATTATGTAAAAACAAAGTACCTACTTTATGAGTAAATCTTTATACATAGGTAACTTCTTGGCTTCTCTAAATGTATGAAAATAAATTGACGTACATACTCTAAGGTGACGGATGGTCGTAATTTTGCCCAACAACCCGTCCCACGCCTGGGCTGCGACAAGTAATCTTAGCAGCGTGCACGGGTAGAGTAATCGCCGACATTTGTCAACTTGACACGCGTGACTCGTACTTGTAATATACCTTTGAAATGAATGGATGGGAGGATGTCTTGCGAGTTCTGTATAGTTAAGCACATAATATTATAGATTACTTGTCTATATATCTATACTTAATATTATAAAGAGGTAAAGTTTGTGAGTTTGTGACGTAGAGGGTAATCTCTGAATCTACTAAACCGATTTTAAAAATTCTTTTACTGTTGGAAAGCTACGTTATCAGGGAGTGTCATAGGCTATATATGACGCTATATACCACGGGAGCGGGACAGAGCGCGGGTGAAACCTGACTGGAATGGACTATGTAAATGACGCAGAATAAAAAGCATTTTTTTTATTTCTTGTCTGATTATCTTTTTATTTAGATTTCATATAAAAACTAATGAGCCGATTTCGATACGGTTTTCGCTGGTCGACAGCAAATTATTAGACTTAAGGTGGTGAAAGAAGTGATCGCTCTTTGACGGCTGTTGCGCTAGAACATGTGCTTGCAGTGAAAAATTTAATCCAAGACAATAGGCGAGTTATGTATCAAGAGATTCAGCACGTACTACAGATTGGATTGGGAAGCCATCACGAGATTCTACACGTGCATCTTCGCGTGAGGAGGATAGTTTGACGCTGGATGCCGCACAACCTCACCGATGCTTAGAAACAGGCCCGGGTGGAATGATGCCGTGATATGATAAACAAATTTGAAGCAGGCTCGTCTTGGCGTGTTTACGACATCATTGTAGGTGATGAGTCCTGGATTTATCAGTACGATCCAGAAACGAAGCGCCAGTCGACGGTTTGGATTTTCCGAAACGAATCAACGCCTATTAAAGTGAAGCGATCTAGTAGCGGGAAGAAGATTTTGATCGCGAGTTTTTAATTTGACTGGCTACTTGGTGTCAATTCCTTTACAGAACCAAAGAAGCATCAACGACGAATGGTATACTACCAAATATATGGCAGAAGTTTTCTCTGTTGCGAGCAACAAGCGACGTAACACAGGGCTCGGCGAGCTACTGCTCCATCACGACAACGCCCATACTGCGCTCAAAACGAGGGGCCTCCTGGACAGCACGCCGGTCATACTCTTGGGTCACTCTCCTTACAGTTCTAACCTAGCACCGTGTGACTTCTTTTTTATTCCCGAAAATAAAAAATCAGCTCAAAAGTATACAATTTTCGTCGCCGGAAGATGCGCTGTCAGCGTTCGAGCAAGCTGTAAACGAGGTGTCTGCGGCGGACTGGAAAAAGTGTTTCGAAAACTGGTCCAGACGAATGAAACTTCTTAAATTTAATTGTAAAAAAGGGTACGGAACTAGAGTCCGTAGTTGTTAATAATAAAAAAAAAATCACATAAATGTTACCTATCAGTTGAATAAATTATAACCTGTCTAAATTTAAAAGTGAAACAATTTATCTGTTTTATTCATGTGATTGTCATTTTTAATTATCCCATGTTGTTTCATATAGGATAAGTTTTATTTGGTGATTGAAAAATGGGTCCTAAGGCAATAAAAATAAATTCGATTCGCCCATATTCAGTTCAAGTCAATCGTCGCACTTTAAGTAAGAATTCGCAATATATTAGAGATATTAAGTACGAAGTACTGCGGGGGGTAATAAAACATTCATTTTCTGTAACAATCAGTTCATTAAAAGCGAGAACATTACACGAGTGGTATATAAAAGAATATAAGCGGTCCTTTATTTGCTTTGTTTGCACTCTGAGACAAGAATAATGGCCTCTCAGGCGTATGTCTGCTATCTTCGAAGATTAACTCGTATGTTACGAGGTACACAGGACTCGAATTAAAAATGCCGTTGGAATTACTATAGAATTTATTAGAACTATACAAACACGTATAACATAGATACAAATATAGCTAGACACTACTAGTACAACTGCACGATTCAATAACACGCGCAAAGTCCGTCACTATATCGCTTGTCGAATGTAAGTCTTACTCGTATCGTAATCCTCGCTCGACTGCCCCACGCCTCCGTTCGGGCATTGTTTTATAGTAAACTGTACAATACACAATGGAAGCTCGCGGGCTGGGTTCTTCCAAGAAAATGTAATTTGCACACCTGCGAACGGCCAACAAAGTTGAAAACAACAATAAGGATTAGTTCGACACTAATGATGACCATAAAACAAGTAGAAAAACAATAGCATGTTTTTCTTAATTACAAATTCTAAACACAAAGTAAACAAAAGAATTCCTAAATCCGGGAAGGCAATAAACCGCGCTTTTACGACTGGCAGGTGTGCGCATTTCTTTGTCGGTATTTAACAATATTAAACCAACGGACTCGTGAAAATATTTCTTAAAAAAAATGTAATAACTTAATGTTGTCATCTATCTATATAAAAATGAATTGACGTTTGTTAGTCTCACAAAAACTCGAGAACGGCTGAACAGATTTGCTTAATTTTGGTTTGGATATATTTCTAGAAGTCCAAGGATGGTTTAAACGGCATAAAAATTAATCAGTGCATAATTTGAGAACGACTTTATCGATTGATGAAATTTTTTGTGTGTTTGACTGGATCTCGGGATTATTTTGAATCATAATTGAAACCGGTAGGTGATGCTAAGATCGGTTCCTAGATTTTTATTTTATCAGGGTAGGACAACGTCTGCCGGTACCTCCAGTCGTTATATATATATTTGAAACTGCGGTATTCCTCAAGAGTTGCCCGGACTTATTTCTCCCGGCTCTCCGTTGTCATTGTTCGAAATAATGGGGATCACCATACAGTCTGTAGTTGCCTTTCAAAAACGCGATGCGCAGTATGTACTGCATACCGCTTATTATATTTAATAAATTTCCGGAAATGTGACGAGCTTAGCCTATAGTCTAAAAAACCCCCCAAGAAAATTTGTTTTAACAACAATTCTTATACTGTTAATAGAAAAGGTACTTTTTTTATTAAATATTTTTGTTTTTAATGTAATTTAGTTTTAATATTTTGACATTGCATGACATTGACATTCGGACATTGCATGCCTAAGAAGGTCAAATGTATTGATAACAACTCATACTGTAACATCTTGTGTACATATATTTTATTTTATATAGTTTCTTCATTCATTCACACGTAACGCATTCTACAATCATAGTTGGCGCCGCCAGTCCATTCTTATTTTTATAGAAAACCAAAATTAGAACTTTCAACCAATGTTTTATTATTAAAAACAAAAAAAATATGTAATTAATAAAATAACTATATATATATATATATATATATATATATATATATATATATATATATATATATATATATATATATATATATATATATATATATATATATAATAAAATAAAATAAAAAGCCTTTTTATTTGGTCCATAATAACATTACACAATATAATAATTTTAAAATGTCACATTATTTTTCGTCAATTTATTATTATTATTATTATTTTTAAATATTTATTTATTATTATTATTTTATTCGTCAATTTATTTATTTTTGTTGTTCTACTTTTGGACCCCCCGTCCGGGTAAAGGCCTCCTCCAGTTGCGCCCAGTGATTTCTGTCCGCGGCCACTGCGAGCCACCTATATATAACAAACTATCAACTTATAGTCTCAAGTAATGTACCTAGCATAAATAAATATATTGTACTAGCTGTCCCGGCAGACTTTGTTCTGCCCTGAAGAAATAAAATTTAGAACCCAATTGCAGCGCCACCTACCGGGTCCAATTGTGAATCTAAACCATCTTCGAATACACTGGACACACAAAAAATTCATTCAAATCGGTCCAGCCGTTTAGGAGGAGTTCACTGTCAACACACGTACAGAAGAATTATATATAAAAAGATATTGTAATTGTAATTCCTTAAAAAATGATTATAATATTTTTTGAATTGTCATTTGTGTCTAATAAATTAATGCCACATGATTAAATTGTCACAAAGAAGTCGTAAATTGAAAGCCTGAAAGTCAGGTAGGTTGCCTGGTAGAGTTTTCTTGAAGCAGTAAGGCTGCCCATTGTACTACCTTATATAATCTATAATATTATAAAATTCTAAACATGCCATGTATGTATATAAAAAAAAAACTAGTGGAATAGACTATATAAACGATGGAGACACACGGTGCATTTTTTTTAGATTTCTTGTCTGTTTATCGTTTTGTCTGTTTATTCGGCATTCACGTAAAAACTACTAGGCCGATTTCGATGCGGTTTTCGCTAATCGACAGCTAATTCTGAGACTTAAACTCTGCGCTACTTCTTATCCCGGGAATTTTTTATGGGAATGATTTATAGTGGCCAGATTAAAAAAAAATCGATTTCCAATGCGATATTTTTACTGAGAAAATTTAATGTAATAAAATGTGTGATAATTTTTATCCCGGGAATACCGTGGGAATTTCAAGTCAAGCGTGGATGAAGTCGCGGGCATACCCTAGTAGTATTTAAGATAATAAGGTGTGGTATTGTTATAATGTTGGTCTACAATAACAAGAGTGTTGTAGTAGTTGTCTTAATTGGCCTTTTCTCAATTAATGACATGTAGAGACATGAATCCTATAGAAATACCAAATTGAATATTTGGAATTTTATACGAATCACCCTAATCAGACTTATCATTCATTTCTTGCTTCTTGATGTTTAATTAAAAAAAAAAATCAGACCAAATCAGTCATATATGAATTTTTTATTAAGTTTCCTTACCTTTTAGAGGGTTTGTGTATAAAATAATACGTTTTTAAAACTAGAGCAGAATAGTGATGTTAGGTGATGAATTATATTTATTCTGTCAGTTAATTGTCATACCTAGGAGTTTTATTTCATGATTGTAGTAAACTAAGCTTTAATTAAAAAATGTACAGGTAAAGTGTAATATATTGTTACGAGTCGCGAGACTCAAATTAAAATGCCGTTAGAATTACTATAGAGTTTATTAGAACTATACAACCACTTATAACACAGATACAAATATAACCGAACACAACAAGTCCAAACGTAATGTAGAAGGTCTTAATTACATAAAACGCGCAAAGTCCGTCACTAACAGTTTCCCGATTGTAGTACACACGTCTCGCTTCGTTCGTGGTTCTCGCTCAACTGCCTCCCCCTCCATCAGTTCATCGTTATATACTGCGCAACTGCAATGCCCCCGTATCTAAGTCGTCTTAATCCGACACACCTGGCTAATGACTGCCATAAAAGATTACAATACAACAATGGGCTGTTTTCTAATCACAAATTTTAAACACAAAGTAAACAAAAGAAGGCAACCATAAAAGAATTTAAATGTTATTAGTTCAAATGCCGACGGGTAATAAATGTGCTTTGTTTCAGATATGCAGGTGGATTTTGTTTTTGTCCGGACCAGAGTTGTAACAATATTGTGTTCATACAATTCATTGCACCGAAGTGTACCAATCTCGACAGAAAGGCTTTCAATTTGCTAAAAGGTTGACAGACGGAACAAAATGATTTTAATTTAGAGATGTCGTAAAAAATGGCTGTTATATATTATTTGTTGTATTTTAGGCAAGTTTTTTTGTTACGAAATGCTCGGTATTTCCTTTTTTTACTGATATAACATCATAATTCAGTGAATGTAAAGGTCATTAGAGCCATCGGGTATCCAACCAATACTGGGTCGCTTCTCCCTCAAGCTGTCAACCACTCGGTAACAACTTGTCGTTCGGAGTAAATCACCTAGAGATCTAGTACCAATCTCTGACAGACTAATCGTAGTTTTTTTTTTAAAAGATTGGCGATTAGGCGACGTCCACTCGTTGACCACTCAAGGTTCACTGGTTGACCGCGCGGAGTCCATCCGTGGACGGTGATGCTTGTCGGGTGGCTCTATTGAGCCTGAATACCCACTATCCTTAAATATTTATACCTAACTAATATACAAATTGGTTATGAGCTTCTACAAAGAGCTCTCAAAATGCGTAATCAACACTTCAGATTTATTATTTAACAAAATTGGGTCGTTTTGGTCTTACGCTAAAAGGAAGGTTTGCACTGAATATCAGCTTTGTGTCGGATATAATTCCGGCACAGCAATATGCTGAGTGCAAAACTTACATACATACATACATACATAACTTCACGCCAGTTCCCTTGCGGGGTAGGCACGAACAACAGAGCGCCATTTAGGCTTATTCTTACACACCTCACTTGCTTCTTTGACATTCATAGCTCTTGTCATGCACGCTCGTCTGTTCTTAAGGCTCCTGACATCACCTTCTAGTACACAATCAATTTGATCATGGAAGGTGTGTCGTGGCCTTCCACGAGTTCTACATCCATCCACTTTTGCATTGTATATCTGTTTAGTCATTCTTCACATGCCCGAACCACCGGAGCATTCCTTTCCTTACCTTCACCCCGACACTCTCTTTCAGACCAACTCTCTTTCTTACTTCGGTATTACGAACGCGGTCCGCGAGCGTCACTCCGCAAATTTTGCGCAGTGCTCGCATGTCGACCGCGTTTACTCTACTTTCCTGCTCTCTCTTGTTTGTAGAAAATGTGACAGAAATTCTCAAACTATGCTCTATGTATAATAATGTATAAGGAATGTAATTACGTCACTATTTCTTCAAATAAAGTTTTTCTTTCTTTCTTTCTTTTAAATAAAGAAATCTATCTAATACGTAAATAATGTAACACAATAAAACTTGTATGGCTTGTCTGTTTATATACTGACTTTCTTGTCATTCATAACAAATAAAACCTTATAGATTTGGCAGTAATTCTCTCTCGTGTATAACGAAAATGGGTAGAAATGTCATGATATGGCTGACATTCATTTGTCAGCCAACGCGGCCCGAGGCATCCGCTTGACCTTGCCACGACAAATGAGGGTATTTTGTCGACTTCTTTATTTTATCAACCGACTTGAAAGGAGGAGGTTTCTATTAATCCAACCAACGTACCCCTTGTTTTTCTTTCTTTGTGTGTGACGAGATTTAATGAAAGTAGATGGAACGAAAGTTATTTGTCAGGATCGTCGGATGTGGAGATCCATAGTCTCTGCCTACCCTCATAGGAAAGATACGTGATAATATGTTTTTATTTATTTTTTATATACTTTATTAATACAAACTGCGTATATACTTTATTAAGAATACATTGTAGTAGATATATAATTATGTGAAATTCATATTCAAGTTTTTATTCAAAATAATTTCCACTAGAGAACAGTTTTTGAAGGTCAGTTAAAATTTAATTTTACTCTCTAGTCTATGTACACCGCTTCACAACGTGTTATTGCTATTAAGGAGAAGAAGAGGCAAGAAACTCTTCATACTTCTATAATCACAGATTTCGCAAAGGCTACATACATTGTTCATTTGACTTTAACAATAAACAAAAGAGTATATATGCGTGTGTGTGCCAAATACATGGTAGTGTGTGTAATGTTTTTTTTTATTGATTTAATGTATTTTTTAAGCATAATAAAAATATATTAGTATTCGTTGCTTCTTCTCTATATAAACTATAAGTGTGCGAAATTTCACACTCCTCCGTCAGCGCATTTTTTGTAAAAAGGGGTACAAAGTTTTTGCTTCACGTATTAATATAATGATATATAATTTAAATATACGTATATAATGTTACAACTCAGGCCCCGACATAAACAAAAACAAAGCACATTTATTACCCGTCGGCATTTGAATAATAACATTGAAATTCTTTTATGATCGTCTTATTGTTGTATTGTAATCATTAGCCAGGTATTACGGATTTTATAGTAAAAGCTGATTCTAGGAATTTCGGTCCACGCTGCCGGGCGGAAATATTGCATTTGTGCAGTATTAAACAATAACCTGATGGAGGGGGGGAGGGAGTCTAGCGAGAACCACGAGCGAAGAGAGACGCGTGTACTACAATCGGGAAACTATTGGTGACGGACTTCGCGCGTTTTATTGTATTTGTACCTGTGTTATACGCGTTTGTATAGTTCTAATAAACTCCATAATAATTCCAACGGCATTTTAATTCGTGACTCGCAACTCGTAACAATAAAGTGTTAAATATTTTTGTATTTGCCTGTGTGTTTTGTTAATAAATAATAGCAAAATGATTTCCTAGAGAGCAAGCCAATGCATACGAACTTCAGTCGGGTTTGGTCCGAACGAGTAGCTCGCGGCTACCGACCGTGCTAGACGTGCCATACATTCGATTTCTCAACTGCTGACTTTCAAACCCTTAAAACCCTTGTTTTCATTCTCCTTTGCACGATTGAACGTTTACAGTGAAAATACACAATATACTTACTTACTAAAAGATAGTACAATAGCGGCTTTATTGCTAAAAGCAACCTCTTCCAGGCTACCTTTGGAGGGACAAAGTCTAATTGCATAGATAGTGGTAGCGTGCAGTTGAAATAGATACTAATAAAATAATTATTATACACATATTATAGTTATAAACATATAAACGTACAAAGACATACAAAACAAACAATAATACTTTATACAGTTAGATAATGATGTGTCCGTTACACCACTAATTTGTACGGAAAGGCAAGGAAGAGGTTATTTGTGGGCTATCATGTTCCGCATGATGAGGATACTAATTCTCATCATATGAAACATAACTTAAGGCTAACAGTTTCACACCGATATCCTATAAGAGTGTGATAACTCACTGATCGAACTAGCCCTAAACGCTGATTTACAGTGATCAAGCTACTGACTTTAAATTCGAAAGAAACCAGTGCTGACTTCATACTGGTATCGTGTGAATTGATTTGAAATCAGTACAGCGCTATCAAGTCTGACTGGCTTAGTTAAGTTAAGTTGCACTCCTCCCTAAGTCAGTAGATGGATCAATGTAAATCAGCCTTAATAGCTATAATCAAGATAATGATTCCATTATGGCTTTACCCCGCCCATTATTTCGATGTTGTCACATTAAATAAATAATTAAGAGTTGTCAGTATTACTGTGAAATATTTTAAATTTGTACGGCACTCGAGTACTTAATCAGTGTAGGAATGGAGAAAAAATATAATTCCTGCGCCCGGCCGGCATGACGTAAGAGGCGACAAAACAATCCACAGTCAGGTGGTAGGATGTTTGCCCGTCTGGATAGCTACCACTCCTGGTCCAGGATATGTCGCAAGAATAATCTTGAGTTGTGTTCTGGCATTAGTGGCCAGGCTCTAAACTCCCTTTACAGAGCAGCAGCGCATTCGTAGCACCTTTGGTTTTGTAAATATCTATTGGCGATGGTAACCGCTTTCCATCAGGTGGATCGTCTGCCAATCTGCAAAAATCATGCAATAAAAAAACTTAAATAGTTTAGTAACTCATTTGTTTTCATTGTAAATTTTTATGCAAATTGTTCTGGTTGATTACACAGCCAATAACAAAGGAGTTTTTTGTTGCCCATAACTGAAGATTTCCTATAATATTTTCTTAAGTTTTCGCGACTTGTATACATAATAAAACTACGTTTTAACGGTTTTAAGCGCGGTAATTTTATTTGATTTTGGTTTTTCCGACGTTTCGGCCACTTTTCAGTGGCCGTGATCACGGAAGACAAAGATGTCAAGTGTCAACGAGTATTGTTAAAGTTTTATTTAGCCTACCGCCAACTTATTAATTTTAATTATTTAATTTTTAATTTTGTTTATGGTTATTATTTAATCTATGGGAGCCTAATCTAATTTACTACCGCTTCGCAACATGTTATGGCTTGAAGAGAAGAAGCGGCGCAAGAAACTCTTCAGCAAACATGCCTAGCTCTAATAATTTTATATAATATTAAAATGGGTGGAAGGAAAAATAAAAGTAATTATCAGTCAAGTTGGTTTGTGTTCCGTTGTACGCAGAAAGAGCTCACAGTGTCTTGAGGTCTGGCAGCTGGTTTTTGCTGGGTTTGGGTCTTAATAGTTTTGATAATTGGATCCCAAACAGGTGGTACTTGCCAACCATCTTCTCTATTGAAATTTGGGTGTTTTTTTATTTCAATAGCCTCACGTATCATTCTAGGTATGAAACGATTCTCTTTCGCGAGGATTTGTGGGTTATCGAATCTGATGTAGTGGTTGGGTTTATCCAGCGTGTGTTCACTGATCGCAGACTTCGTAGACCTTGTGTGTTTCATGTCAGCAATGTGTTCTTTTACTCGTGTTTTTATGCTCCTCTTTGTTTGCCCAATGTATGACAATCCACACTCACAATCAAGCTTGTAAACCCCTGCATCCTGGAGTGGGATATTGCATTTCACAGGTCTCAGAAATTGGGTACTTTTTCTGCGGCTTGAAATATGTTTTGATTGAAGCTCGCCTGAGGATGTGACCAATTCTGTCTGTGACCCCCTTGATGTAGGGTAGGGTAGCAGGGCACCGCTCAACTGAAGGTGGTTTGGGGCCTTTGTGACGTTGGTGTGGAGTCTTCAGCTGATTGCGTTGTAGAACTCGCTTGACATGCTGAAGCTCTCCAGCTATGTGGTTCTCGTCACAAATTTTCCGTGCTCTCTGAAACAAAGATTTGCCCACGGTAGCTAACTGACTAGGATGGTGGTGAGACGACCCATTAAGGTATTTATCTGTATGGGTAGGTTTCCTATACACCGTATGACCAAGAGTATTGTCAGGGTTCCTTAGGATGAGCACATCCAGAAAAGCTAATTTATTATTTGCCTCTAGTTCCATAGTAAATTTAATATTACTGCTAATGGAATTGAGATGATCTAGAAATGCAGAGACTTTATCATTTGGGGGAGGACGGCTTTTTGTGAGCCCATTTTAGGTAACCCATACAGTTTAGGCGCTTTGGCGCAAGATGGTGTGAGTGCGGATACGTCTAAGCTTAATTTTTCGGAGTGTTTTTTCATAACCGCGATTGTTTGTTTGGTTACTTTATCCGTGGGGTCAGTTTTGACCTTTTTATAAGTGCTTTCGTCCGATAAAAGATCTTGTATTTTACTATTGTAATCAGACGTATCCATGACGACAGTCGCGTTACCTTTATCTGCACGGAGCACGGTTATTTCTGGTTTATTGCGAATGTTTTTTAAGGCAATATATTCAGCACGAGTGAGATTCGGTTTGGGTAGACGACTACGGCGTAAAACCGATGAGATATCTTGTCGTATAGCTTCCGCATCCTCTTTCTGCATGCTGTTCCTTACCAGACATTCCTCTACGTTGCAGATTATGTTTTCAAAAGGTATTTTTCGCGGGGTTATTGCGTAATTAAGGCCTTTTTCTAATACCGAAACGGTGTTTTTATCGAATGTTTGTTTTGACAGGTTAACCACCGACAGTGACATATGATTAGTGGTCGCGTTTCCGTGCACATCAACAATTGCTTCACAATGGAGCTCAGGTATATTTTTTTGCGCGTTCCTTGTACCAAGATGTTTGTTTTGGTTTGTTAGCATTTGGTTGTATTTTGAAATTTGGCGGTTTTTTAGTTGTTCATATTTGACCTTTGCTCTCTTGTTAACAATATCAATGTAGTTTTGGAAATCTTCTGTCGATAGTATTACCTGTATTTCATTGTTTTGCGTCTCGATAGCTCTATCTACGTGGTTCAAATTTAAACGGTGTTGGCGGATAAGGCATCTTAATAACTTTAAACTAGCCTGGCGTAGAATGCTGGCGCTTCCCGATATATCTTTTTTAGATGTTAATTTTACACATACCGGTATAATATTATTATCGCGACACCTTTTTAAGAAATTTAACGATGTCACTAAACGCGCATGTTTTGTTTTTAGGCACTCACACCGCCGAATTTTATTTGCGATTTCCAGACCGTACTGGTTCACATAATATTTTCTTAAGTTTTCGCGACTTGTATACATAATAAAACTACGTTTTAACGGTTTTAAGCGCGGTAATTTTATTTGATTTTGGTTTTTCCGACGTTTCGGCCACTTTTCAGTGGCCGTGATCACGGAAGACAAAGATGTCAAGTGTCAACGAGTATTGTTAAAGTTTTATTTAGCCGCCAACTTATTAATTTTAATTATTTAATTTTTAATTTTGTTTATGGTTATTATTTAATCTATGGGAGCCTAATCTAATTTACTACCGCTTCGCAACATGTTATGGCTTGAAGAGAAGAAGCGGCGCAAGAAACTCTTCAGCAAACATGCCTAGCTCTAATAATTTTATATAATATTAAAATGGGTGGAAGGAAAAATAAAAGTAATTATCAGTCAAGTTGGTTTGTGTTCCGTTGTACGCAGAAAGAGCTCACAGTGTCTTGAGGTCTGGCAGCTGGTTTTTGCTGGGTTTGGGTCTTAATAGTTTTGATAATTGGATCCCAAACAGGTGGTACTTGCCAACCATCTTCTCTATTGAAATTTGGGTGTTTTTTTATTTCAATAGCCTCACGCATCATTCTAGGTATGAAACGATTCTCTTTCGCGAGGATTTGTGGGTTATCGAATCTGATGTAGTGGTTGGGTTTATCCAGCGTGTGTTCACTGATCGCAGACTTCGTAGACCTTGTGTGTTTCATGTCAGCAATGTGTTCTTTTACTCGTGTTTTTATGCTCCTCTTTGTTTGCCCAATGTATGACAATCCACACTCACAATCAAGCTTGTAAACCCCTGCATCCTGGAGTGGGATATTGCATTTCACAGGTCTCAGAAATTGGGTAATCTTTTTCTGCGGCTTGAAATATGTTTTGATTGAAGCTCGCCTGAGGATGTGACCATTTCTGTCAGTGCACCCCTTGATGTAGGGTTGGGTAGCAGGGCCCCGCTCAACTGATGGTGGTTTGGGGCTTTTGTGACGTTGGTGTGGTGTCTTCAGCTGATTGCGTTGTAGAACATCGCTTCATGCTGAAGCTCTCCGTAGAGGAATGTCTGGTAAGGAACAGCATGCAGATATCTCATCGGTTTTACGCCGTAGTCGTCTACCCAAACCGAATCTCACTCGTGCTGAATATATTGCCTTAAAAAACATTCGCAATAAACCAGAAATAACCGTGCTCCGTGCAGATAAAGGTAACGCGACTGTCGTCATGGATACGTCTGATTACAATAGTAAAATACAAGATCTTTTATCGGACGAAAGCACTTATAAAAAGGTCAAAACTGACCCCACGGATAAAGTAACCAAACAAACAATCGCGGTTATGAAAAAACACTCCGAAAAATTAAGCTTAGACGTATCCGCACTCACACCATCTTGCGCCAAAGCGCCTAAACTGTATGGGTTACCTAAAATTCACAAAAACAACATCCCCTTGCGCCCTATAGTTAGCCAGCTTGACTCACCAACATACAGACTGGCACAACATCTCGCGAAGACACTCAACAATCTCCGCGGCAACACACCCTACCATGTCAAGGATTCCTTCGACTTCATCAGCGCAATTGAAAATTTGACATTGGCTGAGGATGAAGTACTAGTCAGTTTTGATGTCCAGTCCTTATTTACCAGTTTACCAGTGGAAGACTGCATTGAGATTGTCAAAAGGAAGCTAATAGATAATAACATGCCTGAGGAATATGCAGATCTACTAAAACATTGCCTCACATCTGGCTATTTCGTGTGGGACTACGGCTTCTACGACCAAATCAACGGTGTAGCCATGGGCTCACCGGTGTCTCCTGTCGTAGCTGACATTTTTATGGAAGACTTCGAGCAGAAGGCACTGGATACCGCTCCGGCTAAGCCGAAGATGTATAAAAGGTACGTAGACGATACTTTTGCCGTCCTCCCAAATGATAAAGTCTCTGCATTTCTAGATCATCTCAATTCCATTAGCAGTAATATTAAATTTACTATGGAACTAGAGGCAAATAATAAATTAGCTTTTCTGGATGTGCTCATCCTAAGGAACCCTGACAATACTCTTGGTCATACGGTGTATAGGAAACCTACCCATACAGATAAATACCTTAATGGGTCGTCCTACGAAGTCTGCGATCAGTGAACACACGCTGGATAAACCCAACCACTACATCAGATTCGATAACCCACAAATCCTCGCGAAAGAGAATCGTTTCATACCTAGAATGATGCGTGAGGCTATTGAAATAAAAAAACACCCAAATTTCAATAGAGAAGATGGTTGGCAAGTACCACCTGTTTGGGATCCAATTATCAAAACTATTAAGACCCAAACCCAGCAAAAACCAGCTGCCAGACCTCAAGACACTGTGAGCTCTTTCTGCGTACAACGGAACACAAACCAACTTGACTGATAATTACTTTTATTTTTCCTTCCACCCATTTTAATATTATATAAAATTATTAGAGCTAGGCATGTTTGCTGAAGAGTTTCTTGCGCCGCTTCTTCTCTTCAAGCCATAACATGTTGCGAAGCGGTAGTAAATTAGATTAGGCTCCCATAGATTAAATAATAACCATAAACAAAATTAAAAATTAAATAATTAAAATTAATAAGTTGGCGGTAGGCTAAATAAAACTTTAACAATACTCGTTGACACTTGACATCTTTGTCTTCCGTGATCACGGCCACTGAAAAGTGGCCGAAACGTCGGAAAAACCAAAATCAAATAAAATTACCGCGCTTAAAACCGTTAAAACGTAGTTTTATTATGAAGATTTCCTTTTTATGTAGCTCATAAAAGTGCCAGCCATATCATATACTGTTATATGAAATTTATCGTGTAGCCAAGGATTGAAGACTGACGGAGATTAAACCGCAGGGAGACAAAAGGAATTGTGTTGTCGCCAGCACGTTCTAAGGACACACTCCGTGTTGTATTATCTTACAAGCTGTGAAACGGAATATGGATGGCCCAAGGTATATACTAATAGCTTCTAGCTGAAAACCAATTAAAAAAAGGTTTTTATTCGATCAAAAACCAATAAAAAAAATATATAATCGTTACGGTGTTCCTCAAGGAAGTATGTTAAAACCACTACTCTTTCTCCTCTACATTAATGATCTCCTGGGTGCAATAGCGAATAAATTTACGATCTTTGTTATTGTGATATAAATAATTATTTAAACTGATATTAATAATACTATCAATTTAATAAATGCATAGCTTAATTCTAATAATTTATTTGTGAACTGATCACAAACAAAAATACAATTATTGTTACAATTATCTCGTGAAAACGGCTAAGGAAATATCGTGATCAAACCTTCACATCTAGATAACTAATGTATAATACCCGCCAATCGGTTTTGGACAAGCTTGTTGGGTATTCAGTCTGTTCCCCTATAAATAGGAGCCTCTAGCCCAGCAGTGGAACGTTTATGGGCTGTTATAAGAAATAGTAGATTCAAGTGCCATAATATGTGCTCTTGAAGAGCATTAATTGCAGGCCATCGGAACTTTCATCGTACAAAATACGGTTAACTCCAATCTAATCATTTCACGCTGATATTCTGTGAGAGCGTGGTATCACGCCGATGGAGCCGGCTCTATTTTTTTTATAGCACGAGTTCAGCAGACAGGCAGACGGCCTACCTGATGGAAAGCGGTTACCATAGCCTATAGACATTTGTAACAACAAAGGTGTTACTGTTGTCTAAAGGGAGACTGGAACCTGGCCACTTATGCCGGTACACAAGTCAAGATTGTTATGGTGGTATACCAAAATACCATACCACCTGGCTGTGGGTTGTTTTGTCGCCTGTTACAACAGGCCGCTCGGCCGCAGGAAATTGTATTCTTTCTCTGTTCCTCCATGAATTAAATTATTAATCAGATCGGATTTATCTAAGAGCAATAATAAAGAAAATAATTCCAGGATGGCTTTACCACGTTTAAAATATACACGTTATAAGTATTTTTGAAAGCTTTATGTAACGTAACTAAAGTAAATACTTCGCTGTAACATTAATTTATATTGCCTGGAGAAGATCGCTAGGCTATTTATAAACGTTTTCAGTGCGATATAAAACGCTCTTAGCGCATATTTGTACCATACACAAACATTCTACTTTAAAACGCTTCCCACGAAACTATTACGACACTATGTCGGCGTATTTAACGCACAAGAGACCAACTACATTGCGGTTAAGAGTTTTTTATAGCTCGTTAATTGTCTTAAGAGCTTGCTGGTTGTGCAAAATGGGATTTATTTAACGACATTAATTGTGAGTTTAGGGACTGTTAATTTGATTAGTAATTAGAATACGGTCCATCCACGAACTTGAGTGTAGCGATGGGCGTCACGACAGGCGACACGACGAAATTTGGCGCCGAGCGTATCGATTCGTGGCATGCTTCTAATGCAGCCACACTCATTTTTTTTATAAAGGTCACATAGATGTATTAGATAAGGTATTACGACCCGCAATATTAATTTATTTAGGTTTTTTTTATCGCTAGAGTACAATAAACAGTCTTATGAGACACCTGATGTATAGTGGTTACCGTAGTCTATGGGCATTTGCAATATTAGAGGTGTTACCATTGGAAATCCATTATATTATGTATATATATCAGACAGGCACTCACAAAAGCTTAGCACGTAACATGTGGCTCGCGGGTCATACGTTAAGTATAATGGATCTAATGTGCTATTTACATTACACCTTCTTTCACGGCAGCAAGCAGGAAGATAATGAGAGAAATGAGCAGCGCCATGACGTAAACGCATTATTAGAACTTATTAGAACGTTTATTATTCGCGCTGTTCATATTGTTACGAGTGCGGGGCTCGAATTAAAAATGCTGTGGAATGACTATAGAATTTATTAGAACTATACAAACACGTATAACATAGGTACAAATATAACTGAACACAATCAGTTCAAACGTAATGTGCGATTAAATAACACGCGTTAAGTCTGTCACTATATAGGTTATCGAATGTACACAAGTCTCGCCTTGATCGTGGTTCTCACTAGACTGACCCCTTTCTCCATCCTGCCGTCGTTTTATACTTCACAAATACAAGTGTGCCCGCCCGTATCGTCAACTTAATTTCCTAGAAATCCTAATTTGCACACCTGATTAATTATGCCTGGAAACGGCCATAAACGAGTACAATAGGTTGTTCTCCACAATAACCAATAAATAAGTAAACAAAAGAAGACAATCATAAAGGTATTACAATTGGTTCAAATGCCGACAGGTAATAGAGTTCTCCGTGGAATTTGTCTTTGTCGGGGGTGTTAAGTTGTAACAATATATTTCATCACTTTTCTGCTATGGTCGTAGAAGTGGGCATAATTTTAATGAGATTTATATTTGAAGGCGTTTGTTTTTGTCGCCCATCGTATCGCGCTTGGCTATCGCTCACACCGTCAAGGTCGTGACCGGGTCGTTAGAGTGGAGCTTTATACACACGTTATTTATGTGGTCAATTAATCAAGTCAAGTGTAGTCAAATCTTGGAAAAAACACAAGGGATCACAATCGCTCAGTAAAGCTTAACCTTATAAGGCTTTAAGCTAGATGGATAGATCTAAAACATATTGTGCGAAGCAGTCGCAAATGCCCGTGCTCTTCTCGAAAATTGCAATTTTCCGCGCTTTTTCTCCCCCGAAAAGCGATAAATTGCGATAATAGTTGTGTAGTGACAGTGTACAGTGTTTTTTAGTTCGATTCCGGCGCGAATCAGTTGTTTTTCGACTGAGGTGAGTTTTTAAGCTCTATTCGCTTTGTTTTCGCGCGCTTCGGCGCATTACGCAATACTTAACGGTTATTTCGTGTTGTCAGACACACCGGTGCGCTTTCCTGGTCTTGGCGGGAGATAGGGCATCCAGTAATGGATGCCCCTGATTCCAAGTCGGCCCCTGGGCTTTCGGGTGCCCCTTGTAAAAGGGGACACGTGAAGGCCAAGGATGGTTGGCAGATGGCCGAGATCGGCGAAACGCGGCGGAAAAAAGTCCCGCCCAAATTATCAGCCCGACGCAGCAAGTCTGTTGCCGGGCCCCGCCCGCGGTGCCAGGCTGATGCCGTTATCACGGCGACAACCGAGGCACCTGAATCGCTAGGAAGGGCGGCGTCGGTGGTGGATCTCACCATAGACGCCCCCGAGGCTAGGAATAACGTGATGGGGCCACCTGCGGCACCCGTCACGCATAGGGCTCCGTCTGGCCGTGCGGCACGTAACAGTGCGGCACGCCCAGACATAGATAGGGAAGTGCTGCTCGCGGCAAACTCAGCTGTTTGCCTGGCTGTGAGTGCCGCGAGCACCATAGTCGAGTACGCATACATGGCGCCGTCGACCTCTGCGCGAGCTTCACCCGTGCACGGGGACGGCGCGTATGTACAGCACGAAGACATCCCACCGTCCGGTAGCGTCCCAGACTCGCTGGAGAACGCGCTCGACGGTGCGATTCGCGCGTTCAATTGTTCCCGCCCCAATTCGCCTGCCTGTAGCTTGGTCTATACGGCGGCCGGATCGGCGGCGGCAGAGAACGGGTGCCCCACGACGACGGTGTCAAATAGCGCATGGGCTTCACCCATGCCGACGACATCGGTCTGCGACATATCGGGTCGCAGCGTCGGGGACGGCCGCTCCACGACACCGGTTGCCGCGCGGGCTTCACTCGCGTCAACAACCGGGGTCGTGTGCAGGGACTCTGTAGGCGCGACAGCGGCGGCCCCTTCGTCTTCCTTCCCTACTGGGATGGGAGCCGCTGTCGCAATGTCGGCGCCTGTGGGTACAGCGGCTGCGGCGGCGGCGACGACGGCTACGTCCCCGTCTTCGGCAGCAGCGGCGGCGGCGGATTCGGCGTCTTCGTGCTTGTTGTTTCCAGCATCGATGCCATCGGCCTCGGGTTCGGCGACGCTGTCTACGTCTTCGGCGGCAACCGTGCCCATATCGTGTTCCCCCGTTTTTGTGGCCGGATCGAGGTCGCGCTTTTGGGACCGGTCCCAAAGCAGCGACGCCGACTCGGCCGCTACGTCGGGTGCCTCCACCCCAGCGCGCGCGCGCTCGCCTTTGCGCCCCGCGGGGGGCGCAACCGCGTCGGTACTCGCGGGTGCGGAGGCCTTCCTCCGCACCGAGGGGGGGGAAAAAGGGCGTAAGGCGCGCAAGGCCACCGCCGCCAAACTGGCCGCGGCTAGCCAGTGCGCCGCCCTCGTAGGGGACGTCTCGTCCTTCGGCCCAGGGGAGCTCCGCCTCGCGGCGAGCGCCCAAGTGGCCGAAATCCTTCAAATTGCCCAGACGTCGGGCAATCTGAAGGGGGGCTACGTGCGTCGGCTGAAGGATGCCGCGAACAGGTTGTCGGACATTGTCGACACCCTGGCCACGCGGAATCCGGAAACCGAGGCATGGAGGCTCGGAAACGAAAATGCGCGTTTGCGCATGGAATTGAACTCATTGCGGGGGGAAAATCTTTCCTACCGTAAGGAGTTTGAGGAAATGCGCAAGGCCCTAAAGGCCTCCGCTCCGGCTGTGGAGCCGGCGCCCGCTGTTGTGGCGACGCCGCCCCCCGTACCCGTCAAGCGGAAGGCCCGGGCTGTCGCGGCGGAGGTGGCGGCGATTCCGGAACCGCCCGCCGCGCTCGCTGCGGCTAAAAAACCGCGTCCGGCCCCTGCTGCGGTAGCAGGGCCAAAACCGGTTCCCGTCGACGGGACGGAATCGGCCGCGGCGCCCGCCGACGGGGCGGCGCCGACGTCCATCCCGATCGGGCCCGGCGGCGGGGAGTTCGATGCGTTTTTGCGAGTCGTGCTCGACGCCGTCGCGCCGTTCGTTCGCGCGCAATTTGCCGCGATTGAGGACCGGCTGAACCCCGCGCCGACCCTCCGTCCGCCGCTCGCGGCCGACCGAGGTAAGGCGCCGGCGCCCAGACCGGCGCCTCGCGACCAGGCCACCGGAAGGCCAAGACCAGTCACGGCTGCCGCCGCCGTCCGGCGAGGTCTGGGGGAAGCAAGTACCCCGGTCCCGGTGGAGGTGGTGGCGGCCCCGGCCGTCGGGGTGGCAGGCTCCCCACTGCCACCGGCCCCCCAAAAAAAGAAGCACAGGGGGGGCGTGAAGCGGACGCTCAGAAAGCAGCGGAGGGCGGCGCGCGCCGCCGCCGCTGCTTCAGCGGCCTCCGCTACGGTGCCCGCGCCTGTGGTGCCGGCCCCCAGGCAGCGGGCGGCGCTCGCGGCCGCGACACCGGTCGTCGCGGCGCCCGTCGTCCGCGCTCGCGTCACGCACGTCGCGCCGCCACTGGCGCCCGTGGCCCCCACCCCCGCCCCGGAGGGGGGGGCGTGGACCACGGTCGTCAAGCGGAAAAAGGGTAAAGGGGCGAGGGCCGACGGGCCCCCTCCCCTCCCCCAGGCGCAAGCTGCTCCCCTGCCGACGGGGCGGGGGCAGCAACAGCGGAAACAGGCTGCAAAGCCTGCGGTCGTATTCCGCGAGCCGAAGTCGGCCGCAGTTATCATTAAACTGCTGCCGGCAGCGGCCGCGAAGGGTGTCGGTTATCGCGAGGTCTTTGCAAAGGCCTCGACGGTGGTCGACATCGCGGCCATGGGCCTCCGCGAGGGGCTGAAGGTGGTGCGGACCGTCAGGGACGCGCGTCTCCTCGAGTTCCAGCCGGGACCCGAGAGCGCGGCCAAGGCGGACCGCGTCGCCGAGGCTCTGCGCGGAGCCCTTGTAGGGATGGCTGAGGTCGTCCGCCCCGTAAAGCGTGGGGAGCTTTACGTCTCTGGGCTGGACGAATCAGTCACGGTCGATGGGCTGCGTGACGCGATCGCGCGCGCCGGCAATTGCCGGCGCGACGACGTGCGCACGAAGCACATCGGTGCAGGACCGGGCGGTTTGGGCGCATCATACGTGATGTGCCCCGTCGCTGCTGCCAAAGCCATCGTCGAGCTGGGCTACCTCGTGGTAGGCTTCACCTCGGCGAGGGTGGAGGCACTGGAAGCCAGACCGATACGTTGTTACCGGTGTTACAACGTCGGCCATGGCGCCCAGACCTGTCCGGACACGTGCCCGGACCGGACCAACTTGTGTCTCCGCTGCGGTAAGAGCGGACACAAGATGCCGGACTGCACGGCCCGGAACCCCCACTGCGCGGCGTGCGCGGCGGGGGGACTCAACGCTGCCCACCCCACGTTGGCGAGGTTCTGCCAGCCTCCCTACGTGAAGGGCAAATTCGTCCATCCGAGGACGAAACAACGCACGGGTGTTACGGGAGTACGCGCAATGGACACCTCCAATGCCTAGTACGCCCGTAACAATACTATTTCAGGCGAACGTAAACCACTCCCCCACCGCTCAGGATTTGTGCCTGCAGGCGATGGCGGAGTGGCAAGCGAACTTGGCCGTAATAAGCGAACCTTATTACGTGCCGCCTTGCGGCAATTGGGTGGGCGACCTCGATGACGTGGTAGCGGTGGTGGCCAGAGCCGGTTCTGGCACACCGCTTACATGTCTCGAAAGAGGAAAGGGCTATGCGGTGGCGGAGAGCGGGAGTATCGTCGTCATAGGCGTTTACTTTTCGCGCAACCGCCCCCTGGCGGAGTTCGAGCTTCACTTGGACGCCATCAGGGCTGCCATAGGCAGATTGTCGCCTAAAACGATCTTCGTAATGGGCGACTTTAACGCAAAGCACTGTTCCTGGGGAAATGCGTTCACGGAACCTAGGGGCCGGACGGTTGAGGAATGGGCTCTTCAATCCGGCCTGACCATATTGAACCAGGGATCGGTCCAGACCTGCGTGCGCGCGCGGGGTGGATCGGTCATCGACCTGTCATTCGCCACTCATGCGGCCGCCCGCAGAGTTGTCGGATGGAGGGTGCTGGAGGAGGTGGAGTCGCTCTCTGATCATCGGTACATCAGATTTGAGCTTACCCCCTCCTCCGGTCCGAGCCCTGTTCATCGCCCCCCTCTCCTCCCGCGTTGGGCCCTTACCAAGCTCGATCCGGAGCAGGCCGAGGAGTGGGCACTCACAGAAAGCTGGGCCTACCCAGTCGAATTCGAGAACCTGGAGTCGCAGGCAGAGCACATGCGCAAGACCCTGACGAGGGTTTGCGACGCGGCGATGCCTCGCGTCTCCAAGCGGCAGCCTCCGTGCAAGCAGGTCCACTGGTGGACCGAGGAGCTGGGCGAGATGCGAAAGGCAGTTCGCATCATCAGCCACAGGCTCAAACGCTGCAGGGCGCGCCGTCCTCCGGACTACGTCGCGGAAAATGGACTCGTGGGAGAGTTTAGGGAGGCCAGAAAGGCCCTTTCGATTGCAATACTGCAAGCGAAAGCCCGGGCTCGGGCCGAGCTCCTCGAGACGCTCGATCGGGATCCTTGGGGGCGTCCGTACCGTGGGGCCCGCAACACGTTGCGGCCTTGCACATCCACGGTCACGGAAACGCTCGAACCCGAGGTGCTCCGGTCGGTTATCGACGGGCTCTTCCCGGATCCGGGAAACTTCACTCCCCCCAGTATGGGTCCACCCGTTCCCGACACCCCCACGGACGAGGAGCCTCACTTCATCTCCGAGGGGGAACTAGACGTTGCCCTGGACCGGCTCCGGGGCAGGAAGACGGCACCGGGACCCGACGGGGTTCCAGGTCGACTCCTCTTCCTGGCCGCTAAACATCTACGCGGCCAGCTGCGGGAACTGTTCGAAGCCTGTATTCGCGCAGGTCGGTTCCCGTCGCAATGGAAGGAGGGTCGTTTGTGCCTGATTCCCAAGGGAGGTCGGCCTCCCAACGATCCGTCCGCCTTCAGGCCCATAGTGCTGCTGAACGAGGTCGCTAAGGTCTTCGAAAAGATCTTGGCGGAGCGGCTCGTGAAGCATCTCGACGCTGTGGAGCCGGGGCTTTCAGAAACGCAGTTCGGGTTTCGGCGGAGGCGCTCCACGATGGACGCCTTCGAGACGCTGCGAACGTCAACGGACGAAGCCGTCCAAGCGAAGGATGTCGTTCTTGCGGTGTCGCTAGACATAGCGAACGCCTTTAACAGCCTCCCTCATGAGACGATCAGGGAGGGGCTCCGCGCGCATGGAGTCCCCCCGTACCTCACGAGGCTGTTGGGCGCGTACCTGCAGGATCGACATATCCTTTGGGAGGGCGGTGAGTCCGGCAATCCCGAGTTAGGCCGGCGACGCGTCGCGTGCGGCGTTCCACAGGGGTCGGTCCTCGGGCCGATTCTTTGGAACGTAGGTTATGACTGGATCCTTCGGGTTCCGGTCCTGCCCGGGGTAGGGCTGATCTGCTTTGCGGACGACACCCTACTCACGGCACGCGCTGCGTCATTTGCGGAATCCGTGGACGTCGCCAACGCCGGGTTGGCGATTGTCGTAGATCGAATAGCTAGGCTGGGCTTGAGGGTCTCCCCCGGGAAAACGGAGGCCATCATGTTCCATAGGAAATTTCGTAATCCCCCCGCGGACTTGACCGTTTCGGTCCAAGGGGTGGCCATTAGAGTAGGGCCCCAGATGAAATATCTGGGGCTAGTTCTCGATGGGAAATGGCTGTTCAAAGCGCACTTTGAGCAGCTAGTTCCCAAACTCGTCAAATCCGCGGGCGCACTCTCGAGGCTGCTTCCCAACGTAGGGGGCCCGGGAGGTGCGACGCGGAAACTTTACTCTGGCATCCTGAGGAGTATGGCACTGTACGGTGCACCCGTCTGGTCCATTGCACTTCACCGCCACAACAGAACCCTGCTGCATCGGGCGCAGCAGGTTCTGGCCGTGAGGACCATACGGGGGTATCGCACAGTGTCGCGGACGGCGGCCACCCTCCTGGCAGGCGATCCGCCCTGGCATCTCCAGGCGGACGTCCTGACAGTGGTGCGCCGCACCCGGCAGGATGCCCTAGCTAGAGGCCTGACCTTCTGTCAGGTCGAAATCGAGGCGATCAGGAAGCGGGAAACCGCCTCCATGATCGCCGTCTGGTCTCAAGAGCTCGACAACCCTGCGGCCTATGGCGGCTACACGGTGGATGCAATCAGGCCACAGCTGACGGAATGGGTCAACCGCACCAGCGGCACCCTGACCTTCAGGACGACACAGATACTTACCGGACACGGATGTTTCGATAAGTATCTGTGTCGCATTGTGGGCTGCTTGCCTCCCCCTGACTGCCCGGCTGGGCGTAACTATGTTCTAAATCTCAGCCTTTCCAACACATTCAAAGCGCAGGGTCGTCAGGGAGGAGGGGGTTTTTAGTGGGTATTGGGGTTGCTCGCCCGTGCAGCAACGCTCTGAGTCTTCCACACTATTCTGTGACGTCGATCGCGGACGGAGCGCTGCCAAGAGCATACTATTGCTGCAGTGTTATCGCCCCCGACCGACGCGTGTCGTTCCCCTAGCAACGACCCAGTTTGTGCGTAAATCGGTTAAGCATTTTCCCTCGCCTCAAAACAAAAAAAAAAAAAAAAAAAAAAAAAAACGTATTAGCGTTGCCATACAACATATACATACATACAACGCGGGAATGCGGCCAGCATTTTGGGAACGCTCTCCACCGAGATCGATCTGGAATACATATTTTACTTGTGAATATGTTTATAATAGTATTTAATTTCTTAGTTATTTTTTTGTAGTGTAATTTGTAATTTAAATTAAGTTTTTATACATTGATTAATTTTATTGGTAATAATAATTTTTTTGATCGATATTCACTTCTTCGGGATCTGGATGAAGATGAATATGAACCAATTTGCATGCTAAAATTTGGTACCCGATCCAGATTCCAGCCCCACATGCCGAGTATAATTGGGAACCTAAACCATTCTAGTGTGTCACTGATTTTCAGTGAACATCAGTTATTACAAATAAGCTATAAGTGTAGGTGACGTGAGCTGTCAAGTGCGGAAGACGGCGAAGTATCCAAACCTAAAAAAAATATTATTTTATAAAAAAAATTAGAGATTTTTTTATATATATTCATTCATAGTTATTATCTTATTCCGGACCAAGACAATTCCAAAAACAGAAAATCATGAAAATCTGTCGAGACGTTCTTGAGTTATAAATGGTGTAACTAACACGGGCTTTATATATATTAATCTCTATTTTGTTAGTAATTATTGTGACAGTTTTTTTTCAATATTTTTTCAATATTGACCTAAAAATACATAAATTAATTTTTAGTGGAAACTTGATTGATATATGTATTAATTTTGTGTTTTATATATATAAGAATATTAATTATTGTATGTTTCCCAAACAAATTAAATAAATATACATTACACCGGCCTACAAAAAATAAAAAGTGGTCAGTATTTTCGGCTAGATCCATCCATCTATTCTTATGTATTTTGATGCACTGAATACAGATCTGGAGTCAATTTGGTCCATACACTCTCAGCATTTCGAGGGTTTACGGACCAAAAGACCGAATCTGGGGTCAGTTTGGTCCATACACTCTTAACATTTTGAGAGTTTATGGACCAAAAGATCGAATCTGGGGTCAATTTGGTCCACACACCCTCAAAACTCTGAGGGTGCCTAAGTCTAATAATTTCTTCGAGGCCGGCAGCGCGTTGGTGGCATCTCTGATGTTGCAAATGTCCATAGGCGACGGTAACCGCTTTCCACCAGGTGGGCCGTCAGCTTGTTTGCTGTTCTGCAACTATAAAAAAAAGCCTAAGTTAAATACCAGCATTAAGTTTAGTAGCAAGCGGAACCCATTAATTTTCTTTCGGTTCATAACTTGTAATTAGGTCCCGCCTGTTACTAAACTTAATGCAGTATTTAACTTAAGCTTTCAGCTCATAATAGTCTGTTACACCGAAGTAGAGTTTAATTTGTTTATAGTTTCTTACAAGCTTTTATTTAACTTGCAATGGATGTAACTGTGTATGTATTGTAAGTTCGAGTGAAATCTTGCAAGTTAAATTTGACCATTTTTCCGATTGAGCTGAAATTTTTCACGCATATGTATATCGCGCGACAATGCAATAATATGGTACCATGGAGCTGATCTGATGATGGAGTCAGAAGGTAGCCCTAGGAACTGTACAACTCTATACAAGATAGACCTGTCGTGTTTGGGCTTGTTTTACTTGTCTTGGCTAGCACTCTGCTGCAACATGATATCCAGGATCTCAAAAGCTTGTATTTAACAACCTTTTTAAAAAACAAGTTATTTTAATTTTATTTTCTATTCTCCATCTTTTTTCGATTTTTTAAGTGAATTACTTTTAAATTACATTTTAGAGTATGGCGCCATTACAACGCTGTGTTCCGGCATCAATGGCCAGGTTCCAGTTTCTCCTTCGAGGCCGGCAGCACATTAGCAGTACATCTGATATTGCTAAGGTCCATCGGCAACGGTAACCACTTTCCTTCATAGTTGGACCGTCAGGCTCTTTGCAGTGCTTCAGCAATAAAAAAAATTGTCCGTTTGCAGTCGGATTTTTGATTTTTTAAATTATTTTAGACTTTTTAATGTCCCTGCACTTTTATTTGTTTCGTTTTAAATATGATTGGGCTACGGGTATTTATAACTATTCTAAACTTCATATGATAGCATCAGGTCCGACACAAACATGGCCTAATTTTACGCTATCAAAATCTTTTTAAAACAATTTATTATTCTTAATTAAATTTAAACATATAACTTATATATCGTGGTAGCGTAATGGCAAGCGCACGCGTCCCAGACTCAAAGGGCGCGGGAACCCTGGCCGCAACGCATGAATCACTTAGGCAGTTTTCTGACATAATAGTGCAATTACCATGTGCTAACAACGGCGAAGGAAAACATCGTGATGAAACCTGCACATCGAGATAACCGATAACCAAGCAGCCTTGGACAACCGTGGCGGGGGTATACTGTCCATTCCCTTAGAGTGGGAGGCCTAAGCCCAACAGTGGGACATTTATGATCTGTTATTAATTTCCTTTCTTTTAATACCCTACACGATAGGTTTGGTTATTTTATAAAATTAATGTATTACTATTTTTTTTTCAAACACCTAATTAAAGACACTTGGGTTTTTAGGACGAATATAACGATACCTTAACTGTACAGCGTGTGTCGGGTATGTAATTAAACAATTGTATTTGCATAAAAATGTTGTAATACACTATTAACATTACAAATGAACTATGGATATGAAGTTAAGTAGAATAAAAATACGCGGCGCATTCTTCTTGCGACCACGGTTCTTCCGCAGACTCGCGTAACTCTTATGAGTTTATATAATCCACTAAACTGCACTAAGCTGCATTCGTTTGCTGGCAGGGGGAATGGAAGTAGCGGACTCAGTGTTTAGCGCTACAACTGTCAAAATTCATCAAGCCGTTTGGAAGATACGATGGTTGCGCCGAGGAACACCTCCTTGTAAATTCTTCCTCCCCATCTTCGCTATCAAGAAAAGAATAAACTTTTAAACGAAGAATGCGCAGAACAAGAAACATTAAAGGGATTGTCACTGCTGTCACAGCAATAAAATAAAAGGTATATAAATTGTTGGAACACATATAATAAAGAAATAAACTGTTATAACCACATTTAATTATCAAAGCATAATCCTAGTGAGTGTGTGAACCCCCGGGGGACGAGCGCAGTGTGGCGGCGGACTGGTGGCGAGGTAAGTCCTTCCCTGCTTCTTCTTCCCGTCCCTTTGCCTTCTCCCGGCCATCGCATCGCGCCCGCATACGAGGTAATAAAGAAATTTACAAATATAAAAGATACGCGCCAAAAACAAACCTTCCTTGGTAGCGGGGTAAAAAGAAATTGAAAAATTTAGTGGCCAGCATTAAACCAAATCAAACAGAGTAAAATCTCTTTGAGATTAGAAGTGAGCATTTGAAAGAAGACGAGTCTGTTTAAAAGTTGTTAACTAACAGATAATTTAATTCAAGTACAATTAAAACATACCAATTATGGTGATGTGTTTATTATAGCTGTGTCTCCCGACCTCTATATAACCATTAGTACCAAACTTTCACTTTGAGGAGGACCAATAAAAGGGATCGGTCCTCGTCAGCCGAAGTCAAAGGGAACTTGCGAACAGTTAACACCCGGACGCCGTTTTGGACGTATGAAGGTTGAAGTGACGACGGAAATCCAAGGGACGACAGCCGACATGCGATGGCCCGGGAACATGGATATATGTTCATTGGAATATACAGTGTCAATCTTTCACAGAAAAGAAAAGAAAGAAAGAAAATATTTATTTCCAATTGCGACACACAATACAAACAGATTAGAAAATATATTACATACAAAAATGCAGCAAGTTTAGAAATGAGGTTGGCACTCAGTATTTTGCTGTGCCAAAACATGGTCCGACACTGCACTGGTTTTCAGTGCTCAACTCCAAAATCACAAAATAATATACCACTAGTAGTCGCCCGTGGTCGAAATTCGACCATAATAATTAATGTCAAAGACTATATTTCTCTAATCACAGATTTCGCCAAGGCTACACTGTTAATTTGACTTGCACAATAAACAAAAGAGTATACATATCACAGAGATTCGATTCTCTTTATCGCCCCACTCCATTTTAATATCGCAAAATGTTGTACAATCTATGGGCGCCAAAATGAGAAAACACAATGAACAATCATATAAAAATGACAGATTCTAAATTCAAATGTAAAATTTTGTTTCTTTTTAATTGTAACAGTATTTATGGCTGGACTAAGTATATGCATGTGTGTGTCAAATATATGGCAGTGTGTGTAATGTTTTTTTATTGATTTAATGCAAATTTTATGCATAATTAAAAAAAATATTAGCATTCGTCGCTTCTTCTCTATATAAACTATAAGTGTGCGAAATTTCATACTTCTACGTCAGCGCAATTTTCGTAAAAAGGGGTACACAGTTTTTGCTTCACGTATTATATATAAATAAGACCCCAAATATGTAAATTAGCTTAAGCTATTACATGAATAAAATATAACATATAAGAATTATACAATAATATACCTAAAAAAGCACACTAATTAATATTAACATATTTAAACTATGAGTCTGGCGTAAGAGCTTAGCTGCCAAGCCATAAACACAAAGAAAAAAAAGAAAATAAAATAATAATCTACGCTAACATGTGATTGCCACACCACTACTATAATATAGCCTAACATTCAACCATAAACAATACACCATTTAACTTAACTATTATAAAAGTATGTTATTTTGTTTTCTATTTTTTTATTGCAGGAGTTCAGCAAACAGGCAGATGGCCCACTTAATGGAAAGCGGTTACCATCGTCTATAGACATTAGCAACACCAAAGGTGCTACAAATGCGCTGCTGCTCTATTAAGGGAGACTGGAACCTGGTCATTAATTCCGGAACACAACTCTGGTGAGCAATAAACACCTGGGTGTTATATTGGGCATATGAAGGCTGGAAATCTAAAGGACGACATACGATACGATGGCCCAGGAACATATGCATACATTCCACTGGATGGTACAATGTTCAATCTTTGAGAGTTCTCAAATTACAGTGGATTTTAGTTTATTATTTACTAGCTGACCCGGCAAACTTCGTACCGCTTCAGAATCAATAAATGAAAAACGTTGATTTCTGAACGACGGGACGAACATTAAACGTTTGACATTCAAAACAAAACAAAAAGAACTTCACTTTTAAATTTAATTTGATTTCTGAACGACATTTAAATTTATGGCGACTTACTTTAGACCGGAGGTGGTAGCCATCCAGTCGGGCAAATACTCTACCACCTGGCTGTGGGTTCTTTTGTCGCCTCTTATGACAGGCCGCCCGGCCGCAGGAAATTGTATTCTGTCTCCGTTCCTGCATGGATAAATTGTTGTTTTTACTATATTCCAAGCATTTTTTTCATATTTAGTCAGCTTTTAAAAATTTCCTAGACTTCCACAAATAATTCCAAACCAAAATTAGCCAAATTAATCCAACCGTTCTCGAGTTTTAGCGAGACTAACGAACAGCAATTGATGTTTATATATATAGAAAATAGATAGATAGATAGATTACTCTGCTAAGAAAGTTACACGCCATTTTGTTTATCGAGTTTGTAATACGTATGCACTTTTTTAGTGTTGGAGTGTTCTAACATATGCACTTAATCTATGTTAGTAAGGTTTTGCATATTTATTTCTTATATATATGGTTTTATTAAATCCTAACTTAGGCTGTGTTGTGTATTGTTACATCATTATCAAATAGTATATACAGTGGATGTCCTTCACTATAACAAAACTTTCATTGGGTATGAACAACACGCACTTGACGAGTTATTATTATATAGGTAACTAGCGGCCCCGGCAGACGTTGTCCTGCTCTGAAAAAATAAAAATCTAGGACCCGATCCCAGCGCCACCTACCGGTTCCAATTGCGAATAGTCCAGGAACCCACTCAAACACACAAAAACAAAATCACCAAAATCCCGGTGATTAGGAGGATTCTAGAACCCGATCTCAGCGCCACCTACCAGTTCCAACGGGATAAAAAGTATTCTGTGTCCGTCTCCTGGTTCTAAGCTACCTCCCCACCAATTTTCAGCCAAATCGGTACAGCCGTTCTTGAGTTATAAATTAACACGACTTTCTTTAATATATATAGATTATAATACAAGCAGAACAGTATTAAAAATTAAAATGTGCAAGAACTGTTGGAATGAATACAATTTGACATTTTCGTCAAGATGTCATTTATGTTATTTAAGAAAGAAAGAAAGTCTGTATCTGAAGAAATAGAGACGCACCCATATTGTTTACATACTTTATGATGTAAATAGTATTATGAGCCTATTTACACCATAAAATATCTAAGCAATGTGCAATATTATTAGAGCAGAGTCTCATTAATCCGGCGCTATTAAAAACTTTATCCGTGCATGCGTGAGAAAGAATACAATTTCTTGCAACCGGCCGACCTATCGTAAGAGGCGACAAAACAACCCACAGCCAGGTGGTAAGGCATTTGCCCGACTGGATGGCTACCACCTCCGGTCTAAAGTAAGTCGCCATAACAACCTGTAGTTGTGTTCCGGCATTAGTGACCAAGTTCCAGTCTCTCTTAAGAAAGCAGCAGTGCATTTGTAGTAGCTTTGGTGTTGCAAATGTCCATTGGCGATGGTAACCGCTTTCCATCAAGTGGGCCATCTGCCTGTCTGCTGGACTCCTGAGGAGATGCCGGATTATTGGAAAGTTCGGATTATTGGATTATGTAAATAAAATAAAGCATGTTGCAGTTTACTTGACATTTTATTTACATATACATTATTTTCAATTTGAAAACACAAACAAAAGGCTATTGTAATAATTTTTGAGGTTATACTGATGCCGGTGCTGAGCAAAGCGCGAAGCCAGATCAGGGAGTGGTAAGAGAGTCGTGAGCGAAGGGTGCCGGATTATTGGAAATAACGGACTACTGAAGAGCCGGACTAGTGAGACTACTGTATATAGATTATTTAATTCTCATGACACATCTAGAGATGACTACACCAAGTTTTAAATAAAGCGCTTGTATTCCGATTGCGCCCCGGGGAACCCTAAAAAGGCGGCCGTTACCGAAGGATAACTGGAAACTTGACAACGGAACCAGCTACCCTCTAACTGTCATGAAAAGGCATCTGTGGGAACATTTTTGATGACCTACTTTATTGGTGACGGACATAAATGTATGTAAAAGCGCTACCTAGTATCTTAGTGGACAACACAGTCGTGTCTGAAACTCGAATCTCAAATGATGCAGGTTCGAATCCTAGCTGTTACTTAGGGAGTTTTCTAAATGTGCATATTGTTACAATTATCACGCGCTGATGATGAAGGAAAATATCGTCATGAAACATGTACATCGAATTTACCGATGTGTCAAACCAGCCATGCCGTCTTGGATAAGCATGGCGGGTATATTGTCTATATGACGTCACAATTTTGTACAAATAAAAGGAGTCAGTGCAATCATTAGGCTCGATTCACACTGTGATGCTTTTCACGGTTCAATCTCGGTCCGGTCGCGGCCCGATCAAATCTCGCTTTGTGTACTAACATGGTACAGCATTCTTTTTCCATGGTGCTACTAATAGTTTGCTGTTAGTTTGTGCTGCTTCTGTAGTGAATCTTTTACAAGCCAATAGATGGCGCTGTGTAATAATTAAAGTCGCAAACTATTCTTCATACAAAATATATACAAATTTCCAACAATAACAGTTGGGCTAGTAGACTGAACAGACGCCGGCGACCCCCGGCCCTGACCCTCTCATTCAACGTTAAGACCTACTAATCGCACTCACTCATTACAGATACAAGTAGCAATACAAGATTAGCTTAGACATGTAGCTGGAGAGTTTCTTTCGTCGCTTCGTCTATACCAGTTATAGCTATATAACATTGCGAAGCGGTAGTGAAGATAGACTAGCATCGGCTTCGCCGTTCGCCAGCGGAGTCGGTAACTCATCCCCAATTTAATCACTTCAGCCTGTTGGCATAGCTCATTCAGATTTTACGGCTTAATCCGATAGAGTCATGATCCCGCAGCGGTCGAGCCGAAGTCGAACCTCACAGGAGGTGACTCCTCGAGCGCCCTGCCTCCGGGCTAAATGCCTCCGCTCCTACCAAGCCCAGTATCGGCAAAACAGCCATCTGCGGCTATTCAGCTGGACCCTGCACAAAAAAAAAAACAGTTGGATTTAAGCCTACGAGGCACTACAATAACTTCGGCGGACGGAAAATATTCCTCTGAGATGGAGGAGCATTTCATTTTTATCTCGCTTCTCCACCCATTAGGGTCATTCCGCTCCACCCATTAGGGTCATCCCTAAACTTCAATCAAATATTATTTTAGACAAACCGCAATTGGAACTTTAGCGATCGATAGTGGTCCGGTTCCTACTCTTATTGACCGTTCATAAGTTTTACTGTCAGTTAAAATTTGACAAAAGCTAACAAGTAATGTCAACATTTAAACGACGGTAAGGCAAGTGAATGAATAGAATAATACATTTTATCCGTGCAGGAACGGAGAAAGAATACAATTTCCTGCGGCCGGGCGGCCTGTCGTAAGAGGCGACTTAACAACCCACAGCCAGGTGGTAGGGCACTTGCCCGACTGGATGGCTACCACCCCTGGTCTAAAGTATGTCGCCATAACAACCTTCGAGTTGTGTTCCGGCATTAGTGACCAGGTTCCAGTTTCCCTTAAGAGAGCAGCAGCGCATTTGTAGCACCTTTGGTGTTGCAAATGTCCATAGGCGATGGTAACCGCTTTCCATCAAGTGGGCCATTTGCCTGTCTGCTGATCTCCTGCAATAAAAAAAAAAAAAAAAAAAATACAAGAACCGACCATAAGATTGTTTGACTGAACCAGCAACGGACCAAGACAGGATCGAGATTGAAACGTGAACATTAAAATATACAATTAATATAACCTACAGTTTAAAAAAATTAAATAATAAATAGGCCCTAAATATCTGTCACTTGGAAACGTTCCCGAAACGCTGACCGCTTTACTTCGTTGCATGGCAACGCATAAGCGTTGTCCAAAATACAGGCCTGCCTTTTGGTCGCGTGAGACGCTGGACAAAGTCCCATGTCGGACCTACATTACCGGACATGCCCGGAAAATTCCGAACATAAAGCAACTCTACTCGTGGTTGAACATGTACATGCACATTGCAATAGTGTGTGTGTGTGACAGAATGATCAGTTGCGAGCGTTGCGTACAATTATAATCGCTTTTAGTCTCACGCACGTACGTATTTTATTTATTTTCTTTGAGGCGGGGGAAATGCATTTCGCACACTACCGGGTCCTTTACTAGGGATTAGACCAAAGCGACGAGAGGTGACACCACGAATGGGCACTAGAGTCAAATCGCCGGCTTGTGTGGAGACTCGAAGACTCAATACTCCATTAAAACCACCCTCCTCCCATGTGCCCCGCGCTTATGGCAGGAAGAGCGTGAGACTTAGAACGTAGTTACGCCCACGCTGATCCTAGCGCACCAGTGCTTGAGAATGCCCCGGGAAAGGCAAACTCACTTCGTCAACATGGGTGAAGACTCCTCTGCTCCCTAGATGCTAGAGGGCCTACACGTACGTATTTACCACAAGTAAAGCCTACCCTCGTGAAATGCAAGAAGTATAATATACCTATACTAGTTACGCCATTTTGCTCTATATTCAATCTTAAATAACTTTTATTTTTTATACAAACCAAAACATTTGTACCAAAATATTATTACACCAAAAGCATCCTTTACAAATTGTTGGCACTATCTTATCTTACAGCTGCAGGGAATCTGCAAATTATTTTGTTTCTACACCACAGAATAGGCGAAAAGGAATGTATATGGAGATTTTTTTGATAAAACCAGAATAGCAGCGGACCTAGGGTTGCTCCTTGCGACATGTAAATAAATCAGAATTATATTAATACTAGAATTCGCCCGCGACTTCGTCCCCGTTAAACGGAATAAGCTAATTTATACGTGTCCCAACAACTTGAAATCACTCCCGGGAAAAATCCCGCCAGATTCCCGAGATATAAAGTACCGCAGAGTATCCCTAATAAGTACGTAAGGGGATCTTTGAAAGTTGCACCTGTAACTGAAAATTGAGAGGAAGAAGATGAAGTTGGTATGGGCATATAATGAGGAGGGATGAAAGTCACGTGACAAAAAGAATGTTAAACTACAAGATGACCTGCATATCTGTAAACAAAGCACATTTATTATCCGTCGGCGTTTGAGCTAATAACATTGAAACTCTTTTATGACCGTCTTCTTTTGTTTACTTTGTGTTTAAAATTTGTGATTGGAAAAACAGCCCATTGTGTATTGTAATCTTTATGGTAGTCATTAGCCAGGTGTGATTGTTGGAAATTCAGTCCTACGGTCGAGCAGACATATTGTATTTGTAGTATAAAGCAATGCCCCAACGGAGGGGTGAGGCAGTCGAGCGATAACCAGCCGCGAGGCAAGACTTGTGTACATTCGGTAATCTATTTAGTGACGGACTTTGCGCGTGTTGTTGAATCGTGAATTACGTTAGAATTTGTTGTGTTCAGTTATATTTGTACCTGTGTTATACGTGTTTCTAATAAATTCTATAGTAATTCTAACGGCATTTTAATTTGAGTCCTGCGACTCGTAACAGTATAAATACAAAAATAATTTTCCATTACGAATAGTTTTTTTAGAATTCTACCCCGCAAGGAAACTCGCGTGAAGTTATGTATGTGTGTATGTATGTAAGTAATATCAAAATTACAAATCAAATGGTAATGATCATTTAAACTTTTCACTTGCATAAAAAGTAGTTTATTAGCAATGCTCTCTCTAGACATGTTATACCTCAATGCATTTAAGCATTAAACCACGAAATACAACGAAAATCTTCAAAATATTTCCAACTCTATCCGTATGAGCATAGTGTTTAAATTATTAAATATAATGTATTCTATCTCATTCTCTCGCAGGCCAAGTCCTACAGATTTATGTGTTTATCTCTCTTTAGTGTCGCTTTTAAGTCTCGTCGAGTTTCAAAAGACAACGATTCTAAAGAAATTTCATTTCAAAAGAGTGATAGTAATCTAGACGAGCAAAATTCTAATTATTTATATAAATCTAAACATTGGCACCCCTAAAGACATAGTCCGTGAAATGTTTCCGCGCGTTGTATGTGATTTGCCATCGGAATGTAGGGTCTGGGCCGATTGTACCCTAACCGAGGATATGAAACGGCAGATCTGGGACTTACAGAGCACCTAAATCTGATTTATATTTTTTAGAATAATCTTCTAGGATAAGAAAGTGTCGCTTAATATAATTTCAAACTAGTGAAACCTTGAAGAAGAGTATTGTGACTACAATCATACATAAATATAATACAATCAACGTCGTTGTAAACAACTGTTTTTTTATGACGTAGGGGGAGTCATTTCGTGGGACACCATCCTTTGGCCTGGAGGGAAGGCTTTAAACCACCGTGGCCTCCGAGCGGAGGGACGAGGGATGTCGACCGTAAAATTAACCATTAAACCTAACCTACGCCCCTCTCCTATACGCTTTAATGAGATGCCACAGGACCTAGACCGTAGGCATTACATCTGTGACACCCCTACGCTTGGCTTCTCTCTTAGGGTATCCTCGGGGAAGGGCACCCTTTTCACCGACAGGGGGGGGGGGGAGGAATCCACGGGATCCCCACTGGTCCGCGAGGCCCCTTGTGATGGATCACGGAAGGAGTTGCGCATAGCGGCGCCTACGACCCCTAGGCCGTGATAGACAACTGTCCTTGCACAACCTTTAATTTGTCAACTATGTATAATCTTTTTAATTGAGGAGCTGAAAGACCGTCGGACGACCCACATGATATAAAATGGTTAGCGATATCGCCTATAGGCCTTTGCAACACCAGGAGCGATGCTAACGCGTTGCCAACCTTTAAATCGAGATAGATGGGATGGGTTTCGTCATGTCGCAGAAGGAGGCCGCTGAGAGAGCAAGGGAGAAGGACACGTACGCGGACCCCGTCCGCAGGAGGCGGACCGGCGGTCGCAGGCGTCGTGTGAACTCCTCACATAGTTACCGTCACAGGGGGCCGTTGTCACCCCCCTAACAACGGACTTCCCCCCTGTTGTACGAAGTGAGTCACTCTGCTCCCCGGGGTGGCCCAGTTACAGAGCGTAGGGGCGTCATGGTGCAGTTACTCTGTACGAAATCCCGTGACGTCCCGTAAAAGCGCTATAAATGGGGCGCAGGTTTAGGTTTAGTGGATAGTTTGGCGGCCGTTTCTCGCGACAGCTTCTTTTTTATAAGCGAGCGTGGAGAATCGGTCTTTGAGAGTCGCACACACTCTCGATGCAGGCCTTATGCCTGCATTTCGGCTCTTCCCCCGAAGAACCCGAGGACGGTGTCCAAAGACATTCCCCCTGCGTTATCAAAAAAAAAGAAGAGGGACGGTGGTTGCGCCGAGGTACAACACCTCCTTGTGAATTCTCCACCAAGAAAAATAATATTTTCAAATTCAAATTCAAAAGTTATTATTCAAAATAAGTTCCACTGGAGAACACTTTTTGAAGATCATACGTATAAGTTAACATTTAATTTTATTAGTTATGCTATGTACACCGCTTCGCAACGTGTTAAAGCTGTTAAGGAGAAGAAGCGGCAAGAAATTCCCCAGCAACACGTCTATATATAAAATGCTATAGGCTCAATCTACGTAATTTAAACGACGTGATATCAAGTACCAAAACCATTCAGCGTGTTATAATTGATTTTCGCTGCACGTAGCCGCTTTAAACCGGCACAAACCGGTCCAATCCGGTTGTTTCCAGTTCAACATGGCCCCGTTTCGTGTAATAATGATAGTTTTCAAGCGGCTTGTTGGACTGTGGACTGGTTTCAACACTGTTCGAAACTTAAAGTTTGAAGGTTCAGACCATACTGTATGTCCAGGAAATAGTTGAGAGTGTACGTTCATAAAAATCGATGTTTTAACATCGATGTTGAAACCAAAACATCGACGATACATCGTTGTTCAAGATCGATGTTTTATGAACGATGTTTTATCCTACATAGACATAACGCGCCATCTTGCGCTCTATCTGTGATCTACACAGATTTTCTTTATATTATTTTTTTCATAAATTTTCTTATTGCCAATAATAATTTATAATATAAAAGTTGATTGTTATACTTATTTCTTCCATTACTATTAAAAATGACAATCTTCCTTAGATGTAAATTTATTTTAAATGGTGATAGGGATATGTTAGTGTATGCCTACGCTGTTGAATAGTACCTAAGTACGGTACTGAATGTTGGATAAAGCAAAAGACATATAAATAGAATAAACATAACATAAGGTGTGCTAAGGTGGTTTTGGGCGATACATCGATTTAAAAAAAAAAAAAACGATGTTTTATTTGCGTCGCAGGAACAAGCGTCAAAAGTTTATGTAAATGGTGATAAAAAAAACATCGATACATCGTTCATAAACATCGATATTTTCAACATCGATGTTGCATCCCTAGCTACAATGACATTGAAGAGAGTACTCCGTATAGGCTGTAGGAGCGAGATGGTCTAAAGCCAAGGTCAAACTCTACCAAGACGCAGACAGCTAATTTAGCACAAAAATATTCCAAGAACTCCCCGAAGCACACCAACCGAAGCTCGTTAAGATTTACTCAAGTCTTAAGAAATTTGAGTAGAATATCAAAATGTATTCCCATTCCTCGTATTTCTTGTACAGGTGCCTTCAAAATACTAACTCCCTTTTGATTTAATTAAAAACAGCCATTGTTTGAGGAACGATTTGATTACGACATTACACATTAGAACGATTTTGAAAGAAAACGCCTATTATATTGCTTAATTGATTTTAATAGGCAGATGCAAACTTCCTCTAACTAATGTAATGGTGAAATTGTTATTTTAAATTTGATTATTGTACAGTTTGTACACTTGCTTTTGCTTGTAGAGGTCGATGCTGGCATTAGTTGGGAGTGCTGTTGCTTCCTTATAGTAGAGTCAAGAAAATACACCTTGTTGCTTTCAGGAATTTATTCTCGTGCTAGTTAAAGTCATATGTTACAACTCGTAGGGACTCGATAGCAATTCTGTAGTAACTCAATCACAAAGTTTAGGTGAGCATTATTTATATACTAATATTAAAATAGCCTAATTTTATCCGTGCAGGAACGGAGAAAGAATACAATTTCCTGCAGCCAGGCGGCCTGTCGTAAGAGGCGACTAAATAACCCACAGCCAGGTGGTAGGGTATTTGCTCGACTGGATGGGGACCACCCCTGGTCTAGAGTATGCCGCCATAACAACCTTGTGTTGTGTTCCGGCATTAGTGACCAGGTTCTAAGTCTGCTTTAAGAGAGCAACACCGCATTTGTAGCATAAAGGTGCTACAAATGTCCATAGGCGATGGTAACCGCTTTCCATCAAATGGTCTGTCTGTCTGTCTGCTGAACTCCTGCAATAAAAAAAAAATAACCAGAACCTTAACGTCCTTTGAGCTCTAACTCAAATGGTCGTTAAGGTTCTGGTTAGTTCTGGTAGATACTTATATTTAGGTTAAAATCGTGTTTTTTGTTATTTTACGGTTTGTACACTTCCAAAGATGCTGGGGCTTGATCGTCGTGCGGACGGAAGCCCGGCTACGGGGGTAGCAGCGGCCCCCTGTGACGGTAATTATGGGAGGAAGAGGTCCGCCTCCTGCAGATGGGGTCCGCGTACGCGTCCTCCTACGGGATATATGTGCCATTTTTTTGTTAACTCAGGGGGGATGTCTTTTCTTGTGACACACACACACGGGTCTTGGATACAGGGGAAGACCAAAAGCGCCGCCTAGTGCCGAGCGCTTCGTGTGCGTGTGGAACTCTTGCACCAAATGGCAAACGGGATCCCCTCCATTAAAGGTAAAGGAGGAGGTTGAACAAACTACCCACTAAACCTACCTGCGTCCCTATGAGAGTATATTTCTAGAATGCTTGGAATATGTAACGTAATAAATGCGACCGTAATTAATAAATGCGAAAACTTAAGAAGATACGCTGTATAACGTAGTTAAACTTGTCTGATACCTAGTGCGCCGATTTGGTACTAAGCTCCGGGAAGCAGGGCCGTACCACTTCGTACAGTAGAGGTGTGGGATATATGTACCATATGGTAACGTAACGTAACGAAATAACGTTTTAATATCGTCAGTCTGAATAAGCCCGCAGGTTGCATCAGCACTCCCGATCCAATTAGCCGACAAAATCATATTAGTCAGGTTAAATTAAACACTTCGCAACGTAGCCGGGTTATTAGACTCACGCTACGCTTTCTTGACGGGGGTGTCTATATTTTACTAATTCCTTATTTATTGTGGAAATCAAAGGGTTTTTGAAGTGAAACTTCTTTAGAATCCTTGTGATTTGTTTTTTTTTATTGCAGGAGATCAGCAGACAGGCAGACGGCCCACAGGACGGAAAGCGGTTAGCATCGCCTATGGACATTTGCAACACCAAAGTTGCCACAAATGCGCTGCTGCTCTCTTAAGGGAAACTGGAACCTGGTCACTAATGCCGGAACACAACTTAAGGTTGTTATGGTGATATACTTTAGACCAATAGACCAGGGGTGGTAGCCATCCAGTCGGGCAAATGACCTACCACCTGGCTGTAGGTTGTTAAGTCGCCTCTTACGATAGGCCGCCCGGCCGTAGGAAATTGTATTCTTTCTCCGTTCCTGCATGGATAAGATATGATACTCGATGAAACGGAATAACGACACTAAAAAGAGATAAACACAGAAATCGATAGGACGCCTGCGAGAGAATGAGATAGAAATCATAGAGTATATTTTATTTAATAATTTATTATAAATAATTTATATATGTAAAAGTGTTTCTTCGTTGCTAATATAAACTTGTGCTCTGCACCAGTCTCTTGTTGAAGACTCCGGTCAGTTCTGGAACCGCTGGCTGTTACAGTACTATGCTATTTATAAAGAGTGTCAATAATACAAAACTTTCGGTAAAACAATAAAAGAAAACGTAACTTATTTATATTGTATTCTACCCATAGTCCCTCAAAGACTATAAGTAGAATATTGAGCCCAGATCACCGTCTTCTATGTGTAAGGTGCCCAGAAGGCTGTCGACGCTGGAACGCCATACTGATCCGTGTTGGGGTAGTTTAAGCTGAGTGCTGCGTCTAAGTTGGTTACCCCGTTGTATGGGGTGACGCACCACTGCCGAGAGTCTATGGCTCAATCGCGAGCTAGACTCTCGTAGTAATTATTACTTACTTAATTTAATATAAAACTTAAGTATATATATATATATATATATATATATATATATATATATATACAGAATTTTTTGTTTTCTGTATTGGCAGATTTTGGCACGTACATGCACTACTCAGTTATAACCTATAATTATATAGCAATAATTTTTTCCATGTACGTGAAGTAACACCCAGAAAATTTTATATGCGGAATTCAGACTGGAAAAGTTACAAGACTGTTGAATAAAAACTTTACTTTTTCTTTAGCATATTGTAGAATAGAGTTTTTGAGTTCTCGTGTTCTTTTTAAAAGAACCTAGAATTACAGGAAAATTAAAAAAAAACTTTTTCATGTCGGCGTTACCATTTGAGAATAGGGCTTTAAAACAGAAAAACATGTCGAATCAGTTATAGCCTAAATACACAGAAGCTTTTCTTATCGGTATTGTTCTACCTTTAATTTCAATTAAACGGTTTTAAGAAACAAAAGTTCGTTAAATAAGTTTTGTTGAATAAACCGGTCGGAATAAACGTACACAGCGCAGCTATGTGGTACAGCAAGTTTTCAGTAGCATACAAACACATATCTATACTAGAAACAGTTGTCTTATAGAGAAACTAGCGGCCCGGCGCGGTTTCACCCGCGCTCTGTCCCGCTCCCGTGGTATATAGCGTCATGTTATATAACCTATGACATTCCCTGTTAACCTAGCTTTGAACAGTAAAAGAATTTTTTAAATCGGTTTAGTAGATCCAGAGATTACCCCCTACAACGTCAACTCACAAAATGCGAAAATGGGTATACAAAAGGTGTTAAATTTAACAAAGTACAGCTCTCCAAATTCCGCCTTTCGGCATGCATAATTATGTATAGGTATCCTGCTTACAAAATTTTATTATAATATATTTATCTTATTATTTATTTAATTATTTACTTAATAAAATGTCAACCAATAAATTATAAAATTGTGTATTAAATTCTGATTATGTCAATTAAAATTCATATAATTTATATTATAGTTTTGTCATTTAAATATTCATCGATACTGTAATATGTCTTATCGGTTAACATCTTTTTTACACGTTTTCTAAAACTGGCGTTTGATTGTATTGATTTAAATTCTTCTGGGAGGTGATTATACAGTTTTGGTGCTATACAAAATATACTTTTATTCAGAAACGCGGTTTTGTTGGGAGGGCAGTATAATTTATTCCTATGACGCATGCTCTTGCACGTTTCAAATAAATTCATATTGCACCTAACAAACTGTATCACTTCATGTATATATAATGAAGGGAAAGTGAGTACATTTAATTTTAAAAAATATGGTTTGCAGCTATCTGTAATATTTAATTTAAAAATAGCTCTTATACACCTTTTTTGCGATCTAAATATAACTTCTTTATTAGTAGAGTTACCCCAGAACAGAACGCCATACCGCAAAAGAGAAGTAACATTGCTATGATATGCCGTTTTTACTGTAGATATATTAGCAACTTTCGACAACTTATATAATGCGTATGAGTACTGATTTAGTCGTATACTGAGTTTCTCAATATGTACTTTCAAGTTTAAATTTGAGTCAATATGTAATCCTAAAAATTTTGTATTTTGAACCTGTTGTAACTGGTACCCTTGGTAATTCACCCCAATATTTGTTATTTTTACCGTCTTATTTTTAAAAATCATAAAGTTGGTTTTTGTCAAATTTATTTTAAGATTATTATAATTTAACCAGTCGATAACAGTATTTAAAGTATTATTCATTTGTCTTTCAATAACTGAGTCATTACTACCGTGGAATAATATAGTGCTGTCATCAGCAAACAGTGTCATGTAATTATTTGTGATTTTGGGCAGATCGTTTATATACACAATAAATAACAAAGGGCCCAACACGCTGCCTTGCGGCACACCAGTATTAACATATCTAAATTTTGACAAATGTTTTATTTCTCTCTTCTGTTTAGGGCAAACTTTTGTGATCATAGTACATTGGCGTCTATTTATTAAATAAGATTCAATTAATTTTAAGACATTCCCTCTTATGCCATATAAATTCAACTTTTGCAGAAGTATGCCGTGGTCAACGTAATCAAACGCCTTAGTCAAATCCATAAACAACGCTGCCGTCGAGATTTTATTATCAATGTTATTCATAGTAAATCCTAGGAACTTATATATTGCCATGTTTATTGATTTATTTTTCCTGAATCCTGTCTGCTCTTCTGCGAATATTTTATTGTTTTCAAGAAAAGAGTAAACGTTGTTATAAATTACTTTTTCAAAAATTTTCGATAGTACGGGGATAAGCGCTATTGGCCGATAACATCCCATGTCTTTCTTATTGCCTTTTTTAAACAGGGGCTTAATTAATGTGACTTTAAGCTTTTTAGGAAATATTCCTTGTGTAACGCTTAAGTTTATAATATGACTTAAAATTGGAGATATTAATTTGGAGATCACTTTTAAAATATGCGTTGTAATGCCGTCGTAGCCTGTGCTATTAGTATTTTTTAAATTCATTATAATTTTGTTTATATCATTAGGTATTGTAGGATTCATAAAAATGGATTTTGATTGCCGAACGTCGATTAAAGGTCTATTATTAAATTTTATGTCATGGGGAATTATCTGGTCTATAAAAAAATCATTAAAAGCTTCTGCAATTTCTAGAGGGTCGCTTAATATCTTGTTATTGGTATAAATTTCATCAATGTCAGAAATTGGAAAATTATTTTTCTTTGATTGATTTATAATATTCCACGTTGCCTTGCTTTTATTATTTGCTCTAGATATATAATACTCATTTTGCGATCTCTTTGTTAGTTTTATTACATTATTTAAACGCGTAGATAGAGCTAGAAAATTACTTTTATTTTTCTTCGATTTATGTTTTCTGTATTCCCATAATAGTTCGCGCTTACGTTTACAACATTTTCTTACCCCTTTATTAATCCATTTAGGACGCTTTCTTAAAGTAATTTTAGTTGAGATAAGTGGAAAGCAAAGGTCCTCGGGCTCTTCGGGGGAAGAGCCAAATGCAGCGCAGAAGCATGCATCGAGGGTGTGTGGGACTCTCGGCGGCCGGTTCTCCACGCTAGCTTCAAACAGAAGCAGTCGCGAGAAACCGATCGCCAAACTACCCACTAAACCTAAACCTGCGCCCCTGTATCAACGCTTTTACGGGGCGTCACGGGATCTAGAACAGAGTTACTGCACCGTGACGCCCCCACGCTCGGTAATACTGGGCCACCCCGGTGGCAGAGTGACCCACTTCATCAATCAGGGGGGGGAAGTCCCCTGCTACCCCCGTAGCAGCGGCCCCCTGTGACGGTAATTATGGGAGGAGATTCGCGTAGCGGCGCCTTCTACCGCCGGTCCGCCTCCTGCGGATGGGGTCCGCGTTCGCGTCCTCCTCCCTAACTCTTTCTGCGGCCTCCTTCTGCGCCAGGACGGACTCGCAGAAGGAGGAAACCGCAAGCCAAGATTGCTGGCCCTGGAGCATCGCCTCGACCATGCTACGAAGCGAGCTCACAGGGCCAACGACGTTTTCTAAGAGGGCCCTCTGGGGCCCCCAGGCGGCGCACTCCACGAGCGTGTGAAACGCCGTATCTTGGAGCACGCCGCACTCGTGACATTGCGGGGAGGGCTCCCGCCCCGCGATTTGATGCAGATACTTACCAAAGCATCCGTGCCCGGTAAGTATCTGCACCATCCTAAACGTCAGGGTCCCGCGTTTCCGCGAGACCCAACGAGCTAGGTGGGGGCGGATCGCCTCCACCGTCTCAATCCCAGCTTCTGGGGACTCCAGGTCCCTCTGCCAAATACGGATCAGAGCCTCGGTCGCCTGGACCCTGATCATCCGAGTTTCTGCCGGGCACGGCACCTCTCCTCTTGCCCGAGCATCCTGCCGGAAGCGGTACACTGTTGCGAGCACCTCCGCCTGGAGATCCCAGGGCGGATCACCCGCCAACAATGTCGCCGCCGTCCACGACACAGTACGGTATCCCCGTATGGACCTCACCGACAGAACCCTCTGAGTCCTCCTCAGCAGGGTCCTGTTTTTCCGGTGTAGTGCATGACTCCATACGGGGGCTCCGTACAGTGCCATACTCCGGAGGATGCCGGCGTACAATTTCCTCACCGCCGCGCCCGGCCCTCCCACGTTCGGAAGAAGCCTGGCCAGGGCGGTAGCGGATTTGATCAACCTCGGGGCCAGCTGGGTGAAGTGGGCCCCGAAGCTCCACGTGCCATCGATGACAAGCCCCAGATATCTCATCTGGGGCTTGACCGCTACCGCAACACCTTGGACAGCGACGCGCGCGTCCCGGGGTGCACGTCTATGTGGTCTGCGGAACATGAGGGCCTCCGTTTTCTCAGGGGAGACCCTCAGGCCAAGACGCCGGATACGCTGAACTACCAACGCCGTTCCGGCGTTGGCGAGCTCCACAGACTCTTCATAGGTTCCACCCCGGGCCGTGACGAGGGTGTCGTCTGCGAAGCAGAGCACCCCCATCCCGGGCAGGACTGGCTCGCGGAGGAGCCAGTCGTAGCCAATGTTCCACAGGGTCGGACCCAGCACCGACCCTTGTGGAACGCCGCACGCGACGCGTCGCCTACCTATAACCTGGCCAGTTCGGCCGCCCTCCCAAAGGATGTACCGGTCCTGGAGGTAATCCTCCAACAGCCTCGTGAGGTACGGGGGGACTCCATGAGACAGGAGCCCCGCCCTGATCGTCTCGTGAGGGAGACTGTTGAAGGCATTTTTGATGTCAAGGGAAACCGCCAGGACGGACTCCTTCATGTGTTCCGCCTCTCTCGTGAGGCTCTGTAGTGCGTTCAGGGCGTCTAACGTCGAACGCCCTGCCCTGAATCCATATTGAGCCTCAGAGAGCCCAGGCCCATTCGAATCAAGGTGACGAACGAGGCGGCCGGCGAGGATCTTCTCGAAGACCTTGGCCGCCTCGTTGAGCAAGACGATGGGCCTGTAGGCGGACGGATCGTTGGGAGGACGACCCTCCTTCGGAAGTAGGCATAGCCGGCCCTCCTTCCACTGCTTCGGGAATACGCCTGACCTGATGCAGGCATTGAAAAGTTCCCGAAGCTGGCCGCGTAGGTGTTTAGCGGCCAGGAAGAGGGCTCGGCCCGGGACCCCATCAGGTCCCGGTGCAGTCTTCCGGCCCCGGAGGCGCTCCAGGGCCATGTCTAATTCCTCTTCGGAAACGAGGGGAGGCTCCGTCTCCGAAGGACTGGTATGTGGAGGGCTCATCACCGGGGGAGTGAAGGCCCCTGGGTCCGGAAAGAGTCCGTCAATAACGGAAGTGAGGACCCCCTCCTCGAGGGACGCCGTAACCGGGGTTGTACAAGCCCGCATTTTTTTACGGGCCACCCGGTACGGACGCCCCCAGGGGTCCCCATCAAGGCTTTTTAACATCTCTTCCCGAGCCCGGGTCTTCGACTGGATGATCTCCAGCCGAAGAGCCTTTTTGGCAGCCCGATACTCCCCGACAAGACTGTTTTCCTCAACATAGTCCGGAGGTTGTCGGCGCCGGCAGCGTCTGAGAGACCGGCGCGCTCTGAGGGCTGCCTCCCTCAGACCGCCGATCTCTGCGGTCCACCAGTAGACCGCCTTCCGCTGCGGGGGCCGACGCGACCGAGGCATTGCTGCATCGCATACCCTTACGAGGGTCTTGCGCATGCGCTCTGCCAGAACCTCCGGACCTCCTGTATTGACTGGATTGACCCAGCTCTGGACGATTGCCATCTCCTCGGCCAGCTCTGGATTGAGCCGACCGAGGGACCAGCGTGGAAACTGGCCGTGTCCGCGTGAGGGACCCGAAATCGCGCTCGGAGGAGGGGAGAGCTCAAATCTGATATAGAGATGATCAGACAGAGTCTCCACCTCCTCCACGACTCTCCATCCGTCCACCCTACGTGCGACCGCGTGGGTGGCGAACGACAGGTCGATGACCGATCCACCCCGCGCTCGCACGCAGGTATGGACCGCTCCCCGGTTCAAGATGGTCAGACCGCATTGGAGCGCCCACGCTTCTACGGCCTGTCCTCGCATGTCGGTGGCGGCGTTACCCCAGGAACGGGATTTGGCATTAAAGTCGCCGAGAACGAAATACGCCCTCGGCGACAACCTGCCCGCGGCGGCCCTGACGGAATCTAAGAACGTCTCAAACTCCGCCAGGGGACGGTTGGGGGAGAAGTACACGCCTATGAAGGCATGCTGACCCCAACCTGCCACCGCGTAACCCCGTCCCCTCTCTATGATAGAGAGCGGGGTGCCAGAGCCCGATCTGGCGACCATCGCCACCGTCTCGTCCAGATCCCCGACCCAGTTGCCCTGGTCGGGGACGTAGTAAGGCTCGCTTACTACGGCCAGGTCAATCCCCCACTCCGCCATGGCCTGCATGGCCAGATCCTGCGCGCCGGCGGAGTGGTTTACGTTAGTCTGGAGGAAGCTATGTCGTACGGGCATTATTAATTGACCGACATAGCCTCCCCTCTAGCCGAGACTGCTGTCGCCCTCGCCAGGGGGACGAACCTGCCCCGAACAATGGGAGGGAGGCAGACCCTCGCCAGAGTTGGGTGCGTTGCTGTCTTTCCCCCCGCTGCGCAGACTGCGCAGTGGGGGACTGAAGCTGGGCAATCGGGCATTGCGTGTCCGCTCTTCCCACAGCGGAGACACAAGCCCGACCTGTCGGGGCAGGATTCCGGGCACATTTGTGTGCTGTGCCCGAGCCCATAGCAACGGTAACACCGTATTGGCCGTGTTTCTTTGGCTTCGACCTTCGCCGAGGTGAAGCCCACCAACAGGTGGCCCTGCTCGGCGAGCATCTTGGCCAACGGGATTGGGCACAGCACGTACGCTGAGCCCATCCCCCCCGGTCCTGAGCCAATTCTATTGGCCACGATTCTATCTAGCTGGCAATTGCCAGCTCGGGCGACAGCAGCTCGTAGAGACTCGGGCGTGACCGAGTCATCTAGCCCTGAGATATAAATCTCCCCCCTCTTTGTAGGCCGTATGACCTCGGCCATCCCCTCAAGCGGCCTCCGGAGGGCCTCCGCCAACCGGTCCGCTTTCTCGGCTCCCTCTGGCCCAGGAGGTAACTCTATAAGTCGGGAGTCGCGGACGGTCCGCATTAGTTTAAGGCCCTCTCGGAGGCCCATGGCAGCTAAATCTACTACCGCGGCGGCCTTCTGAAACACGTCGCGGTAGGTGACACCTTTTTTCTCTGCGTCCGGCAGCAGCTTGATGAGTACTGCTGCCGATTTCGGCTCTGTAAATACCACCGGCGGCTTCTTTTTCGTCTGTGGTTTGGGCGGGACTTTCTGCGCTGGGGGCGGGGCGGGGACTTGCGTGGGGGGAGGGGGTTGGGATGACGTCCCTTTCCCCTTCCCCTTGCCTTTCTTCCTACCCACTACCACCGTCCATGCTTCCACGATCCCCTGCTGGGGAGCGGGCGCAGGTGCGGCGGGAGAGGGGGTGGCCTGGACTTGGGGCCCGGGCTTGGTCCTCAGCGTGGGGAACTCCGTTAAAACGGAGTCCCCTGAGAACCCGGGCGCCGTCGACGTCTGCGTCGGGGCGTCAGACGCCGTTTTCCCTTTTTTGCCCTTCTTTTTGGGGGGAGGTGGGGGAGGGGGACCCATCACCTCTACGGGCTGTGGAACCACGTCCATAGGGACCATGTCGTCGATAACGACATCGGACGCCTGTGGGGCCGTAACTTTTTGGAGCGGCGTCGCCGCCGCCTTTTTTATTTTATTCGCCGCGGCGAGCGGTGGACGAATAATTGGGGGAGGGAGGAGGCGATCCTCAAACCCGGCGAACCGGGCGTTCATCATTTCCCCCACCGACACTATGATGGCTCGTTTGAGCTCCTCTAGGTCGAGTGGGGGACTGGAGACCACCACCGCCTCCCTCTCTTTGTTGAGGCTATCAGCCTTAGCCGCAGCCCGCATCTCCTCGTACTCCCTGCGATGTGCCTTGACCTCCATCCGCAGGGAGTCTACTTCTCTTTTTAACCGGAGGTTCTCAAGCGTGAGCCTCCGGTTCTCTAAATCCAGGGACCTCGCCGATAGGCTTTGCACGATGTCGGCCAGTTTCCCAGCGGCCTCTTTTAATTTTTTGATATAACCTCCTTTGAGGTTTCCCGAGGTCTGGGCGACATGAAAGATGTCGGCTACGTGGGAGCCTGCTAAGACACGGAGCTCCTCAGCCCCCATCCTTTCTATATCGCCCTCCCTCGGGTCGACTGGATCTGTAGCGGGCTCGGAGGCCCCGCTGTCCTTTTGACGGGCGCTTTGCATGCGCTCAATTTCCTCGCAGAGAGCGATACTGCGAGCCAACAGTTCCGCCGGCTCGCCCCCTCTGCTGATCGTCGGCGACGCTGCGCCACTACTACTTGCCGCAACTGCGGCGTCTTCTTTAGATGCCGCGACTGCAGCGCCTTTTTGTAATGCCGCGACTGCGGCGTCCTTTTGTAACGCCGCGCCGTCGGCTTCCCCAGCAGGATCGGCCTGCAGGCAGTCCTTCGACGCGGCGCCCTTACCTTTTGCGGCACCTTTGGCCCCCGCGTGGGTGGCTTTCGGCGTCGCTTCTGTAATTGTTGCCGCTACGGAGGTGACCCCCACAGGTTCGACATGCGGGTGAACCCCCGGCGCGGCGCCTACTGATACGGCTCTCGCCGCACCTCTGCCGCGCCCGACGGTGCTCCTGCTCCGCCGGGTCACAGCGGCCTTTGTTGCCGATTCGTCGGCGTCTGTAACGTCCTGGTATGGACCGCGGGAGCGAACGCGGGACCTTTTACGGGCCGCGCTTGCCCCCCTAGGGGGTCGGGGGTCGGGGTCCGCCATTAGCGGGGCCCCATGTGACCACCGACCAACGGAAGCCTACCCACAACCTAAAACTAGCCGCTTGAAGCGGGAACCAACAACCGAGAACACGCCGAGTTTTATCAAATGGACAGAACCACCTAATCCAAACAAACAAGCCAAGTCAAAACAAGAACGAAGTATGAACAAAACCAGAAAACGAATGCCGAGTCAAAAATACAACGCTGGAAACGGAAAACCAAAAAGCAAGCCAAGTCAAGGGAAAAAAACCAATGAATAATACACGTAAACAAAGGAAATTTCCACCGATAATAGCATGAGCGCATGAGATGCGTGGACACGTCCTGGTTGGTACCACTGCAAACCTCATAGGCTATTCAAAACACGTATGAACTAACGATGAAAATAGGTCTCAGATCTTTATGTTGATCAAATTTCAACAGTAAAACGAGTTGATACCGGTTTAATCCGCTTTGTTCTAGTTTCACCTTTTTGATGCTGCCATTTTTATTGCGCACGCGACAAAAATTTATGCTGATGACAGCGTTGTCATGTATTTTAGTTGGTTGAGGGATTTGTGACTAGCAGGCCTAGTTGGTTCGGATTTTCCAAAATAACTACTGTGACGGCTGGCGACAGTTGCACTTCAGCAAAAATTGTAATGTGTGGATATATGTGGCATTGTCGATAGTCGCCCCACATCACCTTCCGAGTCGAGTCGTAGGAATTAAATTAAAGACAGTATATAATTTTACTCGGCTACACCCACTTGCCAGAATTTTATTTGCCATAATTTCATCTGCTATACTGGTCAACAGACATAATATTGTTTCTCATAATTTTATATGTCATACTCATTGTTTACTATATTAGTCACGTGTTAGAAACTTTGTTTCCCATAAAGTCAATTTCAATAACATCATTTATTATCATCATTGTAAGGCGTAATTATCATATGCCATAACATCATTTGCCATCGAAATTTTTTCTAGAAAAAAAATCATAAAATCGGTTTACACTAAACGATCAATAGGTTTAGGTTTGGTTAGGTTAGAACATGAATTTAGGGGCCCGCGGGTCCGAGGGCACTGTGACGCCCCGTAAAAGCGCGGGAAGGGGCGCAGGTTAGGTTTAGTGGGTAGTCTGGCGGACGGAATCTCGCGACTGCTACGACCTCGTAGCTATGCGTGGAGATTCCGGCCGCTAGGAGTCCCACATACCCCTCGGTAAACCCCCCCCCACCCGGGCCCGAGAAAATGTCGCAAGAAAAAACATTCCCCCTGCGTTAACAAAAAAAAAGGTTAGAACATGAAAAACAACGCACGAGCCGAGCGAGCGAAGCGAGTGTGCTGCGGCAGCGACCGGCGAAGTGCTAGAAAGCCAATCGATTTTTAGGACAAAGGCGTTAGGTTAGTTAGTATGGCGTTGAAATATTCTGCTGTTAAATAATATTATTGCAATCAATAAAATGGATAACAATACGTATGGCACTCGTGTCATTATGGAATCTAATGTACGGGTAAACAAGAGAATGTCACATAACTTTTATGGTAAACAAACAATTCGGGCAAATGAAATTCGGGCAAGTAAAATTGGGGATATGAGTATTATCGCTTATATTGTTGGGGCAAACAATAGACAAACAATTTTACTATTTATTTCATTTTATCTCCATCTCACACCCTAATTGGAATCAGAAAAGGAATCATACGTACCAGCACAGTAGTAACACAACTACGAATTCTAAAAAGGAAATGTTAAATAACTAGAACATGCCCGCGACTTCGCCTACGTTTGACTTGAAATACCCGCCGGGTTTCCAGGATGCAAAGTACCGCGGCATTTAAATAAAGTATGTTAGCTATCGCCTTAGTGGAAATTATGTCTGAATGAGCGAAATAAATAAAAACCGCTCCCGGGAAAAAATCCCGCGGGATTCTCGGGATAACAAATATCACACATTTTATTTCATGAAATTTGCTATCGATCAGTGAAAAAATCACATTTTTTTTAAATTAATAGGGCCAAGTTAGATCTGCTATTTCCCTTGACTAAGTCAAGGACTATATAATCAGTTTATATATATATACATAAACTGATTATATTGTCCTTATACTGCACCGATACAATATGGCTGCTCGACCGCGTAGATAAAATTTCTTAGAATCGGTTCGACACACCTAGCTAATGACTGCCATAAAAGGTTACAATACACAATGGGCTGTTTTTCTAATTGCAAATTTTAAACACAAAGTAAACAAAAGAAGTCCAAATGCGGAAAGTTAATAAAGTGTGTGTTTTATGGTAGGCAGGTGTGCATCTACTTTTATCGGCGTGTAACAATATAATTTTATATAAATACTAGCGGTCCCGGCAGACGTTGTCCTGCCTTTAAAAAATAAAATTCTAGAACCCGATCCCAGAGCCACCTACCGGTTCTAATTGTAAATCTAAAAGAGTAATATATTTTTTTTATTCTAAGTCATGGCAAAATAAGATTAAAAATCTTGTCAAAAAATTAAGTTTATAATTAACAAATAAAAAATAGGGGTTGATCGTAGAGGGGTGAAAATTTAGGGTTGTATGTATTTTTTAATGCTGTATCCTAAAAAAATAAAGTAAATAAAAATTATCTAAAAATTAAAAAAAAATATTTAGGGGTGGACTACCCTTAACATTTAGGGGGATGAAAAATAGATGTTGTCCGATTCTCATACCTACCCAATATGCACACAAAATTTCATGAGAATCGGTCAAGCCGTTTCGGAGGAGTATGGCAACGAAAACTGTGACACGAGAATTTTATATATTAGATTAGTTTATAATTTAATGTTTTGTTATTGTATTAAATATCCAAAGTATTGATATTTATCATCTAATTATTTTTAATGTTATTTACTAAATTTACTACAGTGAAAACCTAAAAAAAATCTGCTATACACATATTTCCCAATAAAAATGGATTCGAGAAGTTGTGAAACACAAACTGAAAATAGCATAAATAGAATATCACTGAAACATTTTTGTATTTTTTTTTCAATTTTAGTATCTCGGATCAACGAACAGCGGATATCCGCATGATATTTACACGTCAAAATAATGGACACGCATTTATTTGACCACCGTCTGTAATGTTTTTTATCGGTTTATCTTAAAATTCGAGTATATTGTTTAGGTTATCGTGTAGTTTGTTTCAATAACCCAACTATTCGGCTCGTTTCACCATCGTTCGGATATAAAAGCGTGTGGACGGAGAGACGAGACAGTCTACCCCGCAGCGGAACGGAGAAAGAATACAATTTCCTGCGGCCGGACAACCTGTCGTAAGAGGCGACTTAACAACCCACAGCCAGGTGGTAGGGCATTTGCCCGACTGGATGGCTACCACCCCTGGTCTAAAGTATGTCGCCATAACAACCTTGAGTTGTGTTCCGGCATTAGTGACCAGGTTCCAGTCTCCCTTAAGAGAGCAGCAGCGCATTTGTAGCATCTTTGGTGTTGCAAATGTCCATAGGCGATGGTAACCGCTTTCCATCAAGTGGGCCGTCTGCCTGTCTGCTGATCTCCTGCAATAAAAAGCGGTCGAGCCGAGGTCGAACCTGAATGCCTCCGCTCCCACAAAGTCGGGAAGCCCACCAAGCCCGGTATCGCTGAAACAGCTATCTGCGGCTATTCAGCTGGATCTTGCATAAAAAAAAGAGACAGTCTGACTCCGACTTCGGTTAGATACAGATTCTCACTTCGGTTTTGGTCCTGTGCACATGTCATAATAGTGCTAGTGTCTAGTGTGACACCTGGCTAATGACTGGGCCACAAACAGCCATAAAAGAGTAAATCAATGGGCTGTATTCTAGAAACCTATGCCAATCAATAAGTAAACAAAAGAAGAGACGATCATAAAAGAATAACAAGTAGTTTAAATGCCGACAGGTAATAAAATGTGTTTTGTTTCAGATATGCAGGTGGATTTTATTTTGTCGGGACCTGAGTTGTAAGAATTTCTACATTTTAACTTCGCAAATATTCGATAGCTGTAGAAAGAATATATTAAGCGCCTGTAGAAATTGTACTACTTGCACGCGTATATAAGTTAGCTTTTCGATGAGAATAGGCGCTCTTCAACAAGGGTTACTCTAAGATTTTCTTTCTCTGAGATCCATTCATCAGATCCTGACTTGGTGACAATTGGACGACCTCAGGAGTATACTAAATAACTAATACTCAAATAATAATAAATATAAAAATAATGATAATAAATAATAATAAATAATAATAAAATAATAATAAATAATACTCTTTCGAATAAAAAAATATATTGAAAATCGCTTCACAATTGACGGAGAAATCCTCAAAGACACAAAAAATATACAGTCGAATTGAGATTCTCCTTCTTGACTAAATATGGTTACCGTTGCGTATAGACGTTTGTAACACCAGGGGCGTTGCCAACGCGTTGCCAGCCTTTATGGGATGGGAAGAAAAGGATGGAGTAGAGGGATGACATTGGGGTTGCCACCTTTTTTTGAAGAAAATATAATATTTTTGTTTATTTTTACCGTACAAATATAATACTTTTGGGAAAGTTAGGGGAAACACACACATTTATTTTTAATTAACTATTTTATATTCTATTTGTTTAATTATTTTTATGTGTATTTATTATTATTCTTTGCTTTAGCCAGCAAAGTTATCTTATTTTTAAAATAATTATAAGAATCTAAACAAGAACGCGACATTTGAATTAGCGATGAAAATATAGTAGGTAGGTACATTTCGTACTATATTATTTTTATAGTACAACTATAGTAAGATTATTATTTCAAAATATTAGAAAACGACTGGTCGATGCAACAATAGACCGGAAGGCTGGAGTTTACATCGCTTAAAAGATTATCCTCTGTATTCAGCGAGGTAATGCTGCCAGCCTTCTAGGTACAATACCCAGCGACAGTGGTCTGGTGGGCCTGGACAAGCTTTAGGTTTATATTTTTTATTATTGTATATATATTATTCGTGGTGGTAGCGTCGTGTAGCGTAGTCGAAGTCGTGGTAGCGTGATGGTTAGCGCACGCGTTCCAAGCTCAAAGGGCGCGAGTTCGAATCCTGCCCGGAACGCATGCACCACTTAGTCAGTTTTCTGACCTAATGTGCATATTGTTACAATTACCACGTGCTAACAACGGTGAAGGAAAACATCGTGATGCAACCTGCACATCGAGATAACCGATGTGTCATACCTGCCAAGCCGCCTTGGACAAGCGTGGCGGGTATACTGTCCGTTCCCCTATAATGGGAGGCCTGAGCCCAGCAGTGGGACATTTATTGGCTGTTATTATAATCTATACTAATATTATAAAGAGGCAAAGTTTGTGAGTTTGTGACGTTGTAGGGGGTAATCTTTGGATCTAATAAACCGATTTAAAAAAATATTTAACTGTTCGAAAGCTTCGTTAACAGGGAGTATCATAGGCTATGATACATGACGCTATCTATATACCACGGGAGCGGGACAGAGCGCGAGTAAAACCGCGCCGGGCCGCTAGTGTTTTAAATAAAGTGAGTTATTATAGACAAATACCATACATTATAGTCCGCGTCCGATTATAAGCCTCGTCGAAACGCTCTTGTGCGACGACCGCGTAATGTCCTGACGGACAGGGTCGACGTTATTACGAGACGGCTGGCCCGGCTCAGTCCGCCCGCGGTTAGGACGGCAGGCTGGCAGGCACTGACAGACAGACACAGACGGCGGCGTCTCAGGCGCCGCCAATCAAGACCTCTCCACATCCCCGCTAGGGGCGCTAGGAGACATAGCCCCATCACAGGATAGACTAGGCGTGTTGCTGGGAAGTTTCTTTCGCCGTTTCTTCTGTCCCAGCCATAACACGTTGCGAAACGGCAGTAGGATAGCGTAGTCCGCCGCGAACCTCCGATCCCGGCCCGCCGGGATCCTTCCCCTCGGGATTTACATTACCCGTCGCCCGTTCTCAATTAGTGCTTTCTGTCGCCCTATGGTGGGCATCATTAAATTCATCCCCCTCTCATGGTAACAATCCAGCCGAGGTAAAACTCCTTAGGGTGCTCCCTCGAGCAAGTTGCCCTCCCGGGCTCGAGCGCCCCAAAAACCCCGGTAAAATTGTAAGGTCTTCGGACCAACAACATAAAGTCAAGTCCAATTAAAAAAAATACATTATAGTACGGTTAGGAACCCTAGATGAGGTACTCATTTAAGAATTATTGGAGTAAAGTTTTCATAGAATAATTTTGGGGACCGAAAACAATAAAAAGTAAGTTACCGGAATGTTTTTGAGTTTAATTTTGTACGAAGAAAGTTTCAGTTTGTCACAGAGTTAAGACGGTTAAGAGTATTACGGAAATTCAGTAAGAGTGAGCTATGATTGATATTTAAATATTCATACTTTCATTAGCGATAGTAACTTTGCTGTTTGAGAAATATATTACTTTCGCGAACGTCTTAGGAGGTGTTATATGCTTCTTCTTGTTATGAAATATTGTATTATACATATATATAATGTTATATTATATATATATATATATTTTATTGCAGGAGATCAGCAGACAGGCAGACGGCCCGCTCGATGGAAAGCGGTTACCATCGCCTATGGACATTTGCAACACCAAAAGTGCTACAAATGCGTTGCTGCTCTTTTAAGGGAGACTGGAACCTGGCTACTAATGACGGAACACAGCTCAAGGTTGTTATGGCGACATACTTTAGACCAGGGGTGGTAGCCATCCAGTCGGGCAAATGCCCTACCACCTGGCATATATATTTATTAAGGTTATATCTATGCAGATTATGCGTGGCGGAACGGAGAAAGAATACAATTTCCTGCGTCCGGCCGGCCTCTTGTTAGAGGCGACAAAACAACCCCAGCCAGGTGGTAGGGTATTTGCCTGTCTGGATGGCTACTACTTCGGTTTAGAGGATGCCGCCATAACAACCTTTAGTTGTGTTCCGGCATTAGTGGCCAGGTTCCAGTCTGCCTTTAAAGAGCGGCAGCACATTGATAACAACTTTAGTGTTACAAATGTCCATAGGCGATGGTAACCATTTTCCATCAGGTGGGCCGTCTGCCTGTTTGCTGAACTCATGCAATAAAAAAAAACAGTAATAGTACAGAAGGCTACTTTTTATCCCGGAATAATATACGGTTCCCGTGGGATAATGTGATTGTAATGATTATCGCAATCACTAATTAGAAGTAATTATTGTAATATTTAATGTATTTGTTTCTGTTTATCAAAGATTATTCAATATTTTTTTATAGATATACTAGCGACCCGGCGCGGTTTCATCCGCGCTCTGTCCCGCTACCGTGGTGTATAGCGTCATGTAATATAGCCTAAGAATTTTTTAAATCGGTTTAGTAGATCCGGAGATTACCCCCTACAACGTCGCAAACCCACAAACTTTAGCTCTTTATGATATTATAGTATAGATGTACGTGAGGATAGTGGCTGGCATGTGAAACAACACTACGAGTTATAACGATGCGCGTGCGTTTAATATTTTAATATTATGAATATATTAACATCGTACAATTGAGATAAAATAAAACTTAGAGCGTAGTTATGCGTCGTGCGTACGTCGTCCATTCAAGTCCATTCCTCGTCTGTACTCTTCTTTCATTCGTCCTCTCTTTCACGCTATGGGCTCGTTCAGAAACATCGTCTTACATTCATCACATCATGCGTTCAAGATACATCATTCCCACATGTATTTGTAGGAATCGTATTTGTTATTATAAAGTAACCATATGACGGAAGTAGTCAATAATCGGATAGAATATTCTTTCATGTAGTAATCGGAAGTTGTTTAACCGGATGTCAACGTAGAAGCATTTATTATCAAGCTGACGTATATCGGAAGTGGAGTAACCGGAAGCTGGAAGTTAATACGAATGGCGGTAGTTACTAAAGTGGCGCCAAAGCATTACAGGCTGGTGTCACTGCGGCGCGCTACGAGGACCTTTTAAATACGCGGTGTTCGGGCAGAAGAGGGGTCAGTCTACATACAACCAGGTCTTCAACCGACAGTCTACAACGAGAGTACAACAACCAGTAGTCCACAACGACGATCTCGACGATTGTATACACGGATAGTCTTGGACGAGGAGCACATAATATAATGTGGTCGATAAATACTGCTTGATAATCGCAGTATTCTTGGAGGGCAAATTGCTGCTCGAAACCTGACAAGCGTGGATGCAACTCTTGGAGTCGTCTTAATATTTCTGTGTACTATTGTGCAATATTTAATATTGTAATTGTGATAATTCCAGAGTTCTGGCTCACGGCAAAAATCGTGTTACTGCCGAGCAAAAAGTGTTTCGAGGGACAACCCTGCCTAAAAAAAAAAAAAAAAAAAAAAAAAAAAAAAAAAAAAAAAAAAAAAAAGTTTGGTGTCAAATTGGGGGTTCTCGAGTACGCCCGATCGTTCTACGCTATCAGTTTTTCGATATATGCTGTATTTACAGAGATAACTTTTTTTAATTCCGTGCTAATTACAGCACTAATTAGCTACTCATTTGTTTATTCTTTTGTTAATTACTATTTCACGTTCACTAATTACCCGTCGTCCGATACTCCCTATTGTTCTTAATGACGTCAACAACGACTTCAAAACAAAAACAACATGTTCTTTTCTTCCTCAACCTTTTATTTAAAACAGTATTTGTACAAATCGTATACTAATATATCATTAAGGAGTGTTTCCTGGCTTTCGAATAAATTGGTCATATCCGTCATACTATATCCATGAAACTTATAGTATAAGTATACCAAACAGTATGCACCACATACTGAAGTCCAGTCATTTTGTATTCTCTTAGTATTGAAATGCCATTTTCTACAATTCCTATTTAGAAAAGCCAAGTGGAATCCTACAGGTGACCGACCAAAGGAATCGAAGTATTGTCCAATGTTGTGTTGGTCTATGTGCATGGCTACCCAGTGAGAACCTGGCTGGGTGCTTGGATCCAGATTGCTCACTAAGAACGTAGGCGCTTCCATGTGAATTGGTAAGTTGTTTGCTGCATACACGTTCCTCTCTAAAGATGGGTGAATTTTGCATAAACAGTTCTGGATCTCGATTGTGTTCATATTTGTAACCAAAGTGCACACGTGCTACTCGATGAAGAATACTATTGTAAATGTTCAACATAATCTTGTGAACTTATTATGTAAAGGAAGTTGTAAATAAAAAATATGAAAGCTATGTTGACAGTTTTATTTATTGATATCTTTCTTATGATTAATACATATAATTCTATCTTAACTACTATAGTCTACGATTACATTGCGGTTCTTATCTATTTCAATAACATTATCGAACTCGGCATACACAATACAGTTAATAGTTTGTGAAAGAGCAGATTCAAAACGAATTTCTAATCTCACGCTACCATTCCTAATCAGATTCCAATGACTTGAGGAGTTAGCTGATAAATCAGGAGTTAAGTCAAAAGCTAGCAGACAGTAACCTTGAGCGTACTGTTCCCTAGATATCCCGTTACCTTCGTTAAGAAAATGTATACCCGTTCCAGAGAATAACGTATGATAGGCTGTAGTGAAAATATTACTCTCAAATGATGGTTGTAACGCTTTAGAAGGTATTTGCTGACCATCAATGTATAAACAAAATGAACTCATTTCATAATTCTCAAAATTAAAAGGATTTTTAGTAAGACTACCATTAAACGCTGCATTATTAACAAAACCAACTATGCATCTTTTAGGTACCTGTCCCAGGAATATATTATCGAGGGTCTTTCCTTGAACCCCTGATGGTATCGTTAAAACTTTGACTTCAGCTCGAGTAATAGGATATTTTGCAGTAGTAGAGGCTAAAACTTTTTGATGTGCGAGTAAAACAGTTGGGCTGATTCGAGATCTACGGACAATAAGAGTTGCATCCATTATGCATACTTTTAACTTTAAATCGTTCGAAGAAGCCATCAAGTTAAACGTTTCTCTCGATCGAACTAATTTTACAGACATATCAACACCGTTAATCAAAAATTTTTCCTGATTGAATAAATCACCATGCAAATGTCCAATCATTTCGATTTCCTTGCTTTCACTAGCCAACTCTTGTCGCTTTTTGAATCCCTCATTGGAATCATCAGTTGAATCCATCTTTCCAGATGTATCCTTATACCAAAGACCACAAGTAAGGTGGGAGTCTTTAGCTGCAGGAGCATAATTCAATAGTGTTTCTATATATGCACGATATGCATATGTGTTATTCGGAGGTGAAACAAGTTTTTGATTTAAATATACATCAAGTTGGTTGAAAAGTGAATGTAACCAATTATTAACTGGAGCCACCACTGTTGATGAATTCAATTTGGTGGAGTCTTGATGTAATATTTTCGCTTTTATATGTATTAATGTATGAGATAAATCTATGTAGTCATCTCCTCCTCCTGGTACTTGAAATTCTATCGGCCCATCATCAGCCAGAGATGAAATTGGTTTGTAATGTATCCATAATCCACTTTCGATACTTGTTTGTGTTGAAGGTAAAGCAAATAAATCTAATTCTGACTTAATGCACTCGCAAGAATGACTATGTAGAAAAGACATCTTGTTTTATTTTAAGAAAAAATGTCTTTTATTTTTTTCTTGTTCACTTTTATTTTCTTAGCAGCTTTTGCTTTGGCGGTTGATGGTGAAATGAATGAAGACTGATTTCTCCTCTTTGTTTTATACCCTGAACCAGACATAACGCTATCAATTTTGGCATCTGCTTTCCTTTTTAAGTTCGAACTGGCCTCTTTAAGCCGGGTTTTAATTGATTCTTCCATAGGCCGTGAACTAACCATATCAGATAGGAGACCTACACCAGCATTTAAAGCCTCTTTACCAATTACTCGGGCTCCACTGGACAGTAATGGTAAAACTGATCTAAATAGCCCGCCTAAAAAGCTACCGATTCCATGTCCACGCTGGTATGGGGCTCCTTTGTAAATAACTCCGATTCCAGATCCAGCTTGATGTGAATAATAGTGTTCGTAGGGGCAAGTTATTCTATTACCTTGGGAGGACATTATTATAATTTTCTAAAATGAAGCTTTATACACACTGTTCCAAACTGGAATGGTATTTTTTGACCAGTGCTTGTTCTTATATCTATTTCAATTGTATCAAACTCCCTCCGCATTACAGGTAAGTAGTGAGGTGGCGAGAATACATGCATTTTATTAGCTCCATAGATATACTTTGACGGATCCAATTGTATAATTCTCAACAATGGGGTCATAACATCCCCTACAATTTGTGGTTCAATTATATCACAGTAAACAAATAATTGCGGTGGTAAACCTAAATGCAAATTAGCTGGACATTTTCCAAGACCCTTTTCAACCAGATTTTTATTAGGTTCAAATCCAAGTTGAAGTGACAGCTGGGGTGATAATGATAAAGATCTGATATTTTCATCCATTACTGTTACACTGACAAATTTAGATAGTTCATCATAGTGAAATCTTACATTTTCTCCTATATTGTTTAACGCCATCAATATATGTTTAATATTGTCATAATTTGTAGCTGGAATACGAGTTTTGTAGTAGACAAGAGAAGTTGTTTCTTCGTTAGGTATTTGCATTATTTTAGTCACATAAACAACATTTTCATGTTCTTGAACAGTAAACATTGTACATGGATATTGAAATTCTACAACGCCCACGTACCACATACCTTCAAGTATTATGGACTTTGGTAACTTTGTTGAAAACAAAGTAGTTTTGTTTTCTGGAAAATATTCCATAGAACTATTGCTAAGTAATGTTAAATAAAAACTTTCTTTTATCATATTTGATTTAAACTAGATGCTAAAATCCAACTATTAAATTTTTCTGGATAACCTTTCCACTTGACTAATACTTCTTTTCTGTTACCAGACTGTCGAGAACGGATAATTTTATCTATTTTATAAGATGAAGTGGGGTCGTACGTAACTTTTTGTAATTCTCTTTCATAAAATGTCCCTACAATTGGCTCATTTTTTAGATCTTTTAACGTATAGACCACCCATGGTGATCTATCTATTTTTGAAGTTATAATGAATATTTCATCACTCCAATTAGATTCATAGCCTTTTTGAAATATATGTTTGTACTTAGTGATTCTTACATGATCTCCTACGTGAAATTTTGGTAATGAATTATTTGGGCTTTTTGCATTTTTTTTTCTATCGTATAGATTATTCCAAACGGTCATTATATTACTCGAATTAACATCACTTGGACACATTTTTATACTGGAGTGATAACTGTGATTATAGGCATTTATTAAATCTTGTAAAACATCGACATATTTGTAAGTGTTCTTGTGAGTAAAGTATCGCCACATTTTCATTTTTAGAGTTCTTTGAAATCTCTCTACTATGCTTGCCTTAATGTCAGGATTGTTTGTGGTATAATAATTTATATGTTTACTTTTAAAGTATCTACGAACATCTATGGAAACGAATTCGGTACCTTTGTCAGATTGTATGTGAGTAGGAGTAGTATTAGCTTCATTGAATACACTATCAAAACATTTTTTTATTGTTTCAGAATTTTTATTTTTTATAGCCCTAGCATAAGCGTATTTCGAAAACACATCAATAATACAAAGTATATAGTTATAATTATCATTATACTTAGAATAAGTTCTCATATCACTCAAATCAACTTGCCAGAGTTCGTTAAAGTTAGATAAAACATACTTATTCCTAGGAAATTTTCTATGTACAGGTCTATGCAATGTATATGTTTCTTGTGATTGCAACCAATTTTTAACATCACTTTTAGTCATTTTACCGTTCATCGCTTTAGTTAGTTTTTCTATGCTACTATAACCAGCAGGATGTGAAGCATCATAATATATTTCATTAATCATTTTTAATGGGTCTATTACACGATCGTCTAGTATGGCGTCCATTTCTCCCAATCAAGTTTTTTGCGAATCTTCTTTGTGTATTTGTTAGGAGGAGTAGAAAATTCTTCATCCGTAGAAATCTGACCAAGTTCATGCAATTTAAGTTTATTTATGTATTCTATTCTTTGTGGATTACCCAAGTAAGACAAGGGTATTTTTATATCATGCAATGCCTTGGCAAAAGCTTCCCATCCTATAGGATCATTTTTCTTAAGTGGACGTAGTAAATCATTGATCAAGTCTACAATATTACTCCCAGAAATATTCTTGTCATCAATAACCACTGTGCCATCTTTATTCCATCGAATTTTGTTTTCACTCAATGAAATCACATTTAACAATGATTCACCTTTTTTAGAATAGGTTTTGGGTATTAGACTCAGAATTTGATTTGTTGTGTAAAGAGGGTTACTCTTACTGTTGGTGTGCCCTTCACGTTTTTCTTCTATCTCTGATGTTTGAGTAGAGACTGGTTCTTTAATGTCAGCTTCATCGTTTATATTTAATTTTGTTCCAGTGATATCTATATTTTTAGATATTATGGGCAATTCAATAGGTCGTCGATTTTCTTCATGGAAGTGTAAATATCTTTGCAATATTTGTAAGTACAAAATACATTTTTTTCTATCATCCATATCACTGTTTAAGATGTTTTTCATTTCATTATCTAATCGGGATGTAGGGTTATTATTATCATTATTTTGATGATTTAATTTCTCTAAAAGACTTGGTTCAACGAGCAACATCTTTTTAGCATGCTCCATTGTTATTTTTTATTTTACAAGAGATTCAACTAATCCACTTAAGATTGCACCCAATATTATTGGTAGGAATGCACCACCTTTTTGTATTATTATACTTTTCCTTGCTTTATTTACCCCTTTGCGAACTAACTTACGAAGTACCGATTTGTAGTTTTTTAATTTTTTCTTATTCTTCTCTTCAATTGGTACCTTTCCTTGGAGAACGTTATGAATACATTCACAAATACAATTTATTTCATCTTCATCACAAGATTTTAAAAGAGCTGTTCTATATTTTGGTTTCAACTTATGTAACGCTGACAACAAATCTTTATGCGTGTTGAGACTTCGCGACATTATTAATAAATGATGGGGATTTGGCTGTTCTTGGCATATTTAAACCCTTTTGTTGGTATGTATACATGACATAACCCATCTGATGGAAAAATTTTGGTTTTGATTCGACATATATCACTTGTACCTTGTTTCAGATCAATCAATAAGTAACCATGTGCCTCTTTGGTTGCATCTCTGTAGGCATCTTCTATATACTTTGGATTCTCTGGAGATACTTGACGGGCCAAATACCGAATTTGTGTTTTATCACGTGGGTTTTTAAAATAAATAATATAACTTGAATTTAACGATATATCTCTTTGTCCTTTACCTTGGTGAAATAGATTTTGTGTTATGTAAAACACACTTAAATTTTTATGATGACTACCTTTAGTGAATATATCAACTATTCGTCCATCCGATTCTCTCATGAGATCATCAATAATTATAAGATTTGGATATTTGCCATCAAACATATTAAGGTCCGGAATGCCTTGATAGTAATTTACGTTTTCTAAATTGTACAAAGGTTGCATTTCATCAAAGCACCATGTTATTTGATCGAAAGAAGTGTTGCAAATATATTTAACATGTTTAATAAAATTTGTAACAAAATTTGATTTTCCACAGCCAGTTGGACCAGCTACTATGGAAGTGAACGGATGAACAAAGTGAAACATCCTAGCGTACGTGTCAACACTATGAGGTATGATAAATAAATAAAGTCATTTTGCATGAGACATTAATTTTATTTCAATTATTTTCTTAAAAATACACACATTATACATTAAAAAAAATATTACTTAGAGTACACTAAGATAAGTTATTTACATTTAAAATCATTTTTAACCTTCTACAAAGATATTTTAGTTACATTAATATTACCTAAAAAACATTTGTTACAATTTTATGTTGTATAAAGTTTATAAAATTTACATCTTAAAATTATTTTAATCTTATACACCATTTACATTTATATATTATTTAAATATTTTATCTTAACTTATAATGACCCCATGCTAAGGTGTCAACATTATTAGGTAAAATAAATCTTTTTGTGTCATTATAAGATAAACATACTTTGTTAATTTGCTGGGTAAATATTGTATGTTTAATTGATCTAAATCTATACATGGTATCGTATTTAATATTTCTATCAAAAAGACATGATTTATAATTTTGCATTGTCATTCTTTTTGTGACACTTTTGTTGACACCTTTGGCTTTCGATATCAATTTGTTTTCGGTTTGAATCGCATACATTTTTGACCTTAATCCTACAAATTCTTTAACAATTTTACCATTACTTTCATCTTTGAAAAAACCTAGTTTCTTTTTATTGAGTTGTGGAAAACCAAATATATTATTCGTAGGATAATCAGATGTATCAAACCGTAATGAAAGATCGGATTTAATCTTGTCATAGAAATCGTTTGTGAAAATCTGATATATCAAGCTATCGGTATCAGTGTATAATAATTTTGTATTATTACCAAACTTAGTTAGAATGTAGTCGTAATGAAACTCATACATTAGAGTTTTTGATATATCTAAAATAGAGAAACCTAAATAAATGGGTTTATCATAGCAAACTTTTGTTTTTTGTAATTGGACTGCTACTAAATTTTCCGAAAAAATTGACAGATTGCTGAATTCAGGTTTTGCAATAAGATCCTGAACACCTAAAATTTTACCACGATTTTCCCAGTGGGTTAGTAATTTTACGTTTACTCTTTTATCAACATTTTCCATTGTTTTTCCAAAGACTGAGTTGTTCATTAATTTGTAAAAGTCTTTTTCAAAATCTGATGTTGCCTTTGTTCTGAGTTCAGTATTTAAGTCAATGTATTTTTTTAGCCAGGGGCTTTGTCGGAACTTTAATATTCGATGTATTTTGGTTAATTTGATACCCATTTTAAGACACTGTTTAAGATTTCTATAATGAATTTTATATTTTACTTTATTATTTAAATTTGGTATTAGTTTTTTTTCTTTTGTACCCCCTATTGATATATTTTCAGGACACAATGGTAAATCGGAATGTAAATCATGTAGTTTCTCAGGATACTCCAAATCAACCTCTAAAATGAAACCGTATTCAGATGTATCAGTAACTTCATAATTTGTCTCCGGACTCACCCATTCAAAAGCACCTTCAGGAAGGTACTGAGACATGGCCCAACCATAAAGATTGTTTGCATCAAAATAAACCAAGTATGATGGAGGTTTATTTTCATCAAAATCATCTAAATATTTATTGTTAGCTTTTGCATGTCGATTACTACATTGAGATATACCACCCCTGATACCTGCTTTAATGAAAGCAATTTGGTCAATGTCTGTTAGTAGTTCCAATTCAACTTTTGTTTGTTTTAACATAGCATCCCAACTTAAACCCGGTGCTGTATAATAGTGGGAAGGATCCAAACCATATGTTTTGAGACAAAGGTCACGGAAATTTTCAAAAACATCAGCTAGCAATAGCACATCTGTTTTTAGATATAAATTCGAATAGTCTAACATGTTCTGACAACCAAAGTGTTGCCAAACATCCTGTGCACGATTGTAATCATTATCAGAAATTTTGGTATCCGTAAGCGAACTATAAAATTTATCTTGGCTTGGTAGAGAGGTTACATTTAGAGAGTCAAACGAAGTCATAAACTCATATGGGTAAACACCTTTCTTACAAAGACGATTGAAGTCTTCTTTATCAGGAAAGTGGTTTTTTAGTTCACGAAATTCTTCTACTTTTAAGTTTTTTGCTAACTGATCGAGGCTGCATGGTAAAAATTTAAAAGAATCTACAAATCTTAAGGTGACCTTTTGATTGTTTATTGTTACGTGTTTTGAGAACGAAATATATTTTTCTTTGTTTTGAGGAATTATATCGATTTCACCTTCAACAAAATTAAGCGCATGGACGATGAAATGTGCATCGTAATTACTTAAATTATGTAGAAAGACTGGAATATAACTAGGGTTAATGAACTTTTTCTTACATACTTCATGTACAACACCTAATTGCTTATCAATATCTAAAACTTCTTCAGCCTTTAAATCAGTTTCACAAATGTAACAAGTATTTGTATCTACAGTTAACAGTGATTCAGGTGGTTTTTGAAAACAATCGTTTCTGCAAATAGTTTTTAAATCATCATATAAACGATTCATGAATACTTGAGTGCAGTTTGGTCCAGTGTATGTTTCATACTTTGATAAGCTATCATCGAATGAGCATTTGATATAATAACCGAAACTATAAACCTCATGTTTCTGAATGTTGTTAGTATTTGATTTTGATTGATCGTTAGTACATGTTATAATGGGGTTTAAAAATGCCTCAAAGTCAGCGTATACAACAAAGGGAATTTTAATTTTTTTTTGGAACTTATCGAATTTTAGTTTATCGGTTGATATAGGTTGTCCGAACCAATTTTTTAATGTTTTTTCACTGCTAGGTAAATTTGTAGTGATGTGCGAACAATCATGTTGTTGATGGTTAATCAATCTGTCTCTAGTGGAAAAGCGCAACAAACACCCATCACATATATTTACAACACCGTTTGTATTCGATATTTGCTTACTTACTAATCGCGATAAGTTTTTTATGTAGCAATAGTGACCGACTGTTCCATTTTGTAAGTATAATAGATTTATATGTGTACTGTTACGGCATTTTGTAAAATAAAGCGGACCAACAACAGAATGTTTTTTTTGTTTGATATCATATTCCAACCCAAAAACATTTATACTTAAATTATTTTGTTTCTCTATTTTAGATATATCTTTCAATTTAACTGGAAAAGAAATACCGTGAAAATTTAGTTTATTTGAATGAATAGTGTAAGATGACAGTCGTCCTGAATTTTTGTTAACAGGGTATAATGCTGAGAGCAATGCCCATTTGAAACAGAAATTGTCTGAATTATTAACGTTTATAACGGCTTTTTTATCTTTGATATCTTTTGGTAAATCAATATATGAATTTCCACGTAGTGGATTATATTTGTTTATGTTTAGTTCTATAAAATTTATTTTTGTGAGACTCCATCCACTATCTTTCTTTTCAAAAGTACTTATTTTATGCACTAAAGTGTCACGCAAGGATACTATGAAAATATTTAAATCATCCGCTTGAGAAATAATGAAATTACTAGTTTGAAAATCGAATGAATTAGTTAGATTTTTTGATTCTTGAACAAAGTCTGCATGTAATATAAAATTTATTTTAACAGTAGAATGTTGTTTAAGTACTTCATCAATCAAAAAAAATATATCACTTTTAATTAATTCAAGAAACAATTCCGGTGTTTGGAACACTGAATCAGATTGATTTTTATTTTTAACTTTGTAAGATATGATACGCTGTCCAAAAGCTGAATCTACAACAGATACATTATCTAGAGAGCAATGAGATTTTAATATATTATTTTTATGTACTATGCTCTTAGTGTGATTAACAAAATATCTTCTATTAACTAGTATATTACACGTTTCACAATGTAACTTATCTGTACTGGTAGAAGGTTCATCGTGTCGTTGTCTCTTTGCGTCACTATTACTGTTGTCTGATTCAATGCTTCTTTTAAACACTCCTTGTCCTGTCTGTACTGAATGGGATGATGATTGACTGTAAAAAATAAAAATTATATTTAAGCAAAATATAGATGAAAGTTAGCGAGTAAAAATGTAAGTATTTTAAGTTAAATAAGATAAGTAATTAAATTATACTTACATGACATTATTCTCAATCGTGGTACAAATTTCATAAAGGTTGGTGTCATATTCAGAATCGAATAAATTTTCATACATGGTACAAATTTCGTACAGCTCTTGATCGTATTCAGAATCGAATATATCCGTTTTTTCAACATTTTCACATAACTCCACCATATCCCTATCTTCACACATTTCGTCAAGTTCACGTTTCTTATCATTTTCATTGCTTTCAAACTCCGACGACACAAAAAAAGCACTGACACAAACACGTTCCATTTTGCGATGATGTAGCAACAAGATTGAAATTATAAATGGTTATCACTTTCGGATAACACAGACTACTTATATACCTGAGAAGTGGTATAAATCTGTTATTTTTAACTTAAAATTACACAATAATATAATTAGCTAAGTACTAGAGCAAGGTAGTAAACAATCTTTGTTATTTATTATCACTATTGTTATAATGAAATTTTTTACATGAATCAATCATGGAAATTTCTTTTGTGATATTGTATGCAGTCTTTTTGATGCTTTCAAAATGTTTGTTTTTGTCATCTGTATAATATTTAATTCTTATTGTGGCGTTTTTCCAATGCTCACTGCTGGGTATTTTTGCTAATGTTTTCAATTCATACACTTCAATTTTTATTAAGTGCGTTGAGGAACATGCATCTTCTCTATTAGTCGATAAATATGCAACACCACCGTTTGGTTGAGCTCGGGATACAGATGAACATTGCTTTTTCTTTTTATTTTTTGAAAACTCAAAAAACTTGTCAAGACTTTCTTCCTCGTCTCTTTTTCTTTTTTGTTTTGGAGAATCTTTAACAATGCTCAAATTATCGATATTGCTACTCTCTTCATCAGAAAGTGTTTGGTAATAATACTGTTTGAATGTATTTTCTTCAAATAGGTTCTGAAACAACAAAATTTGTAAGAAATTGTACTATCATTTTGAAGATAATTTAATAATTATAAAAAATATTAAGTGGTGATATTAAGTGACATATCTTACCTGCATTTCAGATCTGAAGTATTTAATTTCACAACACGAAAATACACTCCACTGACTACTTTACTACAGTTAACTGATAATATTTTATTTTGATTTTTAGTTTATATAGTTGGAGTCATCCCATTAAATCTAATTAACAAATGACATGCAAATACATCGTTATGATTAAATGATGCTTACAATAGTTTTCAAACAACTCATTACGATAAGTGTTAATTTGTAATTATTGACCAATAAATGGTTATGATACATAATTATTGTCAAATAAATCGTTATGATAAGTGTTGATATGTCTGTAAAATTAGTTCGATCGAGAGAAACGTTTAACTTGATGGCTTCTTCGAACGATTTAAAGTTAAAAGTATGCATAATGGATGCAACTCTTATTGTCCGTAGATCTCGAATCAGCCCAACTGTTTTACTCGCACATCAAAAAGTTTTAGCCTCTACTACTGCAAAATATCCTATTACTCGAGCTGAAGTCAAAGTTTTAACGATACCATCAGGGGTTCAAGGAAAGACCCTCGATAATATATTCCTGGGACAGGTACCTAAAAGATGCATAGTTGGTTTTGTTAATAATGCAGCGTTTAATGGTAGTCTTACTAAAAATCCTTTTAATTTTGAGAATTATGAAATGAGTTCATTTTGTTTATACATTGATGGTCAGCAAATACCTTCTAAAGCGTTACAACCATCATTTGAGAGTAATATTTTCACTACAGCCTATCATACGTTATTCTCTGGAACGGGTATACATTTTCTTAACGAAGGTAACGGGATATCTAGGGAACAGTACGCTCAAGGTTACTGTCTGCTAGCTTTTGACTTAACTCCTGATTTATCAGCTAACTCCTCAAGTCATTGGAATCTGATTAGGAATGGTAGCGTGAGATTAGAAATTCGTTTTGAATCTGCTCTTTCACAAACTATTAACTGTATTGTGTATGCCGAGTTCGATAATGTTATTGAAATAGATAAGAACCGCAATGTAATCGTAGACTATAGTAGTTAAGATAGAATTATATGTATTAATCATAAGAAAGATATCAATAAATAAAACTGTCAACATAGCTTTCATATTTTTTATTTACAACTTCCTTTACATAATAAGTTCACAAGATTATGTTGAACATTTACAATAGTATTCTTCATCGAGTAGCACGTGTGCACTTTGGTTACAAATATGAACACAATCGAGATCCAGAAATGTTTATGCAAAATTCACCCATCTTTAGAGAGGAACGTGTATGCAGCAAACAATTTACCAATTCACATGGAAGCGCCTACGTTCTTAGTGAGCAATCTGGATCCAAGCACCCAGCCAGGTTCTCACTGGGTAGCCATGCACATAGACCAACACAACATTGGACAATACTTCGATTCCTTTGGTCGGTCACCTGTAGGATTCCACTTGGCTTTTCTAAATAGGAATTGTAGAAAATGGCATTTCAATACTATGAGAATACAAAATGACTGGACTTCAGTATGTGGTGCATACTGTTTGGTATACTTATACTATAAGTTTCATGGATATAGTATGACGGATATGACCAATTTATTCGAAAGCCAGGAAACACTCGTTAATGATATATTAGTATACGATTTGTACAAATACTGTTTTAAATAAAGGTTGAGGAAGAAAAGAACATGTTGTTTTTGTTTTGAAGTCGTTGTTGACGTCATTAAGAACAATAGGGAGTATCGGACGAGGGTAATTAGTGAACGTGAAATAGTAATTAACAAAAGAATAAACAAATGAGTAGCTAATTAGTGCTGTAATTAGCACGGAATTAAAAAAAGCTATCTCTGTAAATACAGCATATATCGAAAAACTGATAGCGTAGAACGATCGGGCGTACTCGAGAACCCCCAATTTGACACCAAACTTACCTTTTTTTTTTTTTTTTTTTTTTTTTTTTTTTTTTTTTTTTTTTTTTTTTTTTTTTTAGCCAGGGTTGTCCGTCGAAACACTTTTTGCTCACCAGAAACACGATTCTTGCCGTGAGCCAGAACTCTGGTGGGTTTATTCGTGACGCCGATTCATGTACACAATATTGTTATATCAAAAACTAGCTCTGCCCGCGACGTCGTCCGCGTGGAATTTGCTTTCAAAACCCTCCGATTTTGAAACATTCTTCATTGGTGCTCCGCTCCTATTGGTCTTAGCGTGATGATATATAGCCTATAGCCTTCCTCGATAAATGGGCTATCTAACACTGAGAGAATTTTTCAAATCGGACCAGTAGTTCCTGAGATTAGCGCGTTCAATCAAACAACATATTAGTATATTTCGCTACAACACTAATACTTACATTTTAACTATCGCGATATCTTTTGAATGAAACTTCCGAATTGAATAATTCAAAAAGGAATTCGTCTTGAATATGGAGTAATTTATTTTGATAAGGATTAATACCAAGATACAAAATAAAGAGGTTTTGAAGCGACGGCATTTTGATTATTTAAAAAAAGAAAACACTTATTGTGAGCTAACTACGATAGTTAGACATAATGGTTACGGGATATTTTTTGTAGACAATTATATGTTCTGTAAAATGGTAGTACATTGTTTTGTTCTATAATCAATAGTTTTCGCAGCGCACGCCGTGTAAGGATTTTTTCGGGTCATTTTTTTACACCTTGGGTTACATTATTGGACTTTTAGTAAGGATCCCTAATTTTTTGAAAATATAATATAGCCTATAGCCTTCCTCGATAAATGTACTATTCAACACTGAAAGAACTTTTCAAATCGGACCCGCGGTTCCTGAGATAAGCGCGTTTAAACAAACAAACAAACTCTTCAGCTTTATAATATTAGTACAGATAGGAGCAGAAGCGAGTAATGGTTATTATCATTCTAATGCTTAGTTCTGATTTGATAATAAAACCGGGGCTTATCATCATTCTAGTGTATGGTCCTGTTTTAGTCCCAGGTCTGCACATGTGAGCCTGACGGTCCGCTATGAATACTGTCCGGGCAGCAAATTTATTTGTTACTACATACATACATAACTTCACGCCAGTTCCCTTGCGGGGTAGGCACGAACAACAGAGTGCCATTTAGGCTTATGCTTGCACACCTCACTTGCTTCTTTGACATTCATAACTCTTGTCATGCATGCTCGTCTGTTCTTAAGGCTCCTGACATCACCTTCAGCTAGTACACGATCAATTTGATCATGGAAGGTGTGTCGTGGCCTTCCACGACTTCTGCATCCATCCATTTTTGCATTGTATATCTGTTTAGTCATTCTTTCAATTGTTACTAAAGACAATTAATGTATGAAGCACGCGGAAAGTAAAATAGTTTTATGATGATGGTTCCATATCTAAAGTTATGGTAGTCCGTAGGGGAAAAGATATAATATGAAGGTATCCTTATAATATGAGGGGAAAAGCTAGGATAATAAGAACATTTTTTATAGATAATTGTAGGATATACAATTTTTATTTAAATATGTTTATGATATGATACTGTTTACTAGAAAAATTGAGACATCGATACTTTTGACCTTTGACCTTGAATATTTTTTTACCTGGCGTAGAATCGTAGGGGAATTTTGATTTATTCGTTACTGCTGGATTACAGCAAGTAGGTCGACGGCCCACCTGATGGAATGTGGTTACTGACGCCTATGAACATTTGCAATGCCCAAGGTGCTACCAACGTGCTGTCGGCCTTGAAGAGGTCTACCTTGGGCACTAATGGCGGAACACAAGTTGTAATGGTGGCATACTCCAGACTATGAGTGGTGGCCATCCAGTAAGGTAACTAAAAATTATTATGGAGGCGGTGGTAGACTCATGAATTTCAATAAGTAATCTGCTGTTGCTATGTACATATTAATGATGAATATATTAGTATATATACATATTAATGTGTTATTGTTTATTCTCTATTGTTTCAATCATTTTAGGTATATGTATTGTGTGATATTTATATATCCTATTTATATATGTATCTAATTTGCACACCACCGTCATACACTTGCGCAAGTCCCCTTCATAAAATCCATAGCCCGGGTTGTCTGGAAGAGATCGCTCCAAAGCGATAAGGCCGCCCACTGCTCCTACTTTTACTGTTTAATGTGACTACTGTAAATTGTTTATTTTATGTATATGTGGTGAAGTGCTTTATATTCTAATCTATTTCTATTCCATTTTTATTCCATTTCTATTCCATTTATATTCCATTTCTATTCCATTTATATTCCATTTCTATTCTAGTCTATTCTATTTCTATCCTATTTCTATTCTGTAAGATTTCATTTTGAAATAAGTACATTCTGTTCCATTTTCCAGACGAGCAAATGCCGTACCACCTGGCTGTGGGTTCTTTCGTCGCTTCTTACGATAGGCTGCTGGGCCGCGGGATTTATTTTATAATTCTTTCTCTGTTCATGCATGGATAATAGTCTACTTAGACCTAGCACTTCTTTTATGCCTACTTTGACGGGACTATTTATTTATTATCTCTCAGAGAGCTGCTATGTACACTATTAAAAAAAAATCACTACTGACCACTAAATGTTATTATAATATAAACATGTTTATGGACGATAAAACCTTATGAATTGACATAAATATATTGGGCATGCTGTAATGGTAGACATTTTATTATTTAGATGTATAACTTATAGATTATTATTAATATTATTAGTAACTTTTATTATTAATTGTATTGATTGTATGAAATGTTTGTCTGTAAGTCAATATTGTAATAATAATTTTGCACGCCCAATTATGGGCCAAATGCATTGGTACTATAAAAACCGTAATATCTCTGTACATGAATTAAGCAATAAATATATTCTATTCTATTCCATTCTATTCTATTCTATTGGCACAGATTTGTAATAGAGAAATTTATTTTCTAGTACGGAGTTATTCAAAGGTCGTACATATTAATTAGCCAACCAAAGCGATCCACATAAACATGAGCTTGGATCATTCAATTTCATTGAACATTGAATTGAATTTTTCCAGTTCTCTGTCTTTCAACCAAATGGGCTCAATCTGGTTGATCCGTTTAAAATCAGCTTTAGTTAACAATTGAACCCAAAGGATCGCTAAAACTGTTTCCTTTTGTGCAATCTGCGCTCCAGTCGGGGTTGTAAAAAATGCAACGTATTGGACCGAAGCCAATATGCACTCGTATTCTCCCCCCATGAAACATCGCTCATAGATCTCCGTGGGGAGCGCTACCCGCTGTTATGAGAAAGCGAAGGTTAATATAATTTTAGGTTTCCGAGGCAAATGACAAAAACGGAATTGTTAAAAATTATTCATGACTATCCGCCTGTTTGCTCAACTGTCTCACTGTCAGTAAGTCAGTTTATCAGTCTGTCAGCTTTTTAGTCTATGAATCTGTCAGTCTTTCACACTGTCCGTCTCTCAGCGAGTTCGTCTCTCAATGATTCCATTTCTCAGTGAGTCCGTCTTTGAATGATTCCATTTCTCAGCGAGTTCGTCTCTCAATGATTCCATCTCTCAGTGAGTCCGTCTTTCAATGATTAAATTTCTCAGCGAGTTCGTCTCTCAATGATTCCATTTCTCAGTGAGTCCGTCTCTCAATGATTCCATTTCTCAGTGAGTCCGTCTCTCAATGATTCCATTTCTCAGTGAGTTCGTCTCTCAATGATTCCATTTCTCAGTGAGTCCGTCTTTGAATGATTCCATTTCTCAGCGAGTTCGTCTCTCAATGATTCCATCTCTCAGTGAGTCCGTCTTTCAATGATTAAATTTCTCAGCGAGTTCGTCTCTCAATGATTCCATTTCTCAGTGAGTCCGTCTCTCAATGATTCCATTTCTCAGTGAGTTCGTCTCTCAATAATTCCATTTCTCAGTGAGTTCGTCTCGCAATGATTCCATTTCTCAGTGAGTCCGTCTCTCAATGATTCCATCTCTCAGTGAATCCGTCTTTCAATGGTTCCATTTCTCAGCGAGTTCGTCTCTCAATGATTCCATCTCTCAGCGAGTTCGTCTCTCTATGATTCCATCTCTCACCGAGTTCGTCTCTCAATGATTCCATTTCTCAGTGAGTCCGTCTCTCAATGATTCCATCTCTCAGTGAATCCGTCTTTCAATGGTTCCATTTCTCAGCGAGTTCATCTCTCAATGATTCCATCTCTCACCGAGTTCGTCTCTCAATGATTCCATCTATCAGTGAGTCCGTCTCTCGGTGAGTCTGCCTGTCAGTGAGTTTGTGTCTTCATGCATCTCTGTGTTTTTAAATAAAATTATTTTTTAGGATTCCATGGCCACGTAGTGCATGTTCCTTCATACCATACGTGTACAAGCTTTGGAATGAACTCCTTCCCGCGATTTTCCCAGAGCACTACAATATGGGGCTTTTCAAAAAGGGCATAAACAGATATTTAAAGTCTCAATTATGTAGGCAACGCATACAAGGAAAGAAAAAAATCGGTCTTCAATTACCATCCAAAATCTCAACTGTTACCTAACTATACAATCTCGCCTCATTTACGTCTTTAATATGATATACGAAGTATCCATTAAATGGTATCAGGAGCTTTGGTATTTGTTCAGACGAGGCTCAATGGACTTGAAAACAACACTTACGAGCTACTTACGTGTAAATGAGAGTTTTATGGCCCTTGGTGTAATATCTACGGGCGGACTGCCGACTTCGTTTGGGCTTGTACTGAAACTTTAAATTTGGATGTCATCCATCCATTGTCATGGATACGTTTTATCTCAACAATCCCATTAGTGTTTGAAATACGGCATATAAAGCTATATGGTCAGCTCATTATTTATCAATTACGCAGTCAGCCGATCATAAACCACTGTCGGAGCTAATGCGACCTCCCGCAAGATATCGGTCCACCGGGCAGGAGAGCGTTCTACGCTACATTTAGCGAGACGCAGTCGTCGCTTCAAGACTCATCTGCTTTACGGTCATCGGTACTGCGACAGACGTGACTGTCCCGTTGACACTTCTTCAGCTTGCTAATTCAGCGTGCTATCTCGGTTACTATGGTTGTAACGGATATAACGTCCAATTGTGCAAAGAAGAATATTACAAGGTTTTAAAGGTTTGAAAAGTTAGCCGTTGATTGCTTTGAAAGAGACGAGTGCAGAGCACGTATAGCACGGTCGGTGGTCGCGGGCAACTGACTCGGGTCGTTCCCGAGTGAAGTTCGTGCATTCTACTTTCTCCAGGCAATCAATTAAATAATAGCCATTATTTAATTAAAAAAGACACACAAGTAAATATAGAAATATTTTTACATTTTATACGTATATTTAAATTATATGTTTATATTATTTGTATTTAATTTTCTTTAATTTATTTCATTTTATAGGCAACACCGAGCGGGCCGTTCATCCATCGGATTCTATCGTCAACAATGGTTCTCTTAAAGATGACTTAATTTAGCCGTGCAGGAACGGAGAAAGAATACAATTTCCTGCGGCCGGGCGGCCTGTCGTAGGAGGCGGCAAAACAACCCTCAGCCAGGTGGTAGGGCATTTGCCCGACTGGATGGCTAGCCCTGGTCTAAAGTATGTCGCCATAACAACCTTGCATTGTGTTCCGGCATTAGTGACCAGGTTCCAGTTTCCCTTAAGAGAGCAGCAGCGCATTTGTAGCACTTTTGGTGCTATAAATGTCCATAGGCGATGGTAACCGCTTTCCATCAAGTGGGCCGTCTGCCTGTCTGCTGAACTCCTGCAATAAAAAAATAATCGAACATTATCTACGTGCACACTCTTCATTATTTTATGATAACTGTTTGACAGTGCAGGTTGTCAAACTATTAAATGCGCTGCCTCTTACTGTCAGAGAGGCCAAAACATTGCCTATATTTAAGAACGCATTCAGAAAACACTACTTATTCCTAAATAATTATGCCTAATTCTTATACTATACACGCAGTGGTTCCCAAACTTATTTTGTATACTGCCCACTTTCAGAATACATTATTTTTTAGCGCCCCCAGTTTTTAACCTACTTAAAAACCACTATAAAAAAACAAAAACTTGTTAAAACATGATTGCCCGCTGTCTATTATTTACGAAAATTACCTATCTAGGAATACTAATAACTATTAAAATGCGAAAGTGTGTCTGTTACTTTTTTATTTGTTTGTTTGTGTCTACTTTCATTTCGAAACGGAGCGACCGAGTGACATGATTTATATTTCATTTATTCAATAAAACAGGACAGATATATGAACTACGCGGAGAGAAATATCGAACCAAGTTTGAGCAATCTCTTAATTAATATGAGTTGATGTTCACAAGTTGTTGTCGAGAGTTCAGTCGGTGTCTAAGAGGCCTCCTAGCTAGATGAAATTACAAATCGCCCCTCAAGCCTCTAAGCAACGCCCCCATTTTTTTTTCTGGGTCTCTTACCGCCCTTTAGGCCTGCAGCGCCCACAAGGGGGCGTTATCGCCCACTTTGGGAAAGGATGCTATACACTAATGAATATACATATCACTAGCTGCGCCCGCGGTTTCACCCGCGTAGTGATGAAAAATCGTTATATTTTGGATAATTCACACTATATCTTTATAAATTATAGCATATGTGTTAGTCTAATGTGTAAGCTATAATGTAAAGTTTCATCAAAATCCATTCAGTAGTTTTTGCGTGAAAAAGTAACAAACATCTATACATCCATACATCCATTCTTACAAAATTTCGCGTTTATAATATTTATTTATTATAAATATGTTTGTATGTATTAATTTTATATTGTTGAATATTATTACTTTCAAATTAAGTATGTGACTATAAAAAAAATATAAAATATTTTTTATTGCAGGAGTTCAGCAGACAGGCAGACAGCCCACTGGATGGAAAGCGGTTACCATCGCCTATGGACATTTGCAACACCAAAGGTGCTACAAATGCGCTGCTGCTCTCTTAAGTGAGTCTGGAACCTGGTCACTAATGCCGGAACGCAACTCAAAGTTGTTATGGCGGCATGCTCTAGAGCAGGGGTGGTAGCCATCCAGTCGGGCAAATGCCCGAAAAATTTGGTATTTTTTATTTTTGGTATTTGAGATTAACTTAATTAAATACTTCAAAATAAACTAAATTATAAATAAATTAAGCTGTTTGAATGTATATAATTTATAAATTAATTTAAGTATGTGTATTTAATTTATAAAATATGTAGCTTAAATATGTCTGTTTAATTTCTATCTAATAATCTGGACCATCCACATCGCGAGATCAGGTTAAATTATTCCTAAGTTTGGTTGCCTGGAAGAGATTGCTTTAGGCGGTAAGGTCGCCGATTGTTTCTACCGTGACAATATTGTAATCGTACATTTTTGTAATTGTATATTTGGTGAGCGGAGTGACGCTCGCGGACCGCGTTCGTAATACCGAAGTAAGAAAGAGAGTTGGTCTGAAAGAGAGTGTCGGGGTGAAGGTAAGGAAAGGAATGCTCCAGTGGTTCGGGCATGTGGAAAGAATGCATGATGAAAGAATGACTAAACAGATATACAATGCAAAAGTGGATGGATGCAGAAGTCGTGGAAGGCCACGACACACCTTCCATGATCAAATTGATCGTGTACTAGTAGAAGGTGATGTCAGGAGCCTTAAGAATAGACGAGCTTGCATGACAAGAGTTATGAATGTCAAAGAGGCAAGTGAGGTGTGTAAGAATAAGCCTAAATGGCACTCTGTTGTTCGTGCCTACCCCGCAAGGGAACTAGCGTGAAGTTATGTATGTATGTATATTTGGTGAGCCATAAAGTGTTTTTTATTTATTTATTATTATTAACATATCAACGGACTCAAGTTCCGTACCTTTTTTTACTACTTAATTTCTATGAAAAATTTTAGAGTCCATACACGCTTATTGTTTATTTTTGTTACCGTGTGACATTAATTTAGTGATTTATATGTTAGGGTGTACCTTAAGATTAACTTATTATATTAATTTATCCTATTTTTAATACTAAACTTATACTAATGTAGAAGAGTGTATCTGTTACATGCTGGTGTTGTGAGGAAATGCATGTGCAGTGTTGGCCTTATATCTATACTTATGTATAGTCCTATCTAGTGCCATGTGTGTTGGTTTATTCTCTTCTATGTCTGGGTTGTTAATTTTTAGGCTCTTTGTGTGTCTTGGTTTGTTTGTATAAAGTGCCATAAAGTGTTATCTATTCTATATTTCAGACTGAGCATAGACATTTCATAGATATCATAGATGATAAAAAAATTACAACTGTCATAGACTTTGGATAAAATTTGCATTTGAGCACGCGTTTTTACGTTACAGTCGCTTTTTAGTTTATAGAAGATAAAAAATAAATGTGGACAAAGTCACGGGTAGAATATAGTGAATGTGTTACATACTCTGTTACGTCACACAAAGAGAGTGTCGAGTGTACGCAGCAATTAGTGTCGCGAGAGCGGCGACACTCGACCACGAAGGGGCGACACTACTCTAATTAGAGAACGAGTCAGTAGGGTGAATATATTGAAATTTTATTTCGAGATAATTCAACAACTTCATCTCCATGAAGTATATGTAGTTCTAGTTAAGTATTTCTACTTTCTTATTTTCAGATAAATGACATAATTATTACTTTTCTTTTATTCATAATTCATATTAATAAATGAAATTATTATTTTTTAATGTTGTTATATTATATTTCACGACTTTGGAAATTGATTTACGTTATATCTTATACTGATATATAAAGCTGAAGAGTTTGTTTGTTTGCTTAAATGCGCTAATCGCAGGAACTACTGGTCTGATTTAAAAAATTCTTTCAGTGTTAGATAGCCCATTTATCAAGGAAGGCTATAGGCTATAAATCATCACGCAAAGACCAAACATTCTTTTTTTAACTTTTACGTCCGGGAGGTATTCCTCGCGGTCGAAGTCGCGGGCAGATGCTAGTTTGGTATATATTTATGGGATTACATGGAAGAGATAGTATTCGGGTGCGGGATTTTGATCAACCAATTTTCCAATGCAAAGCATAATAGAAATTGCAATCAATAGCATTAAAAAAAATAACTCTGAAAGATTCGTAAATTCTACATTATTACATGGCACTAAACGTCTTACTCTTTATTTTTTTATTATATTATTTTAAACATATTTAAATACGTAATAAGTCAATAGATTTTAATTTTAATAAGGTTTTTTTGAAAGAATATATCTATGTGTCTAAGTTAATGAACAGTCAAAGCGCAATATAATATTGTCCTCCAGCGCCATTTAGTTATATATTATAACGTTTTGCAGTTTTTCAATATTATGCTTCCTAATGGGAATTATCATATATATTATACTTTTTCGATGTTGCTATGCAATTGGAAAAGGGCGAAAGGGTCACAGTTGAAACTGGTGTACACAACATATCTGTAATAATTAGGCTGCGATACTAAAAGTAAAAAACACGATTACGATTATTTCAGCAATTATCGATTATGTATATACAATATTATATTTTCCTATAATAGTTTTGAATAAAACGGCCTGCTTTTTTTGTTTCTAAGGTTTTTTAATTAATAAAAAGTCCGAGATTCTTCGAAATGATATTCACCTCACCGCGGTAGAGCCGTGATAGCTGAAGATTAACCTGCGGTCGCATGGAGTATGAAGGAAACGGGTTCATTGGGTGCAGAATACCGTGATGTTAGTTACACTGCCTGAACGTCAGGATATGATATAATTTATGTATATTAAGTTATTACTAACAGCTTTCTTAGATATAATAGGGTAATTATGAAAGTAAATTTAAACACTTTTTATCATTTTAAGCCGATATTCGTATCGAAGTCGTGGTAACGTAATGGCTAGCGCAGTCGTCTCAAACGTAAAGGGCGCGCGTTCGAATCCTGGCCGGGATATTTGCACCACTTAGGCACTTAGGTACTTAGGCAGCATATTGTTCCGATTACCACGTGCTAATAACGGTGAAGGAAAACATCGTGATGGCGGCTACTGTGGCTGAGCGGGTTATGCCTTTGACGGCTTACTTCATTGCAACGCAGAGGCTCCGGGTTCGCTTCCTGGTATGGTAAATTTCGGAAAAGAATTTTCTTCGTTATTTACTATGGTCTGGGTGTCTGGGATCGGCCCCAGAGTAGTCCGTTGTATATTACCTATAACACAAGCATTTTATGCGTGCAGGAACGGAGAAAGAATACAATTTCCTGCGGCCGGGCGGCCTGTCATAAGAGGCGACTTAACAACCCACAGCCAGGTGGTAGGGCATTTGCCCGACTGGATGGCTATCACCCCTGGTCTAGAGCATACCGCCATAACAACTTTGAGTTGTGTTCCGGCATTAGTGACCAGGTTCCAGGCTCACTTTAGAGAGCAGCAGCGCATTTGTAGCACCTTTGGTGTTGCAAATGTCCCTAGGCGATGGTAACCGCTTTCCATCAAGTGGGCCGTCTGCCTGTCTGCTGAACTCCTGCAATGAAAAAAAAGCGTAACTTGCTTAATTTGGGGATATACAATATGTGTTTGTCTGCCAATTACATTAAGATAACCAACGTGTCAAATCTGCCAAGTCGCCTTGGACAATCCTGACGGGCATACTGTCCGTTCGTGTATAGTGGAAGGCCCGAGCCCAGCAGTGGGACGTATATGGTCTGTAATTATAAGTCGATGTTAGACGGCGCATTTCTGTCTTTTTAACCGACTTCCAAAAAGAGGAGGTTTTGAATTTGACTGTACTTTTATTTGTATGTATGTAAAGTTAAAAAAAATATATTCGATAGAGCATACTCCTGGGGTGGTCTCATTGTCACCAAGTCAGGATCTGATGAGCGGATCCCAGGGAAATCGAGAGTATCTCTTGTTGAAGACTTCGAGGTGTCGTGGAAAACATTTATGTTTTCCTTTTGATTCCTGAAGTCGGAATTTGTTAAAAAAAATTTGAACAAATCGATCAAAATAATGTTTCTAGCATTATATCTATTTATTATTGGACTTGACTTTATGTTGTTGGTCCGAAGATCTTACAACTTTCCCGGGGTTTTTGGGGCGCTCGAGCCCGGGGGGGCAACATGCTCGAGGGAGCTCCCTAAGGAGTTTTACCTCGGCTGGACTGTTGCCATGAGAGGGGGATGAATTTAATGATGCCCACCATAGGGCGACACAAAGCACTAATTGAGAACGGGCGACGGGTAATATAAAGCCCGAGGGGAAGGATGCCGGCGGTCCGGGACCGGTGGTTCGCGGCAGCCTACGCTATCCTACTGCCGTTTCGCAACGTGTTATGGCTGGGAGAGAAGAAACGGCGAAAGCATTATATCTATGCCAGGTTTCTAAAAAAATGAAATGAAATTTTCTCACAGTATTACGATGTAAGGTTTTTAACCGCCTTCAAAAAAGGAGGTGGTTTTCAAGCGTAAATATATTTTTTTGTATGTTCAGTCATAACTTTTTTGTTTCTTAACTGATTTTGATGATACTTTTTGCGTTGGCTTCAGTAAAGCTTCGAAATGGTACCATATATTTATTGCTGGACTTTGAGTTCCGAAGATATAGCGGAAACCTAAAAATCGGACAGAAAATGTGACATTTTTGCGATTTTACAGCCATAACTTTTTTGTTTCTGAACCGATGATCATTCTTTGACGGCCTCTATGGTTGAGCGGGCTAAGCCTTTGCCGGCGTACCTCACTGCAACGCAGAGGTTCCGCGTTCGATTCCTGGTATAGTAAATTTCTGAAACGTATTTTCTCCGTTATTTACTATGGTCTGGGTGTCTGGGATCGGCCCCAGAGTAGTCCGTTGTATATTACCCATAACACAAGCGTAACTTGCTTCATTTGGAGATATACAATGTCTGCCGATTATGTATTTATTTATTCTTTATGCGTTGGATACAGTACAATTTCAGGATAGTGTCATACAGATTTTATTGTTTTAGGATATCAAGTGCGTAACATTAAAGTGAAAACTAAAAATATTCTACTAAAAATGAAACCAACTTCAAGAGTAACTAAAAACCAAAAAATAAATTTTCATCTACAAAATCTTGACGTCAGTGCCAAGTAAAATTAAAAAAAAAAACAACAACAAATTTGCAAAATATAGTAATTTTTATGTTTTATTTCACACCGAGTTCAAAATGTAGTAGAAAATATTTTCGAATAGATTAAGATATACTGTAGATATATCTATATATACATATAACAAAACTGTAGAGGTCGAATTTCTGTACAATGAAAAAAAATATGCTAAAAACCGAGTCAGGGGGATGTAAGAAGTGAAATAGAACTAATTTAGATTTTTTTCAAATTTTTTTGTTTCTCTGTTTGTCTTTTTGTACAGGCTAATCTCTGAAACGACTGAACCGATTTAAATTAAATTTTGTATGGTGGTAGCTTATATCCCTGGTTAATATATAGGATACTTTTGATCCCGAAAAATTTAAGAGTTCCCATGGGATAGTTAAAAAAACTTAAATTACTTAAACAGCTTATGCACCTAATTAAGTATTGATATTACCGGTATCATCATACAATAAAACAATTAATACATTAAAAAGACGAGATTCCGCGAAAAAGTAAAACCTTACAAAAACAGTGTCTATCATAGCGTATTTCATCATCATATTAAATAAACTAGATGACGCTGATAGTATTCTACATCGCGATCGTGATGCGGACGAAGTCGCGGGCATCAGCTAGTCAATTGATAAGTGAAGATAACCAGTTACCATCTGGTGGACCGTCTACATTAAAAATATATATATCCAAAGAAAACCACTTTCGGATTCTCATATTAGTATAAATGTGGCGTGTAATAGCCCCCTGTAGTCTATAAATCTGCTTACAGCTTTAATATTTTGAGAAACTGCACCCAGAGTGAAGTCGTGCATAAAAATATACGTGTGTTATATCATAATATTGCACGGCAAGGTATTCTTGAAGATATATCGCTGGTATATGAGAGATGAAAGTATTTTAGAAGTTAATATTCCGTTGAGTTATGCTGGAATAAGCTATAAATATTTCATGTTGAGTTATTGATCGGGAGTGCTTTTCAATTTTAATAAATTGAAGCCATGTACTAATGCATACATGAAGGGAGAATGATTAGGAATTCCTGCGGTCGGGTACCCTATGGTAAGAAGCGACATAACAACTCAAAGCCAGGTGATATGTAATTTGCCCGCCGGCATAGCTACCACTTCTGGTATAGAGTATACCACCATAACATCCTTGCAGGAACGGAGAAAGAATACAATTTCCTGCGGCCGGGCGGCCTGTCGTAAAAGGCGACTTAACAACCCACAGCCAGGTGGTAGGGCATTTGCCCGACTGGATGGCTACGACCCCTGGTCTAAAGTATGCCGCCATAACAACCTTGAGCTGTGTTCCGGCATTAGTGACCAGGTTCCATTCTCCCTTAAAAGAGCAGCAGCGCATTAGTAGTACTTTTGGTGCTACAAATGTCCATAGGCGATGGTAACTTTCCATCAAGTGGGCCGTCTGCTTGTCTGCTGAACTCCTGCAATAAAATGTAATGAAATAATAATAAAAAAACTGAGTTGTGTCCCAGCACCAGTGGTTAGTGGTTAGATCTCAGTTCGAGACCGGCAGCACCTTTTGTATTATCGCCAATGTCCTTAGGCGACTATCTTACCAATCGTCCATTTGCTTAGGTTAGAATTTGACATAAGCTCCATACAATTAATGCCGAATTTCTACAGATGGTAAGGTAAGTGACTGCATAGTAAGATATATTAACCGGTTATAAGATATAGACAGACTAACAGACTGTGAGAAACTCACAAACTGACACACAGGCAGACAGATAAACTGACATACTCACAGACTGATAAACTGACAAACTCACAAACTGACACACTGGTAGATTGATAAACTGACAAACTCACAGACTGATAAACTGACAAACTCAAACTGACACACTGGCAGACTGATAAACTGACAAACTCACAAGCTGACAGACTGATAAACTGACAAACTCACGAACTGACATACTGGAAAGCTGATAAACTGACAAACTCATAAACTGACATACTGGCAGAGTGTTAAATTGAGAGAGTCATAAGCTAACAAACTGACTGACCGACAGAAGCACTGTAAAACAGACAGGCAGTCATGAAGAATTGTAACGATTCCATCTTAGTTATTTGGATTTGGAACTCAAAAATTATGTTAACTTTCGGTTTCTCATTTTCATCTCAACAGAGTGCAGCCATCCGCAAGGAGATCTATATGCGCTATTCCATTGAGGTATCCTCAGCCTGTGTGGTCTACACCGGCAGTAAAGAATATTCTATTTCCTTAGGCCTATCAAAATACCGTAAACTCCACGGATTGTGGAGTAAATCCGGTCATTTCAATAGCACGTATACATTACCCGCGTCGTCTTCCAGTAATCCCGGCCATAACATTCAACTCCACAGGGAAATACATCCGCATTCTCAGTTGTTGACACTCACACATTTTGTTCAGTGTTACGGAGCAGTATTCTTTGTAGTATACATATTTTAAAGTCAAGATACAATTTAAATAAACTATAAACTACTATTGGGGCAGTATACCCCGCCAAACTTGTCCAAGGCGGCTTGGCAGGTTTGACACATCGGTTATCTCGATGTGCAGGTTGCATCATGTTGTTTTCCTTCATCGTTGTTAGCACGTGGTGATTGTAACAATATGCACATTTTAAATGTTAAAAAATAAAACAAAAATAAAAAAATAATTTTAATGGAAATTGCTCAAAGATTAAGTTTTGCTATACACCGTGGTAACGCCGCCAGCCTTTTGGGAACGTTCCCGGTAAATGACAGTGGTTTGGGATCAATAACTTATCTTTAGGTATTTTTCCCTTTTTTATAATTTATTAATTTTATATAGTATAGTTTATTTTTAAGTTTATATTTATAAGTTAATTTATTTTCAGTGTTTAATTATATGTTTTAAGTTAGTTTTAGTTTGATATTATTTGATTTGAGGTGAGATTATTTGCAATTCAAATGTTCTGCTCATGAATTTAGAATAGAAATAAAGCTAATTATGGAACTGTCTTTAATCAAAAATTCTTGTAAAATTGCAAAATATGTGATGTCACACTACAGACGGAGGCGTCTCACGAATGTGACCAGTTGTGAAAAGGACGAGGGAGGGGTCAAAAAAAATCATGAAATTCCTGTGACGTAATACGTTAATGGACCCTAACTAACAATACAAAAGCGTTGTGAGTTTGTTTGTATCATTTTAACGCCTTAAATACGCCATCGTTTCACAGTGGAAACGCTACCAGTGCGTACTAAACGTTTCGCCTCCACGTTCCCACCAGAGTCTGTTTCCCATAAAGTTCAATCCGGGTATCTTCGTCTCGTGGGAATAGGTACTATCTAGGTAAGCGTGCTCCATCTTCGACCGCATCATCGTCCGGCACTGGACGTGATTGTGGTCAAACGCAAAGCTATTTAATATTTAAAAAAAAACAGATCGCACAAAATTTTGCATACAACCTGTCATATAAAAGAAAATAGGGTACTTTTCATTTAGAAACAAACACGTTCTAGAGGGATCGACGAGTACCGTAAAATCTGGCAACTTAACCAATGGTTGTCAATTTTGCAATTATAGGTTTTTGTTTGCAAGATTACTATTAGCTCTCACAAAATGTCTTTTTTGAGCAAATAACGTCACCTATGAGTCATATACTCAAAAAAGACATTTTGTGAGAAGAAAGAAAGAAAGAAAAATATTTATTGTCACAAATGAATGCACGCACATAAAATACAAGGATTTTTACTAACAAATAGATACAGTTTCAGAAATGTATGTATATAAAATTCAAGGCAATGAGGCTGGAAACTCAGCATTATGCAGAAGTAATAGTAATCTTGTAAATGAAAACATATAATGGCAAAATTGACAACCATTGGTTAAGTTGCCAGATTTCACGGTATATAAGAAAATACTATGGACGAATATAGCTGAGAAGATTGCGCTCCGACCGTGCATAAGTGGCGTCACCGTTGCAATTCACTAACAAATTCATTGTTATGGCAACGACAATGAAAGCGACAATTTTAATGCGTTGCTCTCATAGCTAGTTTCATTTTCGCTGGATGGCGTAATGGTTATTTATCATTAGCTACTTTGAAGTAAAATTAATTTAGGCCTTTCTAAGAATTATACTATGCCCACTTCTTGACATATTATTATTTTTATCCGTGCAGGAACGGAGAAAGAATACAATTTCCTGCGGCCGGGCGGCATAGTAGGAGGCGACTTAACAACCCACAGCCAGGTGGTGTATTTGCCCGACTGGATGACCACCTCTGGTCTAAAGTATGTCGCCATAACAACCTTGAGCTGTGTTCCGGCATTAGTGACCAGGTTCCAGTTTCCCTTAAGAGAGCAGCAGCGCATTTGTAGCACCTTTGGTGTTGCAAATGTCCATAAACAATGGTAACCGCTTTCCATCAAGTGGGCCGTCTGCCTGTCTGCTGATCTTCTGCAATAAAAAAAAAATATTATATCCTCTTCCATCGCGAGCGAAGCCGCTTGCTAATTTAAAAATGAGAAAAATATCGGAGGGTGTAGCGGCGTACACATTGCCTTATTAGACTATCATAGAAATATGTTCACAAATGTATCAGTTATTTTATATGAAGAACCTATGAGTAATAATTACATATGATTCATATTCTCTATGATCATAGTTATTACCATGGAAAAATAGTAAAATATGATTTAAATAAATAGTTACCTGCTGAGGTTTTTTCACCAGTAGTTTTATTTTTAAATTTTTCTAGAAATTTTTCACATATACCTTCCCAAGCATTTTTTGTTTCCGTGCGATTAGTGTGTTTGTCGCTTTTGGAGTTCCATATAGCAGGACGTATTTCAATTTCATTTATAAATTCTTTCACGTTTATATCATCCGTTTTAAGCAATTAAAATCATAAAAAATTCGCTGTAACGTCTATTCACCACCCTATTTAACAGAGAAATGAACGCGTGGGGCTTGCGACGTTGCCGTCCTGTTGACGAGCGTTCGCGGTACCGACGCCGCACTGTTGCCGCACCGAACGTTTTATATCAGCGTTTCGAACTTGAGACGCACGTAGGTCCGGTCGATTCGCTCTGCGACCTGGTCAAGGCCATGCTGCAGAGCGGCGACAATTGGGGGGCTGCGGTTACTTTTTGTGAGACAGTAATGTCACTCAAGGAGGCCGCAGAACGCGATAGGGAGAGAAGTCCTGCAGCGCGTGCTAATGCGTCTTCTCGAGGTCGCCGGCCTTCACCTGGCACCCGGAGAGGCAGGTACGCGCATTAATTCCCTCCCTGAGTTAGGTTCCGTTTACCGCGGGGGGCCTTTAGCTTGCTAGGAGAGCAAAGGACCTTCTACCCCCGCACAACGAAGTGGGGTGTGTTCTCCCAGGGCACACTCCAGGCACTTTATTGCGCTGGATCGGCTGGGCGTAACTATGTTCTAAATCTCAGCCTTTCCAACACAAACAAAAGCGCAGGGTCGACAAGGAGGAGGGGGTTTTTAGTGGGTATTGGGGTTGCTCGCTCGTGCAGCAACGCTCGGAGTCTTCGACACTATTCTGTGACGTCGATCGCGGACGGAGCACTGCCAAGAGCATACTATTGCTGCAGAGTTAACGCCCCCGACCTACGCGTGTCGTTCCCCTAGCAACGACCCAGTTTGTGCGTAAATCGGTTAAGCATTTTCCCTCGCCTCAAAAAAAAAAACCGAACGTTTTATATGAAAACATTCGACCGTCCGTCAGCAATACGATAAACGCACCGCTTCAGCACTGCAGTGGTCCGACACGAAACGCATAAATTGAAAGCGCCCTAAGAGATTAGACAGCAAGCATACAAATATGATCATATAATCCGCCTAACCTATAAATTTCGACTGGAATATCTTGTAAGACTTTTTATCTTCCAATCTAAGATCTTCGAGTAAGGTGTTATGGTCCCCTCTCTCTGATGGCCTTGCTACCCATGATCTAATCCAATAAGTTTATTTTTTGTTGGTTTCTTGGTCGTTTTTATCTTCTTTTTTAATTCAATTAATAAAATTGCACTCACAGAAATGGAAAACACGGCTAAATCGTTATCCATCTTAATAGTATCTCCTCAATAGTTTTTGATCTTGATGAAGTATGACGTTAAGTGTAATATACCTATATAAAAATATAACGAAGTAAGAAAGAGAGTTGGTCTGAAAGAGAATGTCGGGGTGAAGGTAAGGAAAGGAATGCTCCGGTGGTTCGGGCATGTAGAAAGAATGCATGATGAAAGAATGACTAAACAGATATACAATGCAAAAGTGGATGGATGCAGAAGTCGTGGAAGGCCACGACACACCTTCCATGATCAAATCGATCGTGTACTAGCAGAAGGTGATGTCAGGAGCCTTAAGAACCGACGAGCTTGCATGACAAGAGTTATGAATGTCAAAGAGGCAAGTGAGGTGTGTAAGAATAAGCCTAAATGGCACTCTGTTGTTCGTGCCTACCGCGCAAGGGAACTGGCGTGAAGTTATGTATGTATGTATGTATGTAAAAATATAATGTAAAAATGAAGAACAGCATCATTTAAATATGATCATAAAATTTGACAGATATAAGATATTTTTTTAATATTTTATTTATTTGGTTTACCAACAATTACTTGCACTAATACAAAGGATGTACATAGCTTTATAAAGAGAGACGAACATTACATGCAATTTGACACTTTGTAGTTTGAAAAAGATATGATATAATTAATTTAAAGAAGAAAAAAATTATAAGGCTTTAATAGCTAGTAAGTTTCTAACATATAAATACATAAAAAAAAGAGAAGTTAATTAGTAATGTGAGATGCAATAATTCGACGAAATTTGTAATATGACTTTGCTTGTAGATCAGTAATATCACTATAAAGGTTTATTAGTCTACAAAGTTTTGAAGTTTTATGAGATCATATTTATATGATAGTATAATTGGGGCCTAATTGATTTATATGATCGTGGCACGCCGCCGTCCGCGCCGCGCCTACGATGCCCCCCTGCCTCCGACAGTTAAACGCAGACGCTGCTGGCCGCTCAGCAGTCTGTGTCGGTTAGCTTGTTATTATAGTGCTGTCGTAATTACCGTGTAACGATCGTAAATGTTTATGTTGTACATTGTGGACTTTTGCAATATAAAATGCGCTAGAATACGTTGTTTCATTACACAAACCGGCAATCTTTCGCCGTTTCTTCTCTCCCAGCCATAACACGTTGCGAAACGGCAGTAAAATAGCGTAGGCAGCCGCGAATCGCCGATCCCGGTCCGCCGGGATCCTTCCCCTCGGGCTTTATATTACCCGTCGCCCGTTCTCAATTAGTGCATTGGGTCGCCCTATGGTGGGCATCATTAGATTCATCCCCCCTTCATGGTAACAGTCCATCCGAGGTAAAACTCCCTAGGGAGCTCCCTCGAGCAAGTTGCCCCCCGGACTCGAGCGCCTTCGCGAACCGAAGGCACTCGCCCCAAAAACCCCGGTAAAGTTATAAGGTCTTCGGATCAACAACATAAAGTCAAGTCGAAAAAAAACAAACCGGCAGCCATACACCACAAGGGCTAATTCGGTGAAGCAGATTTCGAAAATGCAGCTTTTACAATTTTTGTCTGTCTGTTATACACCTGGGATAATTGTTGTGCAGCAAATCCTGCCCTAGCTTTTGTGCTAAATTTCTCTCTCCATCCCAAGGTTGTCTGGAAGAGATCGCTGTCAGCGATAAGAGCGCCATTTGTACCTAATTCTAAGCTGCTTTGTGAGTTATTTCATTGATTTTATTGTACAATAAAGTATATTCTATTCTATTCTATAATGTTAGTGTTAGTGATTGTGCCACGCAGATGTAGCCAATGGTTTCATGCGATATTTGAGATGCGACATTGTTGTTGATGTTAAACATTGACAAATAAGTAATATAAATACACTAATGTAGCTAATCATCAATGGTGTTATTTTTAACGCTATAAATAAGACGCATTTGGCCACAGTCAACAACTATAACATTTTCCTAGACAGAGCCGTAGCATAATAAATACGTCGTTGTCATATCAACAGGAACAGTTTCGTTGGCACATGCTAATGGAAAAATAAGATTTTATACAATGAAAGCAAGAGTGGGTTGTCCATTAAATATATAAGGCTTTGTATGTAAATAGCCCTTATTTATGATCATTATAGTTATTTAGCTTCATCTGCGTTAGTGTTAAAAATTTAAACCATTTCACGCCGATATGACTATGGGTTTAATGCGTTATTTGAGAAGCGACTTTATTGACAGATAACGTATGTATTTTTGATGCAATAAATACGACGTATATATACAATCACAGGCTAATCTTTAACACTAACGAAGAGGAAGTCCCAGCAATAAAATCAATTATATGTAATTATTAACGCCGACCTATTTGGTCACCGCCTCTTTGATTCCTTTTTTTTTTTCGTCGCATCTGTCACTCTACAATCTGCCATAGTCTACGTGTGGAGTTTTTGGCGGGAACTGAAAGGAGACGTTGTGATGTGCAGTTTTATTTTCTAAAAATGTGTAAAATTACTCTAAAATGAACAATAGTTGTAGGATATTGATAGTTTTTGAGTAGTAATTATGTGTTTTGTGAGAAATGTGAACTGTATAGTCAAATGTGGCCTTTTGAGTTTTCACAAGAACTCCGTTGAATGGCGTTACTTGTAGCCTACAATACAACTGCGCGACTACTACACGAAGACTTAAACATCAGAATTGGCTGTATGGACTAAAGATTCCTTTGCCTGCCTTTGTGGCGAATACAACTACTACTACGTGCGACCGCTGATCGCGCCGCTGCTTCCACGAAAATCTCGCCGCGTTTTGTGTGTCGTGCCGTATTCTACACCCGCTCATAATAACCCGCCTACTGGAAGGCACCTACTGTGCCGTCCAGTTCGTCCACTCGTCGAAGGAACCGCAAGATGTGGAGGAAAGATCACGAGGAAGACGTGCCTACCGCTGCAAGCCCGCATCGTTCGAAGCGTGTCTGGTGCGGCGACCTATCCTATAAGTCCTTTTTTCTCTCTTATCCCCGCTCCGCTAATAGAATCGTGTAAGCGATTTTGAATAACACTTTTCTAACGAGCTTTCAAACCTCGTGTAATTTATGAATAAGAGATTAAATATCTTATATGATTTTAAGACGTATTTCTTGATATTCTCAATATCAGATATCATCTTTGTTCATTCATCTGCCAATAATTGTTACTCGAACCGCAGGGGTCCTAATGAAACCGCGATTGCACGTTTAATTAGCTCAGGTGGCCATTACAATATATTACTGAGGACACCTCCCAGCTGCGTTGGCAACGTCTAATCTACCGAGGTTTGTTCCTGAATTCCATTGAGGAAGATATCTCTGTCTATAGGGTTGGTTTTGACGGTTTTTGAAGAACTAATGAAACTTTTTGGGAGTCTAATTGGGTTAATAGTTAAGTCTGTTTTGGATAATTCATTTTTATTGTTGTATTAAAATATCATACACTAGCATGTATCGTTAATTTGACCACTATCATTAATGGTGCATTCCGAATAAAGTACTGAGGTTGTGTGTGGATGGTTGGGTGTCGGTTATGTAGTATCCATGGAGCGGTGCTTTTTTTTTATCGCAGGAGTTCAGCAGACAGGCAGACGGCTCACTTGATGGAAAGCGGTTACCATCGCCTATGGACATTTGCAACACCAAAGGTGCTGTGCGCTGCTGCTCTCTTAAGGGACACTGGAACCTGGTCACTAATGCCGGAACACAACTCAACGGTGTTATGGCGACATACTTTAGACCAGGGGCGGTAGCCATCCACTCGGGCAAATGCCCTACCACCTGGCTGTGGGTTGTTTTGTCACCTCTTACGACAGGCTGCCCGGCCGCAGGAAATTGTATTCTTTGTCTGTTCCTGCACGGATAAATACGTTGTACGTGGAATAGAAGATAATTTTGCATCATACACTTTTAATACATACACACACACACGCACGCACGCACGCACGCACGCACGCACGCACGCACGCACGCACGCACGCGCACACACACACACACACACACACACTATATGTTATTTACAATCATAGGGATTTTTGTTTAGGTGAGGGCAAGCAGCAAGCGCGAGGACCGAATTTGTACACGACCACGAATTTCGTGTGCCCGCGTTGAAGGCGCGTGTCAAACTGTCTCGAACTCTCATTCAGTTTTTGATAGATGGTGTTTTCGCGCCAAGAGAATCGGCGGCACGTGAGCCCGCGCTGTCATAAAAAGACGCGCAGTTTTGCATGCTACACCGATTAACATTAGCTTCGGGCTTGCGTGCTCGCTTTTATAATAATGTTGGCATTAATGTCGCCACAGTACGTTCCTGATCATTGAAAGGTAGCCAGTGATAATGACAGCTAAACTAGGGAAACCACCCCACGAAAAGAAACACGATTAAATAACAAACATGCAGTTAAAAAGTACGTAAGTAAGCGCGAAGTGCAGAAGAAAAAGCAGTAAAGAGGCTCGTGGGCGTCGGAGCGAACGCTCCGAACTCGACCGGGATTTAACGCTCGGTTGATGTCGATGATGATGATGAGCAGTTTTTAAAAGTCACATATGAAACCATTTTTATTATTAATATTGTATAGCTATAGTTGTTGCTAATAATGTATATATTTGATTATATATAATATTAATATGTGTTATTGTCTATTTTCTTTTTATTTATCTTAATTATATGTATTGTTTAATATTTATGTATCCCATTAATTACATGTATTTGATTTGCATAACACCGTCGTACACTCTCGATTCCTTTCACTCAATCCACAGCCCGGCTTATCTGGAAGAGATCGCTCTAAAGCCGTGTATAGATTTGCGAAATGTAGCATGCAATGTAATACGTAATGAAAGAATTTGCCGTCCACATTGTCGCAATGTATCATGCAATGTAACAGAATTTCCACAGTGTGGACGGCTTGCGCGCACGAACCGTCCTCACTACGCGCACGAACAGAGTATTTAAACTCATGCGCGTCGCGATCCGCCATTTGTCGGTTTTTTCGCCGAACACAAAGGGGCGCGCAGAGTGCACGGAGCGCCAGTGTGGACTGGTTGTGTGTGTCTGTACTGCGGAACGCGGAACGCGCGCATGCCGGAAACAGATGCGAGCATGTACATGCTCCGTTCGTGCGCGCCCTGCGTCCACACTTGTGAAATGCTCCTTTCATGTTACATTGCATGCTACATTTCGCAAATCTGTACACGGCTTAAAGCGATAAGGCCGCCCTTTGTTCCTGCCTTGACACGAAATGACTGTAAATGATTTACTTATGTGCATGTGGTGATTAATAAAGTATTTTCTATCTATCTATACTTGTTAGCAATTAAATTTGTATATTTTGTAAAGTTGACAATGTCTCATTTATATCAAAATTGAAAGGAATTGTCTATTTCTGGCTTTACAGAAAAAATGCGTCGCAGCCCTGATCCTTTGCACGTATCGGTCCTATTTAACGGCGACCTCTATGGCCGTATCATTAATTAATGTTAATATCCGTCCCCATTTATTGGCGCTTCAATGACGGCTTTTATCCACCAAGATGGGCTATTTAACACTGCGTTATTGAGGCCACTGGTCGCTTAATTTACTCGCCGAATTACGCATTGTATCACGTGCATAATAAAAAAGGGGTCTTTTTTAATTTACTCATTTTATTGCCAGTCGAGGTAGCTTAGTGGCTAGGGCACGCCGTCGAGATGGGAGCGTGGCGTGTTCCGCGCGCGCTCACCTCTCCTGTGTGGCGAGTTACAGACCGCCGCAGTGGAAGAGGCCTCGCGGGGCCCACGCCTGCCAGGGCTGCAGAGAGGCCAGGTCATATACCCGTAGCCCTGGCATAAGGCGAAGGACGGAACACCCAGGGGTTTTAGTGGGTATCCCTAAACGGGAGTGGCAATAGCATGGCACCAGTTCTGACTGGGCATGCTAGTGCCACCCCCGATCTGGCGAATCACACACTAGGTCGCGAATTATCCCCACCAAGGTTCTGCCCTTGTCGCGGCTTAGTCCTCAATCAGATTTCCCCTGGTAAAAAAAAGTGGCTAGCGCACGCATCCGAAGCTCAAAGGGTACGGGTTCGAATCCTGGCCGGAACGCATGCATCACTTGGGCAGTTTTTTAATCTAATGTACATATTGTTACAATTACCACGTGCTTACGGTAAGGAATCGCTTCGCGTCTCTCTGCGTATTCTACCGACTGTATAATGGGGAGTGTTCCGAGGAACTGTTTAGAATGGTGCCTCCATACTCTTTCTACCATCGCACCGCTCGTCATCGGTTGGGAGTGCATCCCCACTTCCTCGAGCCGCTTCCCTTATGTAGGCAACGGTTCTGTAGAACGTTTCTCTTGCGCACCGTGGGGATTTGGAATGAGCTCCCAGCCGAGGTTTTCCCACAGCGCTACGATATGGAGTTTTTTAAAAAGGGTGTCATAAAATTTCGTCGAGGTCGGCAGCGCGATTGTAACATCTCTGGTGTTGCAAACGTCCATAGGCGACGGTAACCGCTTTCAATTAGGTGGGCCGTCAGCCTGTTTGCTGTACTCCAGCTATAAAAAAAAGAAACACGATTTTACGGGCAGATTGTTACTGTACTTTACCAATTTGAAAACCTGCCCAAAACTTCAAGTTAAAATTTTGTTGCGATTCGTTTTGCTACTTGTCCGTTGAAGTTTCACTTCTACTATGTGTCCCAGCACACATTTCGATTTTTTGCAGGTTTATTGCAAATAATGATTTGAGGTTAGGTACATTTTAATTAGTGGATTTTTTATTTAAACATACCTATTTTATTTTATCAAATAAAAAATTGGTTTCTTTCCGGAACCAAAAAAACATCCATAGTTTACTCTTAACTTAACGTCTCTCACCACGCGATATAACTTTTACCCCCTCCACGCGGCCGTAACGCTTTTTCGTGACAGAAAAATCCTAATCTATACTAATATTATAAAGCTGAAGAGTGTGTTTGTTTAAACGCGCTAATCTCAGGAATCGCTGGTCCGATTTGAAAAATTCTTGCAGTGTTGGATAGTACATTTATCGAGAAAGGCTATAGGCTATATTATATATTAAAAAAAAATAGGGATCCTTACTAACAGTCCAATAATGTAACCCAAGGTGTAAAAAAATGACCCGAAAAAATTCTTACACGGCGTGCGCTGCGAAAACTATTGATTATGAGAATAAATCAATGTACTACCACTTTGCAGAACATATAATTGTCTACAAAAAATATTGCGTAACTATATGTCTAGCTATTGTAGTTATCTCACAATAAGTGTTTTCTTTTATTTTTTTAATAATTAAAATGCCGTCGCTTCAAAAACTCTTTATTTTGTACCTTGGTATTAATCCTTATCAAAATAAATTACTCCATATTCAAGACGGATTCAATACCTTTCTAGAACTTTTTGAATTATTCAATTCGGACGTTAAATTCAAAAGATATCGCGATATTTAAAATGTAAGTATTAGTGTTGTAGTCAAATATACTAATATTGTTTGATTGAACGCGCTAATCTCAGGAACCACTGGTCTGATTTGAAAAATTCTTTCAGTGTTGGATAGCCCATTTATCGAGGAAGGCTGGCTACATATCATCTCGCTAAGACCAATAGGAGCGGAGCACCAATGAAGAATGTTTCAAAATCGGAGGGTTTTGAAAGCAAATTCCACGCGGACGACGTCGCGGGCACAGCTAATAAGTCTATATAGAAGTTTCACTTCAAAACACTGCGAGCGTATTTAGCCGGACATCCAGCGCCGTACTTTCGGTAAGTGTGTGGCTAGCCTTATGGATATAAATACGGTATGATCCTAGTTAAATAAATGCAATGACATTCAGATCAGTTACGTAGTATTTTAGACCCTGTCGTCATTATCATAAGTCGTGAAATTGTTTGAAATTTATATTTTTATTACATTGCATAAAGCACATGTGGGGCGATTACAATTAATTTTATTTCACGTTCGTAAAGTCCAAGCGGACCGTTGTGTTCTTGATTTTGGGTAAAATGTAAACATTTTTTTGGATTAGGTCGCTTCAGATGGACAAAATAAGTATAGCGAATCTCGAGAATGCATTATCATTTCGTAACAATGAGATTTTAAACATAAACGCAATATTCGTAAAAAATAGGGAATGTACCCATACTACGTGAACTGTTCAGGGGGGAAGGGAGGTCTTCAAAAAACCACATACATACATACATACATAACTTCACGCCAGTTCCCTTGCGGGGTAGGCACGAACAACAGAGTGCCATTTAGGCTTATTCTTACACAACTCACTTGCCTCTTTGACATTCATAACTCTTGTCATGCAAGCTCGTCTGTTCTTAAGGCTCCTGACATCCTATTGACAAAATACCACGTTTGGTCAAAGGGCCGGGGCGGACTTAGATAGATAGATAACACACTCACAAGCAAATGTCCATAGGCGATGGTAACCGCTTTCCATCAAGTGAGCCGTCTGCCTGTCTGCTGAACTCTTGCAATAAAAAAAGCACCATCGCCGTTATCATCTCAATTCATTCCTGGGGTTCTCTGGAAGAGATCGCTTTTTAGCGATAGATAAGACCGCCCCATTCTGCATAATGAGACATAATATTTTCTTAAGTTTTCGCGACTTGTATACATAATAAAACTACGTTTTAACGGTTTTAAGCGCGGTAATTTTATTTGATTTTGGTTTTTCCGACGTTTCGGCCACTTTTCAGTGGCCGTGATCACGGAAGACAAAGATGTCAAGTGTCAACGAGTATTGTTAAAGTTTTATTTAGCCTACCGCCAACTTATTAATTTTAATTATTTAATTTTTAATTTTGTTTATGGTTATTATTTAATCTATGGGAGCCTAATCTAATTTACTACCGCTTCGCAACATGTTATGGCTTGAAGAGAAGAAGCGGCGCAAGAAACTCTTCAGCAAACATGCCTAGCTCTAATAATTTTATATAATATTAAAATGGGTGGAAGGAAAAATAAAAGTAATTATCAGTCAAGTTGGTTTGTGTTCCGTTGTACGCAGAAAGAGCTCACAGTGTCTTGAGGTCTGGCAGCTGGTTTTTGCTGGGTTTGGGTCTTAATAGTTTTGATAATTGGATCCCAAACAGGTGGTACTTGCCAACCATCTTCTCTATTGAAATTTGGGTGTTTTTTGATTTCAATAGCCTCACGCATCATTCTAGGTATGAAACGATTCTCTTTCGCGAGGATTTGTGGGTTATCGAATCTGATGTAGTGGTTGGGTTTATCCAGCGTGTGTTCACTGATCGCAGACTTCGTAGACCTTGTGTGTTTCATGTCAGCAATGTGTTCTTTTACTCGTGTTTTTATGCTCCTCTTTGTTTGCCCAATGTATGACAATCCACACTCACAATCAAGCTTGTAAACCCCTGCATCCTGGAGTGGGATATTGCATTTCACAGGTCTCAGAAATTGGGTAATCTTTTTCTGCGGCTTGAAATATGTTTTGATTGAAGCTCGCCTGAGGATGTGACCAATTCTGTCTGTGACCCCCTTGATGTAGGGTAGGGTAGCAGGGCACCGCTCAACTGAAGGTGGTTTGGGGCCTTTGTGACGTTGGTGTGGAGTCTTCAGCTGATTGCGTTGTAGAACTCGCTTGACATGCTGAAGCTCTCCAGCTATGTGGTTCTCGTCACAAATTTTCCGTGCTCTCTGAAACAAAGATTTGCCCACGGTAGCTAACTGACTAGGATGGTGGTGAGACGAACCATTAAGGTATTTATCTGTATGGGTAGGTTTCCTATACACCGTATGACCAAGAGTATTGTCAGGGTTCCTTAGGATGAGCACATCCAGAAAAGCTAACTAGAGGCAAATAATAGATTAGCTTTTCTGGATGTGCTCATCCTAAGGAACCCTGACAATACTCTTGGTCATACGGTGTATAGGAAACCTACCCATACAGATAAATACCTTAATGGTTCGTCTCACCACCATCCTAGTCAGTTAGCTACCGTGGGCAAATCTTTGTTTCAGAGAGCACGGAAAATTTGTGACGAGAACCACATAGCTGGAGAGCTTCAGCATGTCAAGCGAGTTCTACAACGCAATCAGCTGAAGACTCCACACCAACGTCACAAAGGCCCCAAACCACCTTCAGTTGAGCGGTGCCCTGCTACCCTACCCTACATCAAGGGGGTCACAGACAGAATTGGTCACATCCTCAGGCGAGCTTCAATCAAAACATATTTCAAGCCGCAGAAAAAGATTACCCAATTTCTGAGACCTGTGAAATGCAATATCCCACTCCAGGATGCAGGGGTTTACAAGCTTGATTGTGAGTGTGGATTGTCATACATTGGGCAAACAAAGAGGAGCATAAAAACACGAGTAAAAGAACACATTGCTGACATGAAACACACAAGGTCTACGAAGTCTGCGATCAGTGAACACACGCTGGATAAACCCAACCACTACATCAGATTCGATAACCCACAAATCCTCGCGAAAGAGAATCGTTTCATACCTAGAATGATGCGTGAGGCTATTGAAATCAAAAAACACCCAAATTTCAATAGAGAAGATGGTTGGCAAGTACCACCTGTTTGGGATCCAATTATCAAAACTATTAAGACCCAAACCCAGCAAAAACCAGCTGCCAGACCTCAAGACACTGTGAGCTCTTTCTGCGTACAACGGAACACAAACCAACTTGACTGATAATTACTTTTATTTTTCCTTCCACCCATTTTAATATTATATAAAATTATTAGAGCTAGGCATGTTTGCTGAAGAGTTTCTTGCGCCGCTTCTTCTCTTCAAGCCATAACATGTTGCGAAGCGGTAGTAAATTAGATTAGGCTCCCATAGATTAAATAATAACCATAAACAAAATTAAAAATTAAATAATTAAAATTAATAAGTTGGCGGTAGGCTAAATAAAACTTTAACAATACTCGTTGACACTTGACATCTTTGTCTTCCGTGATCACGGCCACTGAAAAGTGGCCGAAACGTCGGAAAAACCAAAATCAAATAAAATTACCGTGCTTAAAACCGTTAAAACGTAGTTTTATAATGAGACATAGTTTTAATATGTAAGTTCTTTTTTGTATTGGTGTATAATAAAGTGTTATTAAAGTATATGTATATATCTTTATATATATAATTCTTCTGTACGTGTGTTGACAGTGAACTCCTCCTAAACGGCTGGACCGATTTGAATGAATTTTTTTGTGTGTGTTCAAGTGTATTCGAGGATGGTTTAGATTTACAATTGGTCCCGGTAGGTGGCGCTGCAATCGGGTTCTAAATTTCTTCAGGGCAGAACAACGTCTGCCGGGACAGCTAGTATATATATAGAAAAGATGATATAAAATATTACAATAAAATTGTATGTCTAGTTACAAATTATTATTAGTCATGTCTTTGACATTCTCATATTCATTTACATACTGTAAATAAACTATTTCCAATAAAATTTTCTTAAGAGGCTTTTTAAAGAAATTTAAAGTATGCACTCCTAACATTTCTGGCAGTTTCTTCATTATTTTGTAATAAAGTGATTTCAATTAAAATTAAAGTTTTAATAGCTGATGTCTCTTAGAAGTGTTTTTTCTTTTATTCAAGTTACGCATTATAATTAAACAGTTACACTACTTACTTACTTATGGTTGTTAGAGGAATTAATAAGTTTAATTCAGTTTTGTTTTAATTTGATGTCTATTTAATTAGGTAAAGACTCTTCAATTAAGTAGAGCTAATTTTATTTTAAAAGAATCACTTTTCCAGTTATGGTTTACATGTTTCTAACTAAAATAAATGACCATGAGTATACATACATACATACATACATACATATATAACTTCACGCCAGTTCCCTTGCGGGGTAGGCACGAACAACAGAGCGCCATTTAGGCTTATTCTTACACACCTCACTTGCTTCTTTGACATTCATAACTCTTGTCATGCACGCTCGTCTGTTCTTAAGGCTCCTAACATCACCTTCTGCTAGTACACGATCAATTTGATCATGGAAAGTGTGTCGTGGCCTTCCACGACTTCTGCATCCATCTACTTTTGCATTGTATATCTGTTTATTGATTCTTTCATCATGCATTCTTTCTACATGTCCGAACCACCGGAGCACCATGAGTATATAAAGGCTTAATTATATTTTACGGTCATGATAGAATATGATTTGGTGATGATGACCCGAGATCAGAAGGCTGGCTCATATTTTGCACAACAAATAAGTATTGCCATACAGCGTGGCAATGCAGCCAGCCTTCTGGGCACGCTCCCCGTTGGCAGTGATCTGCTACGTAATGTATTTTAGTTTCAATGTCTATGTTTTTTTTTTAATAAAACACTAATCTTACTATATTTAAAAGTAGCTTTTTTAATCATGATCTTGAATCGGTAAATGAACCAATAAATGAAATAAAAATAATATGATTTCTATTAATTTCAGTCAAAATAGTGCAAGTAGGTATTTTACTTTTTTCTTGAGCCGAATGTTCGGCATACAAACCGAATTTCGGCCGAATGCCGAAGTTCGGCTCAAGCTGCAGAAATTCGGTCAAACCGAATGTACAACGAATTTCGGCCCATCTCTGATAAATACATAAATCTATACGACCAAGCCTGCGAGAGAATGAGATACGAGTTTTGCATTGAGCAACACAGATTATATAGTTAATAAGACCGATGATTAAACATAGGTCCAATTTGGACCGAAATAAAAGTGATAGTAATATATTTAGACTAAAACAGTGAAAAATTGAAAGCGATACATAAGAAGCTTATTTTGAATTATAGTGTGTTGACGGATGTAGGCTGAAGGAATTATATTTATACTAGCTGTCCCGGCAGACGTTGTTCCGCCCTGAAGAAATAAAATTCAGAACCCGATTGCAGCGCCACCTACCGGGTCCAATTGTAAATCTAAACCATCCTCGAATCCACTCTTGAATACACACAAAAATTCATTCAAATCGGTCCAGCCGTTTAGGAGGAGTTCACTGTCAACACACGTACAGAAGAATTATATATATAAAGATTAATAAAAGTTAGAGAAGAATTATTTGTGAGTATATTCTTTGAGGTTTCACTTCTAGTGCGTGTGAACTGCACATTTTTTTATTCGGCAGAGCGTAATCTTGAAGTGGTCCCATTGTCAACAAGTCAGGATCTGACGAGTGATTCCAGGGAAATTGAAAGCAATCATTATTGAAGAGCGCCTACACTCACCGAAAGGCATACTTGTTGTATACGCGTGCCAGTAGTATAATTTATTCAGGCGCTTAATATATTATACTAGCTGTGCCCGCGACGTCGTCCGCGTGGAATTTATTTTCAAAACCCCCCGATTTTGAAACATTCTTCATTGGTGCTCCGCGCCTATTGGTCTTAGCGTGATGATATATAGCCTATAGACTTTCTCGATAAATGGGCTATCTAACATTGAAAGAATTTTTCAAATCAGACCAATAGTTCCCGAGATTAGCACGTTCAAACAAACAAACTCTTCAGCTTTATAAATATTAGTATAAGATCTAAAGCTATTCAAGTGTAACTAAAAAGAAGATATTTACAAAAAAAATACAGATTTCAAACTAAAAAGCAAAAAATAATTACTTTCTACAACATCTAGAAGTCGGCGCCAAGTTGCAAAATGCACCGACTTCAAGATATTGTAGAATATATTAATTTTTTGCTTTTTAGTTTGTAGTCGGTTTTGTCTCTGTTAAAAAATAAGCTTTTTTAAAAAGGTTTTTAAATACAAGCTTTTGAGATCCTGGATATCATGTAGCAGCAGAGTGTTAGCCAAGACAAGTAAAACGAGCCCAAACATGACGGGTCTATCTTGTTTAGTACAGGAGTTCCTATGGCCACCTTCCGACTCCATCATCAGGTCAGCTCCATGGTACCATATTATTGCATTGTCACGCGATATACATATGCGTGCAAAATTTCAGCTCAATCGGAAACCGGGAAGTTGGTTAAATTTAACTTGCAAGATTCCAACCGAACTTACATACATAGGTACATCTATTGCAAGTTAATAAAAAGCTTGTAAAAATATTTCATATCGAACGTTGTGCAGGTATAAAATACGTCTTAACTAATGAAGGTTTAAAACTTGCATTAGCGTTTTTCTATGAATAAGAAGTTTGGGATATGAAATAAAACTAACAATAAAAAATTACTTAAAATTTAATTATTCACTTAATAATAACATTAAAATATTAATTACTTAAAGTTAGATCTATTTTTACATTATATACAGTTTATAATCAAACGAAAATACATTAATTAAGTAACAAAATTTTCTTATATTTATTTTAATGATGAAAATTACCAAAGGAGATGGATTCGCTTTCATACATACTACAGTTTGTTAAAAGAGGAGACTGATTTTAGGATTTCTTTTTAACGTCTTAATATTTTTCAGTAATTTTGAATGAATTAATCGTGTGGTATAAGTGTTTCCATATTATTAATTGTTGAATTTCATTCACACAATTTTTTTATTTTTTATTTATTTATTTAACAAGACAACAAAAATGATTACAACTTATTGAATTATACATAGCATAGAAAACCTCTGGGGTTTATATTATCGCTATGGATATCTACGTCTGTAGCATTTAACAATTTGGTTTAAAAAGTGCATTTTAAGTTTATTTTTAATATTTTTTGATGTAATGCTTTCCCTAAACTCAACGGGTAAGGGCTTGTCCACATCACTACGTCACGACATCGTCAACGTGAAACGGTGCGGTATCGCGGCGCGGTGCATCGACATGACGTGCTAATGAACGCTACGGCAACGTCGCCGCGGAACGACGCGTCGGACGTCGTCGAAAGCGATACGTGCCTAATGCGCTCGTTCAGTTCAAAGAGTACATTGTATATACAAGATTGACGTTTCATTGTCCTAGCTAAGTTGTGCAGAAAAATGACAGAAATTATTAATTGTATCTTAACAATAGCAGGAGCAGTATACGTCTTGTGCGGTTAATATCTATAAAGAGACTACTATTTCACAGGTTCGTGAGTGAAAAATGTACCGGAATTTTACAAGACAACGTGTAACGTTGCGGAATCGTGACGTGCATTTTTACGATACGGTAATGTAAATTTGCACATCACGTCGACGTGCCGCGCCGCGACACCGCACCGTTTCACGTTAACGACGTCGTGCCGTGGTGATGTGGACAAGCCCTAAGTCATTTAGCAAGCGCGGAACTAAATATGCAGTTGTGCGCTTGTCGTACATGTTATTTGCCCGACTCGTGACGAACCGATTTGAGCGATGGCTCTCGTATATACAGAGTGTTTCACTAGTATTTGTAGCTCTTTGTTAAAAAGTTGCCCTTTGTGCATCATTTTCTTAAACTAAAAATCAATTATGGTAATGAATAGCTTATTTTAATTGTGATTTTATTTTTAAGATTTCCCGTCTCCCAGGTAGAGTTTAGTGCTAATGTTTTACATTTAGTAATAGAATAGAATATAACGCTTTTTTTAAGGCTTTTTTCAACTCATTATATTTTTCTGGCCCAAAAATATGATATGGAAGAAGATTTCAATTATCCTTTAATTGAAATCTTCCATAATAGGGATACAGTTTAAATGATCTTGATATATAGAGATGTAATAAATTGTTAAATTTTATTACCTAAAAATTAAATATTGCTGCAGTAATTTTAAGATCCCAGATACTTTAGGTACTATAATTAAGAAATAAAATTGCTTTTTGTAATAATTAAAAACGCTTTCCCGTTGATTACTTGAGAGTCGTAAATTTCTAAATTGTCTAAGGCGGTGGTCTGATAGAAACGCCGTAGGTTGCGTATAGTCAAGTCAAATTAGGGGTGAGAAATCAGCGTGGGCGTAACTGCGTTCTAAGTCTCACGCTCTTCTTGCCATAAGCGCGGGGCACATGGGAGGAGGGTGGTTTTAGTGGAGTATTGAGTAGTCGAGTCTCCACACATGCCGGCGATTTGACTCTGGTGCCCATTCGTGGTGTCATCTCTCGTCGCTTTGGTCTAATCCCTACTAAAGGACCCGGTAGTGTGCGAAATGCATTTCCCCCGCTTAAAAAAAAATAGGAGTGAGAAAATATTATTAAATAATAAATATATACAAGTTATTTATTGTTAATGGTATTTCAATGATTCAATAACTTAATAGAAGGTATTATTAACTGAGATGCAGGGTCGACCCAGCATTCCAGTGAGTATGGCTGTGCGCTGCGAGCTCTCTGCCATCTATTTCAAAAACGGCTGACAAAATTTGTCGCAAATTTTATGCTCTACAATTTTTATAATAACTATTAACATCATTGGAGCTATAGGAACCGAGGTAATCGCGATAAACTTACTCTTCTGACCTTTGACCTTTAATAACTTACGGCGCAGATACGACAGTTTATGAGACTTTTCAGACAACTTTTAGAACATTAAAATGAAGGTGTATACAAGTTTACAGGTTATTATCTCTGATTCCGATTGACGACTTTTTTTGCTTATATATGAAACTTTATCTTGTTCGTTTGTTTATTACTTAAACGTTATCGTGTTCATTGAAAGTAGAGTAAACGCGGTCGAGATACGAGCACTGCGCAAAATCTGCGGAGTGACGCTCGCGGACCGCGTTCGTAATACCGAAGTAAGAGAGAGAGTGTCGAGGTGAAGGTAAGGAAAGCAATGCTCCGGTGGTTCGGGCATGTGGAAAGAATGACTAAACAGATGTACAACGCAAAAGTGGATGGATGCAGAAGTCGTGGAAGGCCACGACACACCTTCCATGATCAAATTGATCGTGTACTAGCAGAAGGATGTCAGGAGCCTTAAGAACAGACGAGCGTGCATGACGAGAGTTATGAATGTCAAAGAAGCAAGTGAGGTGTGTAAGAATAAGCCCAAATGGCGCTCTGCTCGTGCCTACCCCGCAAGGGAATTGGCGTGAAGTTATGTATGTATGTATGTGTTCATTGTATTCAAATTATTTTTTTGTGAAACATTCGTATTTATTATTGGCGTATAATCACGCCAATCTAATAATAATTTAGCGAGGTAGTAATAAACTCAATTGAGGCAGCTTCTTAATATGAAAATGCACTATAGTGGTTTAGTTCAGACGCCTGAAGCGGCGCACTTACTCTGCGCGGAATCCATACGTCGTATGCCGCGTCCGCTGTCATTCTCGAGCAATCCGGTGTAATATTACAAATACCCACTATAGAATATCCGTGCAGGAACGGAGAAAAAATACAATTTCCTGCGGCCGGGCGGCCTGTTGTAAGAGGCGATCAAACAACCCACAGCCAGCTGGTAGGGCATTTGCTCGACTGGATGGCTACCACCCCTGGTCTAAAGTATGTCGCTATAACAACCTTGAGTTGTGTTCCGGCATTAGTGACCAGGTTCCAGTTTCCCTTAAGAGAGCAGCAGCGCATTTGTAGCACCTTTGGTGTTGCAAATGTCCATAGGCGATGGTAATCGCTTTCCATCAAGTGGGCCGTCTGCCTGTCTGCCGAACTCCTGCAATAAAAAAAAAGAAATGACTCAATACCATATATACCAGACTAAAACTATCGACCATATAGCTTTAATTATTGTTCTGAGTAGAAGGCTCTCCACATTCTCGTGAGAGCTGGAAAGGAGGGGGTGAGGAGAATGTGGCACGGATTCCACGTGTGTGTTCGCGCATTCTTGCGATATTATCGTGATGCTCACGCGAGATCATCGCAAGAATGTGGAAGGCCCATAAATAATTAGGATTATTATTATTCAAACATGTTTTCTATTCGTTAATATTGCATTAGTTCATAAACTCATTTAATCATAACAGTATCATTACACGTCAAGGATTTGTATGTATCATAATGAATTTGTAATTAATAGTGTGCTAAATTTTCATACTTATCAAAATGTCATAAATTTTCTAATCAATACCCTGGCGTCCTCTAATAGGCGCGCGATCAAAATGGATAATTACAGTTATATTTTCATCAGTGAACGAAAATTAGGTTGGAAATGGGCAATTTTAAATATTCTCGGGAAGCAATAGGTATCTACACGTTCAAAACAAGAACTCTCATAGGAACCGTGCTAAAGTAGCAATTGCATAAATAGTGCTGTTTCATTTTCCCGTATGATACAATTCGGTGTGTGGAATAGAGAGGGATATACTGTTTACCTTTCGAAATTACGATGGTTATTTGTCAAATCTCCGTATTTCGATTAATACCAGTGATGGGAAAATCATATTATAGTATCGGTAAGATTGAGAAGCGCCCGGCGTTGGCCATTGCACAGGCGCAGGGTCTTTAAGAACACCAGCGGCATGAGCCATGCATGCTCTTTAGAAGTATCGCGAGCGGCACTGCACTATACGTAAAGCCGGCACTGCTTTCAAACTATTGAAGGTGTGCTCGATTAGCGACTTCCTAAGCCTGTAAGTTCAACTACATATTTATTAAGGGCTTGAAATACCGGTAAAAATGCGGTATCGTTATTTATGCTAATTTCAGATGACGGTAAAAAATAGATATCGTTATAAAACTTACCGTTATTTCTAGCCATTTTACCGGTAAAAAAATATAACGTCAATACTATTTTTATCGGTAATTACCGTTATAACTATTTGTTACCATCGTCGTTCTCTTTCACTTGCAAAGATTGTCAAACGGCACTATTCGTCTAAAGTATGTCGCCATAACAACCTTGAGTTGTGTTCCGGCATTAGTGACCAGGTTCCAGTCTCCCTTAAGAGAGCAGCAGTGCATTTGTAGCACCTTTGGTGTTGCAAATGTCTATAGGCGATGGTAACCGCTTTCTATCAAGTGCGCCGTTTGCCTGTCTGCTGAACTCCTGCAATAAAAAAAAAAGTATATTTTTCGAAAATACCGGTAATTACCTATATTTTTAAAGGATAACGTTTTCAAGCCCTAGTTCAAACAACATATTTAAAAGTTTAGCTATACTTTTACGCCTTGCTGGACAGGAGTACAGCAAAGCAGAAAAAAGAAGAAATATCCCGACACAGCGTTGTTTTCATTGCCAACATAAATAGACTTAATTGATATATTAGAGGTTTTTTTTGGTGGTTTATTCCTAGAGTGCAGTAGACGGGTTGAAGACCCACCTGATGATAAGTGGTTACTGTTGCCTGTGGACATTTGCAACACTAACGGTAATACCAATATGATCCCAAACTGGCCTATCCAGAAAAGCAAACGCCCTACCACGTGGTAGTGATTTTGGAAGCTTGTACTATTTTCTATAATATTATGAAATTCTAAATGTGCCGTGTCTGTACATTAAAGCTATTTGAAAAAAAAAACAACTGGAATGGAATATAATGGATGGAATTATTTAAAATGGCCAGATTAAAAAAAATCGACTTCCAACGTGAATTTTTTACTGATCAATAGCAAATTTAATATTATAAAATGTGTGATTTTATTATTATCCCCGGTATCTCACGGGAATTTTCTCAGGATTGGTTTGTAGTTGTTCGGGTGCGTAAAAATTAGCTTATTCCGACAGAATTTTCACTAAAACGATAGCTGCGGTACTTTGTGTCCCGAGTATCCCGTGGGAATGTCAAGTCAAGCGTGGACGAAGTCGCGTGAATATTCTAGTATATACATACAAAAACATTTAGTGAAAAATTATATAACTAGTGCTGAGGTTAAAACTTCGTTGCGTAATTTAGGAGTTAACGAATATACACACAGATGAACAGACGTGGAAAATGACGTTGTTTTGTACTATGTAAAGAAGATGAAGCTATTCGTTAACGGCCTAATTTTTAACGCTATAAATAAGACGCACTTGGACACAGTCAATAACTATAACATTATCCCAGGTGTGAATATAAGCATATTAAAAAAAAAGTATTTTTATTTTATTTTTTATTGCGGGAGTTCAGCAGACAGACAGACGGCCCAATTGATGGAAAGCGGTTACCATCGCCTATGGACATCTGCAACACTAAAGGTGCTATAAATGCGCTGCTGCTTTCTTAAGGGAGACTGGAACTTGCTCACTAATGCCTGAACACAACTCAAGGTTGTTATGGCGACATACTTGTAAGTAATATTTAAGAACTAATTTTGGAATAAATATTTTGATATTTCTCCTACCTAGCATTTCTTATATGCTAAGATGTTAATGACAGGTTACCTTGAAATCTATCCCTCACCCTAAAGCCAATATTTCACTTCATCCAAGCGCAAGCGAATTTCTTAAAAGAACAAACTCAATTTGTCCCCGATTTACAGTCTTATTTAAAAGGGGATTTCTTTCTATTATTATTCAGAAGTATTTGGCACAAAGTGTATATTCTGTAATAACGAAGATTCGTTTCATATATTTTTCGGTGATTTTCATTACTAATAGTTGTTATCTGCGATAAGTGTATATTTGTTATATAAATACCTTGAAAACAAAAATATACTATACAAAAAAAAACAAAGGATTTAGAGAGAGGGAAAACCTATATATATGACAATATATAATTTTCTGTATTAAACATTTAAAAACATAATAGTATGCATTAATATTTATGACATGACTTAAGCCTTCGACTACGTGTCACAAAACTTTACTAAATAAACTTGAAGCATATCAAATACGAGGAACCGCACTACAATGAATTAAATCGTACTTAGAAAACAGAACTCAATATAAAATGATAATCAACAATGAAACTAGAATTGAAGATATATATAGATATACATATAACACCACACAAGCGCAGTGTGAAACATGGTGTCCCTCAGGGCAGTGTGCTAGGCCCTCTACTTTTAAATACTTATATAATTTATAATTGATAAATTGTTATTTAGTTCTAATTATATATATAATGGAAATAAACAAGTAGTGAAGGATAATAATAGCACTTTTCCCAAAGAAATAAGTTACAAAAAGAAAGTCTCTTAAATAGAAAATGTTAGAACGGAACTCAGTCTTCAGAGACAAAGGTGACCGGAGGAATAAAAAAAAAGTATATAAGTATTTGACGTCACTCAATGTTACAGAGACCAGAATAAGACTGTCGACCCCAGTCAACGTAGGCGCACAAAGTTTTAATCTCACTCGCAAACATCAAAGAGGGTCGACATGGATTTTGCCACCAATCTACGGACTTATTTGCACAAGGGAATCGAACGACATGCCTAATATTTGGGTTGAAATTACACATTCTTTGATAGCTTGTTTCGTGAGGAAATCGTTTTATGTTACTTAAAGAAAATTGTCATGATTGTAAAACGGTGAAGTTTTGCGTTAGCACATCGCCCCGTAGTCTCCCTGCTCCATCTGGTGTAATGTTAATTATTGACTGTTTCACGCAAATGTAGCGATGGGTTTAATGCGTTATTTTTGATGCATTATTGTTTATGATGTTAAACATTAACAGATAACGTATGTATATACATTACTGTAGCTAATTATTAACGACGTTACAAACAAACAGGTGTTCCATATAAACATACACTTGAATCATTCAGTGATTGTAATCGTTGTGTTCATCATCATGTGTTCTTTCTTTCTTCCTAATTATCGCCTTGAAGCTCAGACAGGTCAGCCTCTCCACTCTGTCTTTCCAGCGATATTTAGGACAGCCGACCGGACGCCGACCTACCGGCCGTCCCAACTAAGCTTTCGTATCCGTGTTACGTGACCGAGCCAGCAGAGGCGGTGATTTATCTATTATTTTGGACTTGGCCGCGAAACTTTCAATTTCGAGGTTGGTTACAACCCTTCAGCTACCATCCTCTGTCTTTGTTGGACCCAGAGTGCCTTGTAATCAAGATTCTAATATGACTCTACCACATTTAAAACCTCTCAATGATTGATACTAGGTCTACAGTGATTCACTCAACACACGCGCGTAGACAGCTTCCGAATGTGGCGATCCCGTGCTGATCGGGTGGCTTTAAAGGTCTACATGTCTATAATCTTAACCTGAATGCGTCTTAAGACAAGCAATATTTTATACGTTGTACAGACGCGGTATGAAAAGGTTCGTCACCTTAAAGTCTACTTTTGATTGCACGCGAACATTTTAATAAATGTTACATTTATCAAATATAGAAAAGTGAAAAAAGAAAATTGCAAAGTTGACAATGACGACATTGAGATTAACAATAAGTAACAAAGAGGATATAATCACTACGCTTATCATAAATTATATCTAAACCAATAAAAATATATAGTAAGATAGAAAATCAAACAACTTTGATCTTAGTATTTTTTTTATTGCAGGAGATCAGCAGACAGGCAGACGGCCCACTTGATGGAAAGCGGTTACCATCGCCTATGGACACTTGCAACACCAAAGTTGCTACAAATGCGCTGCTACTCTCTTAAGGGAGACTGGAACCTGGTCACTAATGCCAAAACACAAGTCAAGGTTGTTATGGCGACATACTTTAGACCAGTGGTGGTAGCCATCCAGTCGGGCAAATGCCCTACCACGTGGCTGTGGGTTGTTATGTCGCCTCTTACGACAGGCCGCCCGGCCGCAGGTAATTATATTCTCTCTCCGTTCCTGCACGCATAAAAAGTAAAGTAATTTGAAACTTTATTGTCAAACAGTTAAACATAATTTTCTATGGAACAGTCTGTTCTGTGACTTAGTTTGAAAGGGTAAAATGAGCTCGTGGAACGTTAAATAAATCAATTTGAAAACCGGTGAAACTTTTCATACCGCGACTACTATGTCCTGCGTCATATGTTTTAAAAGTTGAAAACGCAAGATTAATATAAATAATGCTGATATTAGACAGGTCAACCAAGTTGAATCTATTTGGTTGAAAGTCACAGAACTAAAAGGACACGATGTTGTTCAATGAAATTCAATGATTAAAGTATATCTTAATATATATAAATCTCGTGTCACAATGTTTGTCCTCAATGGACTCCTAAACTACTTGACCGATTTTAATCAAATTTGCACACCGTGTGCAGTTTGATCCGACTTGAAAGATAGGATAGCTTAAATTTGGACCCGGTAGGTGGCGCTGGAATCGGGTTCTTAATTTTATTTCTTCAGGGCAGAACAACGTCTGCCGGGACAGCTAGTAGAATATAGGTATGGCTTCATCTGCGATTGTTCGACAGTTATAGGCCGTTTCACGCAGATATGCGTAGGTATTATTTGTTAATGTTCTTAAAAATTTACAAATAATAATAAAAATACATATACACTAATATGGCTATGCGTTACTGCCGTTATTTTTTAATGCATTAAATAAAACACTTTCGGCCACGGTCTAAACCTTTATAACATTAATACAGGTGCGACATTGGATCACTTTAGTTAATTCATCCAAATAGAAAGAAGGAAATGAAGTGAAGTGAAGAAGTAAATACTCAAAAGGCAAACACTCACATTATATAACCTAAGGAAGTTACGTTTGTGCTGTGGTAATATCCAGCGGATCACTCTGGAACCAATCATACACCCAGACCATAGTAAAGAACATAAAAGCGCACTAGTGTGGCCATAGCTTTAGTAATTATGAAAAGGGGTGAACTGAGGACCATATTAAACAACACGAAGGCGCACTAGTGTGGCCATGGCTTTAATAATTACGAAAAGGGTAGAGCTGAGGACCATAGTAAAAAACACAAAGGCGCACTAGTGTGGCCATAGTTTTAATAATTACGGAAAGGGTTGAACTAAGGCCTTAGAAAACAACATAAAAGCGCACTAATGTGGCTATACCTTTAATAATTACGAAAAGGGTTGAACTTAGGTCTATAGTAAACAACATAAAAGCGCACTAATGTGGACATAGCTTTAATAATTACGCAAAGGGTTGAACAGAGGACCATAGTAAACAACACGAAGGCGCACTAATGTGGCCATGGCTTTAATAATTACGAAAAGGGTTGAGCTGAGGACCATATTAAAAAACACAAAGGCGCACTAGTGTGGCCATAGTTTTAATAATTACGGAAAGGGTTGAACTAAGGCCTTAGCAAACAACATAAAAGCGCACTAATGTGGCCATAGCTTTAATAATTACGCAAAGGGTTGAACAGAGGACCATAGTAAACAACACGAAGGCGCACTAATGTGGCCATAGCTTTAATAATTACGCAAAGGCTTGAACAGAGAACCATAGTAAACAACACGAAGGCGCACTAATGTGGCCATGGCTTTAATAATTAGTCCCCTTTAAGAGAGCAGCAGCGCATTTGTAGCACCTTCGGTGTTGCGAATGTCCATAGGCGATGGTAACCGCTTGCAATCAACTGGGCCGTCTGCCTGTCTGATGAACTCCTGCAATAAAAAAAAAAAAAAAAAAAAAACTGAGGACCATAGTAAACAACACGAGGGCGCACTAATGTGGCCATAGCTTTAATAATTACGAAAAGGGTTGAACTGAGCCGGGGAAGGGTATTTCCGAAATGAATTTTCTCTTAATTCCCTTTGAACAAACTTTCCTTACCTATTAAATTATCTTAAATAACTTAAAATATAAATTTCAACCAAACTCGATTTCTGCCTGGTGGAATTATCTGCCAATCAAAAGGGTAGAAAGTATTTTTGATATTTAATGAAATTTTGAAATATAAATCTGATTATGAAGCTCGGTGAATATTGTTTTATTTAACATAATATTTTCTTCATGCACATTTTGGAAAAAGTTATTTTTTTTTGTAAAACCGTAAAAAACTGAACTTGTTATTAGCTTTTACGTCAAGTTTCATCAACCAATTTATTGATGTACGAGCGGCCCGGCGCGGTTTCACCCGCGCTCTGTTCCACTCCCGTGGTATATAGCCTCATGTTATTATAACCTATGACACTCCCTGTGAATGTAGCTTTCTAACAATAAAAGAATTGTTAAAATCGGTTTAGTAGATCCAGAGCTTACCCCCTACAACGTCACTAACTCACAAACTTTACCTCTTTATAATATTAGTATAGATAACTTAGCACAGTTAAAGCCCATGGTCAATACGTGAACGGGATGCTATGTAAGTACAGATATTTTATTTAGGTTTATGGCTTGGCAGCTAGGCCTTTAAGCCAGATCTTAGATTAGAAAGCCTATATAGCTCAGTTGAACTGTAGGTTATCAACTGGCGTTCAACGGAGTCCTAGTGACAACTCGAAAGGCCACATTTGACTATACAGTTCACATTCCTCACAAAAACACATAGTTACTATCGATATCCTATAACTACTGTTCATTTTAGAGTGATTTTACACATTTTTAGAAAATAGAACTGCACAGCACAACATCTCCTTTCAGTTCCCGCCAACAACTCCTATAAGTACAGATAATATAATAGCTGTCGATGAGATTGAACATTTTTGACGATATACACACTTGCCCAATTTTATCGACAGATCTAACAGTGATATTTATATATTAGAATAGGCCCGCGACTTCGTCCATGCTTGACTCGAAATTCCCGCGGGATACCCGGGATAAAAAATATCACACGTTTTATTACATTAAATTTGCTATCGATGAATTCAAAATGATTTTTATCTGGCCATCTTAAATAATTCCCAGAAAAAAATCTCGCGTGATCGCTCGGGATGAAAGGAAGCGTAGAGTTTAAGTCTAAGAATTTGCTGCCGACCAGCGAAAAACGCATCGAAATCGGCCCAGCAGTTTTTACGTGAATCCAAACAGATAAGAAATCTAAAAAAATGCATCGTTTACTTTATATATAGTATTTTCTAGATGTTTTTTTAAATAGCTTCAATTTACATACACGGCATCTTTAGAATTTTATAATATAATAGATGAAACACACAGTTTTACACAACTTTTGATTCCCATTGGCACTTTTCATTTTCGCAAAAAACTGCGGACCGATTTCTCCCATGTGAATAATCCATATTGACATTTATTCACAAGCGGAAATGTTAGTGTTGCTTGCTATGCTTTCCTAGCTCTGTTCCGCTTACACGAGTTGTATATTGTCGTGCGCTTCTAAAATTGGTCTACTGTAACGACTGGCCTCCTTAGTCGCCATAATCGCAAATGCTAAAATTTCGGTTATGTCAGTCATTTTGGCGTATTCGGCCGTTTTGGTGATTTCGGCTATTTCAGCCATTTCGGTAATTTTTGTCAGTTTAGTCATTTTTGTCATTTTGTAGTTTGCAATTAAAAAGACGGGGCATAAATAAATAAAACAAGAACGATTTGAAATAGAGATGAAATATTGTATGAGAGACTAATCATTTCTCATGTTTTTATAGATATAAAAAATTATCATCTATTAAAAAATGCTATAGTAAGTCAATATGTCTGTCTGTTAAGCTTTTACGGAATAACTACTGAGGGTACTTAGTGGATCGGTTTTGCTGTAATTTTGTACAATTATGTAGTTTTAATTCCGAGATTGGATATTTTACCGGGAGATGGGATAGTTTTCGATATAAAATGAAGTGAATCTTCCGGGGGCAAATAACACTAATATAAAAAATTTATACAATGTAACCTGTATTAACGCCTGCTCTATAAATAAGAGGCACGTATTAGAGTTTGACGAGTTTGGTAAACTCCAGTATATAATGTTTTTGAATTCAATTGCTAGAATGCCTCCCAAAACAAGAGAAGACATTACTGTGGCTACGTTCCATTAGGAACTCACAACGACCTCATTCACGACCGCGATTTATCCCGTTCCACTTGCTTGCCGGTGTTACAATAGTAAACCCAAGTGGAACGGCTATTCGACCCACCTATCGACATGGGTCGTTATAAGCGTTGTGTGATCGAAAATGATGACGTCATTAGTGACGTTTTCGCTACGACCACAACGGCCGCGGTCGCCTTGTGGAACGGCTAACTGAGCATTTTGGGCGTTGTGAGCTACTAATGGAACGCCCTGCGTATTGATATGATAAGTGTTTCAATTGCAAATATAAACCAGTCTCTCATTGAAGATATAGGTCCCGGTCAGCTCTGACACCGCTGGCCGTCACAGTATTATCACACATTTCGAATAATTTTGATAATATAATTATTATTTATCTACTATCGTAATTAGCACGTTTATTAAAGTTTTAAACAACGTTGATATTATTGTTTATTATTAATTACAATTTAATAACAATAAGTTTTTGTAATTCTTTCTTTTCCTACATTAATTATAATTCTTTTAATAAAATTTCTATTATTAAAATAAACAACATAACTGTTTAATAAATTTTCATTATATAATTTTGAAAACTATTAATCTAATATTAAAACAACATTTTATTATAATTATTATTTATTCAATCTAAAATTATTTTTTCCATTTCGAAATAAAAGCAGTTTTTCAAAAAACTATTTATTACTTTTAATATAAAATTTCAAATTACAACTTAATAACCTAACGTTCAAGAGTGAACCACACTATAACGAAGGGAACACTAACTTTATTAGGCTAAGCACCAACTTATATTTAGCTTCATTTTAAAGTTGCTGCTAACGCAAATAGGTGCTTAGCCGCATTTGCAATAATCAGAAAAGCAGGACTAATTTACCTAAAGGTTTTGGTGGAGATAAAATTAGTAATGTTACAAGTTGGGCCACTTGCATACCTATTGTTACATGCCGACAAAGAAATGCTGTCCACCTTGTTTATTGCCCCTCCCGCATTCGGAGTACTTTTGTTTACTTCGTATTTAAAATTTCGGTTAAATTGGTTTGGGCATTGGAAAGAATGACTAAACAGATATACAATGCAAAAGTGGATGGATGCAGAAGTCGTGGAAGGCCACGACACACCTTCCATGATCAAATTGATCGTGTACTAGCAGAAGGTGATGTCAGGAGCCTTAAGAACAGACGAGCGTGCATGACAAGAGTTATGAATGTCAAAGAAGCAAGTGAGGTGTGTAAGAATAAGCCTGAATGGCGCTCTGTTGTTCGTGCCTACTCCGCAAGGGAACTGGCTTGAAGTTATGTATGTATGTATGTATTTAAAAATTGCAATTAGACAATAGCTTATTGTTGTTGTCTTCGACTTTGTTGGCCTTCTGCAGAAATAGATAACCAGGTGTGCAAATTACTATTTCTCGGAAACTCAGTGCACCCGGTCGATTTTTTTTGTACTGTATAGTTAGTATAAAACAATGCCCGAACGGAGGGGTGGGGCAGTCAAGCGACGACTACGATACGAGTAAGACGTGTGTAGTACTCTCGATTAGCGATATAGTGACGGACTTTGCGCGTGTTGAATTACATCGAATCGTGCAGTGAGAACTGGTTGCATCCAGTTTTGTTTGTACCTGTTTTATAAGTTTTCGTACAGTTCTAATAAACTCGATAGTAATTCCAACGGCATTTGTTTATATTCGAGGCCTGTAGCTCGTAACAGTAACAATAGTAGGATATCATATTTTATTAGTGAAATGTGCCTGTTCAAGCTGCAAAAAGAACTCCCTTATTTGGTGTCAGTTAAAAATATATCTATATAGCTGATGAGGGTTTTGTTACATAATTCTAGCCTATTTGCCTGAGAATTATTTTTAACACGTCGAATACTTAATACTGTCTAAATAGAGAAATTGTGCAAAGCCATATTTAAAAAATTAAAGAATTAATTATCTAAAAATTACACAATTATTTGAAAGTCATAAAATTTAATATAATATTCATTGTTTAATATATTATACAAAAATAAAGATTAATTTTGATGGTTTTCAACAACTCAAAATCGAATCAGCGTTTTTTTTTTCAAATTAAATTTTATTGAGGATTTTTTTTTGTGTAATTCACACATAATTATAATTTTATCTACTTCCTACTTTCTATGTCCTTACACTTTTGTTTAGTAACATTTGAATAATTTTGGGTAAATTAACCTTATAGTACGCGCAAAGCCAAAATGCGCCCAAATTAAAGTTTTGTAAGTTTGCACTGGTACTGTCGAGTATTACGGCCTGGCCACAACCTCGGGCGTAGCGACAGGATTGCGACGATCGACACGAAGTGTTTTTTTAACCGGTCATCTCCAGTTTCGTTGGAGGGTGTCTTGCTAAATAACATGAGAATATACTCGATCTTGGTGCATGTAGTATCGGACGCCCTTCAGCCAGTTGGACCGCCGACCTGCGTAAGGTCGCCGATAGGCGCTGGATGAGGAAGTCGGAGGACAGGGATGAATCACGCTGACTTGGGGAGGCCCACGTCCAGCTGTGGACTGGGATTGACTGGCGACGAGGATACTCAACCTTACTCAAGTTAATAGTATAAATATATGTACATTTTCTCTAATTTATAATAGAACAATATAAAACAGTATTTCTTTCACTAAACTATTGAAACTACTAATCAAATTATAAACGTATTTTTGCTTAATTTAGATCACGTTTAAAAAGTTTCTGTAAATGCTTGAAATAATGTGTTTGGACATGACACGTGACGAATTGTCACATACTTCGTACATCTTAGTACTAATAATACTTTTATTTTTGTCGCTCGTCGCGTCGCACTTCGCCGTCGCTCATAGTGACAAGACCGTGGCTAGCCCATAAAAGTGACGCAAGGGGCGACAAAAAAATCATTTCTTGCGACGCCAACCACTTCATGTCAGTTGTTTCAAAACCCGAGTATGTGGCCAGACTGTAAACGTTTACTACACCTGATAGTACGTAGTGCGAAAAAAACGGCATGCAAATTCAAATAGCGTGCGAGCGAACTTCAGAAACGCATTAAAGTTTTGCGTAGATACTTTTCTGATTATTGCTTACTTGGTTCACCCATCACTTCATGTATCGCACTCAACATTGAGCGTTGTATTTAATATCACATTATTAATTTAAAAAAATCAAGACTTTCGTTATCTAGGCTCAACATCAGCCCTAACAACAAATTTATTCTTCTCCTCTTCTAAGCCATAAAAACAAACACTTTTATTTCTCTTATAATTATAATCAACTGAGGAACCCAGATTTCTTGGCAGTGTATGCGATCTTAAATCAAAATCACTCTTAAGATAATAGTCATATATCAATTTTGGTCCTTCATCGAAGTATTGACTATAATATCCGTCGTAGTTATCGAAGGATATACTTTTGTATGGATCTAAATGACATGTGTGAGGTTGGAATGACCCCTCGGGACATGTGCGTGGTTCGAACGGGTACCACGTGTCCGGGGGGGTTGGGGCCCAAGGCGGGGGCCCCGAGGGTCATCCTCAGCGAATCGGCTTGGAGACGATGATGACGTCAGGTGCCGAGCGGGTTGTCTCGGTGCTGATTGGACGCCGCTCGGGTAGTTTTTTCTCTGGAAGGCCAAATACTCATTAAAGGTACATTTTCAAGGAAGAAAGTACGAGAGTAGACTTCTTCGTAATTCTTGGACGTATACTGTCAAAAAGTCAGAGAAAAATGTCCTGAAGTGATGTGTAATTTGGAATATGGGAGCTTTTAGGCCTTATATGCACAATGCGGTTAGCCGGTTTCGGGCCGCCAGAATAGCAACCCCAACAAGCGATTGAGTACTGTTAATTACCTAACTGCATAGGGTGGATAGCAACCGTCCGACTGGCTACAGATGAAGGTGACCAGATTATGAAAATCGGTTTTACATACATATTTTCTCACCTGGGACCAGCCGAATAGCTGACTGGAGTACACCTAGCGACATAGTACGTATGAGCTCTAATAATTAGTTTTTTACAGATCTATTTACCTCCATAGTTACGCTTCCATTATTAGCTTCTAACAACAATAGAAAATGTTTGCGCTGACCCTATACACCTAAATCAAATAATAAAACGGAAAACTCGTTTTACATTTCTTTTTACGTTTCCCATCTCCTCCGATGGGAAGAATTACAAACCCTCCCTATGCAAAGACAGAAGGAAGACGCCGGGGGCCTGGGTCCGTCAGTAGTGGAAGAGGTCGATGGGACAGCGCCTGCGGGCTCGCGGAGTGGTCATGGCGTTTACTTGTAGCCCTGATATAAAGTGAAGGAATACTGAAGGGTTTTAATGGGTATCTCTGACCCGGGTGGTCATAACATTGCTTCATACGTGCTATCACCACTCCAACGTGGCAAATCCCACACGCCGCCACCAAGCTTCCCCGCGACGAATACACCTCGGTTGGATTTTCTCTTGTTTTTGTGTCTCCTGAGGACGTTAATAATTAATTGTTAAAGACTTACGTGGCTTCATAGACTCCTGCTTTGGAACCTGTCGTAGCAGTTCGATGTGGATCTCTGATGTATTTGTGGCAGCTGGTGGAGAGTGCCTAGCTATCGTCGCTCCCGAGTACCCGAAGGTTGAGAAGCCTCGGCTGTTTGACCCTGAACCTGTTGAATAAACATTATTATCACGCCTGTTTCCCAAAGAAGTAGTTACAGTTTATGGGCCTCCATTTGTTAAGATCTTGATTCACGCCTGTCGTTTCAACTACTTTTATTAATCTCTTCATAGACGATTATATCTTGATATATGACTTTAAATTATCTCTGATTTGATTATAGTGAATACGAGAAGAATGAAGAGTGAAAAGAACATATAAACTCATTTTCATATTTATATATTAATATAGATCGTTCACCGTCAGTTGGGCGTTTAGCGTTACTTCCTTAAGCCGCTTTGCTTGTGTACGTAATTGTTCTCAAGAACGTTTCTATTGCACACAATGAGGGTTTGAATGAGTTGTCAGCTGATATTTTCCCTCAGCCCTATGATATCGTTTTCTTCAAAATGTAATACATGTGGTATTGCAAATATCCACAGGCAACGATAACCATTTTCAATCAAGTGGATAGTCAGTATGCCTGTTTTATAAGTGAAACAACATGCTTTAAAAAAGATATAGTTTTTATAACCTAAAAATTGTAACCCGTCTTAAAGCTATATAGATTGAGATCCCAGTCACTCCAGACTTACGTGATTTTAGGAAAGATGAAACTTTCAGTATCGGTAGTTTAACATAAACTTAGAAAGGAATGGATACTCGTTAAGCTGAAATCGAGGCCATTTTATCGTTAAACGTGGAAAATAATCATGCTAACTTACGTCAAAGTAGAGAGGCTAGTTTTTACATATGTCATATATACTATTGTTATAAACGAAGATATACAGTTGCTATACACTTCCTGTGAGCCATAACTTTTGACAGACACTTTAAGAAAAAATGAGAACTCACGTCATTTTAGGAAGGCTGAATTTTATATATATTATCAAGTATAATATTTTAAAATATTTTCCAATGAGCCAGACAACTCTGACGGGCCAAACATCTTCCCATGGTTATTTTCCACCTTTGATAGCTACTACCTGAAAAATGGCCCCGCTTTCAGCTTAGCGAGTATTCATTCCTTTCTAAGTTTATGTTAAACTAGCGATCCTAAAAATTTCATCTTTCCTAAAATCACGTAAGTCTGGGGTGACTGGGATCTCTATCTAATAGTGTTCGATTTATTTCCGAACATATAATTTAAGTTTTTTACTGTGGTAATTTTTGTTATAATATGTTTTTTCTACCATGGTAACATTCTCTTCTAAATTACCCTTCTGCTGTTATGTTTGTTGTTCTTGTATAAATATTTCATTTAATAAATATAATTAACTTTACTGACCACGTTTTTAATTATACATGTTAGTTGTGGTCCTAGGAACGCCGGAATTGTGTTAGTTTGCAGATTTAAGTGCTATTTGCTAAATTCATTTGAAAAAGCGTGTTGGCGTCATACGCCATATTTACACGAAGAAAGCGAATATTATTCGTACGATGGTAAATGGTACTTGGCAGCTACACGACCAGCAGCATGTTCGGATACCTCTGAGGTCAGGGGGTCTGGATTTCATATCGTGAAGATCGTTGAGAGGATCAACCGAAAATTTACAAACCGGCACGAACCGGTTTAGTGAAAAACAAAACACGATCACAAAAGAATCTCTACACCAAGGGTCAACCTGCGACAGCATCTAAGGAGTGTTGGTTTATGAGCACCGGGATTTTCAACTTCTGCGAGAGACGAATCTCTACCGTTGCTGTGTACCTGCGGCGCGCGTGCTGTACTACATATCTTGCTGTTCGCGTTTCGTTGTACGTGTGTTTATATGTGAAAGTGTTATTGTGTGATAGTGTTTGAAGTGCATTTCACACTCGTAAACAATGCAGGAGTCATTAAAAAAATTGCGTATGCAGGCAGGACAATTAAAAGGTACTGTAACTAGGTTAGAAAATTTTATAAATGATGTTGCTCTCTTTGAAAAGGCCAGTGCTGAAATGCTTTCTACTAGAAAGGATAAATTAATTACAACTTTTAAAGATTATGAACGAGTGCAATTAGAAATAATGGCAATAGATCCAGAGGAATCTGAAAGCATTGAGGTACTGCAGGAGAGATATTATACTATCATATCTAAAATTACTGCACAGTTAAAAGTTTTAGCTCAATCTGATTTATCAAAAGACTCAAATGTAGCATCTTCAAAGTTGCCAAACATAGATATACCTATTTTTAGTGGCAAAGATTTCACTAAATATACACCATTTATGGATTTGTTTGTTGCAGTTTTTCATAATAATAGTTCATTGTCAAATGTTCAAAAGCTTTTTTATCTAAGAAAATATTTGTGTGAAGAAGCCTTAAATGTTATTATTAATTTGCCTCTAATAAATGACTCCTATCCAAAAACATTAGAACTATTAAAAAAGAGATATGACAACAAAAGTCGGTTGATAACTAATCATATAAATATTATACTTGAACTGCCAGGTATGCAGAAGGGTACTGCGGCCTCTATAAGGTCATTTATATCAGAAGTGCAGCAGCAGATTTATGCTTTAAAAAATCTAGGGCAACCTACTGATCAGTGGGATATGCTGCTTATATCTATTTTAATTAAAAAGTTAGATCAATATACTAACAGAGCGTTTCAATTAGATAGGAACCAAGATATATTGCCAACGATGGCAGAGTTTCTATCATTTCTAGAAAAGCGTGCTACTGCGCTTGAAGATAGTGGAGATAGAGCTGCTCATGAGAGTTTCTCCAAAAAGGTATTTAAAATTACTAATGTTGCCACCAATAGTGACATTAGGGAAAATAAAAAGTGTAGATTTTGTGATATGTATGGCCATTTATTACATCTTTGTCCTAAATTTAAAATGTCATTAGAGCAGGATAGAATACATTTTGTAAACATGCATAAGCTGTGCATTTCTTGCCTAAATGAACATAAAGGTAGATGTAGGTACAATTTTAAATGTAAAATTTGTAAATTGGGTCATAATACACTTCTGCATAAGACTGAAAATCCTGTGAATGAACCAGTTACTCTGCTTTCTAATAGTTCTTGTGCTCATACATTGTTGCCTACTATAAAGGTAAAATTATATGATGTAAAAGGGCAAGAATTTTTTGTCAGAGCGCTACTCGATAGTGGCAGTCAGGTGTCTTTCATAACAAAGGCTTTAATGCATAAGTTACCTGTGAGTCCATTGGCTCAAGAGACCAATATTATTGGTATAGGTAAGAAAGAAAATAAATTTCACCAATATGTAAATATTGAAATACACTCTCCAGTGCAAAATATACAAATAAATGTAAAATGCTATATCATTAATTCAATAACGAACCCACTACCTCAACAATATATCAAGGTATCAAACCTAGCAATACCTGAGGGTATTCTCTTGTCTGATGATAATTTCAACGTTCCTAAAGAAATTTCTCTGTTATTAGGAGCTGATGTATACTTTAGTATCTGTATCAATGGGAATATTAAGTTGCCCAATGGGACGCTGTTGCAAAACACATTATTTGGGTATGTTGTAGGGGGAATGGTATTTAATGGTCCGGAAGATATTGCTTCTGTTTCAAATTTAGCTATTTGTGATCCTGAAAAGCTAGATGATGTGATGGAACAATTTTGCCTAAGTGAAAAGGCCCCTGGGGAACCTGGGACATCCAAGAAGCACTCTGAGGATTTAGAGATAGCGGAGAAAACATTTAAAGCTAGTGTTCAATTAAATAATAATACTTTTTTTGTTGATATACCTCTTGTGGCTGACTTGTATAGCCTAGATTTAGGGGATTCCTTTTCGGTAGCTCTACAGAGGTTTATAGCACTGGAGAGGAGGTTTAAACATAATTCATTATATCTAGAAAAATATAACTGTTTTATCACAGAATATATTGACTTGGGGCATGCCAAAGAAGTGGATATAAATCAGTATGATATTCAAAATGGGCCTGCATATTTTTTAGCTCACCATGCTGTTCTTAATGAGGAAAGTCTTATGTATTCATTCATATATTTTAGTATGTCAAAAAGCGGGTAGTTAGTATTGTAAAAAAGAATAAAGGGATCTCTTATGTGAATATCTAGACTTTTATTAAACATAATAGTGGCGACGAGTGTTAAAAATGGAAACTAGCGGCGAAATAAGGGCAGCTAGAGCTGTTACATTTCAAGAATTTAATCAACAAACCGGAAACTGGGACAATTACATTGAACGCCTAAATTATTGTTTTGAGGCAAACGGCATAAGGGAGGACAGTGCAAAACGTGCAAATTTCTTTACCGTGTGTGGAGTGCAGGTTTACGAGACATTATTAGCGTTAATAACGCCGCGCAAATCGAATGAAGTGACTTTTTTAGAAATAGTTACGTGTTTAACAAAACATTATAGCCCTAAACGTAATGAAATTTCAACCTCATATAAATTTTACAAACGCGATCAAAAGCCGGGTGAAAGTGCATCTGAATACATCGCGCAATTACGGAAATTAAGCACATCGTGTAACTTTAAGGACTTGGAACGTATGTTACGGGACAGGCTTGTGTGTGGTATGTTAGATCAGAAACTTCAATATGAACTTTTAAAAAAGGACAATTTGCAGTATTATGAAGTGGTTGACGCAATGTTATCCGCGGAAAGTGCGGGGAGGGATATGCGTATGATGCAGGGAACTTGCGCTGCGCAGCCAACATCATTCACATCAGTTGTACCTGCGTTTTACGACAGTTCTTTGTCAGCAGTGTCGGTGCCAGAACCAATGGACATCAATGCAGTACAAACAAGGACGAACACTCGTTTTTGTTATCGCTGTGGAGGGCACCACAGTGGGGAGTGCCGGTTTATCAATGCGATATGTCGATTTTGCAAAAAGAAGGGACATATAGAAAAAATTTGCATGGTTAAGAAGAAGTCTGTGAAAACAACACAAAACGTCAACTATACTGAACACGGCGAGCGTTTGAATGGAATTTACAACGTCAGTAGCAGCAGCCGCGTGCAACCCTACGAAGTGGCAATTCTTCTTGAGGGGATACCAGTGGTGATGCAAGTAGACACGGGTGCCAGTTTTTCACTTGTTAATGAAAGTACATGGCAAAAACTGCGACGGCATCAACCACGTCTCATACTGCATACCGCACCATACACACTACGCACGTGGACGGACGCGCCAGTTAAGCTGCTGGGTAGGATTACGCTTCAGGTTATTTACAAAGGCTTGCAGCGTGATCTAACAGCAATAGTAGCCAAAGGAAACGGTCCCAATTTATTAGGGCGTGACTGGCTGAAGCCACTTGAAATTACACTGAATATTCATTTTGTGTCTGAAATAGATTTACATGATATAAACAAACTGATAGACAAATATAGTGATGTATTTCAGGAGGGCCTGGGTACATACCGTGGACATCCTGTTACTATTCACTTAAAACCGGAGGTAACACCTAAGTTTTTGAAGGCACGACCAGTTCCTTATGCTATAAAGGACAGAGTGGAAAAAGAAATAGATCGCCTAGTGTCAGAAGGAGTACTTAAATCTACAGCATTCTCAGAATGGGCTACACCAGTGGTACCAATTGTGAAAAGGAATGGTGATATAAGATTATGTGGTGATTATCGCAGTACTGTTAACCAGTCTACAGAATCTGATACATATCCGATGCCAACAGCTAACGAAGTATTTGCAAATATAGCGGGTGGTAAATTCTTTTCAACATTAGACTTAGAACGCGCGTACACACAGGTCACTGTGGATAACAACACTGCCAAACTTTTAACGTTAAATACTTGCAAGGGCTTGTATACGGTGCACAGGCTCGCCTTTGGAGTTAAAGCATGCCCAGGTATTTTCCAGCGGTTGATGACAGCACTGCTGGCTGGCATTCCTGGGGTAGCAGTTCTAATAGATGACATTATAGTATGTGGCCGCACTATGTGGGAGATGCATCAGCGTTTGGATATGGTACTACATAGAATCTCTAGATCGGGACTGCGCCTTAACAAAGCGAAATGTAAATTTGCTAAGGATAAAGTAGAATTCTTAGGATTTATTATAGATGCTGAAGGTATTCATCCCGCTCCTAGCAAGGTTGAATCTATAATGAAGACACCAGAACCTAAAAACATTGCAGAATTACAAGCATTTTTAGGTTTATATAACTTTTATGAACGTTTCATACCACACAAGGCTACATTATTAGAGCCACTACATCGGTTATTGGATCGATCACAAAAATGGCGTTGGACAGATTTAGAACAGCGAACATTTGACACCGCTAAACGTTTACTGTCATGTGACTTAACACTAATTCACTATGATTTGGAAAAACAATTGGTACTGACCTGTGATAGTTCAGACTACGGAGTCGGAGCTGTAATTGCTCATGTAATGGAGGACGGGCAAGAGCGCCCAATTGCAATGGGATCTCGTACCTTGCATACTCATGAAAGACGATATTCACAACTAGACAAGGAAGCAGCAGCTATTATGTTTGGCCTACAAAAATTTCATAATTACTTAATGGGCAGACATTTTGTTATCATAACAGATCACAAACCATTACTAGGTATATTTGATCCTAAAAAGCAGATACCTACAATGTTGTCACCCCGCTTGACTCGTATAGCTATAGCATTAACTTCCTATAGTTATGATATAATATATAGACCAGGTTCTCAGATTGGCAACGCCGATGGTTTGAGCCGTTGGCCACAGCCAGTTCCAGAGGAACCTGAGCCTCAGCTGTATGATGTTCTTCTAATGGCAGAAAGGCCAGATGACTTTCCAGTGGAAGCAGAACAAATTGCACGAGAGTCAAAAAAAGACAGAATACTGTCACAAGTTATTCATCACATGAAATGTGGCTGGCCTGCCAAAGTAAATGATGGTGAACTTCGTGCTTACTGGTTACACAGAAATGATTTATCATTAATGGAAGACTGCATATTACACAGTTGTCGGGTTGTGGTTCCAGCACAATTGCGAACCCAAATACTACAGTTTTTACATAATACTCACAATGGAATAGTAAAGACTAAAGCACTAGCTAGAAGTTATGTTTGGTGGCCACACCTAAATGAAGATATAGAAGAGTTAGTCAGAGATTGCCAACGATGCGCAGAAAATCAACACATGCCACCAAAAACTAGCCATGAATGGATAACTCCAACAAAACCTTGGTCTCGAATACATGTGGATTTCGCAGGGCCATTCCAAAATAAACTGTTTTTTATTGTGGTGGATGCTTATTCAAGATGGCCTGAAGTAATTGTAATCAACAACATGACTTCAAATACATGACAATTGGCAAGATGTTTGACCCACTAGGGCTGATAGGTCCTGTTTTAGTAGTGGCGAAACTATTTATGCAAAGCTTGTGGTCTATGAAATTAGACTGGGATGCTATATTACCCCAAGATCAGCAACAAGTCTGGAATAAGTTCATTAAAAATTTGTCTGCGATGGGGACAATTAGAATTCCAAGATGTGTTAATTCTGAGATTATGCTTGAAGCAGAGTTAGTAGGTTACGCCGATAGTTCTATGAAGGCTTTTGGCGCATGTCTATATTTGAGAATAATTAAAAAGGATGGGACGGTCTCAGTAAACTTGTTATGTTCAAAATCGCGTGTTGCTCCATTAAACAAGGTTCTAACCATCCCAAAATTAGAATTAAATAGTGCTTTACTTTTAGCTCAGCTTGCTCATAAAGCACATAATATTTTAAAACCTAGATTTCCATTAAGTGTCTTTCTGTATAGTGATTCTCAGATTGTATTAGCGTGGCTAAAGTCCATAAATATTAAATCAAATCCTTATGTGTCTAACAGGGTAGAGAAAATTAAAAATTTTACTCAAGGTTTTTCCTGGTCATATCTTAGTACAGAAAATAACCCTGCAGATATACTCTCAAGGGGCTATGACCCTCATAAGCTAAAGTTCAATGAACTTTGGTGGCATGGACCAAAAGATTTATCTTTTTACAATTTTAAACATTTAATTAGTGAAAATTCATATAATTTAGATCAGTTTGTTAGTGGTGCTGGTGTAGTTCAACCACCCTCTATTTCTGAAAATAACATAATATTAGAATTTTTTGAAAAATATTCCAATATTAATAAATTAAAAAGAATAACAGCTTATATGCTTAGATTTAAGAATAACTGTACTAGAAATAAACCAAAATTGTTTGGCCCTTTGGTACCACAGGAGTTATATAACTCTCTGGAAGTAATACTAAAGTGTGTACAGAGAAAATATTTTTATAAAGAGATACAGTCCATTCAAAGAAGAGATCCAATTAAATCGGGATTGGCAAACTTGCATCCATTTATTGATGATAAAGGCATCCTTAGAGTAGGTGGTCGTTTAGATAATGCCAAAGACATTTCTTATGAGAAAAAACATCCCATAATTTTACCTAAAGCCTGTCATGTAACATATGTTATAATTCAACATGAACATTTGCGCCTTTTACATGCTGGGGCAAAATTAGTCCTTAGCTTATTGTGTCAGAGATTTTGGCTTATTAGTGGTCTTAGTGAAGTAAAAAAGGTAGTCAATAAATGCATTAAATGTTTTCGTATGAAGGCTGCAGCTGCTGAACAGCTCATGGGTTCTCTCCCAGAGGAAAGGCTTACCTCAGTAAGACCCTATCATATAGCAGGAGTTGATTTTTGTGGGCCATTTAGTTTGAAGGTTTCCCGAGTAAGAAAGCCTTTGATAACAAAGGGTTATGTAGCGATCTTTGTTTGCTTTGCCATAAAGGCAGTTCATACAGAGCTGGTCAGTGACCTTACCACTGATTCTTTTTTAGCAGCTCTTAAGAGGTTTATTGCTCGACGAGGTATGCCAGCCAAAATATTCTGTGACAATGCCAAAACCTTTAAAGGTGCAGCAAACGATATATATAAATTGTTTAGTTCTAAGAAACATGTAGAAGATACTCAAACATATTGTCTCTCAAATAACATTGAGTTTAAATTTATACCATCATATGCCCCCGAGTTCGGAGGTCTCTGGGAGGCAGCTATAAAGAGTTTCAAATTTCATTTTAAAAGAATACTAGGAAACATGATTTTAACATTTGAAGCACTTTACACAGTGGTTGTAGAGATAGAAGCTGTACTAAATTCGCGACCTTTGCTTCCTATTAGTTCTGATATATCTAATTTTGATTATTTAACACCTGGGCATTTCCTCATAGGTGCGCCTATAAGTAGTTATCCTGAAATAGATGTCACAAATACCAACATTGACAGATTAAAATTTTGGAATAAAATATCTAAAATTAAGCAAGACTTTTGGAAAGTCTGGTCACAGGACTATTTAACCCAATTGCAATCCAGACCAAAATGGCTTAAAGTTCATCCTAATTTAAAAGAGGGTGACCTTGTCATTGTTCGCACTGACAATACTCCACCTTTAACATGGCCTATGGCTAGAATTACAAAAATAATCCCAGGACCTGATGGAAAGGTAAGGGTAGTGCAAATAAAAATGGCAAATGGTAAAACATATGTAAGATCCTATAAAAAATTAAGCATTTTGCCAATTAATTAGTTTTAATTTTCTAGGTTATAAGTATGTATGTACCTATCTATAGAAATTACATTAAAATTAGTGTTTGTTTTTTGGAGTATTGTAAAATGTTTTGGTTTTGTTTAACTTTTATTAAATTTGAACATGTTATTCTGATTGTAATATTTTGTCAGTGCTTAATAATGTATATGATGTAATGATTTATTATGCTGGAACTGGCCGGCCCCCAACTATGTTCGATTTATTTCCGAACATATAATTTAAGTTTTTTACTGTGGTAATTTTTGTTATAATATGTTTTTTCTACCATGGTAACATTCTCTTCTAAATTACCCTTCTGCTGTTATGTTTGTTGTTCTTGTATAAATATTTCATTTAATAAATATAATTAACTTTACTGACCACGTTTTTAATTATACAAATAGAATATAACGTTATAAGAAGAAAGAAGGCGTAAAAGACCACATACCATCAGAACTAGGTGGTGGTTCAGTCTGGAATAAGCTCTCTCTCGTCTGACAACCAGATTCTTTCGTATCAGGAGCCCCAACAGATACATCCCTAATCTCTTTCTTCTCTCTACTTTCTTGACTCTCTTTTCTTTTACTTCTGATTGATTCTTCTTTTTTGCTTAAATCGCTTCTTCTTGTTCTACCATTTCTTTCAATTCTGATATCTTCAGGGTCTATTTGGATGCTTTCGACTTCCCTACGCCAAGATTCTTCATCTACATCGAGGTGAGTTTCTTGGATGTAATCGGAGTCGATGCTTGAAGGCTGAAATTTTTATCAAAATAAAATGTGAAAACATAAAAATATGTTCGTACTTGAGTTTTCTTAAACCTAAAGCCTGGTCTATTTTGAGACCCTAGATTTACACGAATTATCTTGTATTAAACTTTTATTTAGGTGCTATTTGCTCCCGAAATATTCTAATCCGTTTGGAAAAACTATTCCATTTTCTGGGATATGCTTTATCATGTGACCTTTGTCGGTATTGAAATTACATATATACCAAATTTCAGCAAAAAAGGATCGTAGTTTTTTTGTGAAAGTGTAATAGCCAGGCAGTGGTATTTTCGCATTTATAATATTATATGTAGTATTTGAATTGTTACACTTATTTCTCATAGGGGTAAGGACAGGCGACTTCGCATTATCCACGTTCATTGATTTCTTCATACATGTACGGTTATTCGAGATACTTTTTACCTCACTTTTCTTCAAATTATGTGCAATTTGATCATTAATAAGTGCACGTGCACATGAAGAATAATGTACATATTTTCTTGCATCTCTTACCTGATGCTTTGAGAATTTTCTTTGCTGTTTAAACATCTCATTGGTGTGGTTTTCTCTTTCCAGACTTACTCTTGGTTCGCTATCACTTTGCAGTCTCTGAGCGTCTAAGGTCAGTCTCCTTCCAACAAGACTATCGAGACGATCTTCACAAGATTGTCTTATATGCTCCTAAAATATAATTCTAATGTTTATTATTTCAATAAAAAAATATTATAGCATAAAATATAGCCTGAAGCAAGACAATCAAGCAGACAGATCATAAACGCCACGACACTGGATGACGCTTTAATAACAAAATACATATTCCACGTTCTTGGAATTTACAGAAATCTTGGTCATCATTCTTTGTACTAATCAATATTGCTCGTCCAATATAATATAATAAATATGGGCATATAAATAATTATTACAATAATCGCATTAAAACCGCCGTCATATGCGGCATGTAACACAATATACTGAGCACCTTGCTCGTCACTAAACTTAACTTTTCTGGTTTTAATATACTTTATCTGTATAACCGTGATACGATGTAAATATTCCTATAACCAGGGTATCGAGAAAGTCCCCAAAAATCGAAATGGTCCTTCAAGCCGGATAATTACCTTGATAATTTTGTGGTCATGATACAACTTCATGATGCACTTAAAAAGAAAAACGAAGGTCATCCCGGAGAGAATCAGCGAAAATATCACCAGGATAACCAGGATGTGGGCTTGTTTCAGGATTGATTCTTCGACACCCTGCAAATTAATTTTACACATTATTTATAAACTAGGGTTTTTAAACTCTGGTTTTAACTCAGATACATTTTGAGAACAAATATTCAAACTTTGGAAAATTTACTCTTTATCTCGGAAATCCTATGCCTATTCTCGGTATTGAGGCTACATATAGACCAAATTTCAGCAAAATCGGTATAGACAGACACAGTTATTTTTACATTTATAATATTATAGTATGGATGTAGACATATTAACAACGCTTATAAAATATCTAATTATCAGTTAAATAAAAAAAAAACTGATGTTCTAAATCTCTACGCAATTCTTTATCATCCTTTGGTTGATTGTGACATACAAACAGACGAAGGGACGTAATTGACGATCTCATAATGGTTCCAGTTTCGCCAAAATGACTACGGTAGCCTAAAAAGAAATGAAGACATATACCTTGCATAGTTCGACATCTTCATCAGCTTTTAACCTACAATTGGCATATCGATTGCACTTCAGCGCAATATCAATGCATGTATTGTCCTGACAGTCAAACTCTTTTTCAATATTGCATGTATCTGAAAAGACAAAAGAGATCTATTAATAAAATTCGCCAACATTGCTCCTGTTAATTATGTCCTTACATAATTATTAGGTGTTCAATGTCAAAATCTGGCAAGTGCTTCCGAATGGATTTTGTTACCACTTAGCAACCTTTAGTTTTTTTTTATTTTCTTTTATTGCTTGAGTTCAGCAGACAGGCAGACGGCCCACCTGATGGAAGACGGTTACCATTGCCTACAGACATTTGCAACACCAAAGGTGCTACAGATGCGCTGTTGCTCTCTAAATGATGATTGGAGCCTGGCCACTAATGCCGGAACAGAACTCAAGGTTGTTATGGCGGCATATTCTAGCTATCCAGACGGGTAAATACCCTACCAACTAGCTGTGGGTTGTTTTGTCGCCTTTTACGACAGGCCGCCCGGCCGCAGGAAATTGTATTCTTTCTCCGTTCCTGCACGGATGTTGTGTTGGGTTCCGGTATTAGTGGCGTTCTAGTCTCCCTTTAAAGAGAGGCAGCACACTGAAAGCACCTTTGGTGTTACAAAACATTTATAGGCGGCGGTAATATGTTTTTATTAGGTAGGTCGTCCGGCTGTTTGACAGCTACTCAATGAAAAAAAATCCTTTGGAAGTGTACCGTCAGAATTGGGGTTCAATGTCCGATACGCTGTATAACTGGCGTTGATGCTAGTTTTTTCCTTCGAGTTTTCTCGCGCTGTTCTGGCTTCGAAAAGTCGAACGTGCATTACGTTGGATGGCTCGTCGTGGTTTGGACTGTCCTTCGTGCTGACCAAGTTAGCCATTGAACCGCAGTATTGGATTAATCTGAAATCAGTAACATTTTTTTAAATTACCTAGTAGGCAAACAGGCAGAAGTATGAACCATTTCTGCCTGATGGAAAGTGGTAACAGTGTAATATGACAAACTTAAAATCTCTAATTTATATGTTTACTACGACCAACTAGACGAACGCGGGGAATGCGGCTTTTCCGCATACCGCCTTAGATCCCGCATACCTCCTAATACCGTTCGCAGCTTCGATAAGTTCGCACGTGTTACGCTCGTCATTTCTCTATTTAATTGTTTTGTTATAATCTTTTTGTAGATTATCAAGTTTTTTCTAATTGTTTTTCTGTTTGTTATCTTATTGTTAATACATACATACATATACATAACTTCACGCCAGTTCCCTTGCGGGGTAGGCATGAACAACACAGCGCCATTCAGGCTTATTCTTACACACCTCACTTGCTTCTTTGACATTCATCACTCTTGTCAATATATATATATATATATATATATATATATATATATATATATATATATATATATATATATATACATATATATTTATTTATTTATTTATTTATTTTTGCTCCTTTATCCTATTTTTACTGTCGCTTATTTTTTTTTAAATTTCTTTATTCATTTCAAAAATAAAATAAAAAATAATTACAAAATCTCATAAATTACTATTAATAGTGAAAAATATAATTACAGGAAAATATTACATTAATCACCATAATCATGTTGGAATTTTTAGATTTTTTTTGCAATCGGTACTCGACACGGTTATCTGGCATTGGTCTACTTGGGTCGGTCGGGTAGTAGTGAAGTTCTTTGCGTCTACAAGTCAGCTTGTGCATATTCAAAGTGTAGGAAGTGCTTCCTAATAAATTTTGCAACACAGCACAAAAATATGTCATGAACTTCAACAACATGTCATTTTAAAACTATTTATTAAGTTTTTCTATCTAGGTAACTTACATAGCGTCTAACTCCAGAACAGCTCCAAACACTTGTATCAGATTTTCTTCACATTCATTTGGCTTCGCTAAAGTGAACGTTGAAAAGTTTAAATAAATCTGAAACAAAGTGTTATATCAATCGGAATTTGTATGAAATTAATCAGAAAAGAAAATTATTAATAGGAAACCCTTTGTCTGAGATTGTCTATAAATTTGATACTTAGTGCCTACCTCAGATCATGGATCAGTATGGCCTTGGAAGAAGATCATTCTTCTTCATTCATCTGGCCCTAGCATGCCACCATGCACAAGATATCAGTACACTAGGTTGGAATATGTCCTAGTTGATGCATTGAGCAGATTCTCATTGAAATCTGACCGTAAATAAAATAAATTGCGACAAAATACAATAAATAAAATGAAAAAGGAATGATAATTGTTAACGCCGACCTATTTGGTCACCGCCTCTTAGTTTCTTTTTTCTTTCGCCGCATCTGTCACTATGTAATGAGACATACGAGTAGTCTAAGTCCAACCGCTGAACGCGCCACTGCTTGCACGAAAATATCGCCGCATTTTTTTATTTATTTTTTATTGCAGGAGATCAGCAGACAGGCAGACGGCCCACTTGATGGAAAGCGTTTACCATCGCCTATGGAGATTTGCTACAAATGCGCTGCTGCTCTCTTAAGGGAGACTGGAACCTGGTCACTAATGCCGGAACACAACTCAAGGTTGTTAAGGCAGCATACTATTTAGACCAGGGGTGGTAGCCATCTAGTCGGGCAAATGCCCTACCATCTGGCTGTGGGTTGTTAAGTCGCCTCTTACGACATGGTACTTTTTAGTCTGTTAGGGTACATACACACTTGCGCTTATACTCGGGTGTTCATAACGTGGCGTGACTAGTGTGAATGTTGACCTGTGCTGAAAGGCTCCAACTTAAGGGTGCGTGCACATGTGGCAGATTAAGGGTGCGTATTGGAGGTTGTATTATGAATCCTGGTTGCATTCGGAACTCAAAATATGTGTAATCTGTCACATGTCAATGTATCGCAAAAAGAACTGCAATAAATATCTGAGACTAACGTCGTGTGTGCAATAATTTAATATATATACCTCGGACAATACAACAATTCCAACACGGGCAAATGCCCTACCATCTGGCTGTGGGTTGTTAAGTCGCCTCTTACGACAGGCCGCCCGGCCGCAGGAAATCGTATTATTTCTCTGTTTCTGCAGGGGGGGGGGGGCATTGTACAGTATTTTTCTTCTATGCTAAAACTTACCTTACTATTGTCATTAGTGACTATCTTCCACAGGACATCTAATGCTTGATTTGCACTGCCTGTTAAACAGGCTTGATCGATATTGGCTGATTCAACCCACCCATAGCTCCCTGATAAGGGAATGTAGCAGCTGTCGGGTATTTTATCTGTAATGATGGCGAAGAAATCTATAATATTATATAATTCTAAAAATTCCGTGTCTGTACATTGAAACTAAAAAAAACAACTGGAATAAATTATAAACGATGGAGAACAAGATGCAACGCTATTTTAGATTTCCTGTTTGTTTGTTCGGGATTCAGGTAAAAACTATTGGGTCGATTTTGATGCGGTTTTCGCTGATCGACAGCAAATTCTTAGACTTAAAATCTGCGCTACTTTGTATTCTGGGAATCACGCGACTATTTTTCTAGGAATGATTTAAAATGGCCCGGTAAAAAAATGTAATTATTTTTGTTATCTATAATTCTATACTAATATTATAAAGAGTTAGTTTGTGAGTTTATCACGTTGTAGGGGGTAATCTCTGGATCAACTAAACCGATTTTAAAAATTCTTTTACTGTTCGAAAGCTACGTTAACAGGGAGTGTCATAGGCTATATAAAATGACGCTATATACCACGGGGGCGGGACAGAGCGCGGGTGAAACCGCGACGGGCCGCAATTTTTTTTATATCGGGAATTGTGCGTAAAAATTATCCTATTTCGACGATAGCTTACGTTCTTGTTTAAATGCTGCGGTACTCGGTCCGGGTCGTTAAATTGAGAAGTTACGTTTGGTATGTCTCCGACACCCACCATGCGTTCCGGACCTTCCTCCAACAGATTACTACTATTTCCGGAATTTAGACAATTTCTTAGAAGAAAAAATGATGCTATTTCCGATGAGGCAATCCAAACGAACTTCAAAGATTTTATTTATTCTCGTTCCCACATTTTTTTCAACAAAGGAATCAGTGAAACGTATAAAACTTATATATCTCTTATAAATAAAAATGAATCGTAGGAATTTATGTACGCGCACAATTTGAGAACGACATGGTCTAGAGTATGCCGCCGTAACAACCTTGAGTTGTGTTCCGGCATTAGTGGCTAGGTTTTTTTTAAATTGTAGGCGATCAGCTTAACTTAACAAACATACAAATAAAAGTACAGTCAAATTGAAAACCTCCTCTTTTTGGAAGTCGGTTAAAAGACAGAAATGCGCCGTCTAACATCGACTTATAATTACAGACCATATACGTCCCACTGCTGGGCTCGGGCCTCCCACTATACACGAACGGGCAGTATATCCGTCAGGCTTGTCCAAGGCGACTTGGCAGATTTGACACGTTGGTTATCTTAATGTAATTGGCAGACAAACACATATTGTATATCCCCAAATTAAGCAAGTTACGCTTTTTTTTCATTGCAGGAGTTCAGCAGATAGGCAGACGGCCCACTTGATGGAAAGCGGTTACCATCGCCTATGGACATTTGCAACACTAAAGGTGCTACAAATGCGCTGCTGCTCTCTTAACGGAGATTGGAACCTGGTCACTAATGCCGGAACACAATTCAAGGTTGTTATGGCGACATACTTTAGACTATGGGTGGTAGCCATCCAGTCGGGCAAATGCCCTAACACCTGGCTGTAGGTTGTTTTGTCCCCTCTTACGACAGGCCGCCCGGCCGCAGGAAATTGTATTCTTTCGCCGTTCCTGCACGGATAAGAAGGTTCCAGCCTCTTTAGAGAGCGGCAGCACATTGGTATCACCTTTAGTGTTGCAAATTTTTATAGACAACCGTAACCACTTTCCATCACTGTTGGGCCGTCAGCCTGTTTGGTGTACTCCAGCATTAAAAAAAATATATATTGATGACATTTTTTGTGTGTGTTTGTGTAGGTCCCCGGGTGGTTTAGATTCACAATTGAAACCGGTAAGTGGCGCATGGACCGGTTTTAGGATACTCCTAATACCCTGGACCGATTTTGATGTTTTCTTGTGCGTTGGAGTGGGGGGTCCCCTCACGGTTTAGATTCACAATTGGCACCGGTAGGAGGTACTAGAATTTTATTTTTATTTTTTCAGGCAGCACAATGTCTGCTGGGACCGGTATTGATTGATTAAATATATAATTTTATAATAACCTTCCATGATCAAATTGATCGTGTACTAGCAGAAGGTGATGTCAGGAGCCTTAAGAACAGACGAACGTGCATGACAAGAGTTATGAATGTCAAAGAAGCAAGTGAGGTGTGTAAGAATAAGCCTGAATGGTGCTCTGTTGTTTGTGCCTATCCCGCAAGGGAACTGGTGTGAAATTATGTATGTATGTAATTTTATAATATTTTTTTCTTTTTTATTTTTCCATATAAAACGCTAATTTAATATTGATGGCCTCTGCCGTTGTTCTGACTACAACGCGGAGGCTCCGGGTTCTATTCCTGGCATGGTAAATTTCTTAAACAAACTTTCTGTTATTTACTATGGTCTGGGTGTCTGGGATCGGCCCTAAAGTGGTCCGCTGTATATTACCCATGACACAAGTATAACTTGCTTAACTTGAGGATATACAATGTGTGAGTTTGTCTGCCGATAATTATTTATTTATATGTAAAGGACTAGCTGCGCCCCGCAGTCTCACCCGCGTGGTGATGGAAAATCGTTATATTTTGGATAATTCACACTATATCTTTCTAAATTATAGCGTATGTGTTATTCTGATATGTATGTTATATTATGGTAAAGTTTCATCAAAATCCATTCAGTAGTTTTTGCGTGAAGGAGTAACAAACATACATCCATACAGTCTTACACTCTCGCGTTTATAATATTAGTAGGATATTATGATGTAAGCAAATCGAGAAGAAAACTTAAAAAACTCACGACTAGGTGCCGTCTTGAAGGCGACGTGGATCTTGAAACCTTCGTACTCTATAGTGTCGTCTGCTTTGAACTTCAACCAAACGTACGGGCCGGAGCTGGTCATTTGCCTCGGAAATGTTTGGCCGCACACCTTGTCTATCAATTTTGCATAACCATAAAGTCCGTCGCGAATCTAAAGAGCACAAAACATACTCTATGAATAATAAAGTTATAGAAAGCGTTAAGACATAAAAAAATTATAACAACTAATTTATTCTTATAAATATTAATACACGAAGCAAAAACTTTGTACCCCTTTTTACGAAAATTGCGCGGACGGAGGTGTATGAAATTTCGCACACTTATTCTATAATATAAAAATGAATCGCAAAATGTGTTGGTAAGCGCATAACTGAACAACGCCTGCACCAATTTGGCCAATTCTTTTTTTTTTAATGTTCGTTGAAGCCCAAGGAAGGTTTTTACGGCGAGAAAAAAATCGAATAATTGCCGGGAAAAGCCTAAAAACAGCCCTATTCTTTTTCCCATACAAACGTTTTCTAACTAAAATGTAGAGTCAATTTTAGGTTCCCACTGTCCCTTTAGATTATTTTTCAATCAGGTTTGAACGCTAAGTTCGCCTCTTAGTTTGAAGCCCGCTGGCAGTCATCCCAGTCGGGGTTTTGTAGTGGGTCCCAGAAGGGTGGCCAAAGTTCGCGCTAGCGAAGATACTTTGGTCACCCGACCTGAACCCCACACACCGCCCTATCACCAGGGTGACGGTTCTGTTCAGGAGAATTTTTTGTCCTGGCTATAAAATAGGTAGGAACAAAAGACTGCCACATTCCAAATATTTTTGACAGAACGAAGTCTGTCGGGTCCGCTAGTAGTTTATATAGAGAAGGAGTGCAGAATGCTCATATTATTTTAAATTATGCATAAAAAATACATTACACCCACTACCATGCATTTGACACACACACGCATATATACTCTTTTGTTTATTGTTAAAGTCAAATTAACAGTGTGACCTTGGCGAAATCTGTGATTATAGAAGTATAGTCTTTGACAACAGAACCTTAATAATGTTCAAACGTATAATTTAAATTAATTATGGTCGAATTTCGACAACTGGCCGACCACTAGTTCTTATAAAGTTATGCATTGTTAAAGCACAACGTGTTACAATTACCACGTGCTAACAACGGTGAAGGAAAACATCGTGATGAAACCTGCATATCGAGATAACCGATGTGTCAAACCTGCCAAGCCGCCTTGGACAAACGTGGCGGGTATACTGTCCGTTCCCCGGCATTGGGAGGACCGTAGGAAAGTACAGTTACTCCACCACGTGCGATGAGGCTTCAGCTCTTGGAAGACAGTTGGCCGGGCCCAGGCTACCCCGGGTAAGCTATATCACACTCATGGGTTGCGGTTCACCACGAATTGACTCCACGTGCGCAACACCAGCAACGGCTTTCCTCGAAATGAATATAAATTATTACACCCATCCGAGTACTGACCGCGCGAGGTGATGTTAATACATCCCGTGCGCAACACTGGCAAGATTTTCCTAGAAAATGGAATGTAAATTTTTACACCCATCCAAGTACTGACCGCACCAAGCGTCCCTTAACAACTATGATCGACTAGGAATCGCACTACCATTGGTGCCAACTAGTCTCTTACAGTGGGAGGACCGAGCCCAGCAGTGGTACGTTTATGGGCTGTTATTATTATTTCTATATTATTGTTAGAGCTAAAATCGTCTTTAGTTTCGTGAATTGTCAAGTCACAATTTATTTCTAGTTATGTTACTGAATTAAACGTGCGTAGGTAGATAGATAACACTTTATTGCTCACCAAAATAACAGACACAATCACAATAGTTGCCATGTTTTAAGCAGAACAATAGGCGGCCTTATCCTTTAGAGCAATCTCTTCCAGGCAACCTAACTTATAGGATATTCTTAGCTAATCTGATGATGTAGGAGGTGCGTAAATTCGGTTTAATTCATACTAAATTTTTGAGATAAACACATGCACATAAAATATATTTTTAATCCATAAATACAGTCCGTAAATAGCCTTTTGTGCTCTATATGCGAGCTTCTATAACAGCGCCTTTGTTTTTTTTTTAAATATTATACGTATCCTAGCTAGAGCAATGCTATGTATACTACCTACTTTATTTAATTCAGGGTGATAAAATAAGGCACAAGGACCTTGGTGTTGGTTTTTTTTCTTTTTTTTATTGCAGGAGCTCAGCAAACAGACGACCCACTTGATAGAAATCGGTTACCATCGCCAATAGACATTTGCAACACCAAAGGTGCCACAAATGCGCTGCTGCTCTCTTAAGGGAGACTGGGACCTGGTCACTAATGCCGGAACCAACTCATGATTGTTATGGCGATACACTTTAGACTAATATTCTGGAAGAAAAATCTATATTAATATTTTCTTAAGTTTTCGCGACTTGTATACATAATAAAACTACGTTTTAACGGTTTTTAGCGCGGTTATTTTATTTGATTTTCGTTTTTCCGACGTTTCGGCCACTTTTCAGTGGCCGTGATCACGGAAGACAAAGATGTCAAGTGTCAACGAGTATTGTTAAAGTTTTATTTAGCCTACCAACTTATTAATTTTAATTATTTAATTTTAATTTTGTTTATGGTTATTATTTACTCTATGGGAGCCTAATCTAATTTACTACCGCTTCGCAACATGTTATGGCTTGAAGAGAAGAAGCGGCGCAAGAAACTCTTCAGCAAACATGCCTAGCTCTAATAATTTTATATAATATTAAAATGGGTGGAAGGAAAAATAAAAGTAATTATCAGTCAAGTTGGTTTGTGTTCCGTTGTACGCAGAAACAGCTAACAGTGTCTTGAGGTCTGGCAGCTGGTTTTTGCTGGGTTTGGGTCTTAATAGTTTTGATAATTGGATCCCAAACAGGTAGTACTTGCCAACCATCTTCTCTATTGAAATTTGGGTGTTTTTTGATTTCGATAGCCTCACGCATCATTCTAGGTATGAAACGATTCTCGTTCGCGAGGATTTGTGGGTTATCGAATCTGATGTAGTGGTTGGGTTTATCCAGCGTGTGTTCACTGATCGCAGACTTCGTAGACCTTGTGTGTTTCATGTCAGCAATGTGTTATTTTACTCGGTTTTTTTATGCTCCTCTTTGTTTGCCCAATGTATGACAATTCACACTCACAATCAAGCTTGTAAACCCCTGCATCCTGGAGTGGGATATTGCATTTCACAGGTCTCAGAAATTAGGTAATCTTTTTCTGCGGCTTGAAATATGTTTTGATTGAAGCTCGCCTGAGGATGTGACCAATTCTGTCTGTGACCCCCTTGATGTAGGGTAGGGTAGCAGGGTACCGCTCAACTGAAGGTGGTTTGGGGCCATTGTGACGTTGGTGTGGAGTCTCCAGCTGATTGCGTTGTAGAACTCGCTTGACATGACACAAAATCTATATTTTTAAAGAACTAGAACACAAATACGCTCGTTCGCTGCCAAAAAAATGAGCGTGATGTCTTGTCTAATTTAACAGACGTTTTTGATGATACTGACATGTAGGTACGTATGTGTTGGAATCGGGCACTAGGGGCGCAGCGGGAACTTATCAGGAGCACACCGAAAATATAATAGTCCTGCCTGGTCTGGCCATTTTTGCGCCCCCGGAGTCTACGCCCTGTGCCTGGGCACCGGTGGCACCGCTCTATTTACGGCACTGGATATATAGCAATCACATAATAAAATATATATAACTAGAGATTTCCCCGCGGCCACGCCGCGTCAAAAACCCTATATAAGTACCTATGTTACGTATATACAAATTTAATTGGGTGTTTACTTAAAACTTAACTATTTCTTATTACCGTTGTTGTTAGTTGGAAGTAGCCTACTTTAACAATACTCATTGATACTTGACATCTTTGTCTTTCGTGATCACGGCTACTGAAAAGTGGCCGAAGCGTCGGCATAATAAAAATCAAATGAATTACCGCGCTTAAAACCGTTACAGCGTAGTTTTATTATGTATACTTGTCGCGAAAACTTAAGAGAATTTTTAGTTATTTACTACGGTGTGGGTGTCTGGGTTCGGTCCCAGAGTGGTTCGTTGTATGTATGAACTAGCTTAGCTTGGGTATATTTAATGCGTTTTTGTCTGCCGATATATTTTTTAACTAGTGACAAATTTGTAAATAATGAATGTACTACTATATAGTCATTCCTTTCTAACATGCTTTTAACGGCATGAATCTAAATAGTTCGGATGTAAGTATACTGTATCTATTTGAACATGATTTCTTTAGCTTTAGTTAAGGATGATATTACAAATAGGTACAACGTAAAGTTCTTTGAAATTGACAAGCACGCACAGTGCGTGGCATCTTTCTTGTGTGTGTAAAGAAGCTATGTGCCTTTAAGAGCCTACGTGTCGTTCCAAAGGAATACTTGTTACTTGTTTCAGAAGCATACTTTTCGAAGTTGATAAGTACATATATTCTATAAGTATTTAATAACTAAGCTAATATTAAAATAGACTGGGAAGGCCACTGGTGTGGGATGTTACATATTATTGGTGGCAGTTGCTTCTTTTAAAATTAAACTCGATATTGACTGGACTGTATGACTATTATTAACGATATTTACAATTAAATTATACATAGAAGAAGCACGTATTGGTGCTATTACGAATAAGTAAGTGCGTGAGAGAGCCGAGTGAGAGTGGTGAGTCCTTCCGGCCTCCAAGGCCGCTCCTATATCCCGCGTTCCGTCCGACGCCTAGCTGCTAATTGTGCGAGCTATGGGCGTCGGCGGTATGCGGGGCGCGGAGAGTAGGTGTACTCCGGCGGGCGGGTCAGAGGGGTGCTATCTGTCCGCAACACATGTTGATACACTAGCGCCTTCTCATCTCCAGGAGTCCGAACTGGGCGCCAGTCGCATTGCCACTTCTGCCAAACACTTTAAACGGTGCAAATACTTGACCCTTGGAACAGAGTACATATTTGAGCCGTTTGCAGTGAAGACGGATCCGTGAGGGCAAAATATTAAAAAAAAACTTTTGATAAAAAATATCTTACCTCTAAATAATCATAACTACATTGTGGATGATATTCTATGCGAAATATATCGACGAATGTCAGTTCGACAACCTGTCCCTCGTTACCTAAAAAATAGAGAGATACAGTTAACACCATAGAAAAAGAATACTAGACAGTTACAATAGCTCAGTAAAAAACTCAACTTTATAAAGTTTCTTGCAATTTTTTTCGTATTTTGATGATTTAAAACATCAATTATATAAATCAAATAAAAGTATTACTAACCATTTTTTTTTTCATTTTTGAATCTAGTTATGTAGAGATTACGAGCTATAAAGCTTCTATGTTACTTTACGTATTAGGCTATTGCCAAATAAATATCTTGTAAGTGCATTTAATTTTTTTATTAGACCTGTCATTTTGTATGGTAGTGAATTGTGGCCTATAACTAAACGATACAGGCAAGAACTTCATTTTATCGAGATGAGTGTGTTGCGTCGATGCTTGGAGTCACGGGGTAAGCCCGTATCAGGATTTCGCGGCAGTCTTCATGTCCGTGACATTGTAGATAAATTACAAAAGAATAGCATACGCTGGTATAGCCATGTTTTACGGAGAGCTCCTAGTTATGTGGAAAACAGATGTGCCCACTTTGCCAAGTTCCCGTAGAAGGATTAGGGATAAAGAATGCTGGCTTGACGTTGTGAAGGATGCCATGCGTATCAATCAAACCGAGGGATGCTGAGTATCGTCCGATGTGAGGAGGAGTAGTAGGAAAATGGACCTATTCGAAGTAAACACTCCGAATGGAACTGGGATTTAACGCTCGGATGAAGATGATGATATCTCGATATACATTTGTTGAATTTGCTGCTGTATACAATTTAGTTTTAATCTATAACTAATATTGTTTTCTAAGGATACTTTTGATTTCAAAATAAAAAGACATTAAGCAAAAAGAGATTTTACGAAAATAGGTTAATCATTCAAGATCAAAATTTTGTACACAAAAATATAAATAAAATCAATCTTACCTTGTATTACAACATCACAGTCAATGCTACCATAATAATTAGCGTTACTAATATTAGTAGGATGTGGGTGTATTATACTTTGTTCTTTCTCATTAAAAGCAAAAAGTTCACATCTAGGATCCTTCTTGGTACCTCTTCTCACTCTCTTTGCACCATCTTTCTTCATATTTTCCATATCCTCTAAACTTCTTAAATGTCTTTTGTGCAATTCTAAATTGGTTGCTGCTAAACTATTTACATTATCGTTTTTTGTAAAAATTTCTTCATAAATTATTTTATTATTTACAGGTATAATTTTATCATTAACTTTGGTTTTATCACTTTCAAATGTTCTTACTTTATTTATGTTATTATTATTGTTTAAAATTGTTTTTGATACGTCCATACTTTTACTGATATCATTAGCTATTGCAATTTTATTATTAAGTCTATTATTGTTATAAATTTCAATATTTGTATTATCATAAATGTTTACATTGGTTCTTTGTTCCATTTCTATTTCTTTATTATGTGGTGCTTTTGAAGTTTTTATAACTGCATAGGTATTGTCATGATCAGCTGTTTGTTTCGATGCTGTGCCGATGTTGGAGAGAACTGTAACAACGAAAAAAGTTACTTATTCATCTTTTATATCAAATAGGACCTCTATTTTAGGTTTTATATGTGGATAGACAAGGATGTTGATCAGCTGGGCAAGTCTATAAATTCAGTCTTCTACAGTGCCTAAAACCGATCTCGGTGGAGGAGAGCAATTATCCACTGCCATCAAAGTCACGTTTCTCAGCAATGAGGGAATGACTTAGAAGAAGCTATTTTTAGAAAAACCGAACCTTTCTATTTTAGTTATTTTCGTCCTTCTGCCGGATATATATGGAAATTTTATAGGAATATGTAATCTGTATTACGTATTGACGGCCTCTGTGGTTGAGCGGGCTAAGCCTTTGCCGGCGTAGCTCACTGCTACCCAGAGGTTCTGGGTTCGATTCCTGGTATAGTAAATTTCGGAAATGTATTTTCTCCGTTATTTACTATGGTCTGGGTGTCTGGGATCGGCCCCAGGGTAGTCCATTGTATATACCCATAACACAAGCGTAACTTGCTTAATTTGGGGATATACAATAGGTGTGTTTGTCTGCCGATTATTTATTTATTTATTTTATTTGTATGACGCTACACAATACTGTAGTGAAATCAAGAAAAAGCAATGATTTAGGCCGAAAATATATGTAACTGATGGATGAAATACATTTTTTTTCAATGTAGATAGGTATATGTTAGTTAGATTTTGAAAAATAAGCATGTTGTTTTTGACTTGATTGATGACTTTTGTTTGAGAAATACTAGTTTCCAAAATCGAAAATTAGAATCCTAACTTTTAAAATATGAAATGGATATCTCTGAAAAATTTCAGTGAAAAAATTCAGGTTGTAATCATTAAAAAATACTTTATAGGAATATTGTCTAAATAGTTTATAATACTGATATCATCATAATAGAAGGTGATGTCAGGAGCCTTAAGAACAGACGAGCGTGCATGACAAGAGTTATGAATGTGAAAGAAGCAAGTGAGGTGTGTAAGAATAAGCCTAAATGGCGCTCTGTTGTTCGTGCCTACCCCGCAAGGGAACTGGCGTGTAGTTATGTATGTATGCATGTATGTATGTATTATAATACCTAATGTATTTTTAATTTCTCATACTTGGTAAGTACGTTTGAAGTTACCTGATCCCGGGAATGAAAGCAGTACTTTACGTCTCTAGGAAACGATTTCTCCTGCTGTCAATAAATGTAAACACTGCGAGCCATGTCTGAACTCTTTTATACAGCCATTGTTAAATCGCAGCATAAAATTGTATTGAAAAATATCAAAATTTTGTAACATGATTTTATTTATTTACTTTTCACTAATTTATCATTTAATTTACTAGAATTTGAGCTAAATATTTACTATCATCAATAACAAAAAAAATGCTGACCGTTAGAATGCTACAGCTAAAAATAACTTTACTTGGCGTATCGTAGAATAGAATATACTTCATTGCATGACATTGAGATACAACTCAAGAAGTTTAAGTACAGAAAACAACAGAAGGTCTTATATTTCGGTACGTATCATGGCGCAAATTGTGGGAAATGGATAGGCGAAGGAATTTAAAACGTTCCTTAAGGTACCGAGGACTATTAGGAGTAAATAACATGTTATAAAGGAGAGTAAAGAATGTGAGTATTCCGGCGAAAATGAATAGGAAGCCACTTGAGTCTTTTACGATATTCGGAAACATGGTCATATTAATATTATATTGTAAGCTATATTCATTCAGTAGTTTTTGCGTGAAAGAGTAACAAACATACATCCATACATACATTCTTACAAACTTTCACGTTTTTTAATATTTATAGGATTTATAGGATCATAGGATAGTTATTTTATTGTGGTCGGCCGGGTACCAAATGTAACGTATTAAATGAGTTCATCAGATTTAGCTATGGATTTAACGAATGATTTCATTGAAGAAGTAGTTGTTAGCCTACCTAATCAGTTTTTGTTTACTTTTCTTATATTTGAAATGAAAAGCAGAGTTTTTACCTCCAGGGAAAGACCAATCAGGCACTCGAATTATTAGCTCCTTCGCTACGCTCGCACGCCAAATCACCTCATACCTAAATAAGGTGACTTTAATCCCTTGTATAACAATCTTCTATTATAAAACATATATTTTTGCGAAAAAAATATTTTAGTAAAATATTTTTTAAACTAGCATGTCTGGCGCTTGGCTATTAGGTACAAAATGATGTAATTTATTCATGAAAAGCGAAGTAATGTAACAATATAAGATAATATTAGATGCTAGGACATTACTTAGTAAAATATATTTTGTTTCTAAACTTCGTCTTATTTTTAAGGTGGTTTTATTTTTCGATGTAGTTTTTTTATTTTAATTTGTTTACTTGTCTCTCTGATTGAAAAAAAAGTTAGTCAGAGGTGATTTTTAATCTAATTGCTTTGTATAAATAAAGATATACTTACAAACTAACATAAATCTATATGTAAAAAATAGCTTCCAAATCGCTGTCTGCAGGGAGCCTACCCACAATGATGGCCGCATTTCCACGTTGGATGGCGACGCTGACGGCTCACCCTGGGTACAAGCCATCCTTTTGGTCACGCGAGACCTCAATTAGACGCGTTGAGAGACCTCGATAGAGGCGATGAGCTCCACGCCTCCACCGACCTATCTCAACTCCAAAAGCCACAAATACATATCAACTACCAATACATACTTTTGCAGAATTTTAATATAAAAAACAAAAACAGTTTTTCATCAAAATAAATTTTATTCACTTCATTTTCTTTTAAATTATATTAAACAATAGACAAGACGGCACGTAAATGACCTTAGGTAACCCCGCGAGCTTCTTAAGTAGCGGTTCGCTACAAATTTTTGTTTGCTTACTGTTGTGACAGTTAGTGCAAAATGAGCAATGAATAAATTAGAGCCAGCCCCGGGCCGAGTCCCCGGGGAATGCAAGCTAGTGATGTGACAAGTTTCGTTTGACTTATATCTGACTCGTATTTTAAAAATAATAATAATATCCACAGAGGAACTTTATCACCGCCAATGACGGTCTCTCCACGTCCTTGCGAGGGACGCCAGAAGACATAGGACGCCAGGATAAACTATGCGTGTTGCTGTTGAATTTTATTATGTCACGTACATTTTATCCGTGCAGGAACGGAGAAAGAATACAATTTCCTGCGGCCGGGCGACCTGTCGTAAGAGGCGACTTAACAACCCACAGCCAGGTGGTAGGGCATTTGCCCGATTGGATGGCTACCACCCCTGGTCTAAAGTATGTCGTCATAACAACCTTGAGTTGTGTTCCGGCATTAGTGACCAGGTTCCAGTCTCCCTTAAGAGACCAGCAGCGCATTTGTAGCTACTTTGGTGTTGCAAATGTCCATAGGCGATGGTAACCACTTTCCATCAAGTGGGCCGTCTGCCTGTCTGCTGATCTCCTGCAATAAAAAAAAAAAACATGGAACAATTTACTGCTATATGATTAGCAAGGTTAAAACTGAGTCGTCCATGTACGTGACAAAATCTGTCAATACAGAAAACAGAAAACCTTCGGAGCTGCATCTACGAACATGTTTAGGTTTTACATATTTTCTCGTAGAACTTAAGATTCTGTATATATTACAGTCTTAAGTTTAATGTTAAATTAATAGAGCAAGTAAATTCATCAAGAGTACAAGTCGTCGTCTTATTTTGTACTCCCCTCTCGGATGATTGAGGTATGGGCTCTCGCAATCCATCATAGAAGCACCACACATAAGTCAATCTCCACAAGTTTCTTTCGCTGTTCTTCTCTCACAGCCAGAACACTTTGCAAAACTACAGTAAGATAGTGTAGGTCGCCTCGGATCTCCGGTCCGGGTCCGCCGGGACTCTTCCTATCGGGCTTTATATGACCCGTCGCCCGTCATCAATTAATTCATGGTTGGCATCCTTAGATTTAATCCGCTGTCATGGCAACAGTCCAGCTGAAGTAAAGCCCCCTACGAGCTCCCTCAAGCAGGTTGCCCCTAGGCTTGAGAGACTTCGCGGCGCTCGCCCCAATAGCCCCAGTACAGCTGGAAGGTCTTTAGATCAACCATGTAAAATCAAGTCCATATAAAAAATATAGTTTTGTCGCGAAACTAAGGTGAGTTGCCACACTTCTGTACTCGATTTTTTAAGGCCAAAGTAAGATTCTCCATGCTAGCCTTAGCCAGCCGGCACTGAGTGCACGTCACAAGGGCTGGTTTTGAAGGTCCAGGTGTGATAACATTAAAGGTATAAATTCGGAGGTAGCCCAGATGTAACTGCATCACACTTCTTCATACTTCTTAGCCAATCACACGCATGTTGTCCTTCGCTGCTGCTTTCGTGCTAGCCTTAGCCAGCCAGTACTACGTAGAGGTCGCAAGAGCAAGTACTTGAGCTCCAGAGGTGGCAGTGTTAAAGGTATAAAGTCAGGGGTAGCCCGCAGCACACTTCTCCACACTCCGCAGCCACTCGTACTCATGTTGCCCGTTGCTGTTTGTGTGTGTCATTTTGCAAGGCCCATACAGTGAGTGGTAAATTACCACCAACCACTTTCATCCATATTCTCCCAACATTTCAACTTCTTCTTCTTCTTCAGCCACTCTCAGTCCACTGCTGGACGTAGGCCTCCCCAAGTACGCGCCACATATCCCGGTCTCCCGTCTTCCTCATCCAGCCCCTGCCGGCGATCTTGCGCAGGTCGTCAGACCACCGGGCTGGAGGGCGTCCTACGCTACGTTTGCCGAGACATTTCAATGGGCAGGCGTTATAATTTCTTCTATCATCCCGTGTACTTAAAGCTACTAGCAATACAACCTAAATGTATAGCCATTTTTTGCAATAGCTAGGGATTATTTTTGGCTACATTCCTATAGTAGATTAGCGTAGATTAATGTCACGTAACATTTACATTATATTGTCAAAGGGTTACTATGCGATGATCTCTATATAACCCCACTTTTATGACCAATTTTATAGCTCGTGAAAGTGTTTGATATATACATAATAAAAAAATCCCTGTACTGAATTTTTGTTTTTTGTTGTTGCTATGATGGGTTGAGTAATGCAATTTTGTTTTGAACATTCTAGTTTCTCCTACGTTTTAGGACAGCCGATACATGCCCATACTGCGAACAAGTGGACACCGCGGCGCATACTAGAATGCGAAAGATAGGAGAGCACCGAGAAGCACAGCCCAGACAAATTTAGGTGCCAACATAACAGCAACTACAATGTTGGATATAATGCTAAAAAATAAAGAAAATTGGTTCAATGTCAACAGCAAGATGATCGAAATTATGCCCGAAAGGGCTCATGACGAAATTGAAAGAAAAAAATCCCTCTCTTTCCCGCTGCAGTGAAGTAATGCCTAACGGTATACCCCTGCAGTGCGAGGTTTAAAAAATATTTCCTACTTATGAGTAATATTTATGGAAAATATAAAAAAAGAAATTCTGAAAAGCGCTTAAATCCCACATGAATAATATCATAAGTCAATAATTTTACTTTTAATGTTTTTTTTTCCTCTCTTTCCGGACGAACATGATTGTCCGGGCTTTTAACTTTTGTTCCTTTTTTGATCTTTTATATATATTATATAAAACCCAGAATCCCGGACAATCATGTTCGTCCGGAGAGAGAGGGAAAAAAATATATATTTGTTATATTTATCTTTTTTGTTTCTTTCTTTATTTAAAGACTAACGGCCCGGCGCGGTTTCACCCGCGCTTGGTCCCGCTCCTGTGGTATGTTGTTATGTTATATAGCCTATGACACTCCCTGTTAACGTAGCTTTCCAACAGTAAAAGAATTTTAAAAATCGGTTTAGTAGATCCAGAGATTACCCCCTACAACGTCACAAACTCACAAACTTTACCTCTTTATAATATTAGTATAGATTACAAAGGACTTTACGTCTAATACAATATCTTATACTAGTCTCTTATTCATATGATTATACAATTTTGTTTATGCTTCTATTGGTTCGTTTTATTGTTTAAAAGCTAATTAGTTAAAAGTCGAAAGTCTTACGTGTCTTTTTTACTGATTTGGTCCGTAATAAATATGTTCTCAATAACAAAAATATCAAAAAGCAAGATAATAATAACCTGTGCTCCATCTATGTCGATTCTGGTATGTTATGTTTCAAGTATGTCTAGTCATGTAAGTTTTTGAATGCTTGTCGTTCCTGGTATTTTTGTTCGTGTCCCATCACTATTCTACAACATAGTATCACGGCATGCGGCAGCGCCTTTGATGTGAGTACACCATTAGCTCGCAAGACTGTGCCCAACTTACATCATTATAGACTCGTGTCCTCAAAGGACGTACTATTCGAGTCATTGCTTCCGATCATTTAATAGCACTGTGGAACAGCCTCGGATCTTGAACTTTTCGAGGGGGTGGGGGGTGGGGGTGTGGCAAAAACTGAAAATATCCGCCGCTGCTCGCCTATATTTTGACCTTAATCATCATCATCATTTAAACCGTCACACGTCCACTGATGGACACGCGTGCGTCTGTGCTTGTTAACCTAAGTCTACGCGCACGCGGAAAGTAATTTATGTGCTTAAAATACTGCACGTCTGAGTGGTCAAAGTTGCGTTAATGATGAGTAGTGTATTTATCATATCTTTATGTCTCCCATATTTTTTATTGCAGGAGTTCAGCAGACAGGCAGAAGGCCCACTGGATGGAAAGCGGTTACCATCGCCTATGGACATTTGCAACACCAAAGATACTACAAATGCGCTGCTGCTCTCTTAAGGGAGACTGGAACCTGGTCACTAATGCCGGAACACAACACAAGTTGTTATGGCGGCATACTCTAGATCAGGGGTGGTCGCCATCCAGTTGGGTAAATACCCTACCACCTGGCTGTGGGTTGTTTTGTCGCCTCTTACGACTGGCCGCCTGGCCGCAGGAAATTGTATTCTTTCTCCGTTCCTGCACGGATAAATTATATTACTATTTAGGGCCTACTTGCCCCACCCTAGCTACGTCTCTGCCGGTAGCACATCGAGCATTTACCGACATTGTATCGTAAGCGACATTTGTAGAGAGAGAGAGATAATACTTTATTGTACACCATTACAGAAAACACTGATAAACTAATAGCCTAAAAATATTCTAAATGTGCGCAATAGGCGGTCTTATTGCTGAGAAGCGATCTCTTCCAGACCACCCGTGGCAAGAATAAAACAGATTCAATTTTCAAAGGTGGTGTACATAAATATAAGCCGAGGCACAGAAAAGAAAGAAAACAACACACATGGAACTAGATAGGACTATATATAAGTATAGATATAAGGCCAACACTGCACATGCACTTCCTCACAACACCAGCATGTAACAGATACACTCTACATTAGTATAAGTTTAGTATTAAAATTAGAATAAATTAATATAATAAGTTATTCTTAAGGTACACCACAACATAAAAATGACTAAATTAATGTCACATACAGTAACAAAAATAAACAATAAGCGTGTATGGAGTCTAAAATTTTTCATAGAAATTAAGTAGTAAAAAAGGGTACGGAACTCGAGTCCGTAGAGATATTAATAATAATAAAAAAAATATATTAGCCGATATGCAGTTACTTTACGTTATCTTTTATTCAATAATAAACATATATAAAATATTACATAAATAAATATATACATATCTACATATACATACACATAAAAATATCAAATGTCACCATGTTGTAGATACCTAAATATGTTTTGTTACAAAACGTATTTTAAAATAATATTTTGTTTTAAGACAGTTAATTGGCTCAGTTCAGATCTAACTGAAATTGAATGTCTTAAAACAAAATAATACTTTATAATACCTTTATGTTTAGATGCAAATGTCGTTTACATAGGCGAAGGTAAACACTTTCCACTCTTCAGCGGTGCTTATGATGAGCAGAGGAAGCATAGCGTTTCGTCCAGCTTCGTTGGTAGTTACCGTCGCCTATGGACACTTGTTACACTAAAGGTGCTAACAATGTGCTGCCGCTCTCTAATAGGAGACTGGAGCCAATTCATGTAATTCCGTGGCACACTCCCCGAAGTGTATCCTATAGCATTCTCTAGACCAAGGTGGTAGCCGTCCAGATGGGCCAACACCCTACCACCTATTTATTTAATTTATTTGGGAAACATATAATAATTAATATTCTTAAATATAAAACACAAAATTAATACATATATCAATCAAGTTTCCACTAAAAAAGAATTCAATTCTATCCGTGCAGGAATAGGAGAAAGAATACAATTTCCTGCGTTGGGGCGGCCTGTCGTAAGAGGCGACAAAACCACCCACAGCCAGGCGGTAGGGCATTTGCCCGACTGGATGGCTACCACCCCTGGTCTAAAGTATGTCGTCATAACAACCTTGAGTTGTATTCCGACATCAGTGACCAGGTTCCAGTCTCCCTTAAGAGAGCAGCAGCGCATTTGTTGCAAATGTCCATAGGCGATGGTAACCGCTTTCCATCAAGTGGGCAGTCTGCCTGTCTGCTAAACTCCTGCAATGAAATAAAAAATATATATAATAAAAATAAATATTGGGTCAAACAGTGAATTAAAAAAAATATATTACAATTATACGAAAACTACATGAAATGTCTATTTAATTTACATGAGGTCAATATTGAACAAAAACAAACCCAGCTGTGGGTTGTTTTGTCGTCTCTTACGATAGGCCGCCCAAACGCAAGTAATTGTATTCTTTCTGCATGTATAAAATCCATCAGGTAGGCGGTGAGCCTGCTTACTTCAGCAATAAAAAAATATCTTTTGTTACGATTAAGTTTTTTTCTTTGTATTCGGTTATAATTTTGGAAATAAGCTCCTATATTTCCGTAAAGAATTCAGGAAACCTTCTGACAACCGTGTGAAATCCATTTACTGAAACCTTTCACGCATATTCGTTTTTCGACACTTAACGCCATTCAATGTCAGCCTATTGATGGATTATATTGTATATGATCCACCTGGGTATTTGAAATATCTGAAATTCAGAGCAATAAATAAAATTTTACTTATACTAGCTGTCCCGGCAGACGTTGTTCTGCCCTGAAGAAATAAAATTTAGAACCCGATTGCGGCGCCATCTACCGGGTCCAATTGTGAATCTAAACCATCCTCGAATCCACTTGAACACACAAAAAAAATCATTCAAATCGGTCCAGCCGTTTAGGATTTCACTGTCAACACACGTACAGAAGAATTATATATATAAAGATATTTTACTGAAAATAACTAGGTATATATGTTACGGGCAATTTGATTAATGGGGCAGTATTAATATGGACTGATCATTATGAATAATGACCAAGAGTGTCGGTCAAGTTGATGAGTTTATTAGTTTGACCAGTCTATATTAATTAATAATGCACAATGGACCGTAGTTTATTTAATAATCATGGTTTGAGATAACTTTAATTTATCGCTTGGACTGGGCAGTAGGTATTCTTCCCTACTTGTGGCCAGACAATGTGATGGTTACCTTTCCATAAGAATTATGGAAATTTAATGCATCTAAGACTGTGTTATAGTTATATGGTACTTTTATTTATTATGTACAGATGCGACTTTTTAATATGTTAATCTAATAACTTTTTTTATAACCACCCAAAATTCACTTTATATTTATAAATAATAAATAAAAGAGCCATATAAATATACCTACCCTAATCTCATTTAATAAAGAAAAACGACAGTTCATCTGTGTTTTATTATATTTCTCAAGATAAGGTTTTCATTATTTATACTGACGGGGAAGTGATTAATCATGCAGTTTTATTTATATTGCCCACTTGATACGGGCACTATGTATGTATACAGACCGGTCATCATTCACAGTGACCGGATTTATCAAATTGTCCGTAACATATATATGTGAGACATCTATCTATCTATATATACGTGTACGGGCTACAGCGTAATACTCTTACAAATATGGTGATGTAATAGTGATGATGGAGTGTGGCAATAAATGATAAACTTATGAAACACTATTGATAATCAATGATACATGATATACATACATACATAACTTCACGCCAGTTCCCTTGCGGGGTAGGTACGGACAACAGAGTGCCATTCAGGCTTATTCTTACACACCTCACTTACTTCTTTGACATTCATAACTCTTGTCATGCACGCTCGTCTGTTCTTAAGGCTCCTGACATGGTATAAAATGATAAAATAATAGTTTGCTTGCTGTACGCGATATATGAGAGTGACCGAGCGTGCATGATAAATATAATTTAATTTGCTACTATATTAAAAATATGTAATCTCTCTTCTCTTTCACATTCTACCAATTATTTGGAGTCGGCAAAATATTTCTTCGCCTTTCATACTCCTCTATATCTGACATACATCCGTTTCTATCCGTGCAGGAACGGAGAAAGAATACAATTTCCTACGGTCGGGTGGACTGTCGTAAGAGGCGACTTAATAACCCACAGCCAGCATTTGCCCGACTAGATGGCTATCACCCCTGATCTAAAGTATGTCGCCATAACAACCTTGAGTTGTGTTCCGGCATTAGTGACCAGGTTCCAGTCTCCCTTAAGAGAGCAGCATTGCATTTGTAGCAACTTTGCTGTTGCAAATGTCCATAGGCGATGGTAGCCGCTTTCCATCAAGTGGGCCGTCTGCTTGTCTGCTGATCTCCTGCAATAAAAAAAACATCCTCGTGTCACACCACAAATCATCATGTCATCCTTCAAACAATTCATCCATCTCTTTTTTTTTCTACCTTTACATTTGTACCCATTAATCTTCCAGTTTCACATTATTTTTGTCAAGTGAATAATGAAAATCTTACCCATAAATTCCTCTTAAGTATAACAGGTGACAAAGAAACTCTTAAGTAGCTGTCAAAAATTACCAACGTCAAGACATAGTTTATAAGAGGCAAGAAGGCGATATTTATTTGAAACAGTTGCACATGTCTATATCAGCTTATATTTTCCTCTTAATTTTTCAGTTACGGGTGCAACTTTCAAAGATGATGAGATATGTACTAATTTCTCGTCTTATCCGTTCTTGTAATACCACACATCCATCTCAACATTGTCATTTCAGCTGAATCAGTATGATCGCGCGTATTTAATTGTATTGAAAATTCTTAAAGGAATGGAACGAATGGTACATACATCCATACATACATAACTTCACGCCAGTTGCCTTGCGGGGTAGGCACGAATAACAAAGCGCTATTCAGGCTTATTCTTACACACCTCGCTTCTTTGACATTCATAACTCTTGTCATGCACGCTCGTCTGTTCTTAAGGCTCCTGACATCACCTTCTGCTAGTACACGATCAATTTGATCATGGAAGGTGTGTCGTGGCCTTCCACGACTTCTGCATCCATCCACTTTTGCATTGTATATCTGTTTAGTCATTCTTTCATCATGCATTCTTTCCACATGCCCGAACCACAACCCGACACTCTCTTTCAGACCAACTCTCTTTCTTACTTCGGTATTACGAACGCGGTCCGCGAGCGTCAGTCACTCTGCAGGTTTTGCGCAGTGCTTGCATCTCGATCGCGTTTACTCTACTTTCATGCTCTCTCTTCCATGCCCAACTCTCGCTTCCATAACGCTTCCGAACGAATGGTAATACGTTTAAATCATGTAAAACCAACTCCTATCTTTTTTTCCTCTCCTGTACATACCATAACGAGCGGAAGAAAGGAGACGGCATGCGACGTCAACAGCATCGCAATAGTGGCCAACTTATAAAATTCACCTTTTGCTAACGAACTGCAACGCGTACGCATGGTTTGAATATTGTTAACAATTTTTCATCTATATACTGATATGTAGATGAACTATTGTTAACGAATTCGTGAAAATCGAATTGAATTCCGCAATGCTTGAAGACAAAAGTCTTCGAGCAGTGCGTCCTCCCCGTTCTGACCTACGGGGCTGAGACATGGACACTGACGGCAGGACTGGTCCAAGTCGCTCAACGGGCTATGGAGCGAGTTATGTTGGCTGTTTCTCTTATGGATAAAATTAGAAATGAGATATCCGTAAGAGAACCATGGTAACCGACATAGCTGGCAAAATTTGCAAGTGGCAGTGGGCCGGTCACATCTGCCGCAGGACCGATGGCCGATGGAGCAAACGAGTCGTGGAGTGGAGACCGCGTCTCGGTAAACGTAGTGTGGGACGCCCTCCAGCCCGATGGACCGACGACCGATGCAAGGTCGCCGGTAGGCGCTGGCTGAGGAAATCGGAGGACAGGGATGAGTGGCGCCGTCTTCGGGAGGCCTACGTCCAGCAGTGGACTGCGAATGGCTGACGACGACGTGAAAATTGAACAACTGTGTGTGTCGTGCTAACTATTAAGAAACAAGGAGAAATCATCTCTTCACTATACAAAGGTAGTGAATAATAAAGTAGCAATCCTGCCTTCATATAACTGCCTGTACTTCCTTGAGTTCTATGCAGCTATATTTTCCAACATCGTGGTTTTACATCAAAGGGGAATATTAGTAAATACATACATACATACATACATAACTTCACGCCAGTTCCCTTGCGGGGTAGGCACGAACAACAGAGCGCCATTCAGGCTTATTCTTACACACCTCACTTGCCTCTTTGACATTCATAACTCTTGTCATGCACACTCGTCTGTTCTTAAGGCTTCTGACATCACCTTCTGCTAGTACATGATCAATTTGATCATGGAAGGTGTGTCGTGGCCTTCCACGACTGGTTATTAGTAAATAATTACCAATGACCATAGTATGCTGAGATATATGGATATTATATATAAAAATGTATCTATCCATTATCTTAATAGGATTTAGGACCAAAAGATAAATTTTATCTACATTTCAAAACATGATCTACCATCCTAGGATTCTACTAATATGTCCTCCCACAACTATTTATGTTCAGGTATACATTTTGTTATATCCATGTTACAAACGCTGTGGAACGATTACGATCATTTTAATCGCAAGACCCATGAGGGGTTTAGCTATAAGGCTGCTGGACAACTGCTAGCGATTAGCGAGTTAATTGTCTATAATTATAATAAATATGTAGAGAGTGAAGTTTGTACAATGAGTTTAAAAATTAGAAAAAATCAGTGGGGCTAATTCGAAATATGGATAAAGCATCACATGAAAACTACTGACCAGATTCAAATGATACTCAATACGGACCTAGCTTATATACCGAGTGAATACTTAGAATTTTAGAATACTTTTTATCCTGACAAATGATGTCAATCCCGTAGGATATATGATAATGTATGTATTCTCGTGGAACGAATTATGCCAGCTATAGCATACTTACTCGAATTGCTAAGACTTACAACACTAAATTTAGTGATATTGACTTGATTCGTTACTCTAAGCCTGTATTCAAGAGGTTAATCTTCAAAACAATTGTTGGAACAGATACCACCACATCATATGAAAAATAACAACATATCTAAGTAGGTAATATGTTTAGTTAATATCAATATGTTTTTATTATATTGAAATGTTATTGTATAATATATATATTTTTACATGTATCTATCAGTGTATTTTATTTAGATTTATTTTAATTATTTATTATTATATATGTATATTGCATTTTTAAACTTTAATTTGCTCGTTAGCTCACAAATGAATTCAGAAAAACATGTTATTAGCCCTACGTTATAAGTAATTTTTGTGGTTGTTTGTATTATTGATATGTGCTGTTGGTTTTTTTTTCAATAAATAAATAAATGTAAAATGAGTCGTTTTGAAAGATTTTTATAGAGGCTCATGGCCCCAGGACCCCACGGTCCAAGCAAACGGCACAAACATACAACGCTCACTGAGAGTTGCATAATTGCGTCGCTTGAGTGATTCAGCTACTTCCATCTCCGAACCGGCTGAATTTACCAAACGTGTCTATGTTTGATAAATGGGATGCGACCAACGTGTCCACGCAGGTCGCATCCCATACCAAAGGCTTGCCACATCGCCACGGAATTAGAGTACGAGTAATTTCGTCACAACGCCTACCATCGTCACGTGCAATACTGTTGGGCTGAAGTACATCCACCCCATGAATAAATTAATTTAATTCCTAAACAAATATCATAATTTCACAATAAGCAAATATATTCGTAATACAAAATGTAAGATTACACCATTGTGATGTCACAATTCTATCAATATATCAAGCTTATTGCTTTTTAAGGAGTAATTAAAACTATTTATATCGTGAAATTTTAAAAGTAAGATGATAGTAGGATATTTGAACACATACTTAGATATACATAATTTTATAGGACAGGTTTATTTTACTATTATACTAATTATATAGTATAAATATACAGTATTAGCGGCCTCGGCAGACGTCGTCCTGCTCTGAAAAAATAAAAATCTAGGACCCGATCCCAGCGCCACCTACCGGTTCTAATTGTGGATTTAAACCATCCGGGGACCCAGTCAAACACACAAAAACAAAATCACCAAAATCGGTCCAGGTGATTAGGAGGATTCTAGAAGCCGACCTTAGCGCCACCTACCGTTTTCAACGAGACAAAAAGTATCCTATGTCCGTCTCCTGGTTCTAAGCTACCTACCCACCAATTTTCAGCCAAAACGGTACAGCCGTTCTTGAGTTATAAATAGTGTAACTAACACCATTTTCTTTTATATATATAGATTAAGTAGTAAATATATAGTAGTAGTAAGTATATAGTATAGTACACTAATTATTTCATTCGTGATTATTAGATTTTCAACATTATGTTTTCTGGTTCGTATATTTATTCCGTGTTGCACGTTTATTATAATTAAATTTTCTTGTTTTTTAACGTGGGTCGCATGACATGTGTGATTTTGAAGGTTGGCACTGAAAATAAGTGCTATATTGGACTGTTTCAGAATAGCAAAATACTGAGTGCCAACCTCATTTCTCAAATTACGACATACATACATACATCCCTTAAGAGAGCAGCAGCGCATTTGTAGAAACTTTGCTGTTGCAAATGTCCATAGGCGATTGTAACCGCTTTCCATCAAGTGGGCCGTCTGCCTGTCTGCTGATCTCCTGCAATAAAAAAAATACAATTTCTTCAAATATGGTTTTTGTGTGTGTTGCATTTTTGGAAATTAGCTCTTTCTTTCTTCGTTTGTTTTTTTTTTAATATACATACCTTACAAATACATATTTACAAAAATATGTCATTAATAAATAAGTCGTGGAAGGCCACGACACACCTTCCATGATCAAATTGATCGTGTACTAGCAGAAGGTGATGTCAGGAGCCTTAAGAACAGACGAGCTTGCATGACAAGAGTTATGAATGTCAAAGAGGCAAGTGAGGTGTGTAAGAATAAGCCTAAATGGCACTCTGTTGTTCGTGCCTACCCCGCAAGGGAACTGGCGTGAAGTTATGTATGTATGTATGTATGTAATAAATAATAATTCACATCCGCCTTTTAATGACTTTTCCACGTTTCTCGCTTTTGGTATTTTTTTAATATACATACCTTACAAATACATATTTACAAAAATATGTCATTAATAAATAATAATTCACATCAGCCTTTTAATGACTTTTTCCACGTTTCTCGCTTTTGGTCGAGTCGCTCGCAGTGAGACAGCATCCCAAACGAGGCATATATCGCGACATTTAAGACATTATTGCCCGTTACTTTTTAGGATAACGCACTATAGAGGGGAAAAGGTAAAAAAAGGGGGTATAATGTCCATAACATACTCTTTATATCCTTGTGTTACTGGTAAAAATGTACTGAATTTCCTTTGATACATAATATATTCGTTATTTTATTATGCTCTGTATACACGAATGGACTTGTCCGGTATAATTTGGATTACAATTTGTAGGGTTTAGCCAGCGAATGGTGTTACAAATTGGAATTCTTTATACCTATACATACAAATAAATTGTCGTCTGTTTGTTAAAGTGTCTGTTTGTTATGTCAGTTTTCTACTAAATGCACATGCAACTATATATATGAACGGAGAAAGAATACAATTTCCTGCGGCCGGGCGGCCTGTCGTAAGAGGCGACTTAACAACCCACAGCCAGATGGTACTTGGTAGGGCATTTGCCCGACTGGATGGCTACCAATCCTGGTCTAAAGTATGTCGCCATAACAACCTTGAGTCGTGTTACGACATTAGTGACCAGGTTCCAGTCTCCCTTAAGAGAGCAGCAGCGCATTTGTAGCAACTTTGGTGTTGCAAATGTCCATAGGCGATGGTAACTTTCCATCAAGTGGGCCGTCCGCCTGTCTGCTGATCTCCGGCAATAAAAAAAAAACTTATAGCAAAACACTAATTTCTAAAATTTTAGTCTGTCTGTCTGGATGTTCCGGCTAATCTCTGAAATGGCTGCGCCAATTCTGACGGGACTTTCACTGGCAGATAGCTGATGTTATAATGAGTAATTTAGGCTACTTTTAAAGTTTGGATTCCGCGAAAAAATAAGTACACTCGGATGAAGTCGCGGGCACACCTAGTTCGCAATATAAAAAGAATAGTTAATTGAATTCTGTTTACGAACGTAAAATTGTCGTGATTTTTTAGATTGAGGTGTAGTCAAACATTTGTATGACTATGTGTAGATCAAATATAGTAAGAAAATTTGACTTTGTTAAGACGTCTCGACGTTGGTAATATTTCACTAATATTTAAGAATTGCTTAGACACCTCTTATCCCTGAAAGGTGTTTGTATTTTTACAAATAGAGATTCATTCATTCATTTATTAATTAATTCATTCATAGAATTACAAATGTATTCTAGGTTTGAAGTGTTTTCTAGGTGCCTACCTGCCTATGCGTGTGTTTTCTCCGGAAAACGCGTGTACTTTATTATGGCCGGGGTTCGTTCTTCATTATGCATGTGGGGGCACAGATGTGTTGGCGTTGCGCCAAAACATTGTGCCTGTGTTTTATTAAAATAAGCTCACGCCATAAGTGGCGGTCTCGGAGACGAGGGTGTGCTGCGACTGTTTAGGGAAGACATTTTGTTTACATTGCTTTAATGTCTGAACTGCTGCTGGGTGCCCCTTAGCCTACTATTACGGTGTCAAAATTGTTATTCTATACGAAATAGGATTGTCCATTATATTATCTCGATTATTATCTCGCTGAATGGCAACGCTATTGCGTTGTCCGTGGTTTTTTTTTATTGCAGGAGTTCAGCAGACAGGCAGACGGCCCACTTGATGGAAAGCGGTTACCATCACCTATGGACATTTGTAACACCAAAGGTGCTACAAATGCTCTACTGCTCTCTTGAGGGAGACTGGAATCTGGTCACTAATGCTGGAACACAACACAAGGTTGTTATGGCGGCATACTCTAGACCGGAGTGGTCGCCATCCAGTCGAGCAAATACCCTAACACCTGGCTGTGGGTTGTTTTGTCGCCTCTTACGACAGGCCGCCTGGCCGCGGGAAATTGTATTCTTTCTCCGTTCCTGCACGGATAAAAAGATAAAGGTACAGACCAATCTCTTGATCACGTGAGACGTCAACCAGCCGTTTCGCTATCTCACCCAGGGTCTCGACCCCAAAATGGATGGTGAAATATTTGCGGTATTTTAGAGCCTCCTGTTGTGCAGCAGCTGTACCGGCAGACATGCTAGCGGCAGTGTACTTAATTTCATAGAATAGAATATACTTTATTGCACACAATGTTACATAATAAATTCGTACACACAATCGTAATGATAAGTACAATGGGCGGTCTTATCGCTGGGAGCGATTTCTTCCAGACAACCTTTGGGTGGACAGAAACTCGATATGGACGGGGGTAGGTATGCAATAGATATAACATACTAATATATATGTAAATATAAAGGAAAATGTTACTAAATTATATTGTAAACATACATATTTATCTAAATGTACAAGTTGTATGTCCTCAAACAACACCATCCCAAGCATACAAATAGATAACACACTTACAAATTAATTTATAATTTAAATAAAATTTAAAAGATTTCAAATGAATTTTAGCTCTATTTGTATAGACTTAAGGCAGATATTCTTTTATACGTATATCAAAGGATCTTGTGAACAGTGCATTGATTTTTGAACTTTATGAAAATGATTTAAAGTGTAATTTCGATTGAATTTTTTGAATTATAATATGATGAATGTAGGCTAAAGGAATTATATTTTTATTAATAAAACTTAGAGAAGAAAGAAGAACAAGAAGAATTATTGATTTTCTGAAGTTTCACTTCTACTACGTGTGAACTGGACACACACACATTTTTTTTATTAAGGTTGTAAATCCAGTAAATCTATATATTAATACGTGAAGCATAAACCTTTGTACCCTTTTTTTACGAAAATTGCGCAGACGGAGGAGTATGAAATTTCGGACACTTATAGTTTATATAGAGAAGGAGTGCAGGATGCTATTTTTTTATTATGGATATAAAATACATTAAATCAATAAAAAAAACATTACACACACTACCATGTATTTGACACACACACGCATATATACTCTTTTGTGTATTGTTAAAGTCAAATTAACAGTGTAGCCTTGGCCACATCTGTGACTCTAGAAGTATGTAAGTCTTTGACAACAGAACCTTAATAATGTTCAAACTTATAATTTAAATTAATTATTATGTAATTATTAAATTATTATGAAGACGTTTCGAATAATAAGAGATTACACGCGGTTTTGGAAATTTTCGCGCGCTATACTCCCATGTATTTTGTATTTGCTTGCTTCCTCTCCATATTTGACGGCCTCTGTGGTTGAGCGGGCTAAGCCTTTGCCGGCGTACCTCACTGCAACGCAGAGGTTCCGGGTTCGATTCGTGGTATAGTAAATTTCGGAAACGTATTTTCTCCGTTATTTACTATGGTCTGGGTGTCTGGGATCGGCCCCAGAATAGTCCGTTGTATATTACCCATAACACAAGCGAAACTTCCTTAATTTTGGGGATATACAATATGTGTGTTTGTCTGCCGATTATTATTATTATATTTGCCTAACGTATAGGTATACTTGAATACTATAGTTACTGCAGTCTACGTCGTATGGAAAACGTAAAAGTCACTTGCACCAGTATCCGCCAAATTATCTTCGAAACTATTCCTGATTTTCAAAATTGTATGATCTAGGCTGATAGGTACTCCATTAATTCTTCGAAAAGTAATTGTATAACATATTTCTGTATAAAATTTATTATTTAAAAAGTTTCTACTGGATAAATAAAGCAGTAAAACAATTTTTAGCTAGACGTGTTGCTGGGAGTTTCTTGCCGCTTCTTCTCCTTAACAGCAATAACACGTTGTAAAGCGGTGTGCATAGAATAGGAAGTAAAATTAAATTTTAACTTATTATTTTAGCACGCGGTGCTGGTACCTACGCTCACGTATGGAAGCGAGAGTCGGGTAAAGAAGAGAGAGAAAGAGAGTTGGTCTGAAAGAGAGTGTCGGGGTGAAGGTAAGGAAAGGAATGCTCCGGTGGTTCGGGCATGTGGAAAGAATGCATGATGAAAGAATGACTAAACAGATATACAATGCAAAAGTGGATGGATGCAAAAGTCGTGGAAGGCCACGACACATCTTTTATGATCAAATTGATCGTCTACTAGCAAAAGATGTCAGAGGCCTTTAGAACAGACGAGCGTGCATTACAAGAGCTATGAATATTAAAGAAGCAAGTGAGGTTTGTAAGAATAAGCCTGAATGGCGCTCTGTTGTTCGTGCATACCCCGCAAGGGAACTGGCGTGAAGTTATGTATGTATGTAATAGGTTGGGGAAAAAGTCTTTTCGCATATATTATGTATGAACTTCTAATAAGATCTCTTTGGCTATACAATTTGTATCTGGCTGGTTTTGGTATCATTAAAAAGTTTTAATTTTAAAGAAGACAATTCCAAATTCAAATTAGAAAATTGTGTGATTTTAATTTGTTTTTATTATTGTTAAAATGAGTGAATCTGATGAAGAAATTCGATACATTTTAAAATTTTACTACAAGAAAGGTAAAAATGCAACACAAGCAGCGAAAAAAAATTTGTGATGTTTATGGATCTAATGCAGTATCTGTGAGAGTAGCGCAAATTTGGTTTAAGCGTTTTCAATCCGGAAATTTTGATATCAAAGATGCACGTCGCTCTGGTCGCCCTGTTACGGACAAAATTGATGCCATTTTTGAAAAAGTGGAGCAAGATCGGCATATTAGTAGTTACGATGTAGCTGGAGAACTGGGAATTGACCACAAAACGGTTTTGGCGCATTTGAAAAAAGCTGGGTACACAAAAAAGCTCGATATTTGGGTGCCTCATGAGCTCACTGAAAGAAACCTAATGAACCGTGTACTCATTTGTGATTCTTTATTACGACGTAATGAAACCGAACCATTTTTGAAGAAGCTGATAACTGGTGATGAAAAGTGGATCACGTACGACAAGAACGTGCGAAAAAGATCGTGGTCAAAGGCCGGTCAGGCTTCACAGACTGTGGCGAAACCCGGGTTAACTCGCAACAAGGTGATGCTGTGTGTATGGTGGGATTGAACGGGCATTATTCATTACGAGTTGTTACCGCCAGGCAGGACCATCGATTCTGAACTGTACTGCGAGCAACTGATGAGATTAAAGCGAAAAGTTGAGAGAAATCGGCCGGAATTAATCAACAGAAGGGGTGTGGTTTTTCACCATGATAACGCTAAACCTCACACATCTTTAGCCACTCAGCAAAAATTACGAGAGTTTGGCTGGAAGGTGTTAATGCATCCGCCGTATAGTCCTGACCTTGCACCTTCAGATTTTCACCTGTTTCGGTCTCTGCAGAATTCTTTAGGCAGTGTCAGGTTAACATCACGAGAGGACTGCCAAAACCACTTGTCGCAGTTTTTTGATCAGAAGCCCTAAAATGTTTATAGCAATGGGATCACGTGCCTACCTACAAGATGGCAAAAAGTTATCCAACAAAATGGCACCTACATACTTTAGTCAAATGTAAATAAACTTAATAAAAAAATCTTTTGAATTTTCATATAAAATGCGAAGAAAATTTTTCCCCAACCTAATATGTATGTATTTTGAATAAAAACTTTTGAACTTCGATTCGACATATAAGGTCTTCTGATCATTAAAACCATCAAAAAATAGAAATACATGTATTGTTAGTTGACTCATTATACGTAGGAGCCATCGATTTAGCTACAAACAAACGTTTCACTTCCAAAACGTAGATTCCTTTGAACCGCACAAAAAATGTCCATTTTCCTAACAAAGGGAGTTACAAAATGATGCCCGTTTTTAATATTATGTCGGGAGCAGGGAAAAATAATGACACAGATCAGAAGCTGGAATGTCTGCTGTTTGTTTGTGTACCGTTTTATGGTTACGAAGAGGGTAATAAAGTGTTTTGTGTACCGAATGTTATGGCTGGTTCAAATCATAAAGACAAAACGCCCGATACAAGCAGTGTGTGACAAGAAAGAAGAATACTTAGGGACGCTGATCCACGAGTGAGAATCCCTTGGGAAATTAAACTTCGAATAATGATCTGTGTGGGAGATATAATTATCTGATCCAGATACTTCCACTAGGAAAGAAGAAGATTCAAAGCCTAAAATTCGTTCTCTCAGAGGAACAGCACACGGCATCAAATTAATTATTAATATTGTTACTAGTGTGGGACTCGAATTAGAATGCCGTTGGAATTACTATAGAATTTAATAAAACTATACCAACATGTATAATATAGGTACAAATATAACTAGACGCAATAAGTCCCAATGTAATGCACGATTCAATAACACGTGCAAAGTCCGTCACTATGTCGCTTGTCGAATGTACACGTCTTGCTTCTATCGTAATCGTCGCTCGACTACCTCAACCCTCCATTCAGTCATTTCTTTATACTAAAGTGTATAATAGAACAAAGGATCGTGTTTACCGAGTTAATCCGTACACCTGGTAAGCAAGGACTAATTCGACACTAAATGATGGCCATAAAACAAGTAGAAAAACAATAGAATGTTTTTATGAACTACAAATTCTTTACACAAAGTAAACAAAAGAATTCCTAAATCCGGTGGCAATAAAACTGCGTATTACGACCTGCAGGTGTGCGCATTTCTGTGTCGGTATGTAACACTATATTATATTAATTTATGAGTTAGGCCAGCCATACTCAACCTTTTTTCTATAGGCGCCCACATAGATGTACTTATTTGGTTCGTTTACAGTTACTACACTATAACATTATTAGAGACAATTTAAAAGTACAATAATAAATTTGTGTGTAACCTATTAAAAACAAACACAGCTTAGTTTGTAAATATCAACAACAGACAAATTTAGGCATACGCATATACATACATGAATAAAATTTATGTATTAGTTAGTAGATAAGGTGCCGCGGGCCACAGCATTATATTATCTAGGTGTTTTTTACTGCTAGTACAATAAATAGGCTGACGATCCCCCGATGGAAAATTGTTAGGTTGTCTATGGGCATTTCCAACACCAGAGGTGTTACCGATGTATTTATTTATGGAACACCTACAACACACATATTATTATGTTACATTTCATATCATTTAGGTAAAGTAAGGTACAAATCATAAGGAGCACATAGCATTTGCAATTCAAATGTCGTCAACAGAGAAATAAATAATTAATGTCAGTATTTCTACATAGTCGAAATTAGAATTCTAGGAAGGTTTTTGGAACGAAGTTCCTTATCGCGCGTTGTGAAAGGGGGTTAGACGGAAAAAATTCTTACGAAAAGTTGTCACGACACTTTTTGCTATAGTAAGCTATTGTAAACTGTGCGGCGTCGCATGTTTCTCTGTCTGTCTGTCTGTCTCTCTCTCTCAATTCCAATTACAATTCTTTCACTAATTAATCGAAAGGAACTTCGTTCCATCCGGGTGTCCCTTGACGCCTCTCAAGTTTTTTTTTTATTGCAGGAGTTCAGCAGACAAGCCGACAGCCCACTTGATGGAAATCTGTTACCATCGCCTATGAACATTTGCAACACCAAAGGTGCTACAAATGCATTGCCGGTACACACACACAGTAATGCCGGAACACCACTCACGGTTGTTATGGCAACATACTTTACACCAGGGGTGGTAGCCATCCAGGCGGGCAAACGCCCTACCACCTGGCAAGTGTAGTGTATTCTATTCAGTGGTGTAGTCTATTCAGCGCTACAAAGTTATTTAGTGAAATCGCGAATAAAGTAAAGACCACGATACAGCGGATAAGGCATTATAGCTGTCATAAATATAATTTAAGTATGACTTTATTTCAGTATATATCGTTAGTCACGCCTTGAAGCGAAGTGATGTCACTTAATAACAAAAATAGCGGTTGTTTGTCATCTCTACGAAACCCTTCACTGTACATAGGCCGACTGGCGCTTGGCCGATTTCTTGAGCAGTATTTAGATACGGCACTTTTATAATTCTATATATTATATTTTAGATTTAGTACAAATAATAAAATAATTTTAATTCCATTATAGGATTGCACAAAGCAAAGTGTACGACGCAGCATTTTCTGTTTTCTAATTAAATTCAGCCATTCAGTATTTCGTAAAGTTACTCTGGAAAGCCTTTAGTTTTTTATTAGGCAAATTTAAATGTCTAGTTAATTTAATAGACTAAGGTAAGTTTTTATTAAAGTTCCGAAAATATTTGAGCAAAAACAGAACTTTTGTATTTTCGTTATAACGTCTTTCTTTTTTATTTAGTTGTAATAGAAAAAAAAGAAAGAAAGAAAAAGATACATACATACATAACTTCACGCCAGTTCCCTTGCGGGGTAGGCACGATCAACAGAGCGCCATTTAGGCTTATTCTTACACACCTCACTTGCTTCTTTGACATTCATAACTCTTGTCATGCACGCTCGACATAAAGAAAAAGATGCATTGAGTTAAAATGATGGACTATTATACACAATAAATATGTATATGTAATTATGCGTATGTGTAGGTATAGGCGTAATATTACTTTTAAATTAATTTAAATTTGATCAAATTGATCGTGTACTAGCGGAGGGTGATATCAGGAGCCTTAAGAACAGACGAGCGTGCATGACAAGAGTTATGAATATCAAAGAAGCAAGTGAGGTGTGTAAGAATGGGCCTAAATGGCGCTCTGTTGTTCGTGCCTACTCCGCAAGGGAACTGGCGTGAAGTTATGTATGTATGTGTAAATTAATTTATTCATAAAAAAAAACACACTAACATCTTCATTCTATATATACACGGCAAGAATAGAATGCAATGTTAATATGTATATGCTATCCTTTTCTCACTTGTAACTAGGAATTATAACACAGTACATATTTATTACTTGTACCTAAAGCGCAGTCTTAGCATCTTAGTCAAACAAAATTATCTATTTTTTTTTAATGCAGGAGATCAGCAGACAGGCTTGATGGAAAGCGGTTACCATCGCTCATGGACATTTGCAACACCAAAGTTGCTACAAATGCGCTGCTGCTCTCTTAAGGGAAACTGGAACCTGGTCACTAATGCCGGAACACAACTCAAGGTTATTATGGCGATATACTTTAGACTAGGGGTGGTAGCCATCCAGTCGGGCAAATGCCCTACCACATGGCTGTATATCATCGTTTGGATGAAAAAATAGAAAAAAATACACAATACTAGATTTACAAGAAGATATACATTAAAAAATCGATTCAGAAGACACAAGCCAAATATAAGTAGGGATTGTTGTCAAATTACGCTAGTTACGTTATTCAGATATGTTAGATAAAATCAACTTAATAACTTATTATTTGACATCAGTGGCAGGTCATTCGAGGTCGGCAAAACATTGGTAACATATTTCTGGTTTTACAACTGTCTATAGGCGACGGTACTTAACCACTTTCCATTAAATAGCCCGTCAACCTGTCTGCTATACTATGTTGTTGGCCCGAAGACCTTACAACTTTTCCCGGTAAAGTTGTAAGGTCTTCGGACCAACAACATAAAGTCAAGTCCAATAAAAAAAAATCCAACAATAAAAGAATAGGACATAATTTTTTTCAAGCCATTAGACTGCAGTTAACAAGACAGAGGTCCTCAAACCTTACCGATACTCTATAAATAGCCCCCCTTTAAGTGACATAAATTACTTCGCCCCCATACTAGGCGTGTCGATTATAAATCAGAGATTCGTGTCCAGTCGACCATTATCACCCCTTCATCCCCAAGGGTACGGGGTGGAGCTTGCAGCAGTTTATAACATTTTAGTGGAACAGATACGGATATAATATTTTTTCGGAAAAGGCATATTTGAAGATTGAATCTACCTTTATTATCATGGGTTATTCTTTATTGCACACAAGAAAACAGTATACATGAGATTTAACATTATTTTAACTAGTATAATTGACAGTTGTAGCGCTAGTAGCACACACACACACACACATACATAACTTCACGCCAGTTCCCTTGCGGGGTAGGCACGAACAACAGAGCGCCATTTAGGCTTATTCTTACACACCTCACTTGCTTCTTTGACATTCATAACTCTTGTCATGCACGCTCGTCTGTTCTTAAGGCTCCTAACATCACCTTCTGCTAGTACACGATCAATTTGATCATGGAAAGTGTGTCGTGGCCTTCCACGACGCGCGCTAGTAGCGATTTTGAGAAATGTAACTATGATAGAAGGACATTTTTAACGTGGAGGGATCGTGACGGAATCATTATCTTCATTACAGCTCCTAAGGGTGACTCGATCGATGTGATACCACGCTCTCACACAATATCTGTATTGGTGGCAGTGACTTCTTCTTTGGAAATGAAACTCGATATTAAAGTTGGACTGTATGATTATTATTAAACTATAACTTAGAATATACATAAGAAGTACGTAATGAAAATGACAAATTGTGCGAGAGAGTCGAGAGAGAGAGAGAGAGTGGTAAGTCGTCAATGAGAATTGTGATGAAGAATTAACAATTTTTGCCTCCAAGATCGCTCCCATATCCCGCGTATCGTCCGACGCTTAGCTGCTAATTGTGCGAGCTAAGGGCGTCGGCGGTATGCGGGGCGCGGAAAGTAGGTGTGCTCTGGCGGGCGGGTCAGGGGATGCTCTCTGTCCGCAACAATCTGCGTGAAACGTTTAGGCTTAAGTTGATAAGAAAAAAGGAAAGAAAGTAAGAAAATATTTATTTATAAAATTCGACACATAACAAACAACAGAACACATATTGAAATAAAAAATGTGTGCAGCAATTTGCGAAACGAGGTTGGGACTTCGTATTATGATGTGCCGAAATATAGCATACACACATTTTCAGTGTCCATCTCCTAAATCCAAATGTCCTGCGACCACAGATTATGTTAGATAAAGATAAATCATCTTTTTAATACGATGAGTGAGAGTTCCGACTGTCTACTTCCTTTTTTTTATTGCAGGAGTTCAGCAGACAGGCAGACGGCCCACTTGATAGAAAGCGGTTACCATCGCCTATAGACATTTGCAACAGCAAAGTTGCTACAAATGCGCTGCTGCTCTCTTAAGGGAAACTGCAACCTGGTCACTAATGCTGGAACACAACTCAAGGATGTTATGGCGATATACTTTAGACCAGGGGTGGTAGCCATCCAGTCGGGCAAATGCCCTACCACCTGGCTGTGGGTTGTTTTGTCGCCTCTTACGACAGGCCGCCCGGCCGCAGGAAATTGTATTCTTTCTCCGTTCCTGCAAGGATGCATCCTTCCTCCTCCCGTTATCCCTATTTCCTTTCCAAATGTCATTCCTCCTCTGATTCCTCTATCCTGTCCCATACTCTCTACCTCATCCTAAAGGCTAGCACCGCGTTGGCTTTGTCCTTGGTATTATAAACGTCATAGGCGACCGGTTACCACTTTCCATTATGAGGATGGCTCTAATGGTTGGAGGAGCGAGATGGAATGCTTCTCTGTCTCAAAGGAAGATCTTCCAGCGAGGCTATTGTTGTTCCTCGCAGGCATATGCCCATTTACTATTATTTGGAAATTTGTATATATTCTTTGTACGTTTCGTGAATCGTTTGCTACCTCAATTATTGCACAGCGCCATCTATTGGCTTGTAAATGTTCCATTACACCACCAGGTGAGCCGTCTGCCTACTTGCTAGCTTCGCAATAAAGAGAGGACAGGCGACGTTATAACTGTCTTATTTGCTATAATGGCTACAGAACCCCAAAAAAGAGTTGTCAAATGAAAATGTAGGATATTGTTGAAGCCTGGTGAATTCAACCGTGCTTAATTTATTGAGCCTATAAATCACCGCCATTGTCCGTAGGCTGGATTCCATTTGTCCACATAGTTATTATGTATGTTCAAGCTAATGTAAGGTTCTTGATGAAATTAATGATTCTCTCGCGGTGTGGAGAAAACCCTCGATAAATCCCAAGACAGAAAGAAGTCAAGAAAGATATGGCAATGAAAGGATAATATATAGTTACTAGCTGACCCGGCAAACTTCGTACCGCCTCAGACAGAATCAATAAATAAAAAATCTGAATGATAATTGCAGAATGTTGCAACTTTAGTAAAAAATGTGTTCTTTTAAATTTAATTTGATTTCTGAACGACTTTTAAATTTAATTGATTTCTAAACGAAGCGACGTGACGAACATCAAATGTTTGACAGGTAGGAATAGTTTTTAATGGAAAGCGAAATCGTTGTTTTTACTATATTCCAAGCGTTTTTTTCATATTTACTCACCTTTTAAACCTTCCCTGGACTTTCACAAATAATTCAGAACCAAAATTAGCCAAATCAGTCCAGCCGTTCTCGACTTTTAGCGAGACTAACGAACAGCAATCGATTTATATATATATATAGATATACAAACGTTTATCCGTGAAATTAACTAACCTAACTACATCAGTAGAGCAAATGGTCTAAAGCGGCCGATTTTGGAGAATCGCTTAGTAAATTTTACACGTGTCTAGATATTCTGATAAGTGTAAGATATTGCATAACGATCCATTTTATTTTAATACTTACGAGTATAATACTTATGCGAATATGCCAAAAGCGGCTGCAGGGATCCATAAAGTTGGTACTTATCCATTGAATAGCAATAAATAATTATTACTTTTGCCCGCTGCTTCGCTCGCGTTAAGTGATTCCACGGCAACCGTACATTTTTCCGATATAAAATGTAGCCTATGTTCTATTCCAGACTATAATCTATCTCTGTGCCAAATTACATCCAGATCTGTGCAGCCGTTCTGACGTGATTGAGCAATAAACATTTATACAAATTTTCGTATTTATACTGTTCTAATACATTAAATTCTCGTGTCGCGGTGTTTGTTACCAAACTCCTCCGAAACGGCTGAACCGATTTGTATGAATTTTTGTGTGCATATCGAGTAGGTCTGAGAATCGGCCAACATGTATTTTTCATAACCCCAAATGATAAGGGTAACCCACCCCTAAATTTTTATTTTTATTTCTTGTCAAAATTTCTTAAGATTTAGCATTGAAAAATACATACAACCCTAAATTTTCATCCTTCGACCACCAACCCCTATTTTTTAATAGCGATATAAGTACTCTAATAATTTTCTACTCTATTTGTTCAAGTTGATTCGAGTTTAGATTACCATTTGGTCCCGGTAGATGACGCTGTAATCGGGTTCTAGATTTTAATTTTTTAAAGGCAGGACAACGTATGCCGGGTACAGCTAGTTATATAGTCAAACTAACTAACTGCTGCGGCTCAACGACCAAAAATGAGTCTTGGCCTCCGAAATGAGAATACTCCACTCTTTTCTGTTCACTGCTGTCTACTGCTAATTAACACGAACGTGGAACACTCAAACAGGTAACCGCTTTCTGTCTAATAGTACAGACAGTACAACACTTAGAGTTCGCGAAATCGTGGCCTAAACTCATAAAGCGCGTCTTCAAACCCTGGCTGGAAAGCATGCAGCACTTAGCAATTTTCTGACCTAATGTTGTTACTATTACCACATCCTAACAGTGATCACATGGAGATAACCAATATATCAAACCCATCAATCCGCCTTAGATAAGTGTGGCGGGTACACTGTCCATTCTCCTATAACTCTTATCCGTGCAGGAACGGAGAAAGAATACAAGTTCCTGCGGCCCGGCGGCCTGTCGTAAGAGGCGACTAAACAACCCACAGTCAGGTGGTAGGGTATTTGCTCGACTGGATGGCGACCACCCCTGGCCTAGAGTATGCCGCCATAACAACCTTGTGTTGTGTTCCGGCATTAGTGACCAGGTTCCAATCTCCTTTAAGAGAGCAGCAGCGCATTTGTAGCAACTTTGCTGTTGCAAATGTCTATAGGCGATGGTAACCGCTTTCTATCAAGTGGGCCGTCTGCTTATCTGCTGAACTCCTGCAATAAAAAAAAAACTGAGAGAATTGAACCCAGCAGTGGGTCGTTTATGGATTGTTATTTACATCATTATTATTCATACTATATTAATAACCGTGCGAGATTTGTCCAGGGTGCAGTTGAAAACCATCATCAGGCACTCGTTGTCTGGTATTTGCTGAACTACCTATTTGGTGGTGGTACCACCGCGAAAGATGTTATTTTGCTATATACATAGTTTAATACTCATTTGTATGTCTTTCAAGACCACGGGCCATACAAATGGACCCGGACTTTTGGAGGTCTTGCGTGGGGCCATGGGAAGACCAACACGTACAGGCCGCTTGCCAAATTTAATCTAAATAAATGTGGCGTGACACTAACCGGCGATTGTCCCTGTCTACGCCATATGATTATCCGTACAAGAACGGAGAAAGAATACAAATTCCTGCGGCCAGGCGGCCTGTCGTAAGAGGCGACAAAACAACCCACAGCCAGGTGGTAGGGTATTTGCCCGACTGGATGGCGACCACCCCTGATCTAGAGTATGCCGCCATAACAACCTTGAGTTGTGTTCCGGCATTAGTGACTAGGTTCCAGTCTCCCTTAAGAGAGCAGCAGCGCATTTGTAGCACCTTTGGTGTTGCAAATGTCCATAGGCGATGGTAACCGCTTTCCATCCAGTGGGACGTTTGCCTGTCTGCTGAACTCCTGCAATAAAAAAAAAAATAAAAATAAAAATATGAAAATGTATCCAAGGACAAGCCCTGGTTAATGTAGGACTATTATAGGGATAGAGAACAAAAGGTACGGATTATTGGGACGAACTGCTAGTGGAACTATGGGGACAATGACGTCTGCCTGTCGCAATGTTCAAGGGACATGGAAAAAATGCCGTACAAGATTTGCCAGGGGCAACATGCGTGTGAGTGGCTAACGGGCGTGGAGAGGTGGGCTGCAGATTCACCGAAGCTATTTACGACGTGACGCCATTTGTCTCTTCCACCCCTGGAGCTTGAGTTTTAGCTTTTTTTTTATTGCAGTAGTTCAGCAGACAGGCAGACGGCCCACTTTATGGAAAGAGGGTTACCATCGCCTATGGACATTTGCAACACCAAAGGTGCTACAAATGCGCTGCTAGTCTCTTAAAGGAGACTGGAACCTGGTTACTAATGCCGGAACACAACACAAAGTTGTTATGGCGGCATACTCTAGACCAGATGTGGTCGCCATCCAGTCGAGCAAATACCCTACCACCTGGCTGTGGGTTGTTTAGTCGCCTCTTACGACAGGCCGCCAGGTCGCAGGAAATTGTATTCTTTCTCCGTTCCTGCACGGATAAAAAGCTCTAGCGATCTCCACTTCGTGCCGGTTGGATAAGACAAGTACGGGGGCGGGAGCCTTGCCTTGGGCCACCGGAGTCGGGTCCGAGGTGTCGCTAAAAGCCTTACTGCTGGTTTCTTTCTTTGTATCAATAAATAAATAAATAATCAATAAATATTTCGTAACTTAATAATTTAAAAAGTCGTGGTAGCGTAATGGCTAGCGCACGCGTCCCAGACTCAAAGGACGGGTTCAATCCTGGCCGGAACGCATGCACCACTTAATCAGTTTTTTGATATAATGTGCATATTGTTACAATTACCACGTGCTAACAACGGTGAAGGAAAACCAAGAAATGTTGGCTTGACGTTGTGAAGGATGACATGCGTACCAATGGTCTCAAAACGGGGAATGCTGAAGACCGCGCGAAGTGAAGTAGAAAAAGTAGGAAAGCGGACCCTGGGCGTCGGAGTGAACCGGGATTTAACGCTCGGATGATGATGATGAACAACGGAAGGAAAACATCGTGATGCAACCTGCACATCGCGATAACCGATGTGTCAAACCTGCCATGCCGCCTTGAATGAGCGTGGCGGGTATACTGTCCGTTCTACCTATAATGGGAGGCCCGAGCCCAGCAGTGGGACATTTATGGGCTGATATTATTATAACTCTATAATTAAAATAAATAAGAAGAAGACGTGAAAGAAGTGGAAGTCGTGGAAGGCCACGCACGACACACCTTCTATGATCAAATTGATCGCGTACTAGCAGAAGGTGATGTCAGGAGCCTTAAGAACAGACGAGCGTGCGTGACAAAAGTTATGAATGTCAAAGAAGCAAGTGAGGTGTGTAAGAATAAGCCTGAATCGCGCTCTGTTGTCCGTGCCTACCCCGCAAGGGAACTGGCGTGAAGTTATGTATGTATGTAAAATAAATAAAAGCTCACTAATATTTGCCTTTAGTTTCCACTCCGTTTAAGAAAGCCACAATACAAGCCAGTAAGAGAACTTACGTCATTGCGATGAGAATCGCATACTTTAACCATTAAGCTACTACGGCTGACTCCGAATGGCTCATTCGCGAAATTAAATTTATGGCGCAAAACGCCCAGTTTCAATAATTGGCTTTTTCACTTGAAAACTGCAGTCCGGAGTTTGCTGTAAGTCAATACTATGCCAAAAATCGCTCTTGTGAGGCGCTAAAGTCACTGACCTGTTGGCTCTGCGCCCGCAACGCGATTCTAACTATTCTAGGGTTGCATGAATATTAAAAGGACAATGTTACTGTGCCTATATTGTTTTGTTCTTTTATATTTCTTTTGTAGAGTTTTAGATATTTCATATACAGAGGTTTAGGTTCACGGCATTTTCGGTGTGATCCACAGTTAGGCTGACATTGAGTGACATAAAGTATCCAAGAATAAATAGACGCGTAAGAAAGGTTTAAGTGAATGGATTTCACAAGGTTGTCTGAATTATGTATTGAAATGAGGTAGTTTACTTATACTTAGACCAGACTAAAAAAAAAATCTTAACAAAACTGTTAATATTCAACCGATTAAATTGTCACGAGTTGCAGGACTCGAATTAAAATGCCGTTGGAATTACTATAGAGTTTATTAGAACTATACAAACACGTATAACACAAGTACAAATATAAACGAACGCAATAAGTCCGAACGTAATGCAGAAGATTGTAATTCAAATACACGCGCAAAGTCCGTCACTAAATAGATTACCGAATGTACACAAGTCTTGCTTCGCTTGTGGTTATCGCTCGACTGCCTCATCTCTCCATTGGGGCATTGCTTTATACTGCACAGATGCAATATGTCTGCCGCGTGGACCGAATTTCTTAGAATCAGTTCGTATTTTTAAATCCGAGACACCTGGCAGTGATGACAATACAACAATAGGCCGTTAAAATTACAATACACAATGGACTGTTTTTTTAAACACAAATTTTAAAAACAAAGTAAACAAAACAAATCCAAATACCGAAAAGGTAATAAAATGTGTTTCTACAGGTGTGCAGGTGTGAATTTGTCTTTGTCGGCACCTAGGTCGTAACAATATTAATTTAATTTTTTACTGTAGTTCAGCGGATAGGCTGCTGACCCTTCTGATGGAAAGTGGTTTGTGTTAAGTGGACATTTGCAATACCAGAGATGCTGCCGGCCTCGAAGCGGCGACTGAGACCTGGCTTCTAATGTTGAAACGCAACTTAGGTTGTTATGATGGCATATTCTAAACTCATCTAGACCAAGAGTAATAGCCATCCAAATCGGCAAATACCCTACCACCTGACTGTGGGTTCTTTTAACATTTCTTAGAATCGAACTAGTACCATTTCAACTCCTTCCTGCACCAATAAGGGATAATTAGGTATAATTAATTTAATTAAAAATATGCCTATTTCTTTACTACAAGGCTTGTTAGCCCTAGAAGCAATGTGCCTGTAATCAATAATTTTATGCCTCGCGCCAAGTTTTGTATGTATTTTTTTATGTTTTATTAACTACAGGAGTTTTGAATTGAAAATTAGTTTTGCATGAAATAATGTCTCGAGATTCAATCATCCGACTGTCATGAATGGAGCTTAGAAGTATGCTAGAAATAATAATTAATTATACATCGTTTCTACTTAGAAAATAATTTTAGTACATCACACATGATTATTGCATTCAATTACACTATTTAATTAGATTTAATATATCTCACTTAACTTAAAGAACGTGGGATAGACAGAGCCCCATACGTAAGTACGTACACTCCACGTACACTTTACTAACTTTAATGTTTATTATTATTATTGTTGCGGACAGAATCACCCCCCTAACCTCTCCCCCGGAATTCCTGTACGCCCCACTTACCGTGAATATGTAGCTCGCTCGATTAGCAGCTAAGCGTCTGCTTAAAAGTAGTACCTTAGCGAGTGCGGTGCGAGCGTCAGTCATATTATAGTTATTCAGTCAAGTATACAAACAGTTCCCGAATCAAGTAATACACTCAAGTGAAGAACAGGAATACTGGGTAGCATTCGAAAGACTCTACAGCCATTTGGACTCTCAGCGCGACTTTCGTGGATCTTGTGAATACTAGTTTGTTTGATTAGTGTAACTCGTATTTTATTTATTTATTTATTGAGAAAACCAACAGCGAATACACAAATATAATATAAAATAGTTTACAATAAAAAGTAAGGCTAATAACAGGTTTTCCTTATTAACTACCACTTTAGTAACAATTTTACAAAGCAAATGTTGCATTTCAACAAATAAAGTAAAGTCGGGTTGTGTTATGTAAAATTCAGCAAGTCATTAATTATGTTACTTTTAAATTTGTATTTGGAGGACGCAAAAAGATCAATTTTACAAAATTTAGTATTATAAGTACGAGCCATACGAGAAAACAAAGAATTTTGTGTGTAGTTAGTAGAATTACAAGGAGCATTCAGTAAAGATGTATGACGGGTACGGTATCTAGGTACATTATATGCTAATTTCGAGACGAGCTCAGGACAGTCAACACGGCTATGAACGATATCAAACAGCAATGACATATCTAAAACTGTACGTCTTTCATCCAAGGATAGAAGCCTATGTGAACTACAGCTGTCTTTATAGGAATTGGGACTTATACGACTAAGATAGTTTATATGATTGCAAAAAATTCTTTGTATTCTCTCTAAGCGTTCTTTGTAAATGACATATTGTGGAGACCATATGGGACTTGCGTATTCCAAAATACTCCTAACAAAAGAATAATAAACATTTTAGATTTAATAACTGAGATATCTGAAAAGCACTTACAAATGCGTAATACGAAGCCTAAATTTTTGAAAGCTTTATTTACAATGATATCTATATGATTAGACATAGTCATTTTGTCATCAAAATAAACGCCTAGATCGCGTACGTACCTCGTATTAATCGGTGAAATCGATACAATTAGTGGTTACCAGTGTTCAGTGGAACATTTGGGTATTAGTGCTAATTTGTATTGATTGACCTTGAACGTGCGGTTTAGTACAGTAGTGCTGATCATACCTATTGCTATTGTAGCGTCTATAAATAAATACAGTTCATAGTTAAGGGATGTTCATTGTGTACACCACCTGCATTGTACAATTATTGTTAATATTTATTTAACTATAGTTGCACAGTTTGCCGATGCCACATATTTTTAGTCAGAACAGTCAACTTTAACAAACTAGGTTGGATTATATGGCCATTGACTTATTTGCGGATTCTCTAAGTATCTGTAAATGCGACATTACTCAAAGTTTATAGATAATAATTAGTTACGTGTTTAAGAATTATGATTTAGGAATATTCCTCTGTCTCAAAGGAAGATCTTTCAGCGAAGCTATTGTTATGTCCCGCAGGCCGAGGCCGATAGATTATTGTTGGAAGTTTACACATATTCTTTGTTTCGGGAATCGTTTGCGACCTTATTTATTGTACAGCGCCATCTATTGACTTTTAAGTGTTCCAATACAATAAATTTAAGTAGGTTTCTTTCTTCTTTGTAAGCTTATCTTAAATATTAATTTTATTTTTTCTGTCATCTGTGGATACTTACCAATAGCTTATATTCACCTATCTTTCTAAGAATACACAGCTGTGTGCTGTGTTAGTCCCACAAATAATATAAAAGTTAAATAGACAAAAAAGGCACTTTTTAACACCCAGGTAGCAAAAAAAGTCAGTTTATAAAAAACCGATTTGAAATACAATAAAATCTACATAAGTCGAAGTTGAAGGGAGACCCCAAAAATTCGAGTTATAGAATTTTCAACTTATGGCAGGTTTCGACTTAGCGAATTTTAGAAGAAAACATTCGATTTGTAAAGGTTAAGATTTATATTTCAAGGGGTTGTAAAATCCAATAATGCTATGTTCGAGATAAAGAGGTCCAATTTATTTTTTCCAGCTATGATATGATACGTATGATACGTATGATACGTTTTGATTTGAGTTGTGAAATCGACATTTTGAATATTGATTTTTTCGAAAATATAGTAATCTGTAACTGCTGGTTTAATCCGGCTCGAAGGACCAAATGTTTTGTTAATATAGTAAATTTAAAAGGCTGTGTCGATTTCACTTGTATATTTTGTCTTTTACAGCTTTTTATGTTTATAATTTATATATATTATTTATTAGCAATATTTATGATAGACGTATGTAAGGCGAGTGACATGTGTGATTTATAATAATATTATGAAGTAATGAAATGAGGTTGTAATGATTGAAAAAGTTCTGTTTATCGCAGACAAATCGGAAAATAAATACTGAATTTGCTTATAGGGACTCACTAATTATTTCGACTTATAGAGGGTTCAGATTTCGAGCAACGGAGGTTTTGGGGGTTGAAGGGAGAGGAACACAAAGTTTTGTCGAGTTTCAGATGTTTTCGACTTAAGGAGGTTCGACTTAAAGAGGTTCTACTGTATTTTTTTTAATTCTTATGGGAAAGCATTTACACAAATTTACGGATATAGCATATTAGCTCGAATTTTAAAAGCTTAAAACTACTTGTTATAGAATTTAATGTCGGATATATTTACTCACCAAGTGCTAAAAACAGCACGGGAAGTGCCGGCGATGTCATTGACCTGCCGGCCTGTTGGGCCGTCTGCCCGCATCAGTGTTACTGGTAACACCATCAATGCTCTACCATCACTTGCATTTGACACCTACACCAGTTCACTGTGAGCGGTACACTAGATCTTCTAAAACTGGTCCTGATCGGGGTAAATTTGACAAGATTGACATTCACTGGTTACTTTTACTGGGGACAAATGTAAAAAGGTTGAGATGCACTGGTTGTTTTAGTTTGTGTCGTTAACAATTCTTATTCGGCATTTACTGATTGGTTTAAAAGAATTCACAATAAACTGTGCTATGTCACCGCTTTAGTAAGTATAATAGAACACTGTTTAATTAAAATCTCACCGGGACATGAGGATGCAATAAGAGGTTCACTGACACGTTTCTTTGGGCCACAGCTTGAAAGATGGTTGAGAATCACTGATTATTTTTTTATGTAAAAATATGAGAATAAACTACTTTATATTTATATCATGTTTTCACTCTCATATATCATCACTTTTAACTGAGCATTAATTGGTTCTAAATAACGATTTTTTTCACGTTGTTTATATTTATTTGTTGCAGTTAATAGTTTGATGTTTGTTTTAAATCATTATTGTTTTATATTCACTTTTGTTTTTAACTCACTGCTTCACTTCATAATGACCTGTGAACAAAAGAAAATAATATTAATAAATGAATGGTTTTCTTTAGACATGTCTTTAAAAATGAAATTGTTTCTTAAAAACATATTAGTTAAATCGATATGTAGGTAAACATTCGCATTCAAATATGAGAAACATTAAAAACCGTACCCCCCCTCCCCCTAAATATAAAGAGAAGTTAGGTTGTAGTTAAGGTTGACCTCGGTCCAGCGGATACGCTCCGGGGCTTTGTCGAGGCCATGCTCCTGAGGAAAGAAAAGTGGTTAGACGTAGCCTCCTTCTGCGAGTTAATTATGGCTCAGAAAGAGACAGCCGAGAGAGAAAGGGAGGAGAGCGCAGCAGCGGACTCCATCCGCAGAAAGCGGTTTCGGGGTCGTAGGTGTCGCTACGCGCAACTCCTCCCGTAGTCCATCAACCTATCCATAGGGGGTATCCTAAGTGAGATAGCCAGGCGTCGTGTTGTCATAGATGTAGTACCAATGGTCTAATTCCTGTGACCCTCCATAAAAGCGCATAGGAGAGGGGCGCAGGTTAGGTTTAGTGGGTAGTTTGACGGCCGACCAGTCCCCTTCCCTTCGATCGGAGGCTACGGTGGGCATACGGCCGATCAAGAGTCCCACATATCCCTCGGTGTAAAGCCTTCCTCCCAGACCCGACGATGGTGTCCCAAGAAAAGACATTCCCCTGTGTCATCAAAAAAATAAAAAGTTAAGGTTAACCTATGAGATGGGAAATTAAAAATTGATTTATTAAAATAGAGGCTCTTAAGGGTTAAGGGGCTAGCAAACAGTAGAAGGTTTTTCATAGTGCGGCACTGACAAGAACTTTACCAATTGTCATTTTGAATTTATCATCAGTACCACTGCTTCAAATCTCATTATAGTTGCAACTGAGAAAAAAAAATCAAGGGTGTACACGGTGTACGTGTACCTACTGTCAAAGCTATACAAAAGCATATAGCCAAGAACTTTAATAAAAAATAAAATAGTGAAAAGTTCCGCTCGGTGAAAAGAAATATTTTAAAACTCTGCATTGGCACATTTCAAAAGACTCATTAAAATGAAAAAAAAAATCGAGTATATTGCTAAATTATTCTTTTAAACATTTTAATTGGCAGATGTCTGCCTTTTAATTACTACGTAATAGGATTACACAGTGTATTTATTCATTTTACTTCGAAACTTGTTTTTAGGTTATTTAAGAAGTACACAGGTTCTCAACATGGCCTGTACCCCCCAAATAGAATGAAAAAGTAAATAACATACAATGATATTAACATCCTAACTTAATATTAGAAATGTGAATGTAAGTCTGTTTGTATGTGATGCTTTCACACGTTAACTACGCAACAGATTGTCACGAAATTTGGCATACACGTTTTTTTAAATTTTATTATAAACAGCTCTACGCACTCGAGTTCCGTACCCTTTTTTACAACTTAATTTCTAGATTAAATTTTTTGAATTTAACACGCTTATTAGTTATTTTGGTTCTTGTGTGTGACATTAATTTATTGATTTTTGTGTTGAGGTGTATGTATCTTATGAATAACTTATTATATTAATTTATTCTAGTTTTAATACTAAACTTATACTAATGTTGAGTGTATCTGTTACATGCTGGTGTTGTGAGGAAGTCCATGTGCAGTGTGGGCCTTATATCTATACTTATATATATTGTCCTGTCTAGTGCCATGTGTGTTGTTTTTTTTCTTTTCGGTGCCTGGGTTATTAATTTTTAGGCTCTTTGTGTGTCTTGGTTTGTTTGTGAAGTGTGCGTGTAATGCAATGCGGTGGTAGTGCGCGTTGGTTTCAGTATGTGTGTAAGTTTTGTTGTTAGTTATGTGTTTGTGACTTTGTGTGGTGTTATAATTTATTGATTAACTGTTGTGCATACACGTTGTCAGGGGTATAGAAAAGGACAGAGGGCACATTTCATATATAAAAAGGGTCCCCAGGTATGAACGAATATAGCCGAGAGTGGAGAGCTCTCTTTCAAACGCAAAAAATATAACTAGATATTTTTTTTTCATCATAACGTCACATTTTACAACATGAATACACTTACACAATAGAACTCTATTATACTAAAGTCTCACCAGCATGTAACAGATACACTCTACATTAGTATAAGTTTAGTATTAAAATTAAAATAAATTAATATAGTAAGTTATTCTTAAGGTACACCAAAACATAAAAAATTCTAAATTAATGTCACACACAGTAACAAAAATAAACAATAAGCGTGTATGGAGTCTAAAATTTTTCATAGAAATTAAGTAGTAAAAAAGGGCACGGAAATCGAGCCCGTAGAGATATTGATAATAATAAAAAAAAACTAATGTCTTACTTACAAGTATCGAAGGAATTTGTATAATTATTCTAAATGTTAAAATAACTTGTGCAAAATCGTATCAAATAGGAGATTATTATTTTATGTTCGAAACTTAACAGATGGTCTACAGAAATTACTTTTCACATGAAATATACAATACGTACGACGATCTTTAAAATGAATAATTTTCAGTTATTTACAATTAACTGAACTAGCGGTCCCTAAGGATGTTGTCCTGTTCTGAAAAAATAAATTCTATTACCCGTTTCCAGCATTACCTACCAGGTTTATTGTGAATCTAAACCATCTTGGAGCCACTCAATCACAAAATTTCATTAAAATCCTTGAATCCAATTCCAGCGCCACCTACCGGTTCTAAGTTCCCCCTCGGCTATGCCGCGGCGCGCGCCCTAGGCAGTAGCTTTGTTTTACATACATAAAAACTTGATTTGGTTTTTTACACATAATAATAACAAAGACACTTAAGTTTATATATTCTAGACAAGTGCCCGGCAAAACATAGAGGTGAACAGAAGCCACCTGATTTGAAGTAATACAATGAATTACATGTTGCTTACGACGACGTATCGTAACGTATTGTTACGAGTGTGAGACTCGAAATTAAAATGCCGTTCGAATAACTATAGAGTTTATTAGAAATAGTACAAACACGTATAAAACAGGTACAAATAAAACTAGACACTACTTGTTACAATATGCACGATCAATAACACGCGCAAAGTCCGTCAGTATATCGCTTGTCGAATGTACACGTCTTGCTCGTATCGTAATCATCGCTCGACTGCCTTACCCCTCCATTTTGGCATTGTTTTATAGTAAACTGTACAATGAACAATGGAAGCTCGTGGGCTGGGTTCTTCCAAGAAAATGTAATTGAGAAATTGCACACCTGCGAACGGCCAACAAAGTTGAAAACAATAACGATAAAGATTAGTTCGACACTAATGACGGCCATAAAAGAAGTAGAAAAACAATAGCATGTTTTCTTAATTACAAATTCTAAACACAAAGTAAACAAAAGAATTCCTAAATCCGGAAGGCAATAAACTGCACTTTTACGACAGGCAGGTGTGCGCATTTCTTTGGCGGTATGTAACAGTATCAAGGCCATCTATTTAGCTAATCCTACTATGCTAAGGAAACGACGTCATTTATCGGGATAAAAAGTATCCTAAGTTACAACCCAGAATATAAGCTAGCTCCGTTTCGAGTTTCATTTAAATCCGTTCAGTAGTTTTCACGTAATGCTAGAACAGACAGACAAAAATTCTAAAAATTGTATTTAGGTATCTGCTGGTCTGAACTAGCCCCTGATTTTTTTTACATTTTTAAACGCATTGTACAAACTCGAACCATTTACAGATTTATTATAGTATACATTACAAATAGATCATTCCAGCCACGTTGTTATATTGTTTTTATCAAATCTCCTATTTACTAATTTTATCAAATCGGAATCTTTCTAAAATTATTTTAAACGCGATTTGTTGTTCGTTTTCGTCCAATCAGTCCGAAAGCGTTAATGAAATTTTCCATTGATATTCTTTCTTTCTTCTATCTATAGAAGAAAGAAAGAATATAGGTTTCTTTAAAACAATAATAATACTAGTCCATATGTTACAAAAATAAATGAAACATGCAATGGAAAGTGTACTTAAATATATAAAAAAAAACAATCAAAAAATGTTCTAGAGCGAAAACGAGCTACGAAAGACGTTGAGAGTAAAGGGCCATTTACACGGAGAAAGTTTATCGCACGTTTTCGGGCTAAAATCGTATACTATTTTCATAGGCGATACTATTTAGACAATCTCATTGACATGTTTACATTCAACCAAAAAACATAAACTCGCCTACGAGTATGTCATATGATCGTAAGGTACAATTATCATCAAGAGTTTTGTTCAAACTACGACACAAATCGCATTCAGATATTTGCCTACTTTGGTGTTGACTACGATGGTAACCGCTTTCTGTCAAGTGGGCCGTCTGCCTGTCTACTGAACTCCTGCAATAAAAAAAAACAAATCGCATTAAGATATTTGCCTACGACTTCTCGACTTGTCTAAACTAGAACTCAAGTTCATGCGAGTATCGTACAAATCAGATGGAACGCATTTGAATGTTTAAATAGTTGCATTTTATCACCATATTTTGTATAACTATATATATAATAACTTATGCGTATATTTAGTATAGTTTATCCGTGCAGGAACGGAGAAAGAATACAATTTCCTGCGGCCGGGCGGCCTGTCGTAAGAGGCGACTTAACAACCCACAGCCAGGTGGTAGGGCATTTGTCCGACTCAATGGCTACCACCCCTGGTCTAAAGTATGTCTCCATAACAACCTAGAGTTGTGTTCCGGCATTAGTGACCAGGTTCCAGTCTCCCTTAAGAGAGCAGTAGCGCATTTGTAGCAAATTTGGTGGTGCAAATGTCCATAGGCGATGGTAACCGCTTTCCATCAAGTGGACCGTCTGCTTGTCTGCTGATCTCCTGCAATAAAAAAAAGCTATATATTTATTATTAAAATGTAAGTAATCGTAAATAATTATGTATACCACCATCTCCACTCCTAATCAGCAATATTCTTGCCACAGGTTGTCTGGAAGAGATCACTTTTTAGCGATAAGGCCGCCCTTTGTACACAATTAGAATAACACTAGATTGTAAGATTCCTGTACTGGTGTACAGTAAAGTGTTATCTATCTATCTTTTTTTTACTTTCGACAATCATATCTTGAAGGCAAGAAACTCTTTCCATGTAAATGGAATGGACCTTTAGGCCTCTGGACTGTAGAGCCCCGTCTGTGAGACTTCTTTCTTGCGGCAGTGTCTAGTTACGAATTTCCGTTTTTATCTGTGCTAACCCTTTCTCCCACTTATGACACGTTCGTTGCGCCCGAGTGTTGCCACTCGACTTCACTCATACATCCGTCGTCGCCCACTCATCAGTCGAGTGCTGGCAGGCGACACCATTATCGCTTTACCCACTATCACATCATTATAGTCATGTGTTTGCGACAAAAAGCTGGTATACTGCGTGACAGCGTTAGATGCACAGCTGCCAACTTGGCGCTTTCGGCGCTTGATCTAACGTGTTTTCGTCTGTGAAAATGCCCTTCCAAAGAAAATTATATATATATATATATATATATATATATTAGTATATATATATGTATATATATATGTATATATATACATGTATATATATATATATATATATATATATACACATATGTATCTCTTCTCTATCTCTATTCTCTATAAATATTATAAACGCGAAAGTTTGTAATAATGGATGTATGTTTGTTATTCTTTCACGCAAAAACTATTTAATGGATTTTGATAATTTATAAAGATATAGTATGAATTATCCAAAATATAACGATTTTCCATCACAACGCGGGTGAAACCGTGGGCGCAGCTAGTATATATATTGTTACACGTGGGGCCACCTGCATACCTATTGTTTCATACCGAAAAAAAAGAAATGCTGCGCACCTTGTTTATTGCTCCTCCCGCATTCGAAGTTTTTTGTGTTTACTTCGTGTTTAAACTTTAAAAACATCTATTGTTATTTTCTGGCTGTAATTAGAGTCGTACTAATCTTTTCTTTTATGGCCGCCATTAGTGTCGGATAATCCTTGTTTTTATTGCATTGCGTTGAAGCTTGCCAGATGTGCGGATTAACGCGGCCCCTTTGTCGGTATTGTACATTTTAGTATAAAACAATGCCCGAACGGAGGGGTGGGATAGTCAAGCGACGACTACGATACGATTAAGACGTGTGTAGTACTTTCGATTAGCGACATAGTGACGGACTTTGCGCGTATTGAATTGCATTGAATCGTGCAGTGTGAACTGTTTGCATCCACTTTTATTTTGTACCTGTTTTATACGTGTTTGTACAGTTCTAATAAACTCTATAGTAATTCCAACGGCATTTATTTTAATTCGAGTCCTGCAGCTCGTAACAATATATATAGTAGTCGTGGTAGCATATGGCTAGCGCAGGCGTCCCAAACTCAAGGGGCACGAGTCTAATCCTGGCCGGAACGAATGCACCACTTAGGAAATTCTTCTGACCTAATGTGCATAGTCACAATTACCACGTGCTAACAACGGTAAGCAAAACATCGTGAAGCAACCTGCCTGCCTGCCGTCTTGGACAAGCGTGACGGGTATACTGTCCATTTCCCTACTGTGGGAGGTCCGAGCACACACATTTATGGGCTGATATTATTATATGTTTTCTATGGCGGTTTATAATATGGGAAGAATAAATTACATTTTAAAAACAGAAGAACATGATACACGTATATGCGTCAACTATGCCATTCGCCCCTTGATTTGAAAATAGTTATCAAACGAACCTATCTCAAATTTAAAAAAGAGATCCCAAAATATTACCATTTTACATACATACATAACTTCACGCCAGTTCCCTTACGGGGTAGGTACGAACAACAGAGCGCCATTGAGGCTTATTTTTACACACCTCACTTGCTTCTTTGACATTCATAACTCTTGTCATGCACGCTCGTCTGTTCTTAATGCTCCTGACATCACCTTCTGCTAGTACACGATCAATTTGATCATGGAAAGTGTGTCGTGGCCGTCCACGACTTCTGCCTCCATCCACTTTTGCATTGTATATCTGTTTAGTCATTCTTTCATCATGCATTCTTTCCACATGCCCGAACCACCGGAGCATTCCTTTCCTTACCTCCACCCCGTCACTCTCTTTCAGACCAACTCTCTTTCTTACTTCGGTATTACGAACGCGGTCCGTTATATTGATTATAAAAATCACACTAGGTCCCTTTTTCTTATAAAATGAATGAATGAATGAATGAATGGCTTCTCACATGGGTCGATCTCGTTGTAAATCAGTCCCACTTGAAAGCTTTAAAGTAAAACGTTAAATATTTAACAGTTCTCCAATTTCTTTTAAATAAAAGTTCTTTCAATTGAAAATTGTAAAAGTCAAACACCGAACCAAAGTCTAGACACAATCCTAATTTTAAAAGAGTTGTTAAACAAAAAAAATACTGTTCAGTCAGGTTTTTGGAGGTCTTGTAAATCTTTTTTTATATAACGAACGGGATTGTCCGGGTACAGTGTTTATATTTTATTTATCTTACTTTTCTATTGTGTTTATTAACTAAGGGCCGCTATTTCAATCATCAGATAACAGTTGCCACTCGCATAAATTATAACCTGACTAATTCAAAAGTGGAACAATTTAACTGCTTTATTTATGCAATTGTTATTCCTTAATTTTTGTATGTGGTGTTTTATTCTATACACACACACACACACACACACACACACACACACACACACACACACACACACACACACACACACACACACACACACACACACACACACACACACACACACACACACACACACACACACACACACACACACACACACACACACACACACACACACACACACACACCCATTTTCTTGAGCTCCCACGCTCAAGTACGCAACGGTTCTCTAGAAAATTCATTCCGCGTCCAACAATGATCTGGAGGGAACTTCCCGCCGCGCTTATGACATGAAATTGAACGGAGAAAGTATACAATTTCCTACGGCCCAGCGGCCTGTCGTAAGAGGCGACAAAAAACACCCACAGCCAGGTGGTAGGGTGTTAGCCCGTTTGAACTCTGCTACTATCCCTAGTCTAGAGTATGTCGCTATAACAACCTTGAATTGTGTTCCGGCATTAGTGGCTTGGTTCGTCTACCTTTAGACAACAGTAGCACCTTTAGTGTTACAAATATTCATAGGCGATAGGTGGGCCGTCTGCCTGTTTGCCTCCTTCAGACAATAATAAAAATATAATACAAATTTTATCTCTAAAGCTTTACGTTTTTTTGTTATACAATTGCGAACTTTAATGCAATGAAATAGGATCTAAAATAATATACATTGTGTTAGATACGGTGTTTTGAAATTAGGTCTAGTAACCGACCTTATTCGGCCGCAGCATTGTTGAAGTCTTTAAATAAGGATATTATAGAGCAGATAGTCGTTGTCATAATAATCGCCAGTCAATCGTTTCCCACTGCTGTACGTAGGCCTTTCCAAGTTTGCGTCACTTCTACATCCAGTAAGTACCCCACCGGTGACCTATACTGCGTTCAGTTTACATAGTGATTTTTTAAAATTGCCTGGAACCGGCCAACAGACAGACGGCCTACTTGAAGGTAAGTGGTTTAAACTATCACTTATGGACAGTTACAATACCAGGGGCGAGGCCAACGCGTTGTCAGCCTGAATAGGTGAGATGAATTGAGTTGAATGATGAGTCAGGCAGTAGAAGAACCTTATCCGTGCAGGAACGGAGAAATAATACTCCTGCGGCCAGGTGGCCTGTCGTAAGAGGCGACAAAAAAACCCACAGTCTGGATGGCTACCACCCCTGGTCTAGTATGCTGTCATAACTACCGTGAGTCATGTTCCGGTATTAGTGGCCAGGTTCCAGTTTCCCTTTAGAGAGCGGCAGCACATCTGTATCATCTTACCACTTTCCATCACAGTTGGGCCGTCAGCCTATCTGCTGTAATCCAGCAATAATAATAAAAAAAAACAGCACTGGTCTAAATTGGCCAGGATATGCTGAGACTGGATCCAATTTTAGGACTTGTTGTGGCGTGTTTTGCTCAACTGGAGGGCGACCACTCCTGGTCTAGAGCATGCCGCATTAAAAACCTTGTGTTCCGGAATTAGTGACCAGGTTCCAGTTGCCCTTAAGAGAGCAGCAGCGCATTTGTAGCACCTTTGGTGTTGCAAATGTCCATACATAGGCGACGGTAACCACTTTCCATCACAGTTGAGCGGTCAGCCTATCTGCTGTACTCCAGCAATAATAATAAAAAAAAACAGCGCTGGTCTAAATTGGCCAGGATATGCTGAAACTAGGTTCAATTTTAGGACTTGTTGTGGCGTGTTCTGCTCGACTGGATGGCGACCACCCCTGGTCTAAGCATGCCGCCATAACAACCTTGTATTGTGTTCCGGCATTAGTGACCAGGTTCCAGTCTCCCTTAAGAGAGCAGCAGCGCATTTGTAGCACCTTTAGTGTTGCAAATGTCCATAGGCGATGGTAACCGCAATTAAAAAAAAAATGTTGTGTATCTATTATTTTACTGTTTCTTTGTATTGTTTTTGTTCGGAAGAAGATAAAAAAAGATGGATGGGTTATAAGTCATGAGATAGGGTAAATGAGAATGGAGGGCTGTGTTATTACGATAAGGTTTATGTTCAGTGATGGATTGCGATTAACTGATGAGGAAAATCAAAAATTTTAAACATACTTAACAAAGCTTTTAAGTTTTAATTAGTCTTATAATTTATACTAATCTTCTATATATTGTCGGGGTGAAGGTAAGGAAAGGAATGCTCCGGTGGTTCGGGTATGTGGAAAAATGCATGATGAAAGAACGACTAAACAGATATACAATGCAAAAGTGGATGGATGCAGAAGTCGTGGAAGGCCACGACACAACTTCCATGATCAAACTGATCGTGTACTAGCAGAAGGTGATGTCAGGAGCCTTAAGAACAGACGAGCGTGCATCACAAGAGCTATGAATGTCAAAGAAGCAAGTGAGGTGTGTAAGAATAAGCCTGAATGGCGCTCTGTCGTTCGTGCCTACCCCGCAAGGGAACTGGCGTGAAGTTATGTATGTATGTTCTATAGATTAATACGTGAAGCAAAACCATAGCAAAAACTTAGTACCCCTTTTTACGCAAAATTGCGCGGACGGAGGAGTATGAAATTTCGCACACTTATAGTTTATATAGGGAAGGAGTGCAGAATGCTAATATTTATTTTTTAATTATGCGTAAAAAATACATTAAATCAATAAAAAATACATTACACCCACTACCATGTATTTGACACACACACGTATATATACTCTTTTGTTTATTGTTAAAGTCAAATTAACAGTGTAGCCTTGGCGAAATCTGTGATTATAGAAGTAAAGTCTTTGACAACAGAACCTTAATAATGTTCAAACTTATAATTTAAATTAATTATTATAGTCGAATTTCGACCACGGGCGACCACTAGTATTAATAAAGAGGAAAGATTAGTATTTTTGCATGTTTGTAACGAATAAACTCAAAATCTACTGGACCGATTTCAAAAATTCTTTCAACACTCGAATGCTATATTATCCCTAATTAATATAAGGCTATATAAAATTAGAGATCCCTACTATAACTTCAATTTGTAACCCATCAATCTAAACAAAATACTTGGCGCTAGAACCGGATCCACGATTTTGATGAAATTTTATCTGTGTTTGACTGAAATATCGACGTTTATTGGAATGTTATGGCAATTTTTTTAATAATTACATATATTTAATGTTAATGTAATGTAATGTAACTTTTTCAAAATACCTACATCCCAATATAGAACTTTTTAGGAGTTCACTCAGCGTGTTTTATCTAACAAGAATAAGTGTGTAAGTGTCTAAGTGTTGTATCCGTGCAGGAACGGAGAAAGAATACAATTTCCTGCGGCCGGGCGGCCTGTCGTAAGAGGCGACTAAACAATCCACAGCCAGGTGCTAGGGCATTTGCCCGACTGGATGGCTACCACCCCTGGTCAAGAGCATGCCGCCATAACAACCTTGAGTTGTGTTCCGGCATTAGTGACCAGGTTCCAGTTTCCTTTAAGAGAGCAGCAGCGCATTTGTAGCAACTTTGGTGTTGCAAATGTCGATAGGCGATGGTAACTGCTTTCCATCAAGTGAGCCGTCTGCCTGTCTGCTGGTCTCCTGCAATAAAAAAAAAAAAACAAGAACTGGCAACACTGAAATCATCCAGATTTCTATCAACCGTCCAAATGTCTAAGGTTACTTCCGAGACTAACGAATGTTTTCACAGTTCAGTGTGCATTCATTTTTCCATTCTCCATTCTATACTTATAAGTAGAAGCCACAGATAGTAGTTTGGCCGAACGCCGAATACCAGACATTCGGCCGCGCTCTCGAATGTGCCGAATATTCGGCGCAAGATATGTTTAATTCACGCGTAGCACTTTAGTATTGAAGTAATAATAGTGAAATGTTTTCTTACCTTCTCGCGAATGGTAGGTAGGCACATACTTAAAACTATGTTTTAAGCACAATTTTAAACGATTTTTAAAAATTTTATTCTGACATTTTAATAACTGACTGAAACGTAATATTAATTTAAAAAAAATATTATATCGCATTTAATTAACACTGTTAAAACGTAGTTTAACTATAATTTTTTGATGGAAATATATAATAATTTTGAGCAACATGTGCGTTTTTTTTTTCACAATTTTAAATTAAAGTTAAAAGATAGCAGCCGAATAGTCGTGGCTCTCAACCGCGTCCGCCAGTCGCGTCCAGTAATTTCTATGTCTTTAAGCTACCTCGGTTTTTAGCGTCATAAGTACACTAGCTTCTGCCCGCGACTTCGTCCGCGTGGAATAGTAAAGAAGTAAGTTAACCCCCCCCCCCGATTTTGAAAATTCTTCATTAGTGCTCCGCTCCTATGGGTTTTAACGTGATGATATATAGCCTATAGCCTTCTTCTATAAATGGGTTATCTAACACTGAAAGAATTTTTCAAATCACACCAGTAGTTCCTGAGATTAGCGCGTTCAAACAAAAAAACTCTTCAGCTTTATATATTAGTATAGGATTTAGAAAAAAAAATATGACCACGTTTCTGAATATCGCAAAAGCTTGAGTGGTTGCTTATCTCACTTCGCCTATATCGTATAATGTTTATACCTTATAACCCTTCTTATCTTAAGGAATGTTTCAACTTCCTTTATACGTCACACACCCTCAATTTGCGCTCCACTAATAATCTCCTATTAATGGCACCTGCACACTCTTCAACATTTTATTCCAACTCCTTCGCCATGCAGGCTGTCTCACTTTGGAACTCTTTGCCCACTGATGTCAGAAAAGCTAAATCTTTTGCCATATTTAAAAATTCACTCAGGAATCATTTTAGCTTTACGCAATAATATATGTGCTAGTTTGGAATACTTTGAACTGTAATCAGCTGTCCATGTATGTCATTCTTTTTTCCTTTTTTTTTTAATATTTAAGTCTTGGCAACTAGGCCTTTAAGCCAGGTGCAATTGTATTGTAGTCTACAATCGACGCCTTATAACGGAGTTCTTGTGAAAACCTGAAAGGCCACATTTGACAATACAGTTCATATTTCTCACAAAAACACATAATTACTACTCAAAAACTATCAATATCCTACAACTATTGTTCATTTTAGAGTAATTTTACACATTTTTAGAAAATAAAACTGCACAGCACAACATCTCCTTTCATTTCCCGCCAAAAACTCCTCTTTTTTCATTTTAGCATAATAATTACAGATAATTTAAGAATTTCCTTTGAGTCAGGTTGCCTGGACGAGATAGCTTTTAACGATAAGGCCGCCTGTTGTTTTATCAAGTACTACTACTACTACCGTCTTGTTGTGCATTTTTGTAATTTTTGTTTTGGTGAACAATAAAGTAGCTAACTAACAAGTGGTAGCGTAATGATTAGCGCACGCGTCCCAAACTCAAAGGGCGCGGGTTCGATCCCGGCCGGAACGCATGCACCACTTAGTCAGTTTTCTGATCTAATATGCATATTGCTACAATTACCACGTGCTAACAACGGTGAAGGAAAACATCGTGATGCAACCTACACATCGAGATAGCCGATGTGTCAAACCTGCCAAGCCTTGGACAAGCGTGGCGGGTATACTGTCCGTTCCCCCTATAATGGCTCGAGTCCAGCAGTGGGACATTTATAAGCTGTTATTATATAAAGAACAATAAAGTGTTGTCTATGTCTTAGAAATTATAATACGAAAATCAAGGTGATTAGTTTCTTTTTCAATATTTAAATTAAAATTATGCGTAAGACTCTATATTCACGCGTTACAGTAATACAATAAAAACGTTTATTATTAAAGCCGTCCAGTTGGACACCGTCTAGACGCGACGGAATGCGCCGGACACTTGGCAAAATGCCCGGGGGACCGATATGAATAAAATTTCGTACATTTCCACAACATATTTTTGAATATTATTAAATAGGTCAGTTTCTTATTTGACGGCCATGTTACTTTGTTATATAGTTTTCCGTAATATTCCACAATAGTGTTACGAGTTGCAGGGACTCGAATTAAAATGCCGTTGGAATTATTATAGAATTTATTAGAACTATACAAACACGTATAACACAGGTACAAATATAACTGAACACAACCAGTCCAAACGTAATGCACGATTCAATAACCGGCGCAAATTCCGTCACTAAATAGATTACCGACTGTACACAAGTCTTGCTCCGCTTGTGGTTATCGCTCGACTGCTTCGTCCATCAATCGACGCATTGTTTTATACTGCACGCATGCAATATGTCTGCTCGGCTGCGTGACCAAATTTCCGAGAATGACACCTGGCTAATGAGTGCCATAAAAGATTACAATACACAATAGGCTGTTTTTCTAATCACAGATTTTAAACACAAAGTAAGCAAAAGAAGTCAAAATGCCGAAAAGGTAATTAAATGTGTTTCTACAGGGCTGCAAGTGTGAATTTGCCTTTGTCGGCATCTCGATCGTAACAATAGTGTCCTAGAATATAGTCCGTCGCTATATCGCTTATCGAATGTACGTCTTGCTCGTATCGTAATCATCGCTTGACTGCTTACCCCTCCGTTCGGGCATTCCTTTTATTCTGTTCAAATACAATATGCCACGATGCAAAACAATAAATTCTAAGAATTAGTTCGACACACCTGCCTAATGACTGCTATAAACCAAGTAAAATAACAATAGAATGTTTTCCTTAATTACAAATTTTAAACACAAAGTAAGCAAAAGAAGTCCAAATACCGAAAAGGTAATTAAATGTGTTTGTACAGGGCTGCAGGTGTGAATTTGCCTTTGTCGGCATCTCGATCGTAACAATAGTGTCCTAGAAAATAGTCCGTCGCTATATCGCTTATCGAATGTACGTCTTGCTCGTATCGTAATCATCGCTTGACTGCTTACCCCTCCGTTCGGGCATTCCTTTTATTCTGTTCAAATACAATATGCCACGATGCAAAACAATAAATTCTAAGAATTAGTTCGACACACCTGCCTAATGACTGCCATAAAACAAGTACAATAACAATAGAATGTTTTCCTTAATTACAATTTTTAAACACAAAGTAAACAGTAAACGTACTTTAGTTTTGTTGTATTAGTCAAATCGCCAAAAAGTAATTTTTAATAAAGCCCGATCCTTTAAAATTGCATATTTATCAAGATGTCAATCAAAGTAACATCGTGTAAACTGGAACAGAGTGTATAATGATGTTTGTTTATACGTTTGCTATGATTCTTTTGGAGTAGGTTAGTGGGTGAACGACTTACACGCTCGCGCATAATAGCGGTTAACATTATTACCTGACTGTTCTTAAGAAAATCTAAAAGTTTTGAAACCATAATAACACCACATTTAACCGCTTCGTGCTGAACTTCTTTTTTGTAATTAATGGAAAGATTATATAAAAGTTATATACAAACTATTTTTGTTTCATTTTTCAAGTCATTATGAGAAATTACCATAGTGACGTCACACGAGACCTCGGGTATTGTCGGCGTGTTATAAAGTTAAAAAAATATTTTTAATTTGATGTAACTTTTTAATTATAGCGAAACATAAAAATTGTTAATTATAAATTTTTTCATCAATGATCTTTCTTTGATTTGAGAGAGAGAGAGAGAGAGAGAGAGAGAGAGAGAGAGAGAGAGAGATAACACTTTATTGCACACCAGAATATACAATTACAAAAACAGACCATATTTACAATACTTTCTAGGCAATACAATAGGCGGCCTTATCGCTCAAAGCGATCTCTTCCAGGCAACCTAAATGAAAGAAATTTGAATCAGGCGATGTAGGTGGTGCAGGGAAAAGGAAATAGATACATAAATACTCAAAGTAATTTAAGAAATAAATATACAAATACATACATATCATATACATAGTCATATATGTAGGATGGTGGTTGTGTAGCAACGGCTTGTTTATAGATGGATTGTCAGGGAGAATTGTATTATTTTCTTTTACCTTATTGTGATAAAATTAATATACGTGTTTGAGGATTGGCAAACTATTTATTTACTATCCTACATTTTGGGGGCTCGTCCGGGATAGAAAACAATTTTTATTTTTACAATGCCGCCGAAGAGAGACGCAATATTGGACGAGGATAATTTGGAACAGCATATACGAATTTCGTTTAGCGATATGGAAAGGTCTATGACGACTTTTACCGGAGACGACACCTATCCCATCGCAATATTTATTGAAGAATTTGAAGACGTTGCTGAGATGATGCATTGGACTAATATTGAGAAGTTGATTTACGCCAAGCGGTTATTGAATGGTACCGCTAAATTATTCCTAAGGACGTTAGGTCGAGTCAAGGATTATTCGACTCTGAAAAAAGCTCTGATGGGTGAATTTGGACCAAAAATGAATAGCGCGACGATACATAAGAGACTCGCATCACGAAAGATGCAGAATAACGAGACTCTTCAACAATATTTTCTAATTATGAAGGAATTAGCTTTCCATGGTAACGTGGAAGACTCTGCACTTATAGATTATGTTATCGACGGAATTCAAGATGTGGAGACGAATAAGATCATGTTGTATGGGGCATCAGATATTGCTGATTTTCGGAGACGATTGGCTCTGTATAGTGATTTTAGAAGTAAAATGCCAATGAAACAAAACTATTCTACTCGCGCAGCAATTCAAGGTATTTTATGTTTTAGCTGTGGGGAAAGAAATCATATATCTGCTAGCTGTCCATATCAATCTCAAGGTCGACGATGTTTTAATTGTCAAAATTTTGGGCATATTGCTACAAACTGTCATCTTCAGAAAATGGCGACGAAAACTCTTACCACTAAGCCTAGAGCAATCACATCATCGCAGATGGCACAACAGGTCGTTCGGGAGTCATCGGGTTTGACCGGCTACGACTGCGATGAGCGAATGAATACGAAAAGTCGCGAACAGTTCCGAAAACCACTGCTTTCCGCTCCGAAGCAAGTCTTATTTGACTCGAACTCGAACCGAAGTAGCGCTGGTGTTGATGTTGATGACGTTAATATAGAAAAAGACGTCGAGATCGCAGGGCCGAGTCGATCGTGTTACGTCGGCAATACGAAGGAACAGGAACAGGATGTGTGTAAACAAAATCGTTCGTATAAACCATTTAAAATTATAAATCTCTACGGTAAAATGGAAAATGCATTAATAGATTCGGGGTGTGATGTTAATTTGATGTCAGATGAACTTTACAATGAACTAAAGTTATCGCAATGTGACGCAAGTTCAAACATAGTATTGACTGGTTTGGGTTCAAAGGAAATTATAACTCTTGGTTCCGTGATTATTAAATTAGTGATAGACGACTGTTTATACACTAATGTAATTTTTTATATTATATCTAGATATTCTATGCCTTTTAGGGTCATTTTAGGTAATGATTTTTAAAAAAAATTCACTATGGTTATGAAAGATGGGAATGTAAGATTGATGCCTAAAAACGTTGATTGGTTGAACATTTTAATGTGTAACTGTGATGTTGCTAGCTGCGATTTTCCTTGCCTAATTCATATTAATGACGTACATTTGAGAAGTAAGACACAATATTTGGTAGAAACCTACCAACCTTTACAAATTAAAGAAGCGCCAATTCAGATGAAAATAATTTTAAAAGATGATATTCCAGTGAAGTTTACTCCAAGACGTATTTCATTGACTGAACAAGCTGAAGTCGAAAAACAGATAGATGACTGGCTGCAGAAAGGTATTATAAGGGTAAGTCATTCAGAATATGCTAGTCCTCTTGTTCTTGTACGTAAGAAAGATGGATCAATTCGGGTTTGTATAGATTATAGAAAACTGAACCAAAAAATGTTCAAAGATGAGTTTCCGCTCCCGATTATTGATGACTATATTGACAAGCTATGTGATGCTAGAGTGTTCAGCATTTTAGATCTGAAAGATGGGTTTTTCCATCTCAAAGTCAGTGAAGAATCAATAAAATTCACAGCTTTTGTCACTCATCACGGACAATTTGAATTTTGTAGGGCTCCTTTTGGACTTACCATTTGCCCTGGATATTTCATGCGATTTATTACTATCATTTTCCGGGAGCTGATAATAAAGAGATGGGTAATTATATTTATTGATGATATTTTAATTCCAGCAAAAGACGAGATCGAAGCTTTTCAAAGATTAAAAGAAGTATTAAGAGTTGCTAGTGAGTATGGATTGAAAATAAATTGGAAAAAAGCACATTTAATCACTCGAAGTATCACTTTTCTCGGACATAAGATCGAGAACGGTGAAGTGAGGCCGTCTGATGAAAAAACTGAAGCGGTTATGAAATTTCCGGAGCCCAAAAGCTTGAAACAATTGCAAAGTTTTATTGGTTTGGCATCTTATTTTAGAAAATATATCGAGAATTTTGCTTTAATTGCAAGACCGCTTACAGATTTAATGAAAGCAAACACCAAAATCGAATTCGGAGAAAGGGAAGCTTTTGACAATCTTAAACGTAAACTAACAAGTCACCCAGTGCTTAAAATATTTAATTCAAGATTACAGACAGAATAACACACTGATGCGTCTAGTAAGGCTATAAGTGCAATACTCATGCAACGAGATGAAAATGGCGAGTTGCATCCTACTTATTACATGAGCAACAAGACTAATAAAGATGAAGAAAAATATTCAAGTTATGAGTTGGAGGCTATGGCAGTTATATATGGAGTCAAAAAAATTCGATACTATTTATTTGGAATTAAATTCAAAATTGTAACGGACTGTCAAGCGTTTGAATTAACACTTAAAAAAAAGGACCTAACGCCTAAGGTAGCCAGATGGGCAATGTTACTACAAGAATATGATTTTGAAATAGAACATCGTACGGGAAGTAAAATGCGACATGTAGATGCATTGAGTAGAAATCCATTTATTGGTGTTATTACAACATTACACGACAACCTGCGCAAGGCTCAGCAGAGTGATGAAGGTCTTAAAGCTATTATGACTATACTAAAAGAAAAACCGTATAAAGATTATCATTTAGAAAATGATTTATTATACAAAGGTCTCGAGAAATTACTAGTTGTTCCGAAAAGTATGGAGCTAGCTATATTTGAACAAGCACATTCTAATGGCCACTTTTCTAAAAAGAAAACCTTGGAGGCGATAAGCAGAAACTATTTTATTAAAGAAGTTGATAAAAGGGTGGATGAATATATAGCAACTTGTATACCATGCTTACTTGCGAATAATAAGACGGGTAAAAAAGAAGGATTCCTTCACACAATAGATAAAGGCGAGATGCCGTTAAATACTATACACCTTGATCATATTGGTCCTCTGTCTGAGACTAAGAAATTATACAATTATATTCTCACCGCTATAGATGGATTTACGAAATTTGTATGGTTATTTCCAACAAAAGGGTTAACAGCTAAGGAAGTTGTAGAGAAAATTAAAATCCATCAACAAACATTTGGAGACCCGATAAGGTTCATCACAGATCGAGGTGCTGCATTTACCAGTATTGAATTTAGCGATTACTGTAAAGAAAAAGGTATTGAACATATAAAGATTACTACTGGAGTTCCACGAGCCAATGGACAGGTTGAAAGAGTTCATCGTACAATTATTTCTGTACTGACTAAAATGTGTATTGAGACTCCAGCCACGTGGTATAAGCATGTTAGTGCGGTGCAACGAGCACTTAATAGTACATTTCAAAGAAGTATTGGGACAACGCCATTTGAACTGTTTTTTGGGGTGAAAATGAAGAACATGGACAATGAAATTTATAATTTATTACAACAAGAAGCAATAAACTGTTTTGAATTAGAAAGGGAAGACCTTAGACTTAAAGCCAAGGAACAGATTCTAAAAATACAAGAAGAAAATGTTAAAACTTTTAATAAAACCAGAAAAGCGGGGGATATTTATCAGATCGGTGATATTGTTGCAATTAAACGTACTCAATTTGGCACATGTCTCAAACTAAAAGCGAAGTATTTAGGCCCATATCGTGTTGTGAAAGTGAAGAGGAATGACCGGTATGATGTAGAAAAGGTTGATCCTTGCGATGAGGGCCCGAATAGAACGTCAACGGCAGTTGATTATATGAAACGATGGCCAGATTATTAAATAGGAAGGAGTGATATGCATGTGTATCAATTGATGAATGGTTCTTTTGGGTTATATAAGACATATATTGTTACTTTTGTTTTCATTACAAGTATGTAATTTTATTTTAATATTTAGTTCATTATTTTTCTCAATAACTAGGCTATTCAAGCTGTTGTTTAAGCAAGTATAATTGTTTATTCTACCTACTAGTAAATTGTTTAATTATACATGATGAAATATCTGAGGACAGATATTTTATAGGATGGCCGAGTGTAGGATGGTGGTTGTGTAGCAACGGCTTGTTTATAGATGGATTGTCAGGGAGAATTGTATTATTTTCTTTTACCTTATTGTGATAAAATTAATATACGTGTTTGAGGATTGGCAAACTATTTATTTACTATCCTACATTTATATATATATTTACATTAAAAAAAAAAAATATTGCAGGAGTTCAGTAGACAGGCAGACGGCCCACTTGATGGAAAGCGGTTACCATCGCCTATGGACATTTGTAACACCAAAGGTGCTACAAATGCGCTGCTGCTCTCTTAAGGGAGACTGGAACCTGGTCACTAATGCCGGAACACAACACAAAGTTGTTATGGCGGCATACTCTAGACCAGGGGTGGTCGCCATCCAGTCGAGCAAATACCCTACCACCTGGCTGTGGGTTGTTTAGTCGCCTCTTACGACAGGTCGCCAGGCCGCAGGAAATTGTATTCTTTCTCCGTACCTGCACGGATAGAAATATACAATAATACATACGCTATTTGTGGACAAATAGTGTTTTCTGAGTAAATTTCTAAATGTTGGTAAGGATTTGGCCTCTCTGACAGTAAGAGGCAGCATTTTCCAAAGTTTGACAGCCTGCACCGTAAAAAAATTGATTTGGTTGGATTCTTAAGATTCTATGACCATTTTGCCAAAAATGGATATCTGGTTTTCGTAATCTTCTTCTGTCCATCCGCATGTATGTCCGTCGGTATTAATACATGTAGAGATGAGTACATACGAATATGTAGAAATGAGTACATGAGGGGTCTTTGGAAATTTCAGCAGTGACTAAAGAATTGTGAGGTAGAAAATTAAAGTTATTAAGGTTTCCAAGTAGTATGTAGGTAATACTAGTACTAACAAAGAAAAGAAATCGGCAAAGCGCAAAACAGAGCTCCCGTTAACAATTAATGAATGAATGAATGTTCTTTATTGCATATATAAGTTACATATACAATAGGAGGTCTTATCGCCGCTGGCGATATCTTCCAGACCACCTTTACTGGATTTTCATATAATTTTTCTGTCCTTTCATTATTTTAATAACCAATTTTCATAGACTTTTTCTTACCACTTACGTTTACAACAATAATCATACTACCCAAATTCCCATTTATTACTTTTTCTTTTATATATTTGTATGTATGTAAGTATATTTGAAATAACACATCCAATCACAGACATACGCATGCGTGCACACGCACACATTCATACATGCACACATTCACACATACACACTCACTGAAACACATAGACTACACACAACGCACAAAATCATTTACACACTAGCTCACCCACACAATGGCTCTTGCACAGTTGTAGCATTTCGATTTTCGAGGGAGGGGGTCTGATGATCGGTCAAACAGGTTTTTAAAGTGAAACTTCTATATATTATTTATTATTATTACATACATACATATATACATTACTTCACGCCAGTTCCCTTGCGGGGTAGGCACGAACAACAGAGCACCATTCAGGCTTCTTTGACATTCATAACTCTTGTCATGCACGCTCGTCTGTCCTTAAGGCTCCTGACATCACCTTCTGCTAGTACACGATCAGTTTGATCATGGAAGGTGTGTCGTGGCCTTCCACGACTTCTGCATCTATCGAACTTCCATATAGACGGGGGTATTAGGATTTTTTTCTCTGTCACGAAAAAGCTTTACGGCCGCGTGGAGGGAGTAGAAGGTACATCGCGTGGTGAGAGGCGACATAATATTAGAGTAGCCTATGGATGTTTTTTTGCTTCCGGATCGAATTCAGTTTTTTCGTTTGATAAAATAAAATATGTTTAAATAAAAAATGAATTCATTAAAACGTACCTAACGTAACCAAATAATAATTTACAGTAAACCTACGAAAAATCGAAATGTGTGCTGGGGCACAGTAGAAGTGAAACTTCAACGGACAAGTGGAAGATAACTGGAAAAATGTATCGCAACAAAATTTTAACTTGAAGTTTTTTTTTTATTGTAGGCGTTCAGCAGACAGCCAGACGGCCCACTTGATGGAAAGCGGTTACCATCGCCTATGGACATTTGTAACACCAAAGCTGCTATAAATGCGCTGCTGCTCTCTTAAGAGAGACTGGAACCTGGCCACTAATGCCGGAATACAACTCAAGGTTGTTATGGCGGCATACTCTAGACCAGGGGTGGTCGCCATCCAGTCGGGCAAATGCCCTACCACCTGGCTGTGGGTTGTTTTGTCTAAATTGTATTCTTTCTCCGTTCCTGCACAGATGAATACGTTATAAATACGAGTTTTACGGGCAGATTGTTAATGTACTTGTCCAATTTGAAAACCTGCCCGTAAAACTTCAAGTTAAAAAAATTTTGCGATTCGTTTTTCCACGTGTCCGTTGAAGTTTCACTTCCACTATGTGTCCGAGCACACATTTTTAACCAAATACAAACACCAGGCTCTCTCTAAATCAATTTAATATGTATAATTGTTTACCGTGACTGTGTAGAATGTTTGATTTGTTGAGATCAAATAAATAACAAGTAGCAAGGCTCTTTCCGAGCAGTTGACGTATAAAAGTTATTTTTGTCGACATTCAATTTATTTTATTTGAAATACACAGGAGAAATGTCTTCTGCGATGTATAAGTCTGCCATAATAGATGATTATTTGCTTTGATGTTTAGAAATTTATTAATTTGCCTGACGGAAAGTGCCGAAATGGCTATATTTATTTTAATGATTTCTAATTTATCCATACAAACAATTAGAAATACTAGAAGCGTCTTTGTAGCTTATTGCAAGAGTAAAGTTTTTGTCCATATACTACTATTATAAAAAAAATATTTTGCGTTTTGATAATTTATTGTTAAAACATATTTTTAATTTAGATCTGACAAATATACAGATTGAAATAAATCGCTGTAGAAGCCGAAGATTACACAATGAATCTTAGTTTAATATACTGTAGTACATTAAACGAAAGCTTGTTGTTAAAAATATGCGTTGAAAAACGACTTTTGTTTTTATGTTTGAAAAATTCTTATATGTTGCCCGTAATGTAACTTTTGTACGTGCGTAAGCAGGCTGATTACAGTGTATGTGTCCGTATATGTATGTATATTGAAGGTGAAACGAATTAGTTTTAATTATATACTAACATCAGCTATCTGCCAATGAAAGTACAGTCAAAATCGTTTCAGCCGTTTTAGAGATTAGCCGGAACAAACAGACAGACAGAAAAATATACTATTTTTTTTATATAAGAGCCGTATATACTTTCATCTGTATTTAGTAAAAAGCTGTTACTTTATCATTACAAACTGACACTTCAACTTTATTTATATGTATAGATTTGAGGATGATAGAATTTTTTTTTTGACCTTTGATAATATACACCATACCATAATGATGGGAAGAATATAGTGCTCTTGGCTTCAGTTACGGTCTTTTTACACTTGTTGTAAAATAATAGAATAATTACCCAACACAATAACACTTCACACTTTTCATTGATTTGCTCTAAAAAAATGTTTTAAATAATAAAACGTAAAAAGCGAGAAAAGAATAGGGAACAATGAAATCAACTGAGAGACTTTTTATCATCTTACAAAACGCCACAGCCTCCTAGATTTTGTGCGAGCGTAACAAGTTATGACGTCATATCTTTAACAATTTAAATAAGGTATTTATTACTGTTTAAACAGTAATTACAATTATTTCATAGTGATTTTTTATTTTTATTGCAGGAGATCAGCAGACAGGCAGACGGCTCACTTGATGGAAAGCGGTTACCATCGCCTATGGACATTTGTAACACCAAACTTGCTACAAATGCGTTGCTGCTCTCTTAAGGGAGACTGGAACCTGGTCACTAATGCCGGACCACAACTCAAGGTTGTTATGGCGACATACTTTAGACCAGGGGAGGTAGCCATCCAGTCGGGCAAATGCCCTACCACCTGGCAAAATACAAGTGATACTTGAAAAATAAAAGAGCAAGGCCAGTGTTTTAATCACCGATCTTTTACATTTTATATTTTACAGTATAGCCATAATAATTAATAAATGCTATATCCAGTAGTTCTATATATCATTGTAACAGGCAATTTCGGCGGTCGAAGTGCCCACCGCAGGGGTGTCGTAAATTTTTAAAATTTTAATAACATTTACGCTTTTTAAGTATTATTTACGGAACCTCAAACCGATATTATCCTGGTTACGGGGTTTTGACGAGTGGAGTTGCCACTTTTGCAAAGTTGGTGAATTCTGAACTTAATCTAAATTACATTTAATTAAAAAGAAGCAAGTGAGGTGTGTAAGAATAAGCCTGAATGGTGCTCTGGTGTGCGTGCCTACCCCGCAAGGGAACTGGCGTGAAGTTATGTATGTATGTATGAATGTAAAAAGAAGGAAATCTAAAACTATAGCGATGCTTATTCGTTGGGCGAAATACGAGCCAGCATTCTGATCACAGGTGGCATCGAAGAGTACCTTGCAAATTTTCCAATGTCCATTGGCAAGGAAACTCTTTGCTGATGGACCCCACGGACCTAATGTTTCAATTCCAAAGTTGGTTAATTTTTTGCTAAACCATGTCGAAAATGAGAGAACGCATCTTGCACAGTTTGCAGTATGTCAGTCGATAGCTTATATGAACCAGGCACCAGTATCACATCTTCTAATTTAATTATTACTAGCTTCTGCCGGCGACTTCGTCTGCGTGGAATAGTTTAAAAAAAAGTTTGGACTTAGCGTGACATTATAGCCCATAGCCTTCCTCGATAAATGGGCTATCAAACACTGAAATAATTTTTCAAATTAGACCCGTAGCTCCTGAGATTAGCGCGTTCAAGCAAACAAACTCTTCAGCTTTGTATATTAGTATAAGATAAAGTTTTACTGACACTGACAAGAGTTATGAATGTCAAAGAAGCAAGTGAGGTGTGTAAGAATAAGCCTGAATGGCGCTCTGTTGTTCGTGCCTACCCCGCAAGGGAACTGGCGTGAAGTTATGTATGTATGTATTCAAGAGGGGTTTGATCTATTTTATATATAGTGTATTATCTATGTAGTAGTGTACGCACAGCGAGATTGGATCGAACCGGGATCGGAACGAGATTGAACCGTGAATGGGATTATAGTGTGTATCGAGCCTAAAAGATCCGTTCGTTTTATTAAAAGCAAATATCAATCAAGCTAGACTCGGTCTTTGTCTTTTATGTTTGAAATATTTATTCTACCTAGTTAGTGATTCTCTTGAAAACTTTTATGTACCATTCAGCCCCTCCCAAACTTATTCCCACTGATTTATCTTTCCTTTATTGCGTACCTCTTAACAATCATTCTGCTTTTATACTTCACTACGAAACACTAATTCTATGTTACAGCCGGACTGTAAAAAGTTGGAGTTTGTACAGTGTAGTGATGTACAGTGGGTAAGCTCTGTGCATACGATACATAAAATTAACCATGTACCAAATTGTTAACTGTGAATTTATCCGTTTTTTTAAAATTTAATATGATATATAATATATATGATTTTTCCTACTATCAATTTGAGAATTTATGTTTCATTTATTTCTAAGTGAGAAGAGCGCATCTACTACCCTTGCTCCTCCACGTCTCAATGGCCTTGATTAGAATTGTTGCTAAATTATACTGGATATGTATGTAAGCATCTCTAATCTTTGAGATAAAATAAGATTTACATATTTGCAAACGTTTCGACTTTCAATGCAGAAAGCGTGTAAGTGTGTCTTGTAATAATGTAATAACAACCCATAAATGTCCCACTGCTGGGCTCGGGTCTCCCATTATAGGGGGGAACGACAGTATACCCGCCACGCTTGTCCAAGACGGTTTGGCAGGTTTGACACATCGGTTATCTCGATGTGCAGGTTGCATTACGATGTTTTCCATTACCGTTATTAGTACGTGGTAATTGTAACAATATGCACATTAGGTCAGAAAACTGCCTAAGTGGTGCATGCGTTCCGGCCACGATCGAACCCACGCCCTTTGAGTTTTGGACGCGTGCGCTAGCCATTACGCTACCACGACTTGTGTGACTTATATTTAATAAATTGTGTCATGGTGACAATATCTTGCTATAACTTACGCTGAAGGTTATGTTGATACTTTTGCTTTACTGCTAATAATTTAATAGTATTGTTTAGTTCTAAATTATTACGCAAGCGATTGTCAATTTTTTATAGTTATTCCATTCGGTAGGATATTTTTATAATCGATTAGTAAGAAACTGAAATTTGATCTGGCAACCCTGAATAAGGTAGTATGTGCCGCTAAGCATAGTAACAGTTGCTTATCCCGTTGATATGTGGTAATAGAAACCCATGCATACTAACTTAGTGGCAGTTATTGGCTCCTACGTTACAGTTTATTTTTGTATGATGTGGTGTATTGTGTATATATAAAAGTGTACTAAACTCAAAATACAAAGTAACATGGTTTTATTTTCGCTCCCAACTTAGTTTTATGTTAATAATTTTTAAAATAAATAAACACAGTTGTTTTAAGAGAATGAATTGAGCTGTAGCTAATACAAAGCAAATTGATGAATACCATCTTTTAACAATATTGACTAATATCAGGAATAACACATTGATTTACCTGCACTGCCGTTTCCTAAAACCAGTTAGGGCCACTCCACACAGCGTAAATCAAGATCGGCGCCTGTAAATCCTGCGGCCGACAGATAAAGCGCGCACGTGAGTTGAGCCTTAATGGAGAACATCTTCATTGAGCCTTACGACATCGTTTCTTTATATTCTTTTATTATTTTCAGTGAGTTTCGGTACCCTTTGTTATTGTACCTACTACGTATTTATATGAGAGTTGTCACGAATTGTGTTTTGAACAAATACCGGGAATTCGGCTGCCGAATGTTCGGCGTAAGATGTGTGCATATCTGACATTTTAAAAACTGACCGAAACATAAGATTAAAACGAAGAATTAATTAAAATCGCAATTAACATTAGTAAAAAGTAGTTTAACTATCATTTTGTAATTCCTATTAATATTATAAATGTGAAAGTAACTCTGTCTGTCTGTTCCGGTTTCACGGAAAAACTACTGGACCGATTTGACTGAAACTCGGTATATATATAATTTTGATACCGAGCCTGGACAAGGGATAATTTTCGTCTCGGATAATGGGATAAGTTTTGGGATAGATTTATGTAAAGATTGTCCCAGAAAGTAGGATTGGTATTTATTTTGTACATACATACATACGTAACTTCACGCCAGTTCCCTTGCGGGGTAGGCACGAACAACAGAGCGCCATTCAGGCTTGTTCTTACACACCTCACTTGCTTCTTTGACTTTCATAACTCTTGTCATGCACGCTCGTCTGTTCTTAAGGCTCCTGACATTTATTTTGTAATTTGCCTTTTTCGTTATTTTGGTTAATGTGGTCGACTTGGCCGCTTTGGTCGATGTGGTCGGTGTGATCGATGTGGTTGGTGTGATCGATGTGGTCGGTTTAGTCGATGTGGTCGGTGTGGTTAATGTGGTCAATGTGGTCGATTTGGTCGATTTGGCCAATTTGCTCGATGTGGTCGGTATGGTCGATGTGGTCGATTTGGTCGATGTGATGGATGTGGTCGTTGTGTTCGATGTGGTCGATGTAGTCGATGTGGTCGGTGTGTTCGATGTGGTCGATTTAGTCGATGTGGTCGGTGTGGTCGGTGTGGTCGGTGTGGTCGGTGTGGTCGGTGTGGTCGGTGTGGTCGGTGTGGTCGGTGTGGTCGGTGTGGTCGGTGTGGTCGGTGTGGTCGGTGTGGTCGGTGTGGTCGGTGTGGTCGGTGTGGTCGGTGTGGTCGGTGTGGTCGGTGTGGTCGGGGTGGTCGGTGTGGTCGGTGTGGTCGGTGTGGTCGGTGTGGTCGGTGTGGTCGGTGTGGTCGGTGTGGTCGGTGTGGTCGGTGTGGTCGGTGTGGTCGGTGTGGTCGGTGTGGTCGGTGTGGTCGGTGTGGTCGGTGTGGTCGGTGTGGTCGGTGTGGTCGGTGTGGTCGGTGTGGTCGGTGTGGTCGGTGTGGTCGGTGTGGTCGGTGTGGTCGGTGTGGTCGGTGTGGTCGGTGTGGTCGATTTGGTCGATTTGGCTTTTCATCCCGGAGATGGGATAGTTTGCGATATAAAATAAAACGAATCTTCCGGGGCAAATAGCAATAACATAAAGGCTTAATACAACGTAACCTGTGTCGTAACCTCTTTAAACAAGGAGGCACGCACTGGAGGTTGGAGGGCGCAGCCGCGGGGTAAACTCTAGTGGAAATATATAACATTTTTAGCAATATGTATGTTCTTTCTCACTATTTGGTATTCGGCCGAATAGTACACAGTATAAAAATGTGGTCCATTATCCGTGCAGGAACGTAGAAAGAATACAATTTCCTGCGGCCGGGCGGCCTGTCGTAAAAGGCGACAAAACAACTCACAGCCACCCCTGGTCTAGTATATGTCGCCACAACAAACTTGAGTTGTGTTCCGGCATTAGTGATCAGGTTCCAGTCTCCCTTAAGAGAGCAGCAGCGGATTTGTAGGATCTTTGGTGTGGTAAATGTCCATAGGCGATAGTAACTTTTGATTAAGTGGGCCGTCTGCCTGTCTGCAAAACTCAAGCAATAAAAAAAAATGGCCGAATAAGCCGAATACCGAACAATTACAGCCAAATGTTCGTAGCGTCCTCTATCTTCTATACTAGCTTTTGCCCGCTGCTTGCGTAAATATAAATAAAATGAAATCAAAATCGCCGGACACTATGGTCTCAATCATAGGTTTGGTAATATTTATAGGCAACATTATAAACTCGCATGTTTAAAATGTTTGTAGCTTTTGAATATTCATTTCGGCTAATGACGACATCGAGAAGATATTGTGGATTTAGTAGAATACGAATTTTTCACACTATCGTAAGGGAATTGTACTTTAAATACCTTTACAACGCCAAGACATTGAAATAACAGAATTGATCCCCAGTACTTGGCTCTTACCTTATCCACTCTTGTATCATTACACCACCTTATACACTAAGCTTCTCTGATAAAATATAAATAATGGAGCAATAATTCATTGAAGCGATAAAACCCAAACTGTTGAACATTAAACCACCGCCGTAAGATTAATTAAAAAAATTAATCATCCCCCAAAAAAGCTTGCAAAAGGGTAAACCCATACACTCTATTATCTCGGGCTAATTAATATAATATAAGCATTATTTAAAAATAAGGTGAGTTGCTTCAGACTGGCGTTTTTAAAACGTCTTAAATACGAGTGTAATTTTGTGTTTGAAATTTAAATTATCTTTCAAGAAATTCGCTCTGTGGGGATTTGGATATTGAGGTTGTTTGATTTGAGGTTTTTTCTTAAAGAATGTTCAAATTTATTGGAAGCCGGCAGCGCGTTGGTGACATATATCTAAAATGAATAAAAAAAATCATTAATATTCTCTAGAATAGTAATACATATTAATATTATATATATACTAATATATACATCATTAATATGTGTATAGCAACAGCAATAGCTCTCTCTTTTCTTTCACCATATCCCAATTACTTGGGGTCGGCACAATATGTTTTTTCCTTCCACACTCTTCTATTCTGACATACCTCTTCTGTCACACCGCATATCATCATGTCATCCTTCACACAATCTATCCATCTTTTTTTTGGTCTACCTTTAAATTTGTACCCATCGATCTTGTAGTATAACATTCTATAGCAATAGCTATAGAATATTAATAATATAGTATGAATACATAATATATTAATATTGTATATACTAATATACATAATATTAATAATATACAAGAATAAAAATTTCTGCGGCCGGGTGGGCTGTCGTAACAGGCGAAAAAACAACCCACAGCCAGGTGGTATGGCATTCGCCCGACTGGATGGCTACCACCCCTGGTCTAATGTATGTCGCCATAACAACCTTGAGTTGTGTTCCGACATTAGTGATCAGGTTCCAATCTCCCTTAAGAGAGCAACAGCGCATTTGTAGCACTTTTGATGTTGCAAATGTCCATAGGCGATGCTAACCGCTTTCCATCAAGTGGGCCGTCTCTCTGTCTGTTGAAAACCTGCAATAAAAAAAATACACTAATAAGTAAACGTACATGTAATTAGGTATTAAATATTTATTTCTGGTAACTGCATCTTTTATAACACAATAAAGCCTATTTATTCATTCATTATGAATAAACGCACATTTGAGCGGTTCAGACGCTCGTTTACTTAAATATAATACTGATCAAGATTACGCAGGTTACCCTACATTCAAGTAATTTGAGATCCGTTAAAAATTGAACATTAACTTGAAAAAAATCTTCCAGCAATTTGTTATTATTTTTGCTTTTATGTTAAATATTAAATCGTTTGAAGCTCTTTGGAAATAATTATACTAATAATTTTGTATTACGGAAATAAAGTAATATTCATGGCTTATATTAAAATGTTAATTCTGATTTATTAATTTACGTCCCGGAAACTGGGTTTTCCCAGAGTCTTGGCCCGCATTATCTTAAAGTTTTTATGACAATATCTTACGTAGGATCGGCAATGTAATTATTCTATATTATGATTCTTTTAGAAGCATCCACAATTGTTATATATCCAACAGTTTCTAATAAATCTAGCAGAAGGTAATGTCAGGAGCCTTAAGTACAGACGAGCGTGCATGACAACAGCTATGAATGTCAAAGAAGCGAGTGAGGTGTGTAAGAATAAGCCTGAATGGCGCTCTGTTGTTCGTGCCTACCCCGCAAGGGAACTGGCGTGAAGCTATGTATGTATGTAGTTTCCAATAATTCAATCCTTTATTTGTTTCAAAATTGGTACATTATATGCCTTAAAAAAATAAACACACCGTGTTACTTTTTAGCATGGAAATCTTACCAGACATTATTTTATTATTAAAATATTACAATATGTATTATAGCAAATCAATACATTAACATGTTTAAAAAAATCGAAATGTGTGCTGGGAGACATAGTTGAAGTGAAACTTCAACGGACAAGTGGAAAAAGGAATCGCAACAAGTTTTACGGGCAGATTGTTAATGTACTTGTCCAATTTGAAAGCCTGCCCGGAAAACTTCAAGTTAAAACTTTGTTGCGATTCGTTTTTCCATTTGTCCGTTGAAGTTTCACTTCTACTATGTCTCACAGCACACGATCCGATTTTACGCATGTTTATTGCAAATTATGATTTGGTTACGTTAGGTACATTTTAATGAATGCATTTTTTATTTAAACATATTTTATTTTATCAAACAAAAAACTGAATTCGATCCGGAACCAATAAAAACATCGATAGTCTACTCCAACATTATGCCGCCTCTCACCAAGTCTAGTCTAAATTTATGTCGCTCTTCTACGCGACCGTTTACGTAGAAGTATCACTTCAAAAATCATTTCAAATACCTAATTGAATCATGTTAATGAAATTAACAATCTTTCGTAAACTTATTAACGAAATAATAGACTTCCAGTGAAATAGTAGTTCTCAAGGGTTTTTGTTTTAAGCCTTTTAGGACCAAGAACTAATATATTTGTCTATTTTTTTATTTTTTATTGCAGCAGTTCAGCAGACAGGCAGACGGCCCACTGGATGGAAAGCGGTTACCATCGCCTATGGACATTTGCATCACCAAAAGTGCTACAAATGCGCTGCTGCTCTCTTAAGTGAGACTGGAACCTGGTCACTAATGCCGGAACACAACTCAAGGTTGTTATGGCGGCATACTTTAGACCAGGTGTCGTAGCCATCCAGTCGGGCAAATGCCCTACCACCTGGCTGTGGGTTGTTTTGTCGCCTCTTACGACAGGCCGCCCCAACGCAGGAAATTGTATTCTTTCTCCGTTCCTGCACGGATAAAATCTATCTTTAGAAATTTGAAATCTCATTTAACTGTTCAAAGCAATTCTGAAGGTGCTACGTCGCGCCCTGTAGCAATCACGTAGCCGATATTGACTTCGTAGTCCGTGACAAATATGCTACGCGCCGCTACGTCACGCTTGCAAAGTGTCTGTCTCAAAGAGAAATCTCGTATTTCGCATTATATCCACCAATATTTTTTTTTAAATGTTTAAGGCTTGGCAACTAGGCCTTTAAGCCTGGCGCAGGTATATTGTAGGCTACAATCCACACCATTCAACGGAGTTCTTGTGAAAACTCGAAAGGCCACATTTGACTATACAGTTCACATTTCTCACAAAAGCACGTAATTACTACTCAAAAACTATCGATATCCTACAACTATTGTTAATTTTAGAGTAATTTTACACAGTTTTAGAAAATAAAACTGCACATTAAGTCTCCTTTCAGTTCCCGCCAAAAACTGGCTAAAATTTTATTTAAAGGCATTTCACCACAGACTAAATAACAAAAATAATATTTTTTTTTTGCTTTTTAGTTACTTTGAAGTCGGTTTTGTTTCTTTAGAACAGTGGCGGTCTCTAGAACAAAGTGCGGCTCCAGAGCCGGATTTGGCTCTTTGGCTCTTTAATTGCGGCTCAAATATCCACGGAAGGCGCAATAACAAAATCCTATTGATGAGAACTTGGAATCATGACTAAAATTAAAAACAACAACATACAAACCTGACTTACTCCAACTTTCCAAGGAGATGCAAGCACATTGTTCGCATTAATAAATATTTATTAAGTATGAAATTTACTTTTATTTAACGTACTACTTATTTAGTGTAATAAAAGTTTACTAAACAAGCAGATTTGGCTCCCAATTTTTTTTAAATTGTTGTAATGTTCATATTTGGCTCTTTGGCTAATAAGTTTGCCGCCCACTGCTCTAGAGCATCTTGAAGTTAGTGCGAAGTGAAATATAAAAATTACTATATTTTGAAAATTTGTTGTTGTTTTTTACTGTTGAAGTTGGTGGCAAGTAGAACAGTTGCCACCAACTTCAAGGTATTGTAGAAAATATTTATTCTTTGATTTTTAGTCGCTTTGAAGTATTTTATTTTTATAAGTAAGGATAAAAATAAAATTAAAAATCAGTCTACAATTGACGGAGAAATCGCGTAAGAAACATAAAAAAATATACAGTCGAATTGAAATTTATTTCCTTTTTGAAATCGGTTAAAAAAAAGATTGACAAAAGCTTACTTAAAATGTAATTCTGAAAATCTCCTAGATATAATAAAATATTATTTAATGCACAATTACCGCGTGCTAACAACGATGAAGGAAAACATCTTGATGAAACCTGCACATCGACATAACCGGCCTGTCAAACCTGCCAATCCGTTTTGGACAAGCGTGGCGGGTATACTGTCCGTTCCCCAACAGTGGGAAATCCGAGCCCAGCAGTGGGCGTTTATGACCTGTTATTTATTTCTTTTATTCTTTATTGCACACAAGAAAGCAGTACACATCAGTATTCACGATATTTCAAATAGAGCAATCGGCGGTATTATCGCTAATATCGATTTATTCCAAACAACCTTCTGGAGATAATTTACTAAATTTTAGGTAACTAGATGGCGCTATGATTTATTCTTTTCTCACTTTTGACGTTTTATTTATTTTTTTGTCAACGAAACCAGTCAAAAATTAATAAAACTGCGTTATTGACGTCCAATCGTCGGCCTAGATTCAAACCTGCATAACTAGAAATGGACATGAGAGTCGGCCCCTAAACAACTAGAACTTATTGTCTTTTATGCCATCTATACAAAACAATTACTTTACATACATACATAACTTCACGCCATTCAGGCTTATTCTTACACACCTCACTTGCTTCTTTGACATTCATAACTCTTGTCATGCACGCTCGTCTGTTCTTAAGGCTCCTGACATCACCTTCTGCTAGTACACGATCAATTTGATCATGGAAGGTGTGTCGTGGCCTTCCACGACTTCTGCATCCATCCACTTTAGCATTGTATATCTATTTAGTCATTCTTTCGTCATGCATTCTTTCCACATGCCCGAACCACCGGAGCATTCCTTCCCTTACCTTCACCCCGACACTCTCTTTCAGATCAACTCTCAACAATTAATTTATTTGCTTAAAAATGTAGTACACGTGATGTTAGGACATACAAAGTTTTACATGTTATTTATCTATTATGCGTACAATTGGCTTATTATTGTTTGCGATTAACGCAATTTCTTCATTTCACAAAACCTTAGTGTTGCATCCTCACAATCTATAAGGCTTGTAAGGAATTTGTGGAGACATATTGCATCATAACATTTTAGCACGTCATGTCATTATTATAACTATAACAGAGATAGGACAAAAAGTCAACAATATTGTTACGACCGACAAAGATAAATTCGCACCTGCATTTTATTACCTTTCGGCATTTGGACTTCTTTTGTTTACTTTGTGTTTAAATTTTGTGATTAGAAAAACAGCCCATTGAGTATTGTAATCTTTTATGATAGTCATTAGCCAGGTGTGATTCTAGGAAATTCGGTCCACGCCGCCGAGCAAACATATTGCATTTATTATAACTATAACATTATTTTTCTTTCCGGGAAGTCTTGGCCAAATTGAACTTGCATTGTTTGCTACACTCCATTAATTCTTCAAACAGTAATTCTGTAACAAACATCTGCAAAATTATATAAAAGCTATTGAGGTTTAAATCGTGCATGAACGGAGAAAGAAAAACAATGTTTAGCTAGACGTGTTGCTGGGGAGTTTCTTGCCGCTTCTTCTCCTTAACTGCATCAACACGTTGCGAAGCAGTGTACATAGAATAGGAAATAAAAATTAAATTTTAAATTACATGTATGACTTTCAAAAAGTATTCTCCAGTGGAACTTATTTTGAATAAAAACTTTTGAATTTGAATATACTAATGTGGGTAGTTTGGTAAGTGCCCCTGGCTTTCGGTCTCGCCGCCATTGCGTGGTAGTGAAACCAGTTTCCAACGCACGCAAGGTCAGTTCGGACGTTCCGTTTTCTCCGTGCAAGTGAACGTTTCACATCCCATTCTTCGATATCTTATTAAACTTTATACACAAACCGTGCTTGCTCTTGGTGTGAGTGTGCCATAATTTACACCCAAGTGCCATCCGAGGACTTGTTAGTGCCGTGCACTCTCAGGAGCTGCGTAGCTACCCCATTGGAGGCGGATTCCAAGGTTAGTGGTGCTTATTACCCCATTGGTTTTTGTGCAGGATTTGGCATACCTCTCACTCTCATATATTCCCTGAAATATAGCCTACAATCCACAAATTGAACCAACCATCCGTGATCCAGCACTGCACACTCTATATATATATATATATATATATATATATATATATAGAGGAGAAGGTGGTAATGTGATCCCCGCAGGTATTATGACCCCCTTCGATATTTCTAGTTTAGAATCACGTCATCTAGCGAAACTTTTTTTTAACGGGGAGCTTCAACGACAATTTTGATTTAATGCAAAAAAAAATAAGCGAGGGCAGCACATTCGTTTGTTATTCGAGCCAGTTTGAACTTGCATTCGTAAAAACTTTTTTATTGTGTTGCATTTAATTGCATAATTCTGGAAATACCGAGTTTACACATCTGCGATTTGGATATTGTGTTCGATTAACGTTTTCTTATTGGGTTTTGAAGGTACGTACGCAAAATATTTGATGTTACATATTTTTAGAGGTTGGTTTGTAGATTCCACAGTATACTGGTAATTTGGCCCCCTCATATTGGTTGTATTATGGTCCCGGGGGCCAAATAACATACATGAGTGATAATAATTTTTTTATTTACTTACAGATGCCTCGATTAAGTTTAGTGTCTCCATCTTCTAAGAAAAGAAAAACTTGGGATCCTGACCAAAATGAAAAAGGCTAATGAAACAGTGAGAACGAAGACCATGGGCTATAAAAAGGCGATAAAAACATTTTCCGTACCTAGGTCTACATTAAAACGATTAGTAAAAGACTCTCAAGAATCTTTAGATTTACTTGTGCATGAGCCTCTTGGTAGAAAACCAATACTTCCACCTTTTTTGGATGAAAAGATAGTTGAATATATGTTATTTATGGAGTTTAGATACTATGGACTTACTAGGACGGATATTATTATTTATATTTTGTGACAATAATTACTCCAGCGACAGACGTGGTGAGGGGTGGATTCAGTTCCAAAGGTGCAACTTATGGGCTCATACTGACAGCGCGGGTCCTGAAGGCGAATATTATATCTGTGATTTTTGTTGTTAAATATAATACATTTAATTTGGCCCCCTGGGTGCCATATAACCCTCACCTGATCTCAAATTGTCAAATTTCCATTTTTTGTTTATACACATATTTTAAAATTATCTATTGCATTTTTATTTGTTCCATATTATGTCGTGTATTGGCAAATAAATAAGAAAACTAATGATGTATTCCTTACATATGTTTTCCTTTTATTTTTTACATGAGACCTCAAAAATAAAGTGGGGGGCCACATTACCACCTTCTCCTCTATATATATATATATATATATATATATATATATATACACATATATACAACTTAATTTATAAAAGTAAGTAAGAAAGAGAGTTGGTCTGAAAGAGAGTGTCGGGGTGAAGGTAAGGAAAGGAATGCTCCGGTGGTTCGGGCATGTGGAAAGAATGCATGATGAAAGAACGACTAAACAGATATACAATGCAAAAGTGGATGGATGCAGAAGTCGTGGAAGGCCAAATTGATCGTGTACTAGCAGAAGGTGATGTCAGGAGCCTTAAGAACAGACGAGCTTGCATGACAAGAGTTATGAATGTCAAAGAGGCAAGTGAGGTGTGTAAGAATAAGCCTAAATGGCACTCTGTTGTTCGTGCCTACCCCGCAAGGGAACTGGCGTGAAGTTATGTATGTATGTATGTATGTATATGTATGTATGTATGTAATTTATAAAAAACTGCAAATAGTAAATAGGTCCCAATTCACCGTCAGTTGGGAACGTCCCCAAAACGCTGACCGCATTACCACGTTGTATGGCAACGCTTATGCGTAACAATAACATTATATAATAAAACTACGTTTTAACGGTTTTAAGCGCGGTAATTTAACAATACTCGTTGACACTTGACATCTTTGTCTTCCGTGATCACGGCCACTGAAAAGTGGCCGAAACGTCGGAAAAACCAAAATCAAATAAAATTACCGCGCTTAAAACCGTTAAAACGTAGTTTTATTATGTATACAAGTCGCGAAAACTTAAGAAAATATTAAATAACATTATATTATTAAAAACCACACATGTTACTCGCCTTACACTTAGGGTCAACGCAGACAGAGAGGAATAATCCCCGCACGGTCTCGGGAATTTTCTTTGCGGATCGCGTATGCTCGAGCTTGCACGCGACCTCGCGAGCCTGCGCGAGTAAACCGTTCTGGGTTATCACTTTACAGTAAACATGCCAGTTTGTCGCGAAAGTTCGTCACCGATGGTAGACTGGGATATGATTATAATTGTGCTTTTGGCGGAAAAAGAAGAAATGGAAGAACATGTTAATAAAATAAAGCGTCAGAAAGTTAGACGAAGAACATGGGTCGAGGAATGTTGGCAAGAAAGGTGTAGTTTTGGTGAATTTAATACATGTATTGTGTAATATGCTTTATTTATTAATAATTGTCTTAATTTTAATTTAAAGCTTTTGATGTTGAGTTCCTTAATTTTCAGTGGTAATTTATTGTAAATTTTACTCGCTATACAGAATAGACTGTTTTGAAACAAAGTGGTTTTTGAAGGTAGTGAAAGCAGGTAGCTGTTATGTCATTTAGTGTATAAATGTAGATTATTTTTAACAAACAAAGCAACTTCATAAATGTATAATGATGGTTATATTTATTATTCGTTACGTAGGTACTTCGAATTCAAAATCTAAAAAAATGACGTCATCCCTTTTAAACTCAGTGACAACACTAAAAGTACGCATACGAGGATTCCCGCGTATCTTCGAGGACGCGTTTGTCAGGTTCAAAGATTTATTTTATGCACTTTATTGTAATCATTTTAAAGTTTATTTTCAAGTGCGTTAATAAAATCCTCCGTTCTGTCTGCGCTGACCCTTAGTCAAACATAAACAACCTCTAATATATACTGTGACATTCCAAAATACATCAATACTAACCGAAAGCAAGTTTCATTGAATAGAATACCAAATCAGTTTTTATGTCAAGTAACAGGTCAATTGATGCCTCCCCTTCCTGTCCTCATTCAGGGCAACATTTCGAAAAATTTCAGGTAACGCAAATGTCACCTTAAAAGCCTCCTCGTCTCATTACTACCACTTACGTGTGCCTTAATAGATGGCGTGGTACAATTTTATCAAGGGTCCAAATAATTTTTGCGTCATAACTCACAGCGAAATACTGTAGGCGACAATACTCAAAAAAAATTTAAAATGTAAAATTATAAACATTCCCAAAAAATGTTTTGGTAGATAGATAGACAGATAACATTTTATTGCTCACCAACATAAATAAAGACAAAATGCATAATTACAATACCTCCTGGCAAAACAACAGGCTGCCTTATCGTTTATAGCGATCTAATGATAAAATCTTATAATAATCTATCTTATAATAATAATCTAAGCTAATCGGGTAATGCTAAAATAAACATATTTCTGGTTATTTTTTTTTTAATTTCTGATCTTTACAAAATACACGTGATATCCTGATATCATGGAATCAAGTTCAAGATTAGGTTTATAACGAAGGAACTACCGAATTCATTTTTAAACTTGGAAAAGCAAGCAAACTTATTGATAGTTAAATATTGTAATGTTCTGGTAATACCGTACTAGAAAGACAAGTAAATAAAGCCTTTAGATTTCTGCTTGGTACTATTTCGCCATAAATTATTCATTTCTTATGTTTCTATAACAATATTAGCATTAAAACAGAGTTATAACATTTGGGGTTTGAGCATTTTAGATAAGCAACATAGGGTTTAAACATTTTATCTTGAAAACATATAGTATTCTCTCCTCCTGGACAAGAAAGTCAAGTTTGAGCAGTTTTTTGTATTTTATTTGTATGTTGCTATCTTTAAAAATAATTGACAGATAAACAAACGAATATATCTTAATTATGGAGAATTACGTTTGTATTTGACTAAATTAGGTTTGATACCAAACCCTTTTTGAGCAAATAAGAGAAATTTCATTTATGGAAGTTAACATGTCAATTTTTTTTGTGGAGACAAAAATGTATTCAATTTAATTCACATTAAAATAAAAAACTTTAAATTAAATTATACAGTAATTTAATCCTGTACTTTGGCATTCTAGTGTGCGTCAGTCGTATCTGTACGTAATATATATTGACGGCCTCTGTCGTTGAGCGTGCTAAGCCTTTGCCGGCCTACCTCACTGCAACGCAGAGGCTCCGGGTTCGATTCCTGGTAAATTTCGGCAGCCTATTTTCTCCGTTATTTACTATGGTCTGGGTGTCTGGGATCGGCCCCAGAGTAGTACGTTGTATATTACCCATAACACAAGCGTAACTTGCTTAATTTGGGGATGTACAATATGTGTGTTTGTCTGCCGATTATTTATTTATTTATAAAGGTATTGCCACATCAAGTATAAACACTGGTGCCATCACCGCGAACAATTTAGGCCGCCGCTAATGTGACCACCACCTTATCTCCCGTTATTTAATTTAACTGAGTATTTTTATACGTTTCACTCGATTTTATGAAGGTTTCCTTATTATGTTGGCAAGTCAAAAAATATGGTGGAAAATTTATATTAAGGGGAAATATCCTGCTTCCATTATTTATTTTTTGAATATTATTTGTTCGTTTGCCATAATTTGCGTACATTTTTGAAATGACTACCCTGAGAACGAATGAGTTTTATTTTCATATATTTGCTTATGTAACTTTAAGAAGTCGTGGTAGCGTAATGGTTAGCGAACGCGTCCCAAACTCAAATGGCGTGGATTCGAATCTTGTCCGGAACACATGCACCACTTGAGCAGCTCATTGACCTAATGTGCATATTGTTACAATTACCACGAGCTAACAACGGTGAAGGAAAACATAGGATTACGTTGTCCATTACGTCGCATGATTGATTCGTGCTCTGTTTATGAATGTTGATATGTCTGCATGTTCTCGTGTCAAATTTAAATGGTCTATTTTGCTAGTATTAACTGACTTTGATAGTACACTGGATGGATGATGGATGATGTAGGAGTCGTGGAAGGCCACGACACACCTTCCATGATCAAATTGATCGTGTACTAGCAGAAGGTGATGTCAGGAGCCTTAAGAACAGACGAGCGTGCATGACAAGAGTTATGAATGTCAAAGAAGCAAGCGAGGTGTGTAAGAATAAGACTGAATGGCGCTCTGTTGTTCGTGCCTATCCCGCAAGGGAACTGGCGTGAAGTTATGTATATATGTATGATAGTACACTCGAGCTAGTATAACTTATTATTTTTCTAACTTTGCTACATCTCTTCTCATTAATGATTAATCTTACGTTTCCTGTTTTTTTATTATATGGCTTTTATCCGTGCAGGAACGGAGAAAGAATACAATTTCCTGCGGCTGGGAGGCCTGTCGTAAGAGGCGACTTAACAACCCACAGCCAGGTGGTAGGGCATTTGCCCGACTGGATGGCTACCACCCCTGGTCTAAAGCATGTCACCATAACAACCTTGAGTTGCGTTCCGGCATTAGTGACCAGGTTCCAGTCTTCCTCAAGAGAGCAGCAGCGCATTTGTAGCATCTTTAGTGTTGCAAATGTCCATAGGCGATGGTAACCGCTTTCAATCAAGTGGGCCGTCCGCCTGTCTGCTGATCTCCTGCAATAAAAAAAATGGCTGTGAAATAATTTTGTATCCTGATTTTTACTTATTGTTAACATGTTTGTACCTCTTGTATTTTTGTTAATCTTGTAAATGTTTTCATGTGGACAACGTCGTTGGCTTTAATATTATTATCTCATCTTATTGTAACTTTTTATTTCATAATATTTTCTTAAGTTTTCGCGACTTGTATACATAATAAAACTACGTTTTAACGGTTTTAAGCGCGGTAATTTTATTTGATTTTAGTTTTTCCGACGTTTCGGCCACTTTTCAGTGGCCGTGATCACGGAAGACAAAGATGTCAAGTGTCAACGAGTATTGTTAAAGTTTTATTGATGATGATGACGGCCTCTGTGGTTGAGCGGGCTAAGCCTTTGCCGGCCTACCTCACCGCAACGCAGAGGCTCCGGGTTCGATTCCTGGTTTAGTAAATTTCGGAAACGTATTTTCTCCGTTATTTACTATGGTCTGGGTGTCTGGGATCGGCCCCAGAGGTATTCCGTTGTATATTACCCATAACACAAGCATAACTTGCTTAATTTGGGGATATACAATGTGTGTGTTTGTCTGCCGATTATTATTATTATTATTTATTTAGCCTACCGCCAACTTGTTAATTTTAATTATTTAATTTTAATTTTGTTTATGGTAATAACGTCGGAAAAACCAAAATCAAATAAAATTACCGCGCTTAAAACCGTTAGAACGTAGTTTTATTTTTATTTCATATTTTATATTGTAGCTGTTTGTTATTCCTTTCAATAAATAAAATAAGCTGTATGTCAAAGCTTCTAAGCTGCCTTGGGAAAGCGTGGCGGTAAACTATTCGTTCCCCAATAGTGGGAAGCCCGAGCCTAGTAGTGCGACGTTTATGGGCTGATATTATAATAACTAATAATTATGAAATTGTCATTCTGGTTGCTATGACGCTGCATGAGAATTGCAAGAGTGGCGCCAAGAAAAGGCGATCGAAATGTCATCTACTGCCTAACAATTTCAAATATTAATTGTGTCCCGCTCCCGTGGTATATAGCGTCATGTTATATAGTCTATGACACTCCCTGTTAACGTAGCTTTCTAAGAGTGAAATAATTTTTAAAATCGGTTAAGTAGATCCAGAGATTACCCCCTACAAAGTCACAAACTTTACCTCTTTATAATATTAGTATAGATTAATTGTTAAGTATAGATTTGTACTTACATTTGATCACGTTCCTGGACAGATCATCTTTAGCCATGCTAAATTATTAAGGGATAAATTGGTCCACGTTACGTGACGCAATAAATACCCCAATAATATACAAAGAGCACAAAAGCATTATCATTGCCAAATATAATATCGGTTATGACGCTTGAATGAGCAAAGAATTGCCAAAACGTCTAGAACCATCGCACCCCTTTCTTTCTTTGATATTTTATATGCTCGGAACCGAATAACAGGCTCATGTTATAATGGATATATCCGAGAAAGTATAGCGTAATGTTCAATGAAGGATATGTATTTCGTTTATTATTATTGTAACCAAAATTATTGATGAGAAGAAATGTTAGTATTATTTTGTTTATTCTAATAATAATAATCGGGAGACAAACACTTACTGGTAATTATTTTTTTTTTATTGCAGGAGATCAGCAGACAGGCAGACGGCCCACTTGATGGAAAGCGATTACCATCGCCTATGGACATTTGCAACACCAAAGTTGCTACAAATGCGCTGCTGCTCTCGTAAGGGAAATTGGAACCTGGTCACTAATGCCGGAACACAACTCGAGGTTGTTATGGCGACATACTTTAGACCGGGGGTGGTAGCCATCCAGTCGGGCAAATGCCGTACCACCTGGCTGTGGGTTGTTAAGTCGCCTCTTACGACAGGCCGCCCGGCCGCAGGAAATTGTATTCTTTCTCCGTTCCTGCACGGATATTCTTTACAGTCGTAAAGTTTTACATATATTTAATCGGATTTAGGTTTCTAAAAGTTTATAAAGCAATATAGACACAACCGGGAATAATTTTCGGGGATATACTGTGATACACAAGACTCCGGGCAATGTCTCAAAGGACTCGGTAATAACCAATCCTAATCTCGCCTACTGTAATAATATCTAAAAAACCCAAAGATGTTGCGCCGAATTCGAGGCCCTGTTCAAATATAAAACATAAGAATATCTTCTGGCCCACGCAGAAAAGATATCTTTTATTTTATGACTAGCTGCACCCCGCGGTTTCACTTGCGTGGTGATTAAAAATTGTGATAATGATGAATGACATTCACACTATATCTTTATAAATTATACCCTATGTTATTCTGATGTGTGTAAGCTATATTATTGTAAAGTTTCGTCAAAATCCATTTAGTAGTTTTTGTGTGAAAGAGTAACAAACATACATCCATACATTTTTATAAACTTTCGCGTTTATGATAGTAGTAGTAGGATAGTAGGACTGGCTGTGCCTGCGACAACGTACGCGTTGAATCTTTTTTCGCGGAACCCTAAAAAAAGTAACCTAAGATACTCCTTATAACATCAGCTATCTTCCAGTGAAAGTCCCGTCAAAATCGGTCCAGCCGTTTCTGAGATTAGCTGGAACAGTCAGACAAAAATTCAAAAGATTGCGTCTGTGGAATCTCCTAGTCCGAATTAGCCCCCCTGATTTTTTTTTCATATTTTTAAATTCAATGAACAAACTCGAATCATTTACAGATTTAATATAGTATAGAATAGATAGATATCAAAACTGTTATAGCATATAATTTTTTTATTGCGTGAGTTCAGCAGACAGGCAGACGGGCCACTTGATGGAAAGCGGTTACCATCGCCTATAGACATTTGCAATAGCAAAGGTGCTACAAGTGTGCTGCTCCTCTCTTAAGGGAGACTGGAACCTGGTCACTAATGCCGGAACACAACACAAGGTTGTTATGGCGGCATACTCTAGACCAGGGGTGGTAGCCATCCAGTCGGGCAAATGCGCTACCACCTGGCTGTGGGTTGTTAAGTCGCCTCTTACGACAGGCCGCCCCAACGCAGGAAATTGTATTCTTTCTCCGTTCCTGGACGGATATTAACTCAGTGTAAAATATACCACAATATACATAGAAATTTAACAAATGCCACACACAACAACGTCACACAAACAAACAACCAAGCGTGTAAAACTACATACTTCACGCCAGTTCCCTTGCGGGGTAGGCACGAACAACAGAGTTCCATTTAGGCTTATTCTTACACACCTCACTTGCCTCTTTGACATTCATAACTCTTGTCATGCAAGTTCGTCTGTTCTTAAGGCTCCTGACATCACCTTCTGCTAGTACACAATCAATTTGATCATGGAAGGTGTGTCGTGGCCTTCCACGACTTCTGCATCCATCCACTTTTGCATTGTATATCTGTTTAGTTATTCTTTCATCATGCATTCTTTCCACATGCCCGAACCACCGGAGCATTCCTTTCCTTACCTTCACCCCGACACTCTCTTTCAGACCAACTCTCTTTCTTACTTCGGTACTACGAACGCGGTCCGCGAGCGTCATTCCGCAGATTTTGCACAGTGCTCGCATCTCGAACGCATTTACTCTACTTTCATGCTCTCTCTTCCATACCCAACTCTCGCATCCATACGTGAGCGTAGGTACCAGCACCGTGTAAAACTAGTAAAATTTTATATAATTAAACTCAAACAAACCATTTTTACGCTATCAAAAAGTTTTTAAAGTAATTTATTTTTCCTAATTAAATTTAAACATATAACTTATGTATATATATATATATATATATATATATATATATATATATATATATATAGATTACATTAGTATAAGTTTAGTATTAAAATTAGAATAAATTAATATAATGAGTTGTTCTTAAGGTCCACCACAACACAAACATGCATTCATTAAATGTCACACACAATAACAAAGTCTCAAATAAGCGTTTACAACTTCCTAACTTCTTCTTAAATTTAATTGTAAAAAAGGGTATGGAACTAGAGTCCGTAGTTGTTATACCCACTAAAAACCCCCTCCTCCCTGTCGACCCTGCGCTTTTGTTTGTGTTGGAAAGGCTGAGATTTAGAACATAGCTACGCCCAGCCGATCCAGCGCAATAAAGTGCCTGGAGTGTGCCCTGGGAGAACACACCCCACTTCGTTGTGCGGGGGTAGAAGGTCCTTTGCTCTCCTAGCAAGCTAAAGGCCCCCCGCGGTAAACGGAACCTAACTCAGGGAGGGAAGTAATGCGCGTACTTGCCTCTCCGGGTGCCAGCTGAAGGCCGGCGACCTCGAGAAGACGCATTAGCAAGACTAATGTAACGATACCTTAACTGTCGTAATCCATCGATCCGTTTAGAATATACGAAGTAATAAAGAAATTTAGAAGCATTCAAGATAACTGATTTATAGGCTAATTTGTTATTTAATGGTGTTTCTTAGAGGATTTTCAAGGACTTGGTGTCAAATGTGATAAATATTGTTGTGTATAAATTTCACATTAAAATAATTTTATCCGTGCAGGAACGGAGAAAGAATACAATTTCCTGCGGCCGGGTGGCCTGTCGTAAGAGGCGACCAAACAACCCACAGCCAGGTGGTAGGGCATTTTTCCGACTGGATGGCTACCACCCCTGGTCTAGAGTATGTCGCCATAACAACCTTGAGTTGTGTTCCGGGATTAGTGACCAGGTTCCGAGAGCAGCAGCGCATTTGTAGCACCTTTGGTGTTGCAAATCTCTATAGGCGATGGTAACCGCTTTCCATCAAGTGGGCCGTCTGCCTGTCTGCTGAACTCCAGCAATACAATTTTTTTTTAAATAAACAAGATACATAAAGAAAATAAAAAAGCAATTAAATCACTGTCACTTGTCACTTGGGGACCGGCGTCCATTCTATAACAGTTTTAACATCGAGTGTTGCTGCGGTTTCCAAACTTCCACTAATTAATATTTCATTTTAATCAATATGTTGTTTAACCCTTGGACCGAATTTTCTATTACTGTAATAGAGAATTGGGTAAAAAGGGTAACAACGTTTCATATCTTATAAAAGCTAAGTAGGTCGCAGTCGATATAAAGGCAACGCGATTTAAAATTGAGCTACTGCCATCTAGTTTTCAAATCTATACGAATATACATTTCATTCCAATGACTAGTTACGTCTGGTTGGTGGCTATATATCTAACTACACATATTTCTATCTTGTCATCGGTAGATAATCGATATTATAATGTATGGCGTTTACAGCCTTGAATTATTTCGAGGGGGGACTGTCAATGTCTATTACCGTAAGCGCCGTATGTTATGTGACGGTGAAGGCGCGCCGGCGCGGCGCACTTGTCTAACTCCTTTTTTTTTTTTTTTGATAACGCAGGGGGAATGTCTTTGGACACCATCCTCGGGTCCTTCGGGGGAAGGGCCAAAATGCAGACATAAGGCCTGCATCGAGGGTGTGTGGACTCTCAGCGACCGGTCCTCCACGCTCGCTTCTAAAACGAAGTTGTCGCGAGAAACGGCCGCCAAACTACCCACTAAACCTAAACCTGCGCCCCATTTATAGCGCTTTTACGGGGCGTCATGGGATCTTGTACAGAGTAACTGCACCATGACGCCCCTACGCCCTGTAACTGGGCCACCCCGGGAGCAGAGTGACCCCCTTCGTACAGCAGGGGGGGGGGGGAAGTCCGCTGTCGCCCCCGTGACAGCGGCCCCCTGTGACGGTAATTATGGAAGGAGAAGATGCGCGTAGCGGCGCCTACGACCGCCGGTCCGCCTCCTGCGGATGGGGTCCGCGTACGCGTCCTCCTCCCTCGCTCTTTCAGCGGCCTCCTTCTGCGACATGACGGATTCGCAGAAGGAGGAGACCGCAAGCCAAGAATATTGACCCTGGAGCATCGCTTCGACCATGCTACGAAGCGAGCTCACAGGGCCAACGACGTTCTCTAGGAGGGCCCTTTGGGGTCCCCAAGCGGCGCACTCCACGAGCGTGTGAAACGCCGTGTCTTGGTGTGCGCCGCACTCGTGGCAAGACGGGGAAGGTTCCCGCCCAACTACACTTGTCTAACTCCTACATATATTGAGTCAACTGCAAAATTTTAGAGGAGAGCTGAAACTAACACTATAAACGCGGATGTGAGTTTGCTACTGACGTTTTAATGGCTTAACTATAACTTGAATATGTTAGTTTATATTATCTCTGTAGGAACTGAGAGAGAATGCAATCTCCTGCGTCCTAGCGGCCTGTCGTAAGAGGCGACAGAGCAACCCTTAGTCAGATGGTGGGGTATTTGCTCATCTGGATGGCTACCATCCGTGGTCTAAAGTATGCCGCCATAATATCCTTAAGTAGTGTTCCGGCATTAGAACCCAGGTTTGAGACCGTCTTCAGAGAGCGACAGCACACTCCTAGCACCTTTGGTGTTACAAGTATCCATAGGAGGTAGTAACCACTTTCCACCAGGTGAGCCGTATGCCTGTCTGCTGGACTTATGCAATAAAAAAAAGAGTTGACTCACTGTTCGTATGGACCAGCATTATGATACGCAAACACGGAATAGACTGACTATATTAGTTCTAGCACAAGTATACCTATAGTGTAATATTTCGTGTTAGTAAAATCCTTTTGTATTTCTTTTCTCTTTATCAATCTTGGCAAGCTTTTACTGTAATTAGTTTCTTAGAACAAACTGACATGATTAATCTGCTTGTATTTAGTAATACGTTTTGTAAAAGAAATGCTTGTATGTCACTGTCACTTTGCAGATTATCAGTATAAATATATTATACTAGCTGATGCCCGCGACTTTGTCTGCGTGGTGCGGTTTTTTAACTATCCCACGGGAACTTTTTAATTTTTCGGGATCAAAAGTATCCTATATGTTGACCAGGGATATAAGCTACCGTCATACAAAATTTCATTTAAATCGATCCAGTCGTTTCGGAGATTAGCCGGTACAAACAGACAGACAAAGAGAGAAACAAAATAATTGAAAAAAATCTAAATTAGTTCTATTTCAGTTCTTACATCCCCCTGACTCGGTTTTTAGCATTTTTTTTTCATTGTACAGAAAATCGACCTCTACATTATTATTTATTTAGGTTTATGGCTTGGCAGCTAGGCCTTTAAGCCAGATTTTAGTTTACAATATAGTTTCTTCATTTTCTTAAGCCTATGTGTAGCACAGCTGAACTGTAGGTAATCAGCTAGTGTCATCCAACGGAGTTTTTGTGACAACTCAAAAGGCCACATTTGACTGTACAGTTCACATTTGTCACAAAACACATAATTACTACTCAAAAACTATCAATATCCTACAACTATTGTTCATTTTAGAGTAACTTTACACATTTTTAGAAAATAAAACTGGACAGCACAACATCTCCTTTCAGTTCCCGCCAAAAACTCTCGACCTCTACAGTTTTATTATATGTATAGATTATTAATTAGCTTTTTTTATACGCGACTTCGCTCGAGTTAATATAAATTTTGTAGACAGAGTGGACGACCGGCCGTTGGGAGTTCCATACACCCACCGGCAGTAACCTTTTAGTTACAAGTAAAATACGTAAATTAATGCAGTACGTATTAAATTTCAACAAGTTTGTATAGATAAGATAATCAAAATAAATTAGTATGTATTAGTAATAAACAATGATCAAATTGATCGTGTACTAGCAGAAGGTGATGTCAGGAGCCTTAAGAACAGACGAGCGTGCATGACAAGAGTTATGAATGTCAAAGAAGCAAGTGAGATGAGTAAGAATAAGCCTGAATGGCGCTCTGTCGTTCGTGCCTACCCTGCAAGGGAACTGGCGTGAAGTTATGTATGTCTGTATGTAGTAATAAACAGAAATAGATAAATGAGATATAAATTAATTATATTAATATAACTTCATACGCATAGGCAAACACACACTCCCACACACACTCATTCACCTATACACACACACACACACACACACACACACACACACACACGCACGCACACGCGCACGCGCACGCACGCACGCACGCACGCATGCACGTACGCACGCACGCGCGCACACACACACACACACACACACACACTTTTAGATTTTCCTTTTAAAGATGTGTTAAATTATGTTACTGTGTTTACATGAAGGGAGAGGACACTAGCCCCTATAATACAGTACAAACTAGTTTAGGGGCTAGTAGAATCGAATAAATACTATCTGATCAATGTGTAAGTTTCAAATAAATAAATAAATGTAATACAGAGTAAGGAAATAAAAATAAAAAGGACTACCCCCCAACTTATTATCCCTAGAATAAGAAAGAAAATAGAAGATTGTAATATGGACAAGGATGTAAGGAGAAGAATAAATGTAGCATGGCTCAAGTGAAGACAGGTAAGTTAGGTCGCGGTGTGACGTGCGACAAACTGATGCCAATGAAACTCAAAGGTCAAATATATAAATCTGTCATACGATCAGTCATGCTATACGGGTCCGAATGTTGGGCCACTGAAAGTGACAAATCACAAAAGCCTCCACTCAGCTGAGATGATGATGTTGAGAGGGATATGTGGTGTTACAAGAATAAATAAGGTGAGAAATGAGTACATAAAATCTTTGAAAGTTGCACCCGTGACTGAAAAATTGAGAGGAAGAAGATTAAGGTGTTATGGGCATATAATGAGGAGGGATGAATGTCACGTGATAAAAATAATGATAAACTACAAGATGGATGGATTGTGTGAAGGATGATATGACGATTTGTGGTGTGACAGAAGATGTATGTCAGAATAGAGGAGTGTGGAAGGAAAAGACATATTGTGCTGACCCCAATTGATTGGGATTTGGTGAAAGAAAAGAGAGAAGAAAGAAAATAAGAGACATGAACGAGACGGTATGTGGTTACATACCGCTTTCCATCAGAACATGATACAAACAGACATTTATAATAATTAACATTTTAAAATTTTTAAACCTAAATTTAATAGTTACTGCCGGAAACGAATAGCACTTTAAACTGGTTAGAAGACAATTAAACTTCCCTTTGAACCGTGTAAGTTGTTATCTGATTAAGTTAAATCAACATTGATTAACTTTGTCAAGTTACTAAGTAAACGTTACCCGATATGTTCAAATATGCTTGTTTCAATTATGTTTAATTTGGTTAATGGTAATAGGGTAGTTGACAGTAAGACAGATTGAGATACTTGTTATCAGAGGCCTAATTCTGCTATTACTAATTCGTCAAAATTGCCAGATAATGCCGTCTAAATCGTAAGTTAACGTGATTTCGGTATTCTGTTAATACCAATGGCTTGCCAATAAGCAAAAACTCGAGAAATAAATATTTAAAATTTTGATATTAGTATTATAGTATAAGTATTAGAACCGAATGTAAGCCATTCGGTTCGCGATAATGGCAAGAGCCGGATGGTATTTCACTGATTCCTTGGAAGATGGGACGGCCGCTTGTTTGGGACGCGACATGTGTCAACGCTCTGGCGCCGTCGCATCTTCCAATGACTGAGATAGGAGCTAGCAACGCTACTTCAAAAGCTGAAGCTCTCAAGCGGCACAAATATGAAACCTTAGGAAGGGCTTACATATTTGTGCCGTTTGGAGTTGAGACATTAGGTCCGTGGGTTCTATGTGCAAAGAGTTTCTTCAAAGAAAGCAAGAAGTGCAGCGATTTGTCTGGTTAGTTCTGGTAACGAACGAGACTCTATCCTGCTAAATCAGAAATCTTTTATTCATAACAAAGTTAAACGTCAATTTCTATAATATAATCATGGTCACAATTAAAATTAGGACATAGGTCATAAATAGATGTATCGTTACCATATCGAATAAATTTTGTTTTTGATCGATGCTCAAGTGTTGTAGCTCTCTAGCAATATCGAGATGTCAATTTTTGACTGTCAACACTACGTACTGATCAAAGCGGAGAGTGGCAATACCAGTGCAAGAACGGCGGCCGAACGACATCCCACCAAAATCTCAATATTCAAAAAAGGTGCTAGCTGCAGACTCAGGTACGTACAGTGTTTATATCGTTACTGCTAGATATGGAACCTTGAGCGTCGAAAAGGATCAAATTTTACCCAGAGTGGTGTTCGATCGCCTTTGCTGGGCAATCGAATGCTACAATAGATGTGACAGAAGATGTATGTCAGGAGTGTGGAAGGAAAAGACAAATTGTGCCGACTCCAATTAATTGGGATATGGTGAAAGAAAAGACAGAGATCATAGGTCATAAACTCTTCATGATCTAGAAGGTGTGCTCGACTAACGTGAGCCGTATTTTAAATGAACTGACGATTGTGACTCCGTTACCCTTTTAGGTACTTAAGCGTCATCAATTAGGTGTGCATAGCTCCGTGACGCACCTCACTGGCGATGTGTTAAAATTCTTCTTAGAAAGACCGGTGGCTTCGAGCCGCACGAGATTGAGCAATAACAGGTCTGTGATGTTCTTAGATGTCCTGGGCCGCACGCGCTCTACACTGAAGAAATCAATATGTTCTCCCTGTCCTAGAGTCCTGGGCAAGCCATTGAAACTTGTTCTTACTAAAGATTGGGGCCTGTTCCTTCCTTCTATCTCATTCCTCCTTTCTGACCCCTATCTCATCCTCTTTATCCCACCCTAAAGCTTTACTACGCCATGGGTATTAAAAATGTTTATAGGCGACAGTAGACCACTATACATAAGCTGGGCCTTTCGCCTGCCTGCCTCCTTCGTAAGAAACAAAAATGAGAATTCTACTCTTTAAAATTTTCAACTTAATAGGCGTGCAAACGTCAAATATAAAATATTAGATTCAATAGAGTATAGTTACAAATAATATGGATTAGAAATCATAGGCATAATGGTGTAGAAAGTTGAAACTAACTTCCAATAATGTATTAAACCGCTTCGGACATAAATTTGAAACTTTACCAGAGGCTCCCGCATTAAAATTCAAATTGATGTTGGGTTTTCCTGGCAACTTTGAGAATATTATCATTTCAACCATGTCTATTTTCTGTGGTATTTAGAAAAATGTTTTAATCTTACTAAAATACAGTTATAAAAATTGAAAAATAAAACGCGTGTACCAGACACGGACGTGACAGCTAGGGCTGCTGCCGCACACCAGGAGGCCTTGAAACGTCGCAAATATGCGTCCATTGGTAATGGGTATATATTTGTAGGGTCGAAGTTGGGTCCCTGAGGCTGTAGGCACTTGGAGGTCATCTCTATCGAGACCTATCAACGTACGTACATCCATACATATATAACTTCACGCCAGTTCCCTTGCGGGGTAGGCACGAACAACACAGCGCCATTCCGGCTTATTCTTACACACCCCACTTGCTTCTTTGACATTCATAACTCTTGTCATGCACGCTCGTCTGTTCTTAAGGTTCCTGACATCACCTTCTGCTAGTACACGTGTCTAATTGAAATCTCGCGTACCCAAAAGTCTGTCGTCAGCCAACATGGAAATGCAGCTAGCATTTCGGGTAGGTATGCTCCCCGCCGACAGCGATTTGGAGTAAATTTTTATCTTGTATATTATGTTATTTTGTAAGTATAGTTTTATTTTTAATTATGTTTATAGTTAAGTTATTAACGTTCATGAACATAATAATAGCATTTATAGCTAAATATTATAAACCAACCTATGCTAAAAATAAAACTATAGCTAAAATAAATATTAAATTATATTACAGTTTATTTTTTGTGATTTATTTTATAAAGAAAGAAAAATTAAGAAAATAATTTTATTTCGAACAGTTAAAATAATAATCTATAATAAAACCAAGTGTTAACAAAAATACACTTAAAAATAATATTTGTCCTAAAAGGGACATCAGTCTCAGCATGATTTTTGGTTGTATAATTGATTCAAATATAAATTTAATTTTTTATTCACATCACGTATAGGAGATAGGCCAACGACCCACCTGATGGAAAGCGGTTATCGTCGCCTATGGATACCCATGGAACCCCATATCTTAGCGCTATTAGAAAACCTCAGATGGGAGCTCCTTCCGAACCCCGTCCCGTTGCACAAGGAGATCGTACTAGAATACTGCTGCGTACAGTCGTAATTTATTACTTAATTAATTTGGTATTTGATTACGGGCCGACTTTTCAATCATCAGATAACAAATATCAGTTGAATAAATTATAACCTGAATCAATTGGAAGTGAAATCATTCAACTATTTTATTCATGCAACTGACATTTTTAACTTTTCCACATGATACTTTATTCTATGAATAAGTTTTATTGATAAAATCGGCCCTAAGACTATTAATATACAAAATCTTAACTGCTACGTGATATTTAAAACCATGCAGGCTATTTTGTTTGTAAGACGGAAAAAATATTTGAATGCGAGGCCAAATGTCTGTCTATCACATCTTTGACGATAATATATATTTTTAATAGCTTTTATCACGTACGTGGACTGCTCAGAGTTTAACCTTGCTAAATTATGTAGCAGCGTGAATCTTCTTCACGATTCTTGACCGCAACCAGGTGTTTAATCCTATATTTTCTTAAGGATTTTTCTATTTCAAATGTCTTGTTGATAACATGAATGAGCAGTTCGTCAATTATATTGTAGCTAAAAATTAATGATCTAACACGAATTTAAGAAAAAAAACGTAGTGGCGATTAATGATGCGCTTAGGAAATTGGTCCAGCTATAAAAATTAATCCACGAACGTGACGTACCATACACGATCAATCGGCTCCCGCCCGTGACGGTGATAATTCATCCATAAATATACCGTAACGTCGGCGCAAACAATAACTCGATTGAAAGTTTAGTAATCGCGAACCGGACGTCATGCCAACAAATTCCGGAAATAATTTTCTTCCCTCTCAAACTTTCTAAGCCCTCGGAACTTTGTTATTGGTAATTCCAAATTATTGTGATTGGTTGAAATTGAATGATTATACGTCTAGGAATTTATTTGCACAATGTGCCCTAATTCAGCAATCATCAAATTTTTTAAAAAATGCCCTCAGGTGCAGTGTTGCCCTACATAAGGTGTTAGTGTCCAGGCTCCTAAGCAGGAAAACTAAAATTCGCGTCTACAAAATTGTCATTAGACCAATTTTGATGTACGGCTGTGAGGCCTGGACACTGACACTGAAGGAGGAGAACCAATTGTTGGTCACAGAGAGGAAGGTTCTCAGAAAAATCTTGGGCCCAACAATAAAAGAAGATGGCAGCTGGAGGGTCCGAACCGAGCCCAACATAATTGGGGAGATAAAATCTCACCTCACTGGCTTGGTCATGTAGAGCGGATGGAGGAGGATCGGGGAGTGAAGAAAGCATACTTGGGGTGACCAGTCGGTTGACGACCGGTTGGTCGTCCCGAGTATCGCTGGAAGGATAGAGTGGAAGCTGACCTGACCGCACTACAAGCCCACAATTAGCAAGACACTGCGCAGGACAGAGGAAAGTGGCGTGCTCTCGTTTCGGAGGCCAAGACTCACTTTGAGTCGCTGAGCCAACGGAGTTTTAGTTATCAAAATTTTTATCTTTTGGACATTGGAAATTTAGCATTTTTGGAGCCTATTCGCTGAACATTTTAGATTTCGACAGAAATACTATACAGCTTAATATCTGATAATTACTACAATATTTATTATACAGACAACTAGATATTTTGAAAATGCTAACAAAGCAGACGAAACGTGCTTTCACTTTTCTAATGCGGAGGACCGCTAGGCGTGAAACTGTTTACTGTCTTTTATTGTTCCTGTGTTTTCAAGTATCGCGAGAACAAGCTGCTGCGTAAGAATACTCCATCTTTTTTATTTTTATTGCAGGAGATCAACAGACAGGCAGACGACCCATTTGATGGAAAGCGATTACCATCGCCTATGGATATTTGCAACAGCAAAGTTGCTACAAATGCGCTGCTGCTCTCTTAAGGGAACTTAACTGGAACCTGGTCACTAATGCCGGAACACATCTCAAGGTTGTTATGGCGACATACTTTAGACCAGGGGTGGTAGCCATCCAGTCGGGTGAATGCCCTATCACCTGGCTATGGGTTGTTGAGTCGCCTCTTACGATAGGCCGCCAGTCCGCAGGAAATTGGATTCTTTCTCCGCTCCTACTTGACATCAGGATCATAATGTTGGTCAAACGAGGACATATACTATAGAAACGATGTGCCTTTTCGCTCCTCAAGGAAAACTCCAAGTTTGAAATATAATAATAATAATAATCATTCACTCGTAGGGGGCCTTTGTGGCGAAGCCTTAGGTGAGTAGCGACACCCCGTACCTGACTCCGGGGGCCAAGGCAAGGCCCCCGCCTCCGTGCTTGCCTTAACCAGCCGGCACGGAGTGAATCGCTAGAGCTAAGACTCGAGCTCCAGGGGTGGAAGTGATAAATGGGCTATAGTCGGTAGCTTCGGTGAACCTGCAGCCTACTTCTCGATACCCCTTAGCCAATTACACCCGTGTTGCCCCTGTCTTCCGTGGCATTTTTTGGAGCCCATGTAGGGAGTGGCGAGTCACCGTCTACTCATTTTTCCATGTTCCCCGAACATTGTGACGGGCATACGCCATAGTCCTCATATTCCCAGACCCATAGTACCACTAGCAGTTCACCACCCACCGAAGAGACCGGTACTTTTTGTTCTCATTTCCCACAATAGTCCTACACGGGCCGGGGGCTTGTCCATACATACATACATACATAACTTCACGCCAGTTCCCTTGCGGGGTAGGCACGAACAACAGAGCGCCATTTAGGCCCATTCTTACACACCTCACTTGCTTCTTTGACATTCATAACTCTTGTCATGCACGCTCGTCTGTTCTTAAGGCTCCTGACATCACCCTCCGCTAGTACACGATCAATTTGATCGGGGGCTTGTCCGTGGGTGCATTATTATATGGTGTAGACAGGGATAATCGCCGGTCAGTGTCACGCCACATTTACATTAAATTTGTCAAGGGGCCTTTACGTGTTGGCCTTCCCATGGCCCTATGTAAGCCCTCCAAAAATCCGGGCCATCTTTATGGCTTGTGGTCTTGAAAGACTTACAAATAATAATCATTCATATATTTCAGAAAATATACCTTACGTAGTGGATAAAGTAGTCGTTACTTTGTGAATTTACCTGTAATAATGTCATAAAACCAATTTCCTTTTAACCAATTTTCACCATAGTTTCGAGGTGGTGTCAACACGCGTGACACATTGATGAAGCGTGCGCGCCTTGACCGGCGCACGCGACGCTTGCCAACTAGGCGAGGTCATTGTGACAGCTTGTTTATACGCGTTTAAACATAGTTCGAATAACATTGAAATAGATTTGGTTTAACGCTTAAAGTTTTACCTATTTTTTTTAATTGCTTGATCACGGCAGACAGGGAGACGGTCCACCTGTCGGAAAGCGGTTACCATCTCCTATGGATATTTGTAACATCAAAAGTGCTAACAATGTGCTGCCACTCTCTGAAGGGAGACTGGTACCTGGCCACTAATGCCGGAAACAACTGAAAGTTGTTTTTTTTTAGGACAAATTATGAATATCTTTTTTGTTTCACTTGTGTATGTTCGTCCATTTTTTTTTTGACAACGCTGGGGGAATGCATTTGCGCATATCCTCGGGCCCCGTGGGATGCCACTAAGGGGTATGTGGGACTCCCGGCTACTGGTGTTGCACATAAGCTTCAACGTTATAGCTTGCAAGCACCGGCCGCCAGACTACCCACTTCCAGTGTCCCTCCGCAACATAATGAGGCGCCACGGGACCGTAACCATGGGTATGACTGCCGTGACACCTCGATGCATGCCGACAAGGAGGGGTGTCCCTACGAATAGAACACCCCACGGCACTGGGTGTGGCTCGTCGGGAGGGTCCTCCGACCCCCCCGTTCCACTATGTTATAGGAAGTGGGACGGGGGGGTCGTTCGTCCTAAAAATAAACATCTTTTTTATCATACTCTAGACCAGGGGAGGTAGCCATCCAGTCGGGCAAATGCCCTACCACCTGGCTGTTGTTTTGTCGCCCCTTACTACAGGCCGCCCGGCCGCAGGAAATTGTATTCTTTCTCCGTTCCGGCACGCATAAAATACCTTTAAGGTATGTCCTCTTCTGGGATAATGTTACAATAATAATGTTTATTTCAGGTAACAGACCCATAATGATCTAAAATATGTGAAGATATTAAAATAAAATCAAAATTCTAATTTTACAAAATAAATAAATTTATAAAATAGATGCCTTATTTCTTATTCTGATTTAGGTGTACAGATAGCAGTTTGTCGAACATAGATTCTTCTAGATTTTGTGATACAACTTTCAATATATTATTATTCTAATGTAATAATCTAATTCCAATGTCAAATTGGACACTACAAATGCACTACAAAACCTTGGGGGGCGTATTAGGATCCGTAATGCGTCATTATACTGAACCCTAAGGTGCTTAACCTTTTATTACTGTAATTTGTCCAAAACTTAGAAGTTCAAAATCCAATTTTTTTAATTCAAAATATGTTCCACTGGCAAACACTTTTTGAAGGTCATAAATGCAAGTCAAAACTGAAATCTACTTCCTATTATATGTACACTGCTTCGCAATGTGTTATCGCTGTTCAAAGGAGAAGAAGCGTCAAGAAAGTCCTCAGAACACGTCTAGCTAAAATAGACCTTTTCATCATAATTATTTATATATTATCTCAGGCTCTTTATATTATACTAGCTTCTGCCCGCGACTTTGTCCGCGTGGAATAGTAAAAAGTTTGGTATTAGCGTGATGATATATAGCCTATAACCTTCCTCGATAAATGGGCTATCTAACACTGAAAGAATTTTTCAAATCAGACCAGTAGTTCCAGAGATTAGCGCGTTCAAGCAAACAAACAAAATCTTCAGCTTTATATATTAGTATAAGATATACATTATCTAAGTATACATTGAGAGGCCTCATACTCTGAAGAGAGTAATCCCGGCCTCTTCGTTGTACTTCAAAGTGGTTATAGGCCATATCACGCACATATAGCAATAGGTTTATGAGCGATAATGTTATTACTGTTAATGAAGTTTTATATTGACAGATAACGCATCTATATACACTAATGTGGATAGGCACGAAAAATCGTGAACGGCGTTATTTTTAACTCTGTAAATAAGACGCATTCGGCCACAGTCAATAACTTTAATATTATCGCAGATGAAGACCGAGCATCATGTACAACACTACATACTAATAGTGTAAACGAATAAATTAGTCATTCTTTTTAAAACGTTGGAAAGGACTAACGCCTTTGGTCCGTGCAGGAACGGGCGGCTTGTCGTAAGAGGTTGTCTCCCTTAAGAGTGCAGCAGCGCATTTGTAGCACCTTTGATGTTGCAAATGTTCATAGGCGATGGCAACCGCTTTCCATCAAGTGGGCCGTCTGCCTGTCTGCTGAACTCCTGCAATAAAATTTAAAAAAAAGCGACAAAATAACCCACAGCCAGGTGGTAGGATTTTCTGTCCGACTGGATGGCTACGACCTGGTCTAGAGCATGCCGCCATAACAACCTTGAGTTGTGTTCCGGCATTAGTGGCCAGGTTCCAGTCTCCCTTTATAGAGCGGCAGCCATTGATAGTACTTCTGGTGTTACAAATGTTCATAGGCTACCAGTAACCGCTTCTCATCAGGTGGGCCGTCTGCATGTTTGCTCACGCATTAAAAACAAAAAAATACTTCTCCAACGTGGATGAAGTCGCAGGCAAATGCTAGTTTCTAAATAAATCTTATTTCCCTTATTTATCTGTTCCTTAGGAATAGTAATCTTTTCTGGATAAAAAGATCTATGTCCTGTTTTGTATCCCTGACGGCGTATATCCAAAATTTCGTGATAATCAGTGATATATATGTACTTATTTAAAATTTTCAAATAAACCTACATTTTTTACTAAACAATCATTAGGTATTCATAGCATTTTTCTTCCATTTTGCCATTTTCTTTCATTGTCTAGCGGAGTAAAGTCGCGTCTATAAAAATTGCCGCCATTTCCCCTCACAACATTTCTTTATTATAGTCTGGAAGTGATGGCACTTTTTATATTACTGGCTGCACGATTTTTGTCGAGAACACACAACTTAAGACCCGTTTTCACTAGGAGATATTTGTCGGCCGACATGAAATCTGCGTGTTGGGCGACTTTGCAAGCCGAGGAAGATGCCGCAAGTCACGTTCGTGGAGCGTCAATACGAGCGCCTTATATGTTCCTCGACAGCCCCCCGACAGACTTTTACTTACTAAGCATTTTATTATCCACTCTTTTTTATACCATTGGTAGAAAATTGAGATTACATGTACATACTTGTAATGTTAATTTTCTATCAATGGTAGAAAACGACATAGTAAACTGTATAGTTTGGTTCATATTTTAACCAGTAGTAAAGAAAAGTAACTAAATATGGAATAGTGCTTTATTAAAAAAAAAAATATATTAACAATAAAAAAATGTGCTGTGGTGGGTAGCTATAGCAAAAGCCAGTTAATTAGTGGTTGTTCACAAAATAGCTTCGGCTAAGTTGTCGACCACTATATCAATTGCCTAAATCTTGTCAAATAAAATAAACAACTGACAAGTTGAAAAAAAAAATCTACCACGGAGTTTCACATTACGAAAATGAATAAGCTGAATAATCAAACCTCCTTGGAATTGCTTTTCATCAATAAATTTGTCTCACTTTAATGCTACACAAAAAATGAGGCGAAAGATGTAGTTCTAATTTTCATCACGCGCACGTGGCGCCATTTGCAAATGCACGCCATTTTCATATTGGAAACGTCAAAGATTATTGCGACTTTCCGACTGATATTCATGTTTGTTTCATTACCTATTGTACTGTTAACTTTATTTCTTGCAAATGTGTTGAAAAACGTTGTATAACACAGTATCATAAATATCTATTTTGGCATATTATGCACAACATTACCACATTGCTGATCATAAAGACCATATTATGATTACAGTTTTATGTTACATAGAACATAGATTTTATTGATGTATATATGTGTATTAAGAAGCAATAATATTAAACATTTATGATACGACATAAAATTTTGATATCCAAAACATTAGAGTAGAAATCGTAATATGATGTATAAATATTCTATTTGTGCATTTTAGGGCTGTTTGGCTAATACACGGTATGTATTTCAGTGTTATACAAAAATAACTTAAATGAATAAATGTCAGGTGATGTCAGGAGCCTTAAGAACAGACGAGCGTGCATCACAAGAGCTATCTATGAATGTCAAAGAAGCAAGTGAGGTGTGTAAGAATAAGCCTGAACGGCGCTCTGTTGTTCGTGCCTACCCCGCAAGGGAACTGGCGTGAAGCTATGTATGTATGAAAAATGTCCTTATATATTTCTTTTGATTGTCAAAGAAAAGTTGCTAATAAAAAAAAATATATAAGATAATTTTATACCCGCAGGGGGGTTTGTGGCAAAGCCTTTGGTGAGTAGCGATACGTCGGTCCCGCCTCCGTGCTTGCCTTAGCCAGCCGAGCCGGCACGGAATGGAGATCGCTAGAGCTAAGACTCAAGCTCCAGGGGTGGAAGTGATAAGGGCCCAACGTCGGAATTAGCTTCGGTGTACCTGCAGCCCACCTCTCGACGCCCCTTACCCACTCACACCTATGTTCCGTCTTTTTATATGGTGTAGATAGATAGGGGTAAACAGTCAGTGTCACGCCACATTTACATTCAATTTTTCAAGAGATAAACAATAATTATTAATACATACATAACTTCACGCCAGTTCCCTTGCGGGGTAGGCACGAACAACAGAGCGCCATTCAGGCTTATTCTTACACACCTCACTTGCTTCTTTGACGTTCATAACTCTTGTCATGCACGCTCGTCTGTTCTTAAGGCTCCTGACATCACCTTCTGTTAGTACACGATTAATTTGATCATGGAAGGTGTGTCGTGGCCTTCCACGACTTCTGCATCCTTCCACTTTTGTATTGTATATCTGTTTAGTCATTCTTTCATCATGCGTTGTTTCCACATGCCCCACTCCTCCGTTCGGGCATTGTTTTATAGTAAATTGTATAATACCGACAAAGGACCGCGTTCACTGAGTTCGCACTGAATCCGCACACAGGCAAGCTTCCACGCAATCCAATCAATAACAACAATGATTATTTCAAGACTAATGACGGCCATAAAACAAAGTACGATAACAACAGGATGTTTTTCTTAATTAAAAATTCTAAACACGAAGTAAACAAAAGAACTACGAATGCAGGAAAGGTAATAAACTACGTTTTACGACAGGCAGGTGTGCGCATTCCTTTGACGGCATGTAACAATATTATAGGTTTCTACTCATGACACACTCAAGGATATCAGTTATATAGATTTATTTAAGGGACGTGACCCTCGAGTTACTTTAATTTGGTCCTATTGAGCATTTCAATACCACCGTGTGACAAATCACGACCCCCATTCAATTTAATATAATACGAATCGTAATAGATACCCTTCCTTAAGAGGATGAGCCTGGGTTGCCAGTTGACGGAATTGAAATACTACCATTTTTGGGCGCATAAATATCTTTATATAGTATAAAACAAAGTCGCTGTCCGCGTCTGTCTGTCTGTATATCCTATATAACTCATTCTAAACCCGCAACGGTATTTTTAAACGGTTTTCACCATTGGTTTCATATTTATTTACTGAAGGTTTATTTGTATATATATATATATATATATATATATATATATATATATATATATATATATATATATATATATATATATATATTAATATTACAACATTCTAAATGTGTCGTGTACTTGACAAAAAATAACTGGTATAGATTATATAAACGATGGAGAACACACACATGTATTGTATGTATTTTTTTTTTAATTTCTTGTCTGTTTGTTCCGGATTCACATGAAAACTACTGGGCCGATTTTGATGCAGTTTTCACTGATCGACAGCTAATTCTTAGACTTAAAATCTGCGTTACATTTTATTCTAGTAATCCCGCGGGATTTTTTCTAGGAATGATTTAAAGTGGCCAGATTGAAAAAAAAAACGATTTTCAATGCAATCTTTTTACTGATCGATAGAAAACTTTGTGTAATAAAATGTATGACAATTTTTATCCCGGGAATTTTCTCGAGGGCGGTTTGTAGTTGTTCGGGTGCGTAAAAATTAACTTATTCTTGCACATTTTTTACTAAAACGATAGCTTACCTTATTTTTCAAATGCTGTGGTATTTTATGTCCCGGAAATCAAGCGGGTATTTTAATTCAAGCGTAAACGAAGTCGCGGGCATATGATAAATACGATTTTAATTAATTTTGTATATATAACTAGCGGCCCGGCAGACGTTGTCCCGCTCTGAAAAAATAAAAATCTAGAACCCGGTCCTAGCGCCATTTACCGGTTCTAATTGTGGATTTAAACCATCCGGAGACCCACTCAAACACCCAAAAACAAAATCACTCCAGGCGATTAGGAGGATTATAGAACCCGATCTCAGCGCCACCTACCGGTTCCAATGAGATAAAAAGTATCCTATGTCCGTCTCTTGGTTCTAAGCTACCTCCCCACCAATCAGCCAAATCGGTGCAGCCGTTCTTCAGTTTATAAATAGTGTAACTAACACGACTTTCTTTTATATATAACTATATAGATATCTCAGAATCTAACAATAAAATCTATTAAAATCGCGCTTAAAACCGTCAAAAGATAGTTTTACTTATGGGTACTTATCATCTTCTCCGCGAGAACGTAAGAAAATACTTCACAAATAATTGTTTCAATACTAACCTGCTAAGCGCGAATTGTACATATCTGACGCTGAATATTCGGTATACCAACCATAATTTGTGGCATCTCTAATATAAATACATGGCAACCCAATATACAGAGACAACCTTCACTTGAAATTGACGAAATCAATCCCTGCTTCCTTTCACCTCCTTTATCCCTCTTACATCGACCTTATACTAATTATATTTAATATAATATATAATATTATTATATACTTACCTGTATGTTATATGCTTGTCCGTATTTAAGTATATATTTCGCTGGATTTCTTAATGTCACTTTACTTTTAAATCGGATTTATACTCCTAACATGTGTTTCATTGTATAAAATCTGGCCAAATTTATCCAATTGTAGATGTGCAGTCGCATGCCGGGCCCGATTATAGTGAAGTTAGCTATTTGTCGCTTTTTACTTTTTTGTTATAGTGAAGTTGCCAGTCTAAGAAAACTATTGCCTTTATTTAATTATTAGTCAAGGTGGGGAAGTCCGTCAGTGGGGTACCTGCGTACATCTCTCGTTATATCCGTTCTTCAATAGCTACGACGACAATAAATCGGTCAGTAAAGCCAAGACAGCATTTAACTCTATGTTTGAATTTTAGTTGGCGTTAAATTCCGTTTAGCAAAAGGTAAAAAATGTAAGGTGTACGAACTTACCCCATTGACGGACTAGCCCACTTTGATTATTAATTTTAGTTGTAGTACACAGGAACATGCGAACTGTTGTAACTATCCGTAGAAGGCGAATTATTAAATCTCTATCATGTTTCTTTTCTGTCCTTATTGCGGGCCGACTTTCTTGACTCGTGCGTTTCAGAGATTTGGGTAAGAAAGTAGCAAATATACCAAATATTAACTATTTGAGCAGTTTCCCCTTTATTGTTCAGCCTCTGATGTGACTGTAGTATGTAAGAGTAGTTTGTACAAAAACAGAAAAATCATGTAATATTTCTTTTTCTTTTTAAGAGGGGATATGTATTATATAAGCATTTGTATTGTTTATTGTAGGGGGGGTGGGGCAGCGCACAATAATTAAGTATTTGCACACGTAGCATAAATGTAGTATATAAGGCTTTCATTTCGTTAAACACGACGAATAAAGACATCATTCACATTGGGACAATGTAGTTTTAATACTACTACCGCCTCAGACTACGAGCAGCCCCCGCGCATACCACATGACTATTCACACAGCACAGTAAGCAATGAACACCGGCACTACGCCTTTTATACGAAAATACTACCCTACAAAACAATAACATTGCATCATTGCTAAAAATAGCAATTACATCATAGTGTTGCCAGGATCACAAAAACAATTAGGTATATAATTAGTTACTGATGCACTAAATTATCTAGACGTTAATTTAGTGGGCTTATAAAATTAACTAACGGGTAGGAAATAGTAATTTAATTATAAATAGAATCATCTGGTAAATCGATTAAAAATATTATCTATGACGATTGTCTATGTGATATTAATATACACTATGGTTCCCATGACTACAGTGGTGGACATCTTGTAACACTCGGCAAACATCGCCAGTCATGGCCGGCTCCTGTATGTTACTATTCGGTCAGTTGCCCTAATAAATAATAGCAGCCCATAAACATCCCACTGCTGGGCTCGGGCTTCCCACTATTGGGGAACGGACAGTACCAGTATACCCGCCATGCTCGTCTAAACAAATGTGTCAAACCCATCGCTACCTCGATGTGCAGATATCACACCATGTTTTCCTTCACTGCTGTTAGCACATGGTAATTTTAACTAGTTGTCGCCCGTGGTCGAAATTAGACCATAATAATTTGTTGTCAAAGACTATACTTCTATAATCAGATTATGCCAAGGCTACACTGTTAATTTCACTTGAACAATAAACTAGAGTATATATGCGTGTGTGTGTCAATTATATAGTAGTGTGTGTAATGTTTTTTTTGTTGTCAACATGAAATTGTGACTTTGATTGCAAAGCATTAAATTTCGGTAGTGATTAGCATTAAATTTCGGTAGTTTCGTAATAAGACGGAAAAAAAATATATGGCATGAAAAACTTTGCTTTTGTGCTTAGAAGACTGATTGAACGAAATTTTTAAAAATCTCGGATTTTAATTTTTGATTGAAAATAAAACTATTGAAATAAAAATATTTATTATTTTTATTAAGTTTTACTATCAAATTAGCTTACAGAAAAGTGGAAAATAACTTAAAAGTGCACACTTCTACTTTTTCTTTTATGTTCATAGCTACTTTCTCTCAATAAACCCCAAATATAGTCGCCCATCATGTTTTCATTGTATTGGCCTTGATAGCGTTGTTCAAAATTCATGATATCCTGATGGAAACGTTCTCCTTGCTCTTCGGAATAGGCTCCCATATTGTTTTTAAATTTATCCAAATGAGCATGCAGCATATGTACTTTTAATGACATCCTGCAGCCCATGGCCTTAAAATTTGTAAGCATATCCTCAACCAACTTTTCGTAGTTTTCAGCTTTATTATTTCCTAAAAATCCAGAAACTACTGCTTTAAAACTGTTCCAACTTGCTTTTTGAGTACGATTCAGCAACGTTGGAAATTTTTCATCGGCGAAAATTTGTCTTATTTGCGGACCAACAAACACCCCAGCTTTAACCTTTGCTTCCGATAACTTCGGTTTTTTTTTTTTAAGTATCCAAAAGCTTCTGATGTTTCATCCAGTTTTTTAACAAATTGTTTCATCAACCCTAACTTAATGTGCAAAGGCGGCATTAACACTTTTTCTGCTTCAACAATCGGCTCAAATTTGACGTTCTGTTTTCCGACACATAATTCTGTTCTTACAGGCCATGACCGTTGAATATAGTGTTTAGAATCCGCTCTGCTATCCCACAAGCACAAATAACACGGATACTTTGTATATCCACCCTGTAGCCCCATTAAAAATCCCACCATTTTAAAATCTCCAATCAGCTCCCAGTTATACTCACGATACTTTACAGATTCAAGCAAAATTTTGACACTTTCATAATTTTCTTTAAGATGTACTGAGTGAGCAATTGGAAGAGACGGAAATTTATTTCCGTTGTGCAATAGAACTGCTTTTAAACTTTTTGTAGAGCTGTCAATGAATAAACGCCATTCGCTAGGGACACAGGGTATGCCAATTGCTTCAAACATACCTTTAATGTCATTACAAAAACAAAGTCCATCTTCCTTCGTGAAAAACGTTGCAAACATTTCATGCCTAGTCCGCTGATCCGTGATCTTAACATCATCAAGCAAATTCCACTGTTTTAACCGAGAGCCTAGAAGCTCTGCTTTATTTTTTGGCAAATTTAAATCTCTAATTAGATCGTTAAAATCTTCTGAAGTAATGAGATAATGTTTTGGTTGTTCAGGTGTAGGCAAAAACTCCTTATAATTGGAATTACTTTTATAAGAACTAAAAGATGAGCTACTTTTCTGCGATAATTTTTTCGGTGGCTCAGGTACTGGTCGTGTCAGGTCGTGAGCAATTGGAGCAGAAGAAGATTCGAGGTCAGGATATTCAATAGGTTTTGCATTTTTACCTCTACGTCTTTTACTCGGATTCACCATACAAAAGTAGCAGTCAGTAATATGGTCTTTAGGTTCTCGCCAAATCCTTGGTATTGCAAATTTCATAGACCTTTTCTCACCTCGATACCAACCTAAAAATATAAAAATAAAAATTAATATGTCTATTATTTTGGATTCATCGCTTAATTAAATAAAAATTGCTTACCTTCCAAACACCTTTTACAATAACTACAAGCAACATGTGGAGCCCATGGCTTATCTTGATTCCGTACAGGACAGTCAAAATATGCTTCATAGGCTTCACAGAGAACGTGAGATGTCTTTAGTTCATATTTCACGTCTCGAACTTTAATAAACTGACCACATATAAAACAAAATGCATCAGCATCGTATTTGCACTTTCGTGACGACATTTTAAGTTATTCTGGGCTTGTAAATAACACCTGATGGTTGTTTATCACTCGGGTGCCATCTAGCGGCACAGTGTAAACGTTAATACCCCACTCTCACCGCGCGGTCTTTTTAAAAATATTAAAATCAATTAAAATTTATGAAAAAATTGAAAAATGAGTATTATTATTATAACTATCACAAAAGCAAACTTTATACCGAAAAAAGGTATTTTCTTTTCGTTTTTGTGCATAACTAACTGGAGGCCAATTATGGGGAGGTTTGCAAAATTGGCAACACTGCTTTCAGCCATTTATAAAATAATGCAATAAGATCGAATAAATAACTGATTAAACACAAAATATAAACTCCGCATATGATTTCGATCAAGTGAACTAAGATTTTTTTTTTTATAAATTATGAGTATACTTTTGTGGCTTACTTTATGTACTTTATGACTAAATCCAAAACTATAATATATACCTAAATGAAAAATACTCAAATCAGTATCCGGGGCAGATTTTGATGAAAACTAAAACAGTATTATTAGGCTAGTCAAAATTCATTGCCCTAGTCAGGAATAGAATTGGCAAATATTGAAAAAAAAAACATACTAATTTTTCTTTTAAAATCTGCTAAGAACACAAATGAATATATTATAGGTGTATTACATAATACATACACACAATTATATAATACGAGCATATGTAAGTCCAAAAATATTAAAAAGTATACCTATATATCGACACGATCCAACGAGTTTTGGTCGTAAGGCATCATTGGTCGTGTCGTATAAAGGGGGCAACTATCTATCTTCGCGCATGCGCAGACCCACTGCGCAGGCGCACTAGCGCCGCGAGTGGCTCGCCTGCGAACTAAAATATGGTGTATGAAGTTTGCAGTTTTTTGCGGATTGACAGTTGGAGAAAAAACTAAACCAACCATATTACTTTTATAAATTGTTAATTAATTGCAATATATGAGTGTTTATGAACTGTTTGTTTCTTTTGGCTGTATACCAAATAAGACAGTGTATAAGTAAATGTGAGGTGGGTACTTTATCTACAACCCCCACAATATCATTTTAGTTTCATCAAAATCAGCCCCGAGACTCCTTTGAATATTTTTCTAAAAACCTGTATACTTCATACAAACAACAGAAGATGTGCAGTTTATTTAATGAAGTTTTGTCACAGCACTTATGACGCGCGTGACCTGACTATATAATGATGTGTCACATTTGACACCAAATATTTCACTTACACATCCAATATATATAAGACAAAAATAAGGGATCTCTCGACCATCTATCGTCAGCAGTATTTACTGCTATCATGGTCCTGTAGATATTATACAAACAACAAAATATGTATAATTCATTTTATAAAGTTTTGTATGGGTACTTATGACCCGAGTGATCTGACACCAAATAAACAACCAATACATCTTATATATAAAAATGAATCATAGAAATGTATGTACGCACATAACTTGAGAACTTTTGTGTGTGTGTTTGAGTGGCTCCCAGGATAGTTTAGATTTACAATTGGAGCTGATAGGTGGCGCTGAGATTGGGTTCTAGAATCCTCCTGATCACCTGGAGCGATTTTGGTGATTTTGTTTTTGTGTGTTTGAGTGGGTTCCCAGATGGTTTAGATTTGCAATTAGAATCGATAGGTGGTGCTGAGATCGGGTTCTAGAATCCTCCTAATTACCTGCACCGATTTTGGTGACTTCGTTTTTGTGTTATGAAACAGTCTTTTTTTTGGGAGTTTAGAAAATATGGTTGTATGAAGTTCGCCGGGTCAGCTAGTTTAAAATAAAGACAAGGGATTTGTTGACTGCCTATGGTCAGCTTTATTTACTGTTTTTATGAGCCTGTATATTTTAGATAAACAACAAAAACTTGCAATTCATTCAATGAAGTTTTGTGTCAAAATTTATGACCCGAGTGACCTGACATAACGATGTGTCAAATTTAAAACCAAATATTTCCCTTAAATAGCCAATACATTTAAGACCCAAATAAGGGATCTCTCGACTATCTATCGTCAGCAGTATTTACCGTTATTATGACAAATGTCGCCCCAAGTGCCATTACGCCCGTCCACTCGCGATACGCGACTTGAAACATTTGTCAAAATCATGTTGCGTGACTGCTTATTACGTGTACACATTGTGTATGCGAATTGACAGTTCTTATTGCTATTAAGAAATCCGTGTGTAGACCTATAATAAATCTGCATTTCCTTAATTAGTTTATTCTTTTAAACCATTTCGTAGGACTCGGTATAAAAATCCCGAAATCAGTTAAAAGATACACGAGGGATGAAAGTGACATATTTAGGCACGAGATAGTTTGACGCATGAGCATAGTGAAGGCGCTAATAGTTCGAGCGCCTAAATAGGTCTTTCATCCGAGGTAAACACTGATTTTCATTTACAATATGAAGAAAGTAAATCAAAAAATTAAACAAATAACTATTTCTATAATGAAATCAGGCGTCAAATCCATATCTAAATCTGATGAACTCATTTGATATTTCCTTCTCTACGTGATTTTACAAGATAGCATTTTTTTTGTTACTGATGGTAGTAAATATTTAGTTGAAATTTGTGTAAATTGAACAGTAGTTTTATAAGTATAAAATCATGTTACAAAATTGTTGATATTTTTTAATTACAATCTTATGCCGTGATTTAACAGTGGCTGTATAAAAAATGTGGATATGTCTCGCATAGTTTTAAATTTTTGACAGCAGGGAAAATCGTTTCCCAGGCACGAAAAGTACTGTTTTATCCCTGTGATAAGGTATTACTTCAAGATTACTTTCTGACTATGAGAAATGAAAACTATACTTACAACTAATCTAATGATATCGTTTTACTTTTCATCAAAGTCGGGCCTGAGATTCCTTTGTGAATATTTCGCTTTATCTTATTATTACAGATTTGGCCACAGGAGCCCACTTGAAAAGAATAGGAATACTTACTAGTTAAACTTATAAGTTAAGTGTTTAAGTCTACGTCCCACTGTATGTATACGTCTCAATGATAAATAAGCTGACAATCCATTTTCTAAGATTTGACAACTGAGACATAACGGATCGCCATCGGCAATACCGGTAGAAGATTCAATAGAGTTTGTCCACACGTAATAACTCCATTACCCGGAGGCGATTCATCTTGGCTCTTGACATTTCACTTCCCAAAAGTATCGCATTATTTTCGCCCCTGCCTTTGCTGGAAATAGATTTTATTGACTCTATCATACTACGCCTATTGACCGATCTTTTATTGCGTTATAGACCACTCAGTAAATAACAAGGATAATGAAAAGCAATTTTATAAGTTCACTATTTTAGGGTTCTAATACATAATACACATCAAGTGTGTGTGTGTAAGTTTAGACTCAGTGAAGGGTTTGGTGTATGAATGAATGAATGAATGAAAACACTTTATTGTTCACCAAAAATTAAAACTACGCTCTTTAAACTTAAGTTCAGTAAATGTTGAACAAAGGGTGGCCTTATCACTTAAAGCTATCTCTTCCAGGCAACCCCCTAAACAAGGAAAATATTGTTACGAGCTACACAGGACTCGAATTAGAATGCCGTTGGAATCACTATAGAATTTATTAAAAGTATACCAACATGTATAACATAGGTACAAATATAACTAGACGAAATAAGTCCCGATGTAATGCACAATTCAATAACACGCGCAAAGTTCGTCACTAAAATGTACACACGTCTTGCTAGTATCGTAATCGTCGCTTGACTGCCTCACCCGTTCGTTCGGTCATTGTTTTACACTAAACTGTATAATAGAACAAAGGACCGTGTTCACCGAGTTAATCCGCACACCTGGCAAGCAAGGATTAGTTCGACACTAATGACGGTCCTAAAAGAAGTAGAAAAACAATAGCATGTTTTTCTGAACTATAAATTCTAAACACAAGAACAAGTAAAAAATAAATTAAATAAATAATAATATTTTCTTAAGTTTTCGCCACTTGTATACATAATAAAATTACGTTTTAACGGTTTTAAGCGCGGTAATTTTATCGAACGAGTATTGTTAATGTTTTATTTAGCCTGCCGCCAACTTGTTTATTTTAATTATTTATTTTTAATTTTGTTTATGGTTATTATTTACTCAAAATAATTCCTAAATCCGGTGGCAATTTATATAATATTAAAATGGGTGGGAGGAAAATTCCATAGAGTATAAATAATAATATGCTTTACAAACTATACAAAAATAAGATATATCATACTACACATAGAATCAGCAACATGTTTCAGACTTTCGAGGACCAAAGATATTTACTAGCCATCAGTTTAAAAGACAATATGGGTTTGATGTAATACAACTTCTATATGTATTAAAAAGAGTGTGAGATATACAAATAAACATGATGACATTTTTTAGACTAGTTTTTAGTATTTTTTAGAAATACTTTTGTTATTAAAACTATTAGAAAGAAAGAAAGAAAGAAAGAAAAGATTTATTGACTAAAAAAATTAAATAAAAATATGACGCTATACATAAAAAACATAATACATTCACAACATTTTTACATAAAACACAAAAACATATATGTAATTAATAAATAAATAACTAAGGCTTGTACGTCGAGATTTTTAGTCAACGAGGTTGACAACTCAGCATTGTGCTGTATCGAATTTTTTTAAAAATCCCGATATAGCGCTGATATAGAACTATTCTAGTCTAATAGTAGTATAAACTAACTATATACTACTATTAGACTAAGCGTTCCAAAAAAAATAATGCGCATGTGTGTGTAGTTTACACGCAGTAGAAGTGAAACTTCAGAGAATATACTCACAGATAATTAATTCTACTGTGACTTTTATTAACATAAATAATTAATCCTTTAGACTATATACGTCAACATATTAGAATTCAAAACAAACTTCTTAAGTAACACTTTAAATTTTTCACTGTTTTAATTAATTACTACTTATTTACTATTATTTATTAGTTTATATTATTTATTTATTACTATTTTAGTTAATACAATTTCCTGCGGCCGGGCGGCCTGTCGTAAGAGGCGACTTAACAAGCCACAGCCAGGTGGTAGGGCATTTTCCCGACTGGATGGCTACCACCCCTGATCTAAAGTATGTCGCCATAACAACCTTGAGTTGTGTTCCGGCATTAGTGGAAAGGTTCCAGTTTCCCTTAAGAGAGCAGCAGCGCATTTGTAGCAACTTTGGTGTTGCAAATGTCCATAGGTGATGATAACCGCTTTCCATCAAGTGGGCCGTCTGTCTGTCTGCTGATCTCCTGCAATAAAAAAAAACTATCAGTTTTATTTGTTTATGTTTAATCATCGGTCTTATTGACTCTCTAATCTGTGCTGCAGCAATATAAAACTCGTATCTTTTTTTTATTAATTTTTTATTGCAGGAGTTCAGCAAACAGGCAAACGGCCCACTTGATGGAAAGCGGTTACCATCGCCTATAGACATTTACAACACCGAAGGTGCTACAAATGCGCTGCTGCTCTCTTAAGGGAGACTGGAACCTGGCCACTAATGCCGGAACACAACTCAAGGTTGTTATGGCGACATACTTTAGACCAGGGTTGGTAGCCATCCAGACTGTGGGTTGTTTTGTCGCCTCTTACGACAGGCCGCCCGGCTGCAGGAAATTGTATTCTTTCTCCGTTCCTGCACGGATAAAATCTCATTCCCTCGCAGGCTTCGTCCTATAGATTTATGTGTTTATTATCACTTTTTAGTGTCATCGAGATTCAAATCACGATTCTAAAGAATTTTCCCTTCAAAAACCTTTAATTAGAAGCAGCTCCAGCTTTAAATTTTCAAAAATAACCAGTCAAAAACGTGGCTTGCCAGATTGGATTGTTTCGTCGAAACACTAAACTTCTTCTCAAGTCTCAAGGGCTATAAAGGGCTCGACAATAGTTTCGAAACACTTGAAATATTCAACATTTTATTAAATAACTTATTACTAACTAGAGAGTTATTTACAAAGTAATATATTTTATTATTATATATTATTTGAAGTGTTCTGTAAGTATTTACGTAAGTACTTTTGTTTAAATGATGTCTATGTTATAGTTTTCGATCATTTTATAAGAGGAAAAGATCTGAGAATAAAGCTAAATTATAATTTAAACTACCCTTTAAATAAAAATATGTACAAAATAATAAAAAATATACAGGTTATTTTTTTTTAAAATTTAAGACATTTTTTCACAAAATACTATTTGTCTACAAATAGCTATGTATGATTAACAGAATATAATCATGCTAACACATTTATTATAATAACGTATATATATACGCTGACGCTCGCGGACCGCGTTCGTAATACCGAAGTAAGAAAGAGAGTTGGTCTGAAAGAAAGTGTCGGGGTGAAGGTAAGGAAAGGAATGCTCCGTGGTTCGGGCATGTGGAAAGAATGCATGATAAAAGAATGACTAAACAGATATACAATGGTGGGATTCGAAGACGCATTCCGACTCGGTAGCCAGGCCACACATTATGTTTTTTAAATTTATAAACCTGATATTGTAACTGTCAGTGTCAAAATATAGTGAGAAGAGGTAGTCTATGAATAAACGATGTAAGACTGTTCTAAGGAAGTTTGTTTTGCTTTTCTTCAAACAAAACCCACAACTTTATGGAGGCTCGTGCCAGGATCGTGCCAGGATCATGCAAGAATCCTGCAAAGCATTGTTTTAACGTGAGTTTTGATCTGATGATTACGAAACAACCTCGAAATTAAAATTTAAGACGAGTCATTGTGTGCTGTTTTACCGACACTAATTTGCATAATGATACCAGCGCATAAAATTTCCCAGAATTTGGAATAAAGACTATTATTTTTCTTTTATGAAGACGTTTTATGAATTGGTTATTTTTTACGACTGAAAGACTTACAACCAATCATACAAGATGCCACCGAAGAAAAATAAAGATATCGAAGACTCAGATAGTAATTGTTCAGAAGCTGGTTACAGAGTACGAATTTCATTTAGCGACTTGGAAAAATCAATGACACCGTTCACAGGCGATGATACCTACCCTATTACGAATTGGCTGACCGATTTTAATGACACTGCAAATTTAATGGAATGGAATAATCTTGAAAAACTTATTTACGCGAAGAGACTGCTTTCAGGTACAGCTAAATTATTTTTACGATCGCTAGGCTCTATTACGTCATGGGATACATTAAAAGAATCTTTATTAGAAGAATTTGGTTCGAAATTAAATAGTGCTAGCATTCACAAGAAATTAGCATCACGCAAAATGAAACCGGATGAGACATATCAACAGTATTTTTTACATATGAAAGAACTGGCGTTGCATGGAAATTTAGAAGATGAGGCACTTATTGAATATGTTATTGATGGAATTCGTGATTCTGAAATAAATAAGGCCATTCTTTACGGAGCCACTGATATCAAACAATTTAGAAAGAAACTTGAAGTATATGCACAGATTAAAGAACACAAGATGCAACAAAGACCTATTCAGATGACAACCGGACGTAAAAATCATACCATCAAAAGATGCTACAATTGTGGTGAAACTGATCACCAATCACCAGCTTGTACTAAAGGTATAAAATGCTTCAAATGTAATGGATATGGACATAAGTCAAAAGAATGCCAAAATTCTACAAATAAGACACTGAAAATTCAAGATGAGAAAGTTAGTACAGATGTTGTTAAGCCATATAAAGAAGCGAAAATTAACGGAGTTACAGTTAAAACCTTTATTGATACTGGAAGCGATGCGAATTTAATTTGTGAGAGTTATTACAAACAAAATTTTCTCGAGAATAATGATTATAATATTAAAGATACTCTCAAATTATCAGGAATAGCCGAGTACGAAGTTTGCACGAAGGGATCTTTTATGGCAAAAGTTGAAATAGACAACGTTTATTTTGAAACCTTGATGCATGTTATCGACGATGATGTAATACCTGTTAATGTCATACTTGGAAACCCGATATTAAAAGACGTTGAAATTATTTTCTCTGCCGATGGGATCTCTGTAAAAAGAATATTACACCTTACACAAATTAATGACTACGAAGAAGAATTTGATGAGAAATATGATATCAAGAAGCTGAAATATAAAGACAAGATTAAACATTTATTGGGATAACTTGAAGACTAGAAAGAAGGAATCAAATGTTAAATTGAAAATCATACTTACTGATGAAGATCCTATACACCAGACTCCACGAAGGCTGTCACCTCTAGAAAAGGACATAGTTAATAAACAGATACAAGGATGGTTAGATCAAGAAGTAATACAACCTAGTAAATCGGAATACTATCGTGTTAGCGAAAAAGAAAAAGAAGCTACAGATTATTAGAAAACTAAATAAGAAGATTATAAAGGAAAGATATCCATATCATCGAGGATCAAGTAGACAAATTGAAAGAAGCAATACTATTTACATCACTTGACTTGAAAAATGGTTTTTTACATGTTGATGTCTGCGAGGATAGTCAAAAATACACTTCATTTGTTAAGAACTACTCAATAATAGCAAAGCCACTAACAGAATTATTGAAGACTAATGTTATGTTTAACTTTGATCTAAAGTGTGAGAGAGCTTTCGAAGAATTGAAACATATTTTATGTTCCTCACCAGTTTTACGAATTTACAACCCTAATTTTGAGACAGAGTTACATACAGACGCAAGTATAGACGGATATGGAGCTGTTTTATTGCAAAGGAATCCACACGACAATCAGCTACACCCTGTTCACTATATGAGCAAAAAGACTACTCCTGCTGAGAAGAAATACCATAGTTACTACTTAGAAATTTTAGCTATTGTAGAAGCTGTCAAGAAATTCAGAGTTTACTTACTTGGAGTCCGCTTTAAAATTGTGACTGACTGCTCAGCCCTAACTATGACGTTACAGAAAAAAGACTTACCTCCGAGAGTTGCTCGATGGGCACTCCTTCTTGAAGAATTTGACTATAAGATAGAACACCGATCTGGAACCCAAATGAGACACGTAGACGCTTTGAGCAGAAATCCTGTTAGTCTAATACTTACCGAAACTACAGCACGTCTGAAGAGAGCTCAAGATGATGACCTGAAGATAAAACTATTAAAGAAAATTTTAGAAAAAGAGTCATATGAAAATTTTATTCTGGAGAATGGAGTTTTATGTAAAGCTAAAGATGGAACTAAACTGATTGTTGTACCTAAAAAGATGCAGAATGAAATAATAAGAAAATGTCATGAAAAGGGTCATTTTGGAATTTTGAAAACTGAGGAATTAATTAATAGAGATTACTACATAGATAATTGTAAAGAAAAATTTGAAATTCAACGATTAGAACTTATAGAAAGGCGAGGCAAAATATTCAGAAAATTCAGGAAGAAAATAGGAAAGTTTATAACAAAAAGAGAACACAAGCTATACAGTACGAAATTGGAGATTTAGTTGCGATTAAGAGAACACAATTTGTACAAGGATATAAGTTAAACCCGAAATATTTAGGAGCATATAAAATTATAGAGAAGAAGAAAAATGACAGATACGTTGTAAGGAAAATTGGCAATGGTGAAGGACCTATGAATACCACCAGTTCAGCAGATTTGATGAAACCCTGGTCGAATGGCGATGAAGATGAAGTATCACATTCATCTGGGTCAGATGAATAATGCAGGATAGCCGTGTGGGATTCGAAGACGCATTCCGACTCGGTAGCCAGGCCACACATTATGTTTTTTAAATTTATAAACCTGATATTGTAACTGTCAGTGTCAAAAGATAGTGAGAAGAGGTAGTCTATGAATAAACGATGTAAGACTGTTCTAAGGAAGTTTGTTTTGCTTTTCTTCAAACAAAACCCACATATATATATATATATATATATATATATATATATATATATATATATATATATTCAGATTTCTTTCATTTAGTTTGCCTGGAAGAGATCGCTTTGAGCGATAAGGCGGCCTGTTGTATTGCCTAGACAATATTGTAAATATGGTTTGTTTTTATAATTGTATATTTTGGTGTGCAATATAGTGTTATTTCTCCCTCTCTCTAATTTTTCAAGTGGGCCTTCAGAGCCAAATCCAAAACTATGCTAAATAGTGAAAAACAGTGAATGGAGTCTTGAAGCCGATTTTGACGAAAACAAAAGTGGTGTCATTAGATTTCTGAAAATTCGATTACCAGTGTCACGAAATCGAAGCGGCTGATTTTGAAAAAATAAACACACTATTTATTGTTGTATCAAATCATACTATATTGTCAAAGACTGGCAAACGACAAACCATGAGAAAGGGTTGTTTTTGGGCAAAATGTTCCATTTTATATACATTAATTAATTATCAAATTGCTCTGGTAATTTGACCGCACCTTATTTGAACGCAATTTGGTTCCTGTAGTACTCCGTAAAAACACATAGCAGAGGGGCGCAGGTTAAGTTTAGTGGGTAGTCTGACGGTCGACTCCACACATCCCTACGTGATCAAAAAAAATAAAAAGTTTTTGTTAAAATCGTACATTACTGAACCCAAAAAATAACAATATTCATAAAGTATATTATTATTTGAAAAATTCCTAGCACTCAATTTGAATATAGCGTTGATTCAATTAGTATTCTACGAAATTATGATATTATTACTGCTCTGAGATTTCACACATAAGGACTATTTACATAGAGAGAGTTTCTTGCCTTCAAGATACGATTGTTGAAAGCAAGAAAAATATATTAACATGTAAAATAGATCTCGTACGTAGAAGGCCGATAATCGCCTGTTCGTGGAATATTGACGTCTTTGTGCAAACAAAATACGAAATACTGTGCTAATGACCGAGCTTGAAAGGCAAGTCTCGCATTCAGATCGGTTCAAACAGATTTGTACGATAAACCCACGACCTAAAAAAATATCATACGAGTTCTAGTTTAGACAAGTCGAGAAATAGTAGGTAAATATATCAATGTGATTTGTGTCGTGGTGTAAACAAAACTCTTGGTGATAATTACCTTACGATTATCGTATGACATGCTCGTAGGCGAGTTTTGTTTTTTGGTTGAATGCAAACATGTCAATGCGATTATTGTCTAAAGAGTGTCGCCTACGAAAATAGTATACGATTTTCATCACATTACGTGCGATAAACTCTCTCCATATAAATGGCCCTTTACTTTAATAACAAGAATTTGAATACAAGCCTTAATTCAAATTTTGTATAAATGATGAGCATTTAATGTAATTTATCACTGTTTCTCGTCGGTTCGTCCGTATGTTGAGTGATATCACATTCCTAGTATCTATAATATAATATGTATATAGTAATACGTGAAGCAAAAACTTTGTAGGTACCTCTTTTTACGAAAATTGCGCGAACGGAGGAATATGACATTTCGCACACTTATAGTTTATATAGAGATGAAGCGATGAATGTTAATATTTAAAAAAAATATGCATAAGAAATACATTAAATCAATTTAAAAAAAACATTACACACACTACCATGTATTTGACACACATACGCATATATATTCTTCTGTTTATTGTTCAAGTCAAATTAACAATGTAGCCTTGGCGAAATTTGTGATTATAGAAGTATATATTTGACAACAGAACCTTAATAATGTTCAAACTTTGTACAAACTCTTTGCAGGTTTTTATGGTCGTTTGACTTTATATAGAAAAACACTGTGAAAAATGTAGGGTCAATTGGTGAAAATATATTCGGGTGATATAATAATTTTTATTTTGGAGTTTTACTAGACTATATCGATCACATGGTATAACCACTGTCCCTACGTCCACAAACTCATAATTTAAATTAATTATGGTCGAATTTCGGCCACTGGGCGACCACTAGTATATATAAATATGTCATTATAGAGGAAGCTGTTTTTCTGATCTATAACATAGGTTTAACAATTTTTTCGTCTAGTCTAGTTTTCTTTACTGATACGTTCTTTCATTTTCAAAATCTACCCTCATATCGTCTTGCAGCCCTACACCCTGTATAATATAGTCTACCTTTACAAAAGGCCGCACTTACCGGACCCTTTTTTCCTGGGCTGGCCAATGAATAAGTGAGTGGACGGGCACACAGCATGTGTACTACCACATTGATTTAAGATCTGCATTGTTTGGGGCTCTACTACTGTTTGAGTAATTGGATTTTTAAACAGTGCTTCCTCTTTGTATTGAAAGTCGTAAACTTTATGATAATTCATCTTCTATATAATCTATCTATACTAATATATAAAGCTGAAGAGTTTGTTTGATTTGAAAAATTCTTTCAGTGTTGGATAGCCCATTTATCGAGGCAGGCTATATATCATCACGCTAAGACCAATAGGAGCGGAGTACCAATGTGGAATGTTTCAAAATCGCGGTTTTTTTTTCCTTTTGAGAGCTTCCGCGCATTTCACCTTCTACGTAAACAAAGTCGCGGGTTAAAGTTAGTCCGTAATATATCTATTCTACACACATATTATCATCCCTGTTTTCCGTTGGGGTAAGCTGAGACGGTGGATTTCCACTTATTAACGATCTTGATATACATCTTTGCGCTTCATCTACTTTAATTAAGGCTCCTGTTGCTGCAAAAGATTGAAAGCGGGGTGCAAACGAAACAAATTGCCGTTGGTATTTACTGATTAATTTATCCGTGCAGGAACGGAGAAAGAATACAATTTCCTGCGGCCGGGCGGCCTGTCGTAAGAGGCGACTTAACAACCCACAGCCAGGTGGTAGGCATGGTCTAAAGTATGTCGCCATAACAACCTTGAGTTGTGTTCCGGCATTAGTGACCAGGTTCCAGTTTCCCTTAAGAGAGCAGCAGCGCGTTTATAGCATCTTTGGTGTTGCAAATGTCCATAGGCGATTGTAACCGCTTTGCATCAAGTGGGCTATCTGCTTGTCTGCTGAACTCCTGCAATAAAAAATAAATAAAAAAAGTCTCTTTTTTTGAACGAAAGCGGGCAGAGAAGATTTTGAGTACTGTACAGGAAGAGGCGAACGAATGAAATGGATGTCGCTTTCAAATACCATTAGCAAAAATGCCGTAACCCAGAATAAACATTGAAAAACTTAATATTTTCTCAAGTTTTCGCGACTAGTATACATAATAAAACTACGCTTTAACGGTTTTAAGCGCGGTCATTTATTTTATTATTATTATATTTTACTAGCTGACCCGGCAAACTTCGTACCGCCTCAGAATCAATAAATAAAAAACGTTGATTTCTGAACGACGGGACGAACATCAAACGTTTGACATTCAAAACCAAAATAATGAAAAAAAAAACCTTCACTTTTAAATTTAATTTGATTTCTGAGCGACTTTTAAATTTAATTGATTTCTAAACGACAGAACGAACATCAAATGATTGACACGTAGGAATAGTTTCTAAGGAAAAGCGAAATTGTTGTTTTTACTATATTCCATTTTTTTCATATTTACTCACCTTTTAAACCTTACCTGGACTTCGAAAAATAATTCAAAACCAAAATTAGCCAAATCAGTCCCGCCATTCTCGAGTTTTAGCGAGACAAACGAACAGCAATTGATTTATATATATATATTATTAACTTATTGACACTTGACACGGATACTGAAAAGTGGCCGATACGTCGGAGTAATAAAAATCAAATAAATTTCCTCGCTTAAAACCGCTAAAACTCAGTTTTATCATTGATAAGCTATTAAAAAATTTAAACATTCATTTCGCAAGTTTTCGCTTATACAGATTCATAAACGCCACGGGCACGCTGTTGAAGTTAACAGACTACCGAAATCAGGCAAACCTACGGTTGAGGCGATAATGTCCGGCGATTTTGGCGAGATAGTACAATAGTAGAATTGGGTCCCTGGCATTCTTCCTCTATGTTAAACAACCTTGTACTTTAACCGTTGCAAACCCTTGTACCTTCAACATGAATAGGTTATCCATCTTAGCACGAAACACCCATCTCCCTTGCCTTACAAGTAAGGTTCAGCCTGAAAACTATCTACCAACATCGCATAAAGGTCTAACTCAAACAAAGTCCCTTCAGTATTTCGTAGGTTTATCGGAAACTATTTGGATGACCCTCGACTCCATGTAAGGATGGCTAAGTTTCAAAAGCATGGATATACGGGACCATTATTATATTCTAATAAGGTCGGTATTCAAATTGAGATTCTCTATCCCCTTGGTAGCTCGGCTCGTTCGTATGTTAAAGGCGAGCTATGATGTACACCCAACATGTTTTTATGCAATAAATTATATGATTTAATGTACTGTTAATCTATGTAATACTAGCTGACCCGGCAAACTTCGTACCGCCTCAGAATAATAAATAAACAAGCTGACTGATAATTGCAGGCAGAATGTTTCATGGGCATGTGGAAAGAATGCATGATGGAAAGAATGACTAAACAGATATACAGTGTAAAAGTGGATGGATGCAGAAGTCGTGGAAGGCCACGACACACCTTCCATGATCAAATTGATCGTGATTTCAGGAGCCTTAAGAACAGACGAGCGTGCATGACAAGAGTTATGAATGTCAAAGAAGCAAGTGAGGTGTGTAAGAATAAGCCTGAATGACTCGGCTGGGCGTAACTATGTTCTAAATCTAAGCCTTTCCAACACATTCAAAGCGCAGGGTCGTCAGGGAGGAGGGGGTTTTTAGTGGGTATTGGGGTTGCTCGCCCGTGCAGCAACGCTCGGAGTCTTCCACACTATTCTGTGACGTCGATCGCGGACGGAGCGCTGCCAAGAGCATACTATTGCTGCAGTGTTATCGCCCCCGACCAACGCGTGTCGTTCCCCTAGCAACGACCCAGTTTGTGCGTAAATCGGTTAAGCATTTTACCTCGCCTCAAAACAAAAAAAAAAAAGCCTGAATGGCGCTCTGTTGTTCGTGCCTACCCCGCAAGGGAACTGGCGTGAAGTTATGTATGTATATATGTATGTAGAATGTTTCAGCTTTAGTAAAAATGTGGTCAAAACTTAACCGGAACGAACATCAAACGGTTGACATTTAAAAACAAAAAAAACTTCCCTTCACTATAGAGATGTTATTGGGTAAAGTGTATGGAGGTTGGCACTGAAAATCAGCGCTATATCGGGATTTAAAAAAATTTCGATACAGCTAATGCTGAGTTGTCAACCTCGTTGACTAAAAATCTCGACGTACAAGCCTTAGTTATTTATTTATTTATTACATAATATATGTTTTTGTGTTTTATGTAAAAATGTTGTGAATGCATTTTAGTCAATAAGTCTTTTCTTTCTTTCTTTCGCTTTTAAATATAATTTGATTTCTGAACGACTTTTAAATTTAATTGATTTCTAAACGACGGGGCGAACATCAAATGTTTGACAGGTAGGAATAGTTTCTAAGGGTAAGCGAAATTGTTGTTTTTACTACATTACAAGCATTTTTTTCATATTTACTCACCTTTTAAACCTTCCCTGGACTTCCACAAATAATTCAAAACCAAAATTAGCCAAATCAGTCTAGCCGTTCTTGAGTTTTAGTGAGACGAACGAACAGCAATTGATTTTTATATATATAATACGCGAAGCAAAACACAGCATAAACTTTGTACCCCTTTTTACGACAACTGCGCGGACGGAGGAGTATGAAATTTCGCACACTTATAGCTTATATAGAGACGGAGAGCAAAATGCTAATATTTTTTTTTAATTATGCATAAAAAATACATTAAATCAATAAAAAAAACATTCCACACACTACCACGTATTAGCACTGTTTTGTTTAGTGTTAAAGTCAAATTAACAGTGTAGCCTTGGCGAAATCTGTGATTTAGAAGTATAGTCTTTAACAACAGAACCTTAATAATGTTCAAACTTATAATTTAAATTAGTTATTATTGTCGAATTTCGACCATGGGCGACCACTAGTAATAAAAAATAGACAAAGCATGTTGGTTTACGCGCATTAAGGTTGCGTAGGTGATGAATGCTCATTGCTTTTGTCATTCAGTTAAGAAGCTATAAAAAAAGCGTTTACTAGAAAATAATGCACGTCGAGATTTTTTAACCGACTTCAAAAAGGAAGTTTTTGAAGGTTTTTTTTTATGTATGTAAACCGATTACGCTGAGATTATTGATCCGATTTACGTGATTCTTTTTTAATTTGATGCGGAGCAGTTGTTATTTGGTTCTCTACAAGTTTAACATAGTTTGGCCCAGTAGTTTTCATTTTATGAACATTTATGAAAAAAAAAATCCGCTCCGTTCCGTATGTACACCGATTACGCTGAGATTTATGATCCGATTTACGTGATTCTTTTTTAATTTGATGCGAAATATTTGCTATTTGGTCCCCTAAAAATTTTACATAGTTTGGCCCAGTTTCTTGTATTGAATGAGTTTAGCAGACAGGCAGATGGTCCACCCGATGGAAACCGGTTACCATCGCCATGGACATCTGTAAACCATAGATGCTACTGCACATAGGCGGTATATTGTAGACTAGGAGTGGTAGCCATAGAGACGGGCAAATACCCTACCATCTCGATGTGATTTGTTTTATTAATTATCAAAATGTGTTAAAGCTCTTGCTTACAAAACTGCAGTAATTATTATTCATGTAAACATAATAGGTTATATTGATAGAATGCGTATTTCTTAAATAAAGCAATCTGATATTTGCATGATGTTTGACGTAATACTAAAATTTACTAGTACATACATACATACATACATAACTTCACGCCAGTTCCCTTGCGGGGTAGGCACGTACAACAGAGCGCCATTTAGGCTTATTCTTACACACCTCACTAGCTTCTTTGACATTCATAGCTCTTGTCATGCACGCTCGTCTATTTATTTTAAAATTTACTAGTAAGTATCAAAAGCTCATGACATACATATGCGAGTTGCGAGAGTTTAGACAAATTTGCGAAAGTGGCGCCGCTATTAGTATATAAAAAATACATAAAAAACATATCTCACTTCATTCAAAATTAAAAAGAAACTTGCTGAACAATTATAAAAATTAACTTATAATGAAAGTGAGTATCTTTCTGAGTAAAATTGGATAATTAATAATTGAACACTGATCTGCTCATACTACAATTAGTTTTATTAATTATTATTATTATTACTTATTATTTAACAAAATTTGTCTGTCTTAAGTATGTCGCCATAACGACCGTGTGTTGTGTTCCGGCATTAGTGACCAGGTTCCAGTCTCCCTTAAGAGAGCAGCAGCGCATTTGTAGCACCTTTGGTGTTGCAAATGTCCATAGGCGATGGTAACCGCTATCCATCAAGCGGGTTCTCTGCCTGTCTGCTGAACCCCTGCAATACAAACAAACGACTGAAATTCGTTTGAAATTACATCAAAAACAAATTTACCTTTTGCATGTTTGTTTATTTAAAAGTCCTTTGATGTTTTAAGTAATGTTTAAACGGACACTTCGTTACAGTCTGTTGAAAGCTGTCTTATTTTGTGAAAACAAAAGCTTATTAAATGATAAGAAAATTCGTCGACATGCAAGCCCGGGCTGTACCGAGAGGCAAATTTAAAACAATCGAAAGCGTCTGTCCAACTGTCATCGGATAGCGAATTAATATGGAATCTTAATTCTTGCCAAAAATGACGATTAATTTCTGTCTTTCACATTTGGTAAATTTATTTGTTTTATTTATATAAATTCATTAACGAAAAATATTACATACATACATACATACATAACTTCACGCCAGTTCCCTTGCGGGGTAGGCACGAAAAATATTGTGTGTCTGCATACACATAAATACGTATATAAATCTCATAATAATTATTTTAAAATGTCCATAATTACCATTAATACATAATTATCGAAAATGATAAATTTACATATAAAGCATTGTCATTGGCAGTAAGAAAAGGTTTTATATGTGACTTTTTTAACTGATTATCTGCTTATTATTTATTCACACAATTATTTTATGCAATTATTATTATTTATGCTTTTTAACTGATATAAATTTGCATTAGTTAACTTGTGAATAAGTCCTTATCATCGTTTGAACAAATATCTACTTATGGCCGGTTCCTTCATCTTATTATTCATTCACTCGCCTTACCATCGGTTAAAATTTGTCATTGGCTAACAATTTTGGTGAGTTTCTCAAATTTCTCGGAATCCACTCATCAGATCCTGACATGGTGACGATGGGACCAGTTAAAAGAAAAACCTTTTGATTAAAAATTTTTGAAAATCAGTCCACAATTAACGGAGAAATCGACTAACGAACATACTCCTCCTCTTTTAAATCGGTTAAAATAATTGTGCGTTCAGTGAGTGGCCTGTGTTTAAATGTAAACACACGCCGCTTTGTCGTCAAAATTAAAACCACTCCTCGTTTCTCTCGATCAGTCGGACAAAAGCTCAAAAGGTACAATTTAGTACAAGATAAGCTGCCGTTAGCATAATTACAGTACGCAGGGCCGGCTTCAGAGAATGGGGAAATGCAAATAATGCGGTGTGAAGTATAAACTGGCTACCTTAAAAGGTGTTTGTTTATGAATTTACATGTGTATATTTCGTTTAAGTATTGTTCGTGATAATTACGGGAGGCAAAAGACTCCCTAATAGTTACAAAATGGAAATAATAAGTAAATAAGCGCAAAATTATAAATTTTGAAATTAAGCGTTTATATTTGCGTAAGTAGCTGCATAATTATATATAGCTGTATATGAATTGATATAAGTTAAGTGGTACGTCTGTTTGTTGGTATGGGGTGATGCACCACTGGTGAGAGCCCATGACTCGAACACCGTGAGGGGAGTACAAAATAAGACGACGAGTTGTAGTACTCTTGCAGAATATTAATTTCTTAATTATTCCTAATTTAACTTAGACTATATATACAGAAACCTATTCGTTTGCGTGCTGTGCTCATCAATATTCTGACCATTATTAAATATTATATTTACAGGTGTATTACCATTGAGTTATAACATGTCTAGAGAGAGCATTGCTAACAAACAACACCGGCAAAAACGGCATCAAAAACGCGAAGCGTTGCTAAATTCACTCTGCGTTTTCGGGATATCAGGAAAAAAATATGACCCCATTTTTCATAATTAAATATTTTTTTATGTAAGTGAAAAGTTTAAATGATCCTTATGATTTAATCGCTTTATATGATATAATTTAATATTATTCAGAGGTTTTAATTTTTTTTTAAATAAAGTATTAGCAACAAAAGTTGTGTGTCTTGGAACGAACCACAAAAAAATACATGCACAAATGAATTCATAACACATTTTAGCACATGCAGTAATTTTAATTCGCAATAAAATGCTTGTACAGATAATTAGTACATATTTATAAGTCTGTTAATTACCAATACTAATGTAATAATTCTAAAAAAAAACTATTCATAATGGCAAATTATTTTTGTGTTACACATCATGTTCACGAAGGTTATTAGATGACTATTTATAACCCAAAGATTGTCCTGCGCTAAAAATTAGTGAAATCATTTGTAATAGTAGATTTGGAACGATTCGATAGGTTTATATTGGGTAGTAGGCTTTATGAGTAATCCAAAGTTTATATCAGTAGTAGTAACTACGGGGTAGGTACACGGGATAGTTTAATGCAGGGACTTAAGAGCAACTAAACCACTTGAAAAGGGCTATTATAAAAATAAAAATATTCATATCCAAAAGTTTTTATTGAAACTAGTTTAGTTTGATTATTTTATTAACTAAAATTTTTTTTTTATCATATTAATATATTAAATTATTTCTATATAATATTACCGCCCGGAGCGGATTCACCCGTGGTCTGTCCTGTTCCCGTGGTATAAAGCGTCATGTTATATAGCCTATGACACTCCCTGTTAACGTAGCTTTCCAACAGTAACAGAATTTTTAAAATCGGTTTAGTAGATCCCGAGATTATCCCCTACAACGTCACAAACTTACAAACTTTACCTCTTTATAATATTAGTACAGATAACTCCGACCGAAGCATCTGCTTTAAACGATATTCAGTTTTTTTTACATCCTCTTTGACGATATTTGCAGCACGCATTCTGTCAATTCTATGTCAAACGTCATAAGGTTACATTAAAACGTTTATATTGTCCAAAGCGCTAAGGTTAGATTAGAAATAATTTTATATGGTGGTTAAGTATTCTTAAATTTTCTAATTATCCTTCACACAACTTACATCTTATCGTTCACGATCATATATAATTATTTCAGGTACTTTATTTCAATACAACTGTGCCGGTGATAAGAAAATATAAAAAACAGTGCAAAAATAATTCCGAAAATGATTCAAAATATTTTCTTTCAAAATCCATCTCTTTCTCAAACAATATGCTACAATTGGATCCGTAGGAAGTCTAAAACGTAATATAAACTAGTTTAAGAAAACCGGTTACACAAACATTACATGTCTGTTTTCTATAGATTTTTTCAATTATTCATATTTCATAAATAAAAAAAAATCGTAACAAAAGTCCCCAAATTTTGGAAAATAAGTCACACTTGTCACCTGACAACATCAATCAATTCGATAACCTTGAAAATGTCGAAATTAAATTTCACGTTTTTACAAAGAAATCATGAGAAAAGTGTTAAGTTTTCCGATTAAATGCCATCGTATCTTTATCCTTTCCCGTTTTAAAATAGTTCCGACACATTTGAATAGCGCAGGCCGGCATAATGATTTTTTTTGCGAGAGCTCTAACCAGTAAAGTAATCGAAACGACACTAACAGGCGTGGGAAGCCACTGAAGCCAGTGTACCAATTTTGGTGCACTTGTTTTGGGCCGTTTTTGTGCAATTGATGCGTGATCTAGACGTTTATATGATCTAAGTTTATTACATAGGACATTTTTGTTGATATAGAAAAATGACAAATCGTATCGACAGCTCTAACACCGATATCTATCATCTGTATTTACATAGCATCATGTTCATTTGTAATAGTCTTTAATTGTGCTTAATTATACATCAATAAATTGGTTGATGAAATGTGACGTAAAACTTTACTTTAAAATGACTATACCCAAAATTTTTAAAGCAATAATAGCATATCTAACAAATCTCCAAAGGACTTTTATTTTACTTTATAATATTATTGAGTTCTTGTAATTTAATTTATACTTTAAGTTAACAAAAATATATCTAGTCAAATATATCATAAAGTTTTACGGTTCTATAAAAAGAAAATAGTAGAATTAAATTTCGCTTTCCAATGCACGGTGTGTCTTATATGTATATACTGTATATACATATCTACAGTAAGGAGGTCTGTATGTCAAATCGATCAAAGGTAGAATAAATATTTGTTTTAATTCAAATAAAAAAACTAAAAATCAAATCGCTTATAGTTCGTTTTGTGGTACTAAATTAAAGGATACTTAATTATCTGAAATATAAAAACGTTGTGTAGTAACAATGTGCCATTTACTACAAAAAGTAAACAAAAAGTTATCGCGACGTTCTAATTAGAATAAACATGCTAAAGCATAAATGTTTGACTTGATTCTGTAAACACATTCCACTAATTTAAGTTTACTGAAGCTACTGCAGTCACTTTACCGATGGAATCAGTTAAGTGAATATTGACTGTAATATAGTCACTAGATATCTATATGATATTACTGCCTAGACTAGGTTGACAGATATACAACACTTTATTAAATATCAATAGAAAATGAACTTACAGACTAAAACTATATCTAATTATGCACAGAGGGCGAGCTTATGACCAAAAAGCGATCTGTTCCCGACAACCCTAGGAATGAATGATGGTGGTATACATAACATATAGTACGAACTACTTACTTTTTAATAATAAATACATAGATTATGATATATATACATATATATGTATATATAAACGTAGTATATATATATATATATATATATATATATATATATATATATATATATGCAGAAATTTTATATATAGTATAAATATTTATAGATGAATATATACATTTAAATATCATATTCCAACGACAGGAAATATGTATAGCCCATGACTGTATGACTCAGTATACTATAATAGCAAATAGGGTAAAAATAACAACCTACAGGTGGATCTAATGCTTGATTGAAATGCATTTGTGTTGAGTGGCACGGCCGAAAATAGTAATTTTAATGCTATTTGTTTGCATCACAACGTAAACTTTTTATTGATAAGACCGCCTATTGTCTTCTGTACTTAAACTTTTTGAATTGTATCTTAATGTTATGCAATAAAGTATATTCTATTCTAAATATTTATATTATTTCTTTCTATAAAAAAACATGCACCTTTTTTTCTACAAAGCTTGCAGGGCTATTCAGGACTTACGCCTCTTATAAGCCTCTAAACCTAAGCAAGAACTAAAATTTATCAATACCGGACTCAGCTGTAAAAGAGTCCGAGAGAGATGAGTCCGATATTGACAATCGTAATGTACATACATACATACATAACTTCACGCCAGTTCCCTTGCGGGGTAGGCACGACAATCGTAATGTGCATTAATAAATAGGGGTAATAACATTTGTTCCATCACCTATTAACAGTACTATTGTAATTATATTGTATTGTAGTTGTTGTAGTTGATATTACTATTCTGCTCGTTTCGGTATCACTCGGATATAAAAGTAAGCGGGCGTAGCGACGAAAGATCATTCTGACTTCAGCCTTGGTTGGGTGCACATTTCATAACATGGTCCTAGGGTAATTAATTACTGTGCGATAATCGTAAATTATAATTATTGTACTTTAGATCGGCATTCTTTATTCGGGGGTCGGATTAAATAGTTCTTCAAGTTCTATGTGTTTTGTTATATAAATCCCACACTAACATAAGTTAGTAAGTAAGGTATCTATGCAGGATCGGAGAAAGAATACAATGTCCTGACGTCGGGCGGCTTGTCGTAAGAGACGACAAAACAACCCACAGCCAGGTGGTAGGGCACTTGCCAGATGGGATGGCTACCAATCCTGGTCTTTTTTTTTTTTTTTTTTTTATTGCAGGAGATCAGTAGACAGGCAAATGGCCCACTTGATGGAAAGCGGTTACCATCGCCTATGGACATTTGCAACACCAAAGGTGCTACAAATGCGCTGTTGGTCTCTTAAGGGAAACTGGAACCTGGTCACTAATGCCGGAACACAACTCGAAGGTTGTTATGGCGACATACTTTAGACCAGGGGTAGCCATCCAGTCGGGCAAATGCCCTACCACCTGGCTGTGGGTTGTTAAGTCGCCTCTTACGACAGGCCGCCCGGCCGCAGGAAATTGTATTCTTTCTCCGTTCCTGCACGGATAAAAGGTCTGGTCTAGGGAATGCCGCCATAACAACCTTGAGTTGTGTTCCGGCATTAGTGGCCAGGTTCTTGTCTCCCATTAGAGAGCAGCAGTTGCGAATGTCCATAGGCGATAGTGACCGCTTTCCACCAGTGAGCCGTCTGCATGTCTGCTGAACTTATGCAATAAAAAAAAGTAAAATTTCGTATTTGATTAACATTTAATTTAAAAATATATTTTGAGGAACATTCGCGTTACTTAGTTCGGCCCTGGTCGCTAAAGTTGCCGCGAGAGCGGGTCCACGCTTCGAGGCGTAACATGAGACTCTTTTTTCAGTCCCCTGTTTGTCTCGATTTACGTGGATTTCAAATTTGAACTTTACATAATGAGAATGAATGTTTCACCTTTATACGCTTTATTTAAACCTTACGTCGAAATCTACATAAAATTATTTTGAACAAAACAAATTTTGTTTAATAATCGAATTACTACGGAATAGACGTTACATATATACATACATACATAACTTCACGCCAGTTCCCTTGCGGGGTAGGCACGAAGAACAGAGCGCCATTTAGGCTTATTCTTACACACCTCACTTGCTTCTTTGACATTCATAACTCTTGTCATGCACGTTCGTCTGTTCTTAAGGCTCCTGACATCACCTTCTGCTAGTACACGATCAATTTGATCATGGAAGGTGTGTTGTGGCCTTCCACGACTTCTGCATCCATCCACTTTTGTATTGTATATCTGTTTAGTCATTCCTTCATCGTGCATTCTTTCCACATGCCCGAACCACCGGAGCATTCCTTTCCTTACCTTCACCCCGACACTCTCTTTCAGACCAACTCTCTTTCTTACTTCGGTATTACGAACGCGGTCCGCGAGCGTCACTCCGCAGATTTTGCGCAGTGCTCGCATCTCGACCGCGTTTACTCTACTTTCATGCTCTCTCTTCCATACCCAATAGGAATAGACGTTGCATGGCAAAAATGGATCTATAAAACTGTCATACGGCCTATCCTGATGTATGGGTGCGAAGCTTGGACGCTTACCCTCAAGGAGGAGAACCAGCTTTTAGTAGCGGAAAGGAAGGTTCTCCGTGAGATTCTGGGTCCAACTAAGAGATAGGATGGTAGCTGGAGGGTCCGAACCAACCTCAAAATCGAGAATCTCGTGGCTGAGCCTAACATAATAGGAGAAATAGAAGCTCACCGCCTCCTCTTTCTCGGTCACGTAGAACGAATGGGAGAGGATCGCAGCGTGAGGAAAGCATGTTTGGGACGGTCGGTAGGTCGGCGTCCAGGCGGCCGTCCCAAATATCGGTGGAAGGACAGAGTGAAGCCTGACCTGTCGGAGCTAGGAGCCAATACTGGCAAGAAACCGCACAGGACAGAGAAAAGAGGCATGCTCTCGTTTCGGAGGCCAAGACCCACTTTGGGTCGCTGTGCTAACGGAGTAAGTATGGTAAAAACGGAGATCAGTTACAGGTGTGCTGTGTAATCCACGCATACGAACTAAGGGTAAAGTTTACAAAACTGCAGTCCGTCCCGCGCTACTGCATGGATCCGAATGCTGGACACCTAGGAAAACATACATAACAACAGAGCGCCATTCAGGCTTATTCTTACACACCTCACTTGCTTCTTTAACATCATAGTTCATGTCATGCACGCTCGTCTGTTCTTAAAGTTCCTGACATCACCTTCTGCTAGTACACGATTAATTTGATCATGGAAGGTGTGTCGTGGCCTTCCACGACTTCTGCATCCATCCACTTTTGCATTGTATATTTGTTTAGTCATTCTTTCATCATGCATTCTTTCCACATGCCCGAACCACCGAAGCATTCCTTTAGGACCCAGGAACCTAGAAAAACACACATACAAAAGGCACATACCAACGAAATTAAGACGCGCAGATGGGGCACGAGCTGTAACCCGTTCGGCCATAGTACGTAATATGGTCGACTGTGAAAAATCATGGGAGGCGGTCCAAATCTTCTGCTGCATGGTGATGTCGCAAAAGGAGGCGACTGAGAGAGAACAGGAGGATTCAGCACCCGTGGCTTCGATTCGTTGCCGTAGAGCATAGGACTATCACCAGTCCCTTCCGCCCTAACAGCGGCCATGAATGATAAGATTCAGGGGTACTTACCGTCAAACAACAGTCGAGACATGGCACTGTGTGAGGATTTCTGCACGAGCGTGTAATTGTTTTTTCGCTGGAAAGTCAACAACCTTCCCTATGTAGGAGAAGCTCTATAAGAGCCACCGCCGTCAAGACCATCGGATGTGTCTTCGGTTCCCGAGGTCCTGACATACGGCGTCAAGATGGAACAAATATAAGCTTTTTTAAAAAGGTTTTTAAATACAAGCTTTTGAGATCCTGGATATCATGTAGCAGCAGAGTGCTAGCCAAGACAAGTAAAACGAGCCCAAACACGAGGGCTCTGTCTTGTTTAGTACAGGATTTCGTATAGCCATCTTCCGACTCAATCATCAGATCAGCTCCATGGTACCATATTATTGCATAGCCACGCGATATAAATATGCGTGCAAAATTTCAGCTCAATCGGAAATCGACAAGTTGGTCAAATTTAACTTGCAAGACTTCACCCGAAATTACATACATACATCCATTGCAAGTTAAATAAAAGCTTGTAAAAAATTTTAATTGCAGGAGTTCAGCAGACAGGCAGGCGGCCCATTTGATGGAAAACGGTTACCATCGCCTATGGACATTTGCAACACCAAAGATGCTACAAATGCGCTGCTGCTCTCTCTTAAGGGACACTGGAACCTGGTCACTAATGCCAGAACACAACTCAAGGTTGTTATGGCGACATACTTTAGATCAGGGGTGGTAGCCGTCCAGTCGGGCAAATGCCCTACCACCTGGCACAAAAAAAGGTACTGTAACACGTCTAGATAAAATTAATAACGTAATAATATATGTAAAGGGTAGCTTCATAGACGTTCCCATCAGGGATAAAACTACAGAAAATCGCCTTAAAAGACAAACTAAAGAACATGTAGTACAAATTGCCCTAGACCATTATCCGTGCAGAAGCAGAGAAAGAATACAATTTCTTGAGGCCGGACGGCCTGTCGTAAGAGGCGACTAAACAATGTCTACCACCCTTGATCTAGAGTATGCCGCCATAACAACCTTCAGCTACGTTCCGGCATTAGTGGCCAGGTTCCAGTCTCCCTTTAGAGGACAGCGGCACAATTGTTGCACCTTTGGTGTTACAAATATCCATAGGCGATGGTAACTTCTTTCCACCAGTGCGCCGTTTGCGTGTCGGCTGAATTTATGCAATAAAAAAACATACCAGAATGAAAGAAAACTAAAGATCGCCTGCCATTGACTCAGAGGTCGAATATTGAGAGAGACCTTCAGATAGCCCAATTGCCCGAACCGACAACCCAAGACCGTATATCTTGGCGCCGGAAAGTGAGTGGAGACGCAATCAGGCAATCTCCGCGGATAGGGGGTTATGTTGGTCAATGTATGGCCATCCCTTATTCCCCAATTAAGAACTGGTGCCCGGGAAATATAGAACCTTGCACTTACCTCGCAGTCAGCCACCAGCCCACGACAGCGCTGGTTCAGGGTTCTGCCGTTGCTTTCTCACGTGGCGATAAAGGTGGCAAAGTCCTTCTACACGAGCCGCGGGGCGCAAGGGACGCAGATACACTGATCACTTAAGTTTATTTATGGTTGAGGCGAATGTCCTAGTAATTAACTACCGGACGCGGAAATCTTCGATAGCTAATATGTGTATTTATGTGGATGCGATACTAGGACAAGTGCGTCGCGGTAGCGTGGCGTTTGGCAACGTACTGAACTCACGCTGCGAGCGAGCGGCGGCAACATGCGGGGTTGCAAGACGCTATAAACCTAAGACACAATTGGTAATTGGGAAATAAGTGGCGCCAACATCATGTTTCTTTTTAAGGTTAATAATTAATTTTATGTACCCTCTTATTTTTAAGATACAATCGGTCATTTCCTTAATCCAATAATAATGTTATATTTTTATTTATCCTGTGATTAGCGCCTGTTTTTTATAGAGTAGTTGTCTATAATTTACTATAATTTTATGTAACAACATTCATCCCTAACAGATGTGGTAATCGTGTAGATTACAATTCAAAATCTCTCAACTGCAGGAATCCGTGCAGGAACGGAGAAAGAATACAATTTCCTGCGGCCGGGCGGCCTGTCGTAAGAGGCGACTAAACAACCCACAGCCAGGTGGTAGGGCATTTGTCCGACTGGATGGCTACCACCCCTGGTCTAGAGCATGCCGCCATAACAACTTTGAGTTGTGTTCCGTCATTAGTGACCAGGTTCCAGTCTCCCTTAAGAGAGCAGCAGCGCATTTGTACCACCTTTGGTGTTGCAAATGTCCATAGGCGATGGTAACCGCTTTCCATCCAGTGGGCCGTCTGCCTGTCTGCTGAACTCCTGCAATAAAAACTAAAAAAAAAAAAAAAACTGCATATAGACAAACTGCATTACACGTTGTTTTCATGTTGGCAGATTCTTTAACTGTGTTTACATGTAAAACTTTAAATATAACATCTGACACAAAATATTATCTAAAATTTCCAAACGACAATGTATTAAATTCTTGTCATTCGTGACTCTTTTAATTGAAATAGTTTATCAATGACTTGAATCCGGTTGTCCCAATTTGCTAAATTTCTTATACCGTAAAATTATTGGAGGGATGGCGAGGTGTTCTAAAAATGTTTGTAGAATATGCAGAGTGAGTAGATGAAATATGCTTTAACCGTAAGGTTCTCTGATTATAAGTATTGTGACCAGTTGCTGTTCTTTTATTACCATAAACCCTTCTGAGTCCTTGCAAGTATTACAAATAATTTCCATTGGATACATTGCTACTATTATTATTATCAAGATGATTGTATAAAACGAGGTAAGCACCAGCCCTCTGATCACTCGAAGAGTCAATGAGTCTTCGATAAATTTTGGTAGAGGCTCATGGCTTCAGGACCCCACGGTCAAAGCGTCTCGACAGCAAACGGCACAAACATATAACTCTCACTGAGGGTTGCATATTTTCGCCGCTTGAATGATTCGGCTGTTTCCGCCGCTGAACCGGCTGATTTAGACGTCATTCCAGGGAATTAGAGTCATTAATTTTTATAAAATTAATAATGTTTATTGTAAATTAGAATTTTATAATGGTTATTGCTAATAGTGTGTAAGAATAAGCCTAAATGGCACTCTGTTGTTCGTGCCTACCCCGCGAGGGAACTGGCGTGAAGTTATGTATGTATGTATAATGGTTATTATGACTACGTATTTATATTTCAGACACAAATGTTTTTTGTTAATGAATTAATATAATACATACATACATAACTTCACGCCAATTCCCTTGCGGGGTAGGCACGAACAACAGAGCGATATTCAGGCTTATTTTTACACACCTCACTTGCTTCTTTGACATTCATTAATATAATAAAATATAATAATAATACTACTAAAGCTTCGGTGAACCTGCAGCCCACCTCTCTACACCCCTTAGCCACTCACACTCATGTTGCCCCTGCCTTCTATTGCATTTTTTGGGGCTCATGCAGGGAGTGGCGAGTCACCGTCTGCCCATTTTTCCATGTTCTTCAAACATTGCGACGGGCAGACGCCATAGTCCCCATATTCCCAGACCCCTAGTACCACTAGCAGTTCACCTCAATAGCCCGGTACTTTTTGTCCTCATTTCCCACAATAGTCCTACACTGACCGGGGCTTGTCCTTGGGTGCATTACTATATGGTGTAGATAGGGATAATCGCCGGTCAGTGTTACGCCACATTTACATTAAATTTGTCAAGGGGCCTCTACGTGTTGACCTTCTCATGGCCCCACGCAAGCTCTCCAAAAGTCCGGGCCATTTTTATGGCCCGTGGTTTACAAAAAAAATCTACTAACCACAGAAAATGAAGTGCATACTATACAAGTTTACAAAAATGCTAAAAATCATTTGACGCTTTTTAGTCGCGTAGCCTCCGTCTATTAAATACTTTTATCCGTCCGAGACCTACGTAATCATTTTCCCATCTACTCCCAAACAGACACACCTTATTTAGTATTCCGTATTTGTTTTATTAATTAAAGAGCTCGCCTTGAAATTCTCTTTTGGGGTGCGGCATAATCTTATTTTTTAATTAACAAGCCTAATCGGGCCACGTAACCTAATTTGATTCGACTCTGCCACTCCTCAAGGGATGTTGGCGTGAACATAATTCGAGGTAATTATTAATTTAGGCGTTTAATCTGTTATAAGCGAATTTATGCTGATTTATTTCGACTAGTGGTCGCCCAGAGGTCGAAATTCAACCATAATTAATTTAAATTATAAGTTTGAACATTATTAAGGTTCTGTTGTCAAAGACTATACTTCTATAATCACAGATTTCGCCAAGGCTACACTGCTAATTTAATTTAAACAAAAGAGTATATATGCGTGTGTGTGTCAAATACATGGTAGTTATTGTGTGTAATGATTTTTTATTTAATGTATTTATTATGCATAATTAAAAAAAAATATTAGCATTCTGCACTCCTTCTCTATATAAACTACTAGCTTCTGCTCGAGACTTCGCCCGCGTGGAATAGTAAAAAAAATATAAATTAATAAAACTCCCCGATTTTGAAACATTCTTCATTGGTGCTCCGCTCCTATTGGTCTTAGGGTGATGATATATAGCCAATAGCCTTCCTCGATAAATGGGCTATCTAACACTGAATAATTTTTCAAATCAGACCTGTAGTTCCTGAGATTAACGCGTTCAAGCAAACAAAAAAACTCTTCAGGTTATTAATATAAGTGTGCGAAATTTTATACTCATCCGTCCACGCAATTTTTGTAAAAAGGGGTACAAAGTTTTTGCTTTGCGTATTAATATAATGATTAGGGTTTTTTATTGCTGAAGCACAGCAGACAGGCTGACGGCCCAACTGGTAAGTGGTTACCATCGGTAATGGACATTAGCAATACCAGAGGTGCTGCCAGTGTGCCGCTGGCCTTGAAGGAGAAGAGACTGGAACCTTGTCACTCATACCGGAACACAACTTAAGGTTGTTATGGCGGCATACTCTATATTAGGGGTGGTAGCCATACAGTCGGGCAGATGCCTAACCTGCCCATGGGTTGTTTTGTCGCCTCTTACGACAGGCCTCCCCAACGCAGGAATTTGTATTCTTTTTCTTTTCTTGTTATTGGGAATCTGGTAAACAGGTACACTACCCAGCTCATGGAAAGTGGTTACCGTCGCCTATAGACGTATACAACACTAGGGCCCCAATTATGCTATCTCAATATCTTGGTGAAGATATTCAAAGTACTATTCCATTGTACAGTGGTGGTATGAAAATGTTCGCCAATTTTCAAATTAATTCATTTAACGTTCCGCGAGCACATGTTACCTTTTCAAACTAAATCACAGAATAGACAGTTTCACAGTAAATTATGTTTAACTATTTGACAAATACTTAGATCAATGTTGTTTAATTTTATATCTTGTCTAAGATTTTTTGACATGTAAAACCCTTCCCTTAAGAGAGCAGCAGCGCATTTGTAGCAACTTTGGTGTTGCAAATGTCCATAGGCGATGGTAACCGCTTTCCATCAAGTGGGCCGTCTGCCTGTCTGCTGATCTCCTGCAATAAAAAAAAATAAAAAAAAATTGGTTTTAATATTTATGTCAAGCGTAGTGATTATATCCTCTTTGTTTCTTATTGTTAATCACAGCGTCAGTTATTGTTACCGTTGCAATTTAATTATTTCACGTTTCTATATTTTATTAACGTAACATTGATTAAAATGCTGGCTGTGACGGGTCGTTGCAGGAATAAACAACATTTTCAAAATATGTAATTTCGTATATAATATTTACATAGCCGAAAGTAACAATATCAAATATATATTAGGATTTAAAGGGATTAAAATACGTACATTTTCGTGACAAGTTTTCTCTGTCTCTCATGTGACATAACAGTTGTCAATTATAAACTTTAAATCTTGCCTGCCAGGCAGTAGGCGAAAAGGTTTGTTTCGCCACAGCTGTATTGTTCTTGTACTCGTGCAAGTAAAGATCGACTTTAAGGTGACGACAATTTTCATTCCGCGACTGTACATTGATAGTGTCCGATAATTCGTACTGTACTAAATTCAGAATATAATCTTGATATCCATGCATTGAATAATTGTTAGAGCAAATAAATAAATTATATTTTGAACCGACTTCCAAAGGAGTATATTCTCAATTCGACTGTATTTTGTTTGTATGTTTGTTAAGCGATTTCTCTGTAAATTGTGTACCGATTTTCATATTTCTTTTATTCAAAAGAGCTGAGGTGAGCTGAATTGGTCTTAATGTCACTAAGTCAGGATCTGATGAGTGCATCCTAGGAAAATTAGGAGCAAATTTTAAACATTGACAGATATTTTTTAGGGTTTTTATGGATATCGTGGCGACCGATTGTGGAACGATCTAGTGAAGGGTTATGTGCAAAAATAAGTACGAAAGTGTTGATTTTAACCGATTTATTATAGTTTAAAAAATAACATAAAGACAGAGCACAAGTAATGTTCAGAGAGCACGGAAACCAAAAAGGAAGTAAGAAAACAATGTTGCCACTATGATGACCAAAACCAACATCTAGTTGGTTTCAGAAAAATATAGAAGATTCCAGAAGAAAAAGACAAGGACAGATACATTTTAGAAAGGGATAGATGATGAACAAAAGAATAACGAAATGAAGAGCGAAATTCTAGAATAGAAGGTTCAGGAAGGAAAAGACAGAGATACAGATGTCCAGAAAGGGACAGACAGTAAATATCTTATATATAAAAATGAATCTTAGAAATGTATGTACGCACATAACTTGAGAACGACTTTACCGATTTTGATAAAACTTTTTGTGTGTGTTTGGGTGGGTCCCCGGATGTTTTAGATTCACAATTGGAACCAGTAGGTGGCACTAGAATCGGGCCCTAGATTTATATTTTTTCAAGGCAGGACAACATCTGCCGGGACAGCTAGTAAAATATAAAGAAAAGAAGATCGAAATTTTGGTTCCTAGAAGATTCTTCCGGGTAGCAGCGTAGGGCGCACCTACGGAGTAGTTCAGTTGAAGACAGCAAAGCGACAAGTGCGATACGAGAGAGCCGTAGCAGAAGTTTATTAGAAGATATTAGAGAGTTGGAAGAAGAGTTAAATAGAAGACAGTGACGAGTTTAGTGGGCAATTCAGTGAAGGAGTACTTTAGCGTAGTTTAAGAGGAGATCCAGAAGCGAGCTACACGCGATAATTCAGAGGTGAGCACCGCAGCAGCAAGAGGTGGTGAACGCAATATCGGCGACGGTATTTTATCCCTGCAGGAACGGAGAAAGAATACGATTTCCTGTGGCCGGGCGGCCTGTCGTAAGAGGCGACCAAACAACCCACAGCCAGGTGGTAGGGCATTTGCCCAACTGGATGGCTAACACCCCTGGTCTAAAGTATGACGCCATAACAACCTTGGTAGCACCTTTGGTGTTGTAAATGTCCATAGGCGATGGTAACCGCTTTCCATCCAGAGGGCCGTCTGCCTGTCTGCTGAACTCCTGCAATAAAAAAAAATTGTGAGTGAGATATCTCATCGTTGAGGAAGAGCGTCGTTAGTTGCGCGTGAAGGGGCAACCCGGCAGAGAAGAATCACGTACGGCTGTGAAGTCAATAAAAGCATTTAGTTGAAAAAAACTGGTGTTTCCTTCCAATCCCAAGTGCGTACTGTTACAACCTTATGCGGTAAGCACTTATTGCTGAGTCGAACAGTTCATTAACATCGGTTTCCAAAATGTCGATCAGCACTAATTGCCTATAAATCTTTTTCCAAATTCACAGAGTTCTCTTGGTTATTAGCCACAGCTTTACAGCTACGGACCTGGCTTATGCCTGCCGGCTGGATTGCCTGAACTAATACCATATCGGTCCGGTAGACCTTTGAGGTCCCGTATATTGAGACTCCAAGTCACCTATTACTTGTAATAGTGAAATAAAAAGGGTCCTAAAAGGCAAAAGGTGTTTTTTTTTTAAACATATAAGTGCCCGGGAATAACAGTACCTTCGCTCGCACGTAACAATATATTAAAAAATACCCGTGTCATCGTTTGCAACGCTGCGGCATATCCTTCAACCGTTTATGGTGACAGCATTATTACTCGAACCATAGCCAAAAAGTAAAATAAATAATGACTTGTACATGATTGGCGAAAAATTTAGTAAACACATTACGGTGGATGTAGACACAGGAATGGAGGATATCCAAAAATGAGACGTTTTTTCCGTATAAATTTCGTATAATTCGTTTTTTACAGACTCGTTACGCTGGTAAATTTTTAAACGTATATTAATGAAGTAATCAAGTATGAAGCGACTTGAAGTTCGCAAGTGACGTTTAATCTGTCACTGCTAATGTGACGTTTACGTATGGGAAATGTCGTGATTGTCGATGGCAACTATCCACAAGGCCAAAGGTCTTGGAGCCAGTACCGAAATTGGCGTATTGTGTCTGAATAGTGGGGGAGGCCCTAGTTGCCTATTTTCGTAAGAACGCAACATATCTTTATAGGGTTAGATATACATACATATTATCACGCCTGTTTCGCATATGATGAAAGAATGACTAAACAAATATATAATGCAAAAGTGGATGGATGCAGAAGTCGTGGAAGGCCACGACACACCTTCCATGATCAAATTGATCGTGTACTAGCAGAAGGTGATGTCAGGAGCCTTAAGAACAGACGAGCGTGCATGACAAGAGTTATGAATGTGAAAGAAGCAAGTGAGGTGTGTAAGAATAAGCCTAAATGGCGCTCTGTTGTACGTGCCTACCCCGCAAGGGAACTGGCGTGAAGTTATGTATGTATGTATGTATGTATGTAAAAAAAGATAAAAGAACCATTACAAACCTGTCATATACGAATCTTTGATAAATATTGTCGAATTCTGAAAAACCTATTTTTGATTCAAATTCCGTTAGACATTCTTGGTAAACTTTAAAAACTACTTACTACTCGTTAGAAACTTAGTATTATTATATCCGTAGTTAGTAATTTTTACTGGATTTTAGACTTAAAACGCTGTTAAAATTAAAATGACATTGACAAATTCACTTTCTTTAATATTTAGTGACCTTGACTACAGATAATATTGCTAGAAGGCAAAAAAAATGTTAATGTTCTAGACATTATGACCAAGCTGTACTTTAGGCAACGTGTGATTTACTTCACGTTTAATTAATAAAACAAAATCTTGTAGAAGAAAATTTGCTTAATTCTTGAAAATAATCCAAAAACCTCTTGGTTTTATATTAAAGTAGTCCAAACTTCCAAAGTGAACTGGTAGGTTTCACACAATGGTAATCTCAATACAGTTATTCTCGTGATGGTTTCCATTACCATATAAATGGATCTGTTGGTTTATATATAATCAAATTTCTACAATATTCTTGTTACATCCATAAATATGTATTCAGGCGTTATACAAAATTAATTGCGTCTAAACTTCAGAAATTTCCAAAGTTTATGATGATAAACAACAGTTTCTTGGAGAACAATTCATTATTTAGACATTTATAAGTCTATCCAAAGACATAACAAGCGTTGAAAATAATAATTAATGCTCTAATTCCTTTAAAAGTAATCTTAAACCGCGCTAAGCTTTCGCAAAATGGCGGTTGTAATTTGACAAGATGGCGCGTGATATGACAACAAACATGGCGGGCGTTAATGACGCTACATTTATGTACTGATAAAATTTCGAGCCATTCATTATATTACGTGAAGGGTTACCCATATCTTCTTACATGTTGTATGATAAAATTTTGGCTTTAAGTTCATTAAGGTATATAAACATATTTGCTACTAAATGTTGCACGCGGCTTCTCTTGCATAGATCAAAAATAGTCATAGTTAAAGTAGTCACAAAATCTCAAAAAGGCACCCCTTTTAGACCACCTTAAGGGTAGAGTTTCCATTTATTTCTAACCAGAAACAGGTGTATAAAATTTCGCACTTATTAATTTGAAAATTACGGATTTTCGTAAAAACTTTCACCCCTTTAGGGGTTGATTTCGAAATACGTCGATAGTCGTGTACATTTGTTGGAAACCAAAAGCAGATAAATATGTTTGTGTGCGACTGAAAAACATATTACACCACTGCGTTTTGAAGGTGCGCGACAAATATGTTTCAAAACTGGTTTATTACAGAAAGTTTATTCTAAGAAGGTTTATTGCATTTCCGCCTGACGTCAGGTGCAATGTCAGTCAAACGCGAACCTATTCAATATAAAAAGAAAGCTTATTTAAAGAATGTTTATTACTAAAAACCGTTTATTTAAATTAATTAACCGTTTATTCATTATAAAGAAAAGCTCCCATGTTATAACCGGTTCACCGTTTTCATAGTTTCCAAGCCCTGCTAAGTTGATGATTGCCGTGAATGCAGAATACAGTCTTAAAAAAATCCTGATCAGGGGTTGAAAACCGGTAAAAAACGTCCAATCGGTTACTATGAAAGTATTTAACACCTTTTCCTTTCGCTTTAGTTCTAAGCTTAATCAAACGGTTTTTGGTAACAAAAGTTCGGTAAATAGGTTTTCTTGAATAAACCAACTTCGAACAGTTTATGCCGCACTCTTTCAAAGCACAGCCATGTGATATAGCAAGTTTTTGGTCTCACACAAACTCATGTTTTTTTTAAGAAACAATTGGCATGTAGAGGAAATAATACTCGCGGAATAAACCGGTTAATGAAGATTTACATAACATTATTTTATATCATATAAAATAATGTTATGTAAATCTTCTATCTTTGGTCCTCGCAAGTCTAAAACATGCTGCTGATTCTATATATAGATGATATATCTTATTTTTGTATAGTATATAAAGTATATTATTATTTATTTATTTCCTTTTTACTTATTCTTGGAATGTTTCTTATTATTTATTGTCTTCACCGCCACTGTTGTTTTAATATTTTCCTTAGTTTAGGGGGTTGCCTGGAAGAGATCGCTTTAAGCGATAAGGCCGCCCTTTGTTCAACATTTATTGTACTTAGTTTTAAGAACGTAGTTTTAATTTTTGGTGAACAATAAAGTGTTTTCATTCATTCATTATTTTAAGGTTAGAATTGGTTGATTAAACCGGTTATCACCGATTAAAAGTGATTAATTTAAACCGGTTCCAAGCCTTGCTCATGATAATAACCAGTGACACCCAATAGACACTGGAATAATCAAAGAATCCCTTCTTACCTTTAGACATTGGGGCTAAAAAACTAATAATACGTATTTTTCCTCTTTATAACACGATCTTCACACTTCAGTTCGCGTACAAAGGATATTCAAGCTTTATTTGATTTAGATGATTGACGACGACTGCACACGTACAACTGAGAATTTTTTATATATTGTAGAATTTTATTCGTATTTTTTTAAATGTACCCTCGTTTATCATAAAATTCTTTCACGTGACATTATTCTTAGACATATCTATGATTATGATCCTTAAAGGTCATTGTTTACAGTCATCTAGCATCCGAACAGCACCAGCCTTGTAAGCTGTCCACGCGGTCTACGAATGGTCCATTCGGTGACTAAATGCTGCTCGGAGTGATTTTTTTCATTTTTATTTAATAACTAGCTGACCCGGATAACTTCGTACCGCCTCAGAATCAATAAATAAAAAAGCTGAATGATAATTACAGAATGTTTCAACTTTAATAAAAAATGTGGTCAAAACTTAACCGGAACGTACATCAAACGTTTGTCATTCAAAAGCAAAAAATGAAAAAAAACTTCACTTTTAAATTTAATTTGATTTCTGAACGACTTTTAAATTTAATTGATTTCTAAACGACGGGACGAACATGAAATGTTTCACAGGCAGGAATAGTTTCTAAGGGAAAGCGAAATTGTTGTTTTTACTATATTCCAAGCATTTTTTTCATATTTACTCACCTTTTAAACCTTCCCTGGACTTCCAAAAATAATTCAGAACCAAAATCAGCCAAATCAGTCCAGCCGTTCTCGAGTTTTAGCGAGACTAACAAACAGCAATTGATTTATATATATATATATATGTGTGTGTGTGTGGTGTGTGTATGTGTGTGCGTGTGTGTGTGTGTGTGTGTGTGTGTGTGTGTGTGTGTATATATGTAAGTAGCGACCAGGCACGGTTTCACTCGGGCTCTGTCCGGCTCCCGTGGTATATAGATAGCGTCATGTTATACACTCCCTGTTAATGTAGCTTTCTAATAGTAAAATAATTTTTAAAATCGGTTTAGTAGATCCAGAGATTACCCCCTACAACGTCACAAATTTCACCTCTTTATAATATTAGTATAGACTAGCGGCCCGCCCCAGCTTCGCATGGGTATCTAAAAAGACTTTTTTGTTGAGTTTAATAACCTACTAAGCGAATTGAAAATATTTTCAAGCTAAAATTATTCAATTCCGCACACGACCGTTGCGTAGGGAGCCGTCCGTGCGAGTGAGCCGCGCGGCACTTCACTGACGTTGACCCTTGAATGTCTGATAAGCGACAAGAACCCCTTGCCATGGACTAGACCGGAATAAAAAGCCACTTTCCATCAGGTGGAACTTAGGCCTTCCAGTTCTACTTCAGCCATATAAAAATTAGTTTCTTGTTCCCTTTATATTATGGAATACCTGAAGCCGCGGCTTTGAATACAGTAAATCTATCTCTTAACTACTGCGCCAACTTGCAAACGTGTAAACATCATTACAAGAGATTGCCAACTGTATTATTAAATGAGGTGTGGTTTCACTGCTAGCGTAGAAATCTGCAAGTATAAACACAGAGTCGTCTTATATGAAAAGGGATTATAACGTTTCTTTTTATCTCATCCTCGTTGCCAATTTAATGAAACAAATTCATTAAAAGTTTTATTCTATGTTCTGCTGGAGAGCATATTTTGAAGGTCATACATGATTATAAATTAAAAATGAAATCTACTTCTAATTATATGTACAGCGCTTCGCAACGTATTACGTACAAGTAATTTCTTGGCAAGTTACTAAGGGTAACTAACACAAGTCTATATTTCATATTAATTAGAAAAGTAAACAGTTGATATACATTTTTTAAGTTTTAGAATTGGGGAAACTAAACTTTTTTAATAAAATATACTGCAATAAATGTATAAATATAACTTTTTTATATATAATGTATATGTTTTTCAAACAACATGTTTTGCAAAACTGTGTCTGAAAGGAAACTGTAACTACGTCCCTTCAAAGATAACAAAAATTTCATTTAAAAAAAATTAAACTATTCGGAATGTTTCAATTTTCGTATTTGGCACGTGTGTGTAAAATGATTAAAAAAATTAGTTATATAAATAAAAAATGGCAGTTTGGTATCAAAAGAGGCCGCTGAAAGGTAGACAAAAGAATACGACCACAGGTAGTAGGTATACTTATATTACCATTTTAAAATCGAATTAAATACACTGTTATACTCCCCTTTCAAGCTTTCATCGAAAAAAGTCGTTTATTTACAAATAATTACTGCATAAACAGTAACTTGCTGATAACCTAAATTTATGATACCTAATATATTATATTTATAGGAGATATTATGAAGCTACTGTTGTTGTAATTACTCGTATAATCTCTATAAATATTATAAACGCGAAAGTTTGTAAGAATGTATGGATGTATGTTTGTTACTCTTTCACGCAAAAACTGCTGAATGGATTTTGATGAAACTACTAATATAGCTTACACATAAGAAAATTTATAAATATATAGTGTGAATTATCCAAAATATAACTATTTACCATCACCACGCGGGTGAAACCGCGGGGCACAGCTAGTAATGTTATAATTTAATAGATTTTGTTAGATATCACGAAACCATAGCTATTTTAAGGCAGATGTTTATTGATCTGTTGCAGTAGATAACAAATTTAGTTAATGAATACGATACTTTTATATTTATTAAACGTTTTGGTGGTATTTGTAACAGGTATTAACAACTTGCTAGATGTTAGATTGCGAATATTCTATTGACGGTACTTTCATTAAATTGATAATATTTAAGCGGTGCATGAAGCCAGACAACAGTTGTTCTACCATTTACCAGGCGCTACGATCTTCAGAAAACTGAGTAAATGTTACAATTGTTTTTTTATATAAAGGTTTATATAATTGTTTGTGTGTTTAAATGTCTAGAATGTTGAGATGATATAAAGACTTTGGAAAAGTGAGTTGTTGAAGTTGCGAGAAACGGGGTGACTGTAAGGGAAAATTGGAGGTCACTGAGCCAGTATGGGCCCCATTCTTTATGGCATCTTGGTAAATATATCTTAATCAAATTGTTGCCATCAAAAGATGAATACAGGTGTTCTTTCTTGTTTCTGTGTTTTTTTCATGTAAGTATAGGTTTGCGTTTGACCACTGTCTCATCTGATGTTGAGTGATGACGCAGTCTAGGATGGAACACACTTACCAAGAAGATACCTGTGCACTCGAGACTTGAAGACTTCAAGATTGTATTTGTCAGGAAAAACAGACTCCGGTAAATTATTCCACTCTTCGGCAGTGCGCACCAGAAAACGATATACGAGTATGTGTTTATTGATTTATTATGCAGTTTCGAAGACGCTTACAAAACAAAACGCTAAATCTCGAACTACACCTTACAAATTTACCCTTCAATGAGTATTTGCTTGTTTTGCATGTAATCAACAGTTAACTTTCAGTTTGTTTGTTTGTCATTAAATCAACAGATTTTATCGAAACAAATCAATTGTTAAACGAGCTTACATAATAATTTAATAATTGAAAATACAAAATACATGGAAATGGCAGAACCATAGATTACAACCATGCTGGAAATATTTTCTTGATTACAGGGGCCCAATTCGGCTATTTCAATAACATGGCGTTGCGAAGATACCTAAAGGGCGATTTCAGTCAAAAATTCGTATTCTACTAAGTCCACGATGTCTTCTCGATATCGACGCGGGGGAATAATAGTAGAAAATAAATGGTAAACATTTATTTCGCGACTTTAAACTTATAAATATTTATAAAGACAGAGTAGCGTGCCACGTGCCTATTGGAGTTGACACATCGGTTATCTCAATGTGCAGGTTGCATCACTATGTTTTTCTTCACCGTTGTTAGCACGTGGTAATTTTAACAATATGCACATTAGGTCGGAAAACTGCCTAGACGGTGCATGCGTTCCGGCCAGGATCGAACCCGCGCCCTTTGAGTTTGGGACGCGCACGTTAGCCATTACGCTACAACGACTGTCAGTGGCAATAACGAGTCTTTTTTGTCACACACGGGCGGTTAAATGATTAAAACCTAGCTGATCCGGCAAACTTCGTACCACCTCAGAATCAATAAATAAAAAAACGTTGATTTCTGAACGACGGGACGAACATCAAACGTTTGAAATTCAAAACCAAAAAATGAAAAAATGACTTCAGCAGACCAGCAGACGGCCCACTTGATGGAAAGCGGTTACCATCGCCTATGGACATTTGTAACACTAAAGGTGCTACAAATGCGCTGCTGCTCTCTTAAGGGAGACTGAAACCTGGTCACTAATCTCGGAACACAACTCAAGGTTGTTATAGCGACATAATTTAGACCATGGGTGGTAGCCATCCAGTCGGGCAAATGCCCTACCACCTGGCTGTGGGTTGTTTTGTCGCCTCTTACGACAGGCCGCAGGAAATTGTATTCTTTATCCGTTCCTGCACGGATGGTGGATGGACGGTTTAATTAAAGTGTTATGAATGAAACAAATTTAATACATTACTGTTTGGAAATTCGAGATAATATTATATACAAGATATTATATAAAACATTGTACTTAAAGTTTTACATGTAATAAAATAAACTGAACACAGTAAAAATCTATCACGTCTGCCAACATGAAAACAAAATATAGTGAAAATCGTCTATATACAACTGAAAGATTTTGATTTTAATCTGAACCCATCACTACATATTAGAGACAAACGGAGTTCTTGGCGGGAACTGAAAGGAGATGCTGTGCTGTGCAGTTTTATTTTGTAAAAATGTTTAAAATTACTCTGAAATGAACAATAGTTGTAGGATATTGATAGTTTTTGAGTAGTAATTATGTGTTTTGTGAGAAATGTGAACTGTGTAGTCAAATGTGGCCTTTTGAGTTGTCACAAGAACTCCGTTGAATGGAACTAGCTGATTACCTACAGTTCAGCTGTGCTACACATAGGCTTAAGAAAATGAAGAAACTTTATTGTAAACTAAGATCTGGCTTAAAGGCCTAGCTGCCAAGCCACAAACTTAAATAAATAAATTAGAGACAAACACTTCTAAATAAAATTATGCAAAATTATAGAGAAGTACTTACTCTATACAAAACAGGCACTAATCACCGAATAAATAAAAATATAACACTATTATTCTATTATTAAGGAAATGGCCGATTGTATCGTTTAGAAATAAGAGGGTACATAATAAAATTAATTATTACCTTTAAATGGAAACATGACAAGAACGACTATGCTACTAAATAACTGTAACACTATCCCTGATGGATAATGGTTACCTTCATTCATTGACGTCTGCAACACCAGGGGCGTTGCCAACGCATTTTTTGTAAACTTTTTGATTGAATCCCTATTTTTTTTTATTGCAGGAGTTCAGCAGACAGGCAGATGGCCCACTTGATGGAAAGTGGTTACCATCGCCTATGGACATTTGCAACATCAAAGGTACTCCAAATGCGCTGCTCCTCTCTTAAGGGAGACTGGAACCTGGTCAGTAGTCTAGTCACTAATGCCGGAACACAACTCAAGGTTGTTATGGCGACACACTTTAGACCAGGGGTGGTAGCCATCCAGCCGGGCAAATGCCCTACCACCTGGCTGTGGGTTGTTTTGTCGCCTCTTACGACAGGCCGCCCGGCCGCAGGAAATTTTATTCTTTCTCCGTTCCTGCACGGATAAAATCCCCTCTAATTGAGGCAGTATGACAGTAACATATTTGTTACATAATTACATTGCATACATTAAATTACCGTTTTACCTTTTACAGGATAAAAGATAATTTGGCACATACAGAGCGCTATTGGAAAATTCGTTTAAGTAAAAATAATGTACGCACGCAATTTCCGTTGTGTGTTTTTACCTGTAATATTTTCCTGGTGTTTTTTTTTATCAATAGTACATGTGCGGAATATTTGATTTATATGTGACTAGCTGTGCCCGTGACTTCGTCCGCGTGGATTTTGTTTCGCGGAGCCCTAAAATAAAATAGTCTAAATTTTTCCTTATAGCATCGGCTATCGGCCATTGAAAGTCCCGTCAAAATCAGTCCAGCCGTTTCAGAGATTAGCCGGAACATCCAGACAGACATACAATGATCCGAATTATCCCCCATGATTTTTTTCAAATTTACATTTTGATATTACAAACAGACACTTCAATTTTATTTATCTGTATGGATTTGGCTATGTTAACTGCATTTGCTAAATGCTCCGTTAGGCCCAAGCCAGGCAGGGTCGCGGCGTCAACATTCTCTTGGTCCCTTGGCCCTTGCTTCTGACGAGAAGAATAACACCTCGGGTGTTTTAGTTGTACTCCACTTTCATATCGCAATAGTGGGGTGTTCGTAAATAGTTTTTCCTTTTTTTTTTAATTTAATTTTTTATTGAGACTTTTCGTCACCAATGACGATATCAGCCTCATAGGTGATGGCAAATAAATTTTTTTAATATATTAAATAAACTTAAATATAATTTTAAACTTAACTGTAACTAACTCTATTTTTAAATATTTTAATAAGGAACTTAAATAATAATCCAGCCTCCTTGCTCAAAGGGTTGCTTAAAATAATATTTATTCCTCCACTAGTTTTTCCTTCAAAACAAAAAATACAAAATAGTCTGTGCTGAGCCTTAGAGACTTACGCAAACTAAACTAATAGGACCCAATTCTTTCATGTCCGTAATTTGCGAAAATATTCAAAGTACAAATCCATTGGGAGTGTCAAAAATTCATATTCTACTAAATCAACAAGATTCTATCCGTGCAGGAACGGAGAAAGAATACAATTTCCTGCGTTGGGGCGGCCTGTCGTAAGAGGCGACTTAACAACCCACAGCCAGGTGGTAGGGCATTTGCCCGACTGGATGCCTACCACCCCTGGTGTACAGTATGTCGCCATAACAACCTTGAGTTGTGTTCCGGCATTAGTGACCAGGTTCCAGTCTCCCTTAACAGCCATAGGCGATGGTAACCGCTTTCCATCAAGTGGGCCGTCTGCCTGTATGTAGATCTGCAATAAAAAAAAAATGTAGCCAACAGTGCATACTCAGTATAAGACAGACACAATAAAACGAAAGTTTTTATTTATTATAGTTATAATAACTAGGGGTCGCTCGTGGTTGAAATTCGACCATAATAATTAATGTCAAAGACTATACTCCTATAATCACAAATTTCGCCAAGGCTACTCTTAATTTGACTTGAACAATAAACAAAAAGGTATATATATATATATATATATATATATATATATATATATATATATATATATATATATATATATATATATATATATATATATATATATATATATATATATATATATATATATATATATATATATATATATATATATATGCGAATGTGTGTCAAATACATGGTAGTGTGTGTAATGTTATTTTATTGATTTAATGTATTATTTATGTATAATTAAAAAAATATATTAGCATTCGTCGCTTCTTCTCTATATAAATTATAAGTGTGCGAAATTTTATACTCCTCCGTCCGAGCAATTTTCGTAAAAATGGGTACAAAGTTTTTGCTTCACGTATTAATGATTATTAACCTATCACAAAGGTTTTGCCTCGAATAGATCTTTATATTCGCATTCTAACATAATTCAATTAAGGAATAATTTCTATTACCTTTTAACCATTATAACCGGTTTTCTTTGATTTAAGCCAAGAGTGTTGGCAGGAAAACCGTCTCGTATCCTAATCTTTTTAATTATCCACACACTAAGTGATTACGTTTAAAATTATCAGCAACCGTATTTATCCGCAAACCTTATTCCAACACATTAAACACCCTAAACCAGTTACAAACCGGTCAGAAACGGTTCAAACCGCCTTTAACCGGACGAGATGTAAATTCAAAATGGTGTCGTTAAACCCGTTGAAGTGTGAACGCGATAAGTGTGATGCACATTGGATTTGTTCAATTTTATTGTTTTTAGCATAGAAATGCACTTTTGCAAATATCGAGAATTTATGTAAATAGATTTTTTATCTTTTTATTTAACTTCTCATAAAATGGATTCTTGTTTTGTTATCTATGTTTATTTTATTATATTTGAATTGCTATGAAGATTTTGTGATATGTAAGGTTGGCAAAGTTGTTATAGATTGAATATATATATGTTAGTTTAAAAATTGACTTCTTTGAATTAAAAACAGATCTTCGAATAAATACTTTAATTTACACACGTTAGAAAACACCTTAGACTAACACACGCACCCAACTATCCTCTTGCGTTTTTAACTCACGACTCCTAGCTCATCCTTCATTCAATCGTTATCAATCAAGAACACTAACCAAATTACTTTGCCTCGCTTACATATTTCATATTTACTATGGGGTCACCAACAGTTATTTTTACAATATTTCAACTACAATAACCTTACAACTAAAGGACAACACTGCATATTAATATCGTCACTGGTATAATAGCGTAGATATATATGATATTTATAAGTATTAGTCAGTGACGTGGCACATAGAATGTGGTAATACTCGGCAATCACTCAATCGAATTGTATTCGAATAGATGATTCGATATAAGTTGTTACACGAGTATTTTGTTTTAATTTTGAAGTAACAAACTATTTTATTGTTGGTTCGTTTAAAATTTATTTATTTGATTTACTAATTAAATATTACACAAGTAGAATTAGTTTAATTATTATTATTTAACAAAATTGGATCGTTTTGGTCTTACGCCAAAAGGAAGGTTTTCACTGAAAATCAGCGTTGTGTCGGATATAATTCCGGCACAGCAATATTCTGAGTGCAAATGTTTGCTGAAAATGCGGCGTACAAATTCTCAAAATATGCTACGTGTATAATAATGTATAAGAAATATAATTACGTCGTTATTTCTTCAAATAAAGTTTTTCTTTCTTTCAAGCGTTGAGACTTTAAAAAATTGCAAATTATACAAGAAAATCTAATGTATGAAATTTTCAAGTAGAACCAGACACATCTAATAAACTGAGTTTGTTGTGTTCTGAAGCACACAATGTTCTTATTAACAAAATTATGTTATTTGAATAGCTTGTCTCTCGAAACACCCTCACTAAAATTATTTCTCAATTTAAACAAATATTCCCTGTATTCCTCTACTGTACAAAATACGCGTTGTTTGTATGGTTTTGTCTAATTTAAACATACAAAACAACAAACTTTGAGAGATTTCTCATCTAATTACTAGGAAGTAAGGTTTTCTCAGCTTCGTTTGTACGAAGAAATTGAATTTCATACGATCTATGTCCCTCAGAAACTATCCTATTAACAGAGATAATATTATCACTATTATCAAAAATAAATGTACGTGTTACAAATTGCATGATAGTTGGTTCATTTTTAAAATAGTAAGTAGGAAACCGAATAATGAAATAAAAGTCTTTCTACTTATAAAATTGAAACGCTTGAAAACAATTCTTATTTTTGCTTAACTACTACTTAATTATCTTAAAAACAACGTCACTTTTAAATTTCTATAATTATCTACTAGAGTTTTTCCTAGGAAGTAGCTCTGTTTTACTTAACTAACTCTGTTGGCTCAGCGACCCATAATGTATCTTGGCCTCCGAAACGAGAACACGCCATCTGTTTCTATCCTGTGCGATTTCTTGCCAGTTAAGGGCTTGAAGCTCACACAGGTCAGCCTCCACTCTGTCTCTCCACCGGTACTTGGAGCGACCGACCGGACGTCGCCAATCCGATCGTCCCAAATAGGCCCTCTTCACGCTTCGATCCTCTCCCATCCATTCCACGTGATCGAGCCAACGGAGGCGTTGAGATTTTATCTCTCCTATTATGTTAGGCTCGACTACGAGATTTTCAATTTCGACGTTGGTTCGTACCTTCCAGCTGCCATCATCTCTCCTTGTTAGGTCCAAAATCTTACGGAGAATCTTTCTTTTAGCCATTAACAGCTAGTTCTTTTACTTTCAGGTAAGCGTCCAGGCATCGCAACCGTACATCAGGATGGGCCGTATGGTTTTATAAATCCTGATTTTGGTTTTATTTTACTTACATAAATAAAAATTTACCAAAACTTTCAGTAGACAAATTTTACACAACTGATGGTGAAAACCGCTTAAAAATCCGTTGTATGGTTTAGAAGGATTTGGGGATATACGGACAGCCAGACAAATAGACGCGAAAAACGACTTTGTTTTTACACTGTGTAAAAATAAATATTGAATTTATTACTAAGTGAATTGAATCTACACAATGTTTGTGGATATCATGAAAAATTTAAAATTCGAACCATCCATTAAAATCACACGTCCACACCCGACGTTTCAAATATTTTATCACTGAATTTTACCAACCGGTTAAAAGCTCTACCCGGTCAACGTCCGGATGTACAGAGACCGTCATAAAAGAATTTCCGGATATACAGCACCTATATAAAACACACAGATGGCTGGACGAAATGCCCGACGCCTATACGATATATACGGTTTATCTGATAAAACCGGATATAAATACGTACATATATTTTTGTATAGTATTCTGTGCACCAAATCAAAGGTATATATATTATTGCAGTTATGCGTATCTAACAGGTAATATTGGTTGGTTTATGACTTTTAAAATTATAAAAAAATAGATATTGATCCTTATGTTATTAACTTAATTAGTTAGCTAAGCTAACTAACCAGAACTAGTCATGTCTCAATCCATTAATGTGGCTTGGAATCCATTGTGAGAAAACATATAGCAAAAAAATCTGATCTAATGCAAATATTATAATTAGATAGCTAGATATAATACTTTATTGATCACCAAAACACAAATTACAAAAACGTTCAATATGACAATCTTCTTATATATATAAAAATCAATTGCTGTTCGTTAGTCTCGCTAAAACTCTACAACGGTTAGACTGATTTGGCTAATTTTGGTTTTGAATTATTTATGGAAGTCCAAAGAAAGTTTAAATGGTGAGTAAATATGAAAAAATGCTTGGAATATAGTAAAAACAACAATTTCGCTTTCCCTTAGAAACTATTCCTACCTGTCAAACGTTTGATGTTAGTCCCGTCGTTTAGAAATTAATTCAATTTAAAAGTCGTTCAGAAATCAAATTAAATTTAAAACTGATTTTTTATTTTATTTTGAATGTCAAACGTTTGATGTTCGTTCCGGTTAAGTTTTGACCACATTTTTTACTAAAGTTGAAACATTCTCTAATTATCATTCAGCTTTTTTATTTATTTATTCTGAGGCGGTAGGAAGTTTGCCGGGTCAGCTAGTAGTTAATAAAACAACGCTTTAATGATTTTAAGCGCGGTAATTTATTTGATTTTTATTATTCCAACGTTTCGGCTACTTTGCAGTAGCCGTGATCACGGCAGACAAAGATATCAAGTGACATGAGTATTTTTAAAGTTTTATTTAGCCGACCGCCAACTTGTTCATTTTAATTATTTAGTTTTAATTGTGTTCAAGACATAAAATATGCTAAATTAACTTTTGTATATGACAACACTAAATATTAATTTTTATTGGTGACAACATTATAAAATAAATTCTCTTCAACTCAAAATGGCTTCTCATTAATACGTCCCCTAAAAGTTTTTCACTCTAAACAATTGTTTAACAATTGTGTTTAGAATAGAATAGAATATATTTTTTATTTATATTTTATTTCTATGGCGTCACGCATTATTCTAGGTATGAAACGATTCTCTTTCGCGAGGATTTGTGGTTTAAACTGATGTAATGGTTGGGTTTATCCAGCGTGTGTTCACTGATCGGAGACTTTGTAGACCTTGAATGTTTCATTTCAGCAATGTGGTCTTTTACCCGTGTTTTTATGCTCCTCTTTGTTTGCCCAATGTATGACAATCCACACTCACGATCGAGCTTGTAGACACCTACAGAATTGAACTTTCAGTGTTTCAGATTTCTATAGTATAAATATACTAAGTTTCTCTTAAAATACTGTTATGATTAGGATTAAAATGTAGTCAGAAATATATTTGAATTTTAGTGTATACATAGATTTATTTTCACTAGAATGGAAATAATCCAGCGAAAATTTTGCAAATGAGCAACACTGGTATAATTTTATTCGACATTCAAAAGCACTTCTAGCTAAAGCCATAAAACATTCTCATATATCTAACACTGATCTTTTGTAATAACAAAAAAATTGACACAAATAAAATTTTACGTTATATTTAACGCGCTCTCTCACACATTGCACCGCAACCATAAAAAGTGTTGCCCACATAAAAACAGGGTTTACAGTTTCCGCGGCGGCCGGCGAAGTGTTGCCAATAAAAAGCGATAAAAACGGATACAGTTACGGAAAAGGGGTTTGAGCTTGGACCTACCGAGATTGCGGCTTGTGATAGCTGTTTTTATTTAGATAGTAATTTAGTGGTTTCGCTTTAGTGACGTAAGCACCAATTATGCTGAGGGAGATTTTTGATGTAATTTGCATAAACTATACTATAATAAATCTGTCTGCAGCAATCTTATCCGTACAAGAACGGAGAAAAGATACAATTTCCTTCGGCCTGGAGGCCTGTCGTAATAGGGGACAAAACAATCTACTGCCAGGTGGTAGGGTATTTGCCCGTCTGGATGGCTAGCACCCCTGGTCTAAAGTATGCCGCCATAACAACCTTGAGTTGTGTTCCAGCATTAGTGGCCAGGTTCCAGTCTCCCTTCAGAGAGCGGCAGCATATTGGTAGCGCCTTTGGTGTTACAAATGTCTATAGGTGATGGTAACCACGTTCCATCAGGTAGGCCGTCTGCCTATTTCCTGAAGTTATGCAATAAAAGTCAAAACTAAAAAGCGCGCTTTTATAACTAACTGCTACTTGCGAATTCGTCCGTGTGCACTTTTTTCGCGGAACCCTAATTTTAAAAGTAGCTTTAGTTACTCCTTATAACATCAGCTATCTATCTATCTACCAATGAAAGTCCGGCCAAAATAGGTACAGTCGTTTCACAGATTAGCCAGAACAAACAGACAGAGAGACAACAATTTTAAAAATTGACTTTTTGATTATATGTACCGTATATACTTACTTAGTCATTTAGTAAAAAGCTGCTATATTGACATTTCAAACAGACAGTTTAGTTTTATTTATTTGTAGTATGTATATGTATAAATTTCGTTTATTTTTAGTATTTCATGGATTTTTTAAGTTAGTTTAATGTTTATTTAATTAATTTACAAACATGTACGAAAATTAATAATATCGCAATAAAATGTATATGTTGCGGACATAATCACCCCCCTGACCTCTCCCCCGGAAATCCCGTACCCCCACACCCCGCTTACCGCAAATATTTAGCTCGCTCCGTTAGCTGCTAAGCGTCTGCATTTTTGTAGTACCTTAGTAAGCACGGTGCGAGCCGCCGGCATCATCGTTCGGTCAAGTATACACACATTGGTCAGTATATACACACAAGAAGACCAGGAAGATCAAGGACCATTCGGAAGACTACAGCCATCGGACTAAGCTTGTTCTTGCTCGGTCACTGAACGGAGCGATCCGTACTAGTACAATTTGTCAGATGTCCTAATTCGTTCTTTTAGTACAGTTTGGTACACTGAACGAATAAGAATTATATTTTGATTTTCCTTCATACTTTGCAGGCTTAGGAATGTTATTCTAATCAATATTTTAGTGCATTTAGTACAGTTCAGTACACTGAATGAATAGTAAATTATATTTTGATTTTCCTTCATACTTTGCAGGCTTAGGACTGTCATTCTAATCAATACCCGTTTATTTTTTACATAAGTTATTTAGATATTAAAATATCTGTGATGTTTTTTTCTTAATGCATTATATAAGATATCAAAATTTTATAGGTATTTGTCGGGTTATTTTAGAATCAGAATGTAACCATATTGTTGCCGCTCGTTCAGTCAAAGTCAGCCGCGTTCTGTGTTTGTTGTGCGACAGTTCGTAGTATAGTACCAGTGACAAAGAATACATCGCGAATTCAGACTAAGTATTCTATACGATCACGAACGACGAAGTACTAAGTGAACGATGTCCTAAAACGGAGAAGGAATAGTTCGTTCAATTCAGTGTCGGGAATTTATTTCTTTTAGTACATAGTACATGTACTACACAAGCCTACATCGGAGTCGGACTCTCAGCGTGACTACGTGGATCTTGTGGATCGCTAGTGTATTGTGATTAGTGCCACTCGTATTGATCGGTGTAATCGATACAATTAGTGGCATCTATGTTCAGTGTAACATCCGGGGCTACCGCTAAGTTGTGTTGGTCAACCTCGAACGTGCAGTTTGATACAGTAGTGCTGATCGCACCTGTTGCTGTTGTAGCACCTATAAATAAATACAGTCAACTTGCTAAGAGGTGTTTCATTAAGGGCGACCCCTGCGCCCCCACACCCAACAGTATAGGTATATCTGGCATCACTCACAACTTTAATTTAACTACTTAAAGCCTCAACATAATAAAAACTGGCATCAGAAAAACAAAAGCGCGCTTAAATTATTTTTTTTCTTTTTTTTCATATTAATTTATTTGGGACTTTTGCCACATAGGCATGTCAACCCTATCATCTACTAAACATACAATAACTTATATATTAAATTTTAAATAATGAGCTGGCTAACAAACTAGCCTTCTTTGAGTCTGGCTCTGCCAGAAATTCTATAGGAATACCTATATCAAAACGATTCAGTCCCAACTCCCTCATCAGTTGTTCTCTGCAATCTTTATTTTTGCTGCATTCCATTAACAAATGTTGGACATCCTTACGAGTTTCACATAGTAGGCAGTTGGGAAGATCAACTTTGCCCAAGAGCCGCTTAAATTCATGAAATAATAAGAAAGAAAGAAAAAACATCTATTTAGAACTACAGCACAAATAAGAATAAAATACACAATAAAAATAAATAAATGTACAATGTAACATGCAGTAAAAAAAAACAAGCAAATGTAGCTCTAAATAGGTCCTAACTCAGCATGTAGCTGGTTAAGTTAACCAGCGCTGATCTTCCGCTAGGGCCATTCAAGTGACATACATACACAGATAGACACTGAAGCAAAGAAAGAACAAAATGAAAAGAAAGTAAGTATAAAAGAGAAGAAAAAGCAAAAAAAAAGAAATATGTGCACAACAATTGTAAAAAAATGAAATGATAATAAGTAATGTAAGTAAGTAAGTAAGTAAAGTAAGTAATGAAATGATAATAAATGATATAATGATAATAAGTATTTTAATCGATGTGTAAAAGTTGCGAAAATAAATAATTTATAATAATTATTATTATTATAATAATACCTAGAAATATTTATACATTGCGTATAATAAAGAACATCCATAGTAAGCATAAAGTTGCAGGCCTAAGCTTAGTTTGCAGTGTAAAATCAAACCGGGAAATCCTTAGGTAAATTCTGGATTATTAGTAAAAAAGGAAATTATATAAATAGCCCTAATCGTAAAAAACAAATAAAAACCCACATAGCGAGTGACTTAAGGGCATAAGTAGTCAATCCCTTAAATCTGCGGTTCTCAAAGTGGCAAGTTATGCCGCGTATCGTTCGTTCGAGTTCAATCCAATGGGATTGAATGTACTACATACTAGAGAGGGCGTCTATAACTAGTTTTTTTGAACACTCGTTATGGTCCATGGACAAGAACTCGCTTAGTTTGCGCCGGGCTGTTGTCGTTACATTACGTGTTTGAGTGAAAAGTAACTATTGAAAAAATCCTTTTATTTATACTAAGGTACTGTTCAAACCACTCAAGTAACTCAAATAAAAGTCAAGTGGTGACTTTTTAACGGTAAGTTTTTTGTATTCTCGATAAAATATCTTATTTTAAACTATATATATAATAATATATATAAAATAAAGTCGTGTTAATGACACTATTTATAACTCAAGAACGGCTCTACCGATTTGGCTGAAAATTGATAGGGAGGTAGCTTAGGACTAGGAGACGGACATAGGATACTTTTTATCCCGTTGGAACCGGTAGGTAGGGCTGATATCGGGTTCTAGAATCCTCCTAATCACCTGGACCGATTTTGGTGATTTTGTTTTTGTGTGTTTGAGTGGGTCCCCGGATGGCTTAAATCCACAATTGGAACCGGTAGGTGACGCTGGGATCGGATCCAAGCATTTTATTTTTTCAGAGCAGGACAACGTGTGCCGGGGCCGCTAGTTCTTGATAAAACATCTTATTTTAAACTATAATTTCTAAAGCGATAGTGCGCTGCATGTTTTAATAGTTTGGTTGGACTGCATACTTAGTATTTTAGCGCTGCAGCAAATACATGATCAAGTCCACGGCACGCGCCCCCGCTTTTATCAAGTTCGAACTTTTGAAGTGAAACTTCTTTAGAATTGTTGTGTTCAAACCTGATAAAACAAAAAAGAGATATAAAATTTAACCTTATTTAATTCGAAATAAAACACATTTCACTTTACCCATTAGTACTATTTTTTAATTGAAATAAAACTTAAAAGATTCCAAATGAATTTTAGCTCTATCCATATATACGTAAGGCAGATATTCTTTTATATGTAGATCAAAGGAAATTGTGCCTAACAGTGCATTGAATGTTGAACTTTATGCCAGTGATTTAAAGTGTAATTTAGATTGATTTTGTTTTTATGATAATATGTTGACGGATGTAGGCTGAAGGAATTATATTTATATTAATCAAAGTTAGAGAAGAATTATCTGTGTGTATATTCTCTGAAGTTTCATTTCTACTGTGAGTGAACTGCACACACAGAATTTTAATTTTATTTTGAATAGTTTCTCTAGTACGTAGTACATATAACTCGATGATTCTACCGTGAAAAATAAAATAAATATGAAATAATAATAACAGCATAAACGTCCCACTGTTGGGCTCAGGTTTCTTAATTTCTTAGGGGAACGGACAGTATACCCGCTGGCGGCTCGGAAAGTTTTACGCATCCGTTATTTCGATGTGCAGGTTTCATCACGATGTTTTCCTACGCCGTTAACACGTGTTAATTCTAATAAAATACACATTAGGTCAGAAAATCACCTAAGTGGTGGATGCTTTCTTTGTAGGATTCGAAAGCGTGCCCTTTGAGTTAGGGACGCGTGCGGATAAAAAAGTGAGTAGAAATATTTTATTTATAATTAACTTATATCGAAGAACTAAAAAGCTTTTAAAATATTTTTATAACCCAAAACAAATTAGCTCTCAAGAAACTAATCCGAAACACCTTCTCTGTTAATTTTAACGAAATAAATTCAAGTATAATTTCTAAGAATTACTAATTTACATCAAAAAACTTCCGAATAAACTTTGAAAATCACAGACTAAAAATAAATAAACTTTTCGTCGAATATCCTCCATGCTGAATAGAAATTGTCAGTTGCGACAGGTGTTGTCGGCGTGTAAAAAGTCCCGAGATTTGGGTAAAATGTGCTACGTGTTTTTTAGTTTATACGTTATCATATGTTAAATTGTTTAAATCGTGAAGTATGTATTTATTGCTTTAGCTTAGACAACAATATTAAAATTCAGCCTCGCATAAATAAAGCAATATATATTTTTTTAAAACTATGACCTCTAGGTTCTTTTATTAATTTTGTAAGTTTAATTTTTTATTTATTACTTACAATTTTGTTATTATTATGATGGAGTTAACGTTGTATTTATTGAGGTGTTAGCAATAATTATCACTAGATCAGGCCACGGGCTACGAAAATGGCCTGTACTTTTGGAGGGAGCGCCAATTTATAATTTTACTGTTATCCCTGTTTCTGAGTTTATAATATGTTATAGAAATTCTTTTTCAAAAATATGCTAAACCGTAACTAACAGACTATAAAAATATAACTGAAAAACTACTTTTAAAGTTTTTATTCCTAGAGTATAGTAGACAGGTTGACGCTACATCTGATGAAAAATGGTTACAGTCGCCTGTTTACATTTGCAATACTAAAAGTGTCACTAATTTGCTGCCAGCCACTCAGAAGGGCCTGGAACTCAGTCACTGATGCCGGAACTCAGGGCTGTTGTGGTGGCATACATAGGTATACCAGGGATAGTAACCATCCAGATCGTCAATTACCCTACCACCTGGCAAATTGCATTTTCTTAAGTTTTCACGACTAGTATACATAATAAATCTACGTTTTAAAGATATTGAACGCGGTAATTTATTTGATTTTTATTATTCCGACGTTTCGACGAATTTTCTATCATTATCAAATCTCAAGTTAATTATTCACATTTAACAAAATTAAAAATAAACTAAATTGTAAATAAATTAATCTCAAAATAAACTATAAAATCTGATACCACACCGCTGTCAGTTGGAAACGTGCCCAAAGGACTGGCCACATTGCCTCGCTGAATGGCAATGCTGATGCGTTGCCCGAGGTATAAACTATCAAATAAATTAACGTGCTTAAAAGCGTTAAAACTTAGTTTTATTACTTGGAAAATATTCCAAAATTGGCAGTTTTATCCGAGGATTTTTTTTGTGCTCTGGCAACTCTTATTTGCGAGTCCTTCAGTTTTCCACCCTCGCCTCGCCCTATAAAGAGGGCTCAGAAGCCCTTCCGGCGGCAAAATGGTTCGCCGTATATCTGCACATTTGTTTTAGACCTTTATTTGTATATACTAGTGACAACACATGACTTCTTCTCTTTAAGAGATATAAGCTAATAGCAAAGTCCTGGTAAGTTCGGCATATAGTTAATCTCAAGGTAAAATTATATTTTACCTCCCACACTTTTCAATCTATACTTATTAATATTATAAAGCTGAAGAGTTTGTTTGTTTGTTTGTTTAAACGCGCTAATCTCAGGAACCGCTGGTCCGTTATTTGAAAAAAATTTTCAGTGTTGAATAGTACATTTATCAAGGAAGGCTATATTATATTTTCAAAAAATTAGGGATCCTTACTAAAAGTCCAATAATGTAACTCAAGGTGTAAAAAAATGACTCGAAAAATCCTTACACGGCGTGCGCTGCGAAAACTATTGATTATAGAATAAAACAATGTACTACCACTTTGCAGAACATATAATTGTTTACAAAAAATATCGCGTAACCATATGACTAACTATTGTAGTTATCTCACAATAAGTGTTTTCTTTTATTTTTTTAAATAATTAAAATGCCGTCGCTTCAAAAACTCTTCATTTTGTACCTTGGTATTAATCCTTATCAAAATAAATTACTCCATACTCAAGACGAATTCAATACCTTTCTAGAACTTTTTGAATTATTCAATTCGGACGTTTCATTCAAAAGATATCGCGATATTTAAAATGTAAGTATTAGTGTTGTAGCCAAATATACTAATATTGTTTGATTGAACGCGTTAATCTCAGGAACTACTGGTCTGATTTGAAAAAAAATTTCAGTGTTGGATAGCCCATTTATCGAGGAAGGATATAAGCTATATATCATGCACCATCATGCTAAGACCAATAGGAGCGGAGTACCAATGAAGAATGTTTCAAAATCGGAGGGTTTTGAAAGCAAATTCCACGCGGACGACGTCGCGGGCACAGCTAGTATTATATAAAATTATTAGCGAATCAAGCAGACCTTGTCCTGCCCTAAATAAATAAAATTTAGAACCCGATTGCAACGCCACTTATCGGGTCCAATTGTGAATATAAACCTTCCCGGGACCCACTTAAACACAAACAATTTTATACGATTGACGAATATTTTATTTTTAAACGGACGGATAATAAGAACGTAATATCTATATATTAATACTTGAAGCAAAAACTTTGTACCCTTTTTTACGAAAATTGCGCGGACGGAAGAGTATGAAATTTCGCACACTTATAGTTTATATAGAGGAGTGCAGAATGCTATTTTTTTTAATTATGCATAAAAATACATTAAATCAATAAAAAAAACATTACACACACTATCATGTATTTGACACACACACGCATATATATACTCTTTTGTTTATTGTTCAAGTCAAATTCAAATCAACAGTGTAGCCTTGGCGAAATATGTGATTATTGAAGTATATAGTCTTTGACATTAATTATTATGGTCGAATTTCGACCGATTTCGAGTATTCTAATAAATTTACTAAATTACATATAATTGTTAATGACATTGCCTTAATTTAATTATTTTATGAATAATATATAACTGAATAAGACATAATAAATTGAATATTAAATATTTATTGTAGTTATAATAGCGTCATAATTAATAACATAATCAATAATACGATATTTAAATTCATTTATAAACATTTATATATTTTGTAGATATGTTTTTGTATGGTATGTATATTAAGTATATATCTATGTAATATATAAAATTTCTGCATTTATGTATTTATTATTAAAATGTAAGTAGTTCGTACTATATGTTACGTATACCACCATCGCCATTATCTTCTCAATTCATTCCTGGGGTTGTCTGGAAGAGATCGCTTTTTAGCGATAAGACCGCCCTTTGTACATAACTAGATATAATTTTAGTCTTTAAGTTCATGTTTGTATTGTTGTACAATAAAGAGTTATCTATCTATCAATAATATAATCCATATAATCATAATATTGTTACGAGTTAGCGGGACCCGAATTAAAATGCCGTTAGAATTATTATAGAGTTTATTAGAACTATACACGTATAACACAGGTACAAATATAACCGAACACAACAAATCCAAACGTAATGTAGAAGGTCGTAATTCAATAAAACACGCAAAGTCCGTCACTATTAGATTCCTGAATGTACACACGTCACACCCGTATCGTAGTCGTAGCTCAACTGACCCCTCTCTCAATCAGTTGTTTTATACTTCACAAATGCGACGTCCACACAATTTCCTAGTAATCGTAATCCGTACACCTGGCTAATGATGCAGGCGGAAGCGGCCGTAAACGAGTACAATAGAACAATCGGCTGATCTCTACAATAGCTAGAAACGTATGCCAATAAATAAGTGCACAAAAGAAGACGATCATAAAAGGATTACAATTAGTTCAAATGCCAAATTAATAAAATGTGCTTTTACAGATTTGTACGTAGAATTTGTCTTTGTCGGGGCCTATGTTGTAACAATATGTATATGTAGTCATAAGGACTACAAATGACTTGTAACCAAACTAAAAAAAAATTGTATGGCAAAGGCGAAACGTGTAACTTTTATAACTTAGCATAACATCTGCAAAAATGTCCATGTTACAAACAAATAAATTACTTTGACTTTGAAAAATTAGAAAATGTCATCAAAATCGGTATAACCGCTTAGGAGAAGTTCAGTGACATACAAAGGAACAGTAGAATTTTATATATAAAAAATTGAGCTAGACAAGTTGCTGAAGAGGTTCTTGCGCGGCTTCTTCCCTTCAAGCCACAAAATGTTGCGTAGCGGTAGTAAATTAAATTAGGCTCCCATACACTAAATAATAAACAAAAATTAAAATTAAATAATTAAAATGAACAGTTTTTTTTTGTTACGAACCTGGCAAATAGTCAGACGGCTCAGCTCATCAGCTCATGGAAAGTAATTACCGTCCTCTATAGACGTTTGCAACACCAGGAGCGGTGCCAACGCATTGCTAGTCTTTAGTATGAGATGGAGGACGGAATAGGTAGATGAGATAGAGAGATTGGACAGGAGGAGTGAGATATAGAGGATGGGGTGTGGGATTGAAATAAGGGATGGTGTAGGAAAGACAGAATATGGAAGACGGGATAGGGAAGACGAGATAGGGAAGGCGGGATTGGGAAGTCGGGATCGGGAAGACGGGATAGAGAAGACGCGACAACGAAGACGGGATAGGGAAGTCCGAATAGGGTAGACTGCACATTGCACATGCACTTCCTCACAACACCAGCATGTAACAGATACACTCTACATTAGTATAAGTTTAGTATTAAAACTAGAATATATTAATATAATAAGCTATTCGTAAGATACAATACACCTCAACACAAAAATCAATAAATTAATGTCACACACAAGAACCAAAATAACTAATAAGCGTGTTAAATTAAAAAAATTAAATCTAGAAATTACGTAGTAAAAAAGGGTACGGAACTCGAGTCCGTAGAGTTGTTCATAATAAAATAAATAAGACACCGTCTGCCTATTTTTCCATGTTCTCCGAACATTGCGACGGACAGACGCCATAGTCCCCATATTCCCAGACCTCTAGTACCACTAGCAGTTCACGCCAATAGCCCGGTACTTTTTGTCTTCATTTCCCACAATAGTCCTACACTGGCCGGGGCTTGTCCTTGGGTGCATTACTATATGGTGTAGACAGGGATAATCGCCGGTCAGTGTCGCGCCACATTTACATTAAATTTGTCAAAGGGCCTCTACGTGTAGGCCTTCCCGTGGCCCCACGCAAGCCCTCCAAAAGTCCGGACCATTTTTATGTTCCGTGGTCTACAAAGACATACATTAAAAAAAATAAAAAAATTATGAAGTTAGACCCTTTAGTTACAGTTTGTTTCTGTTAAATAGTAACTAAATAACTTCTATTTTTGTCTGCCGCCATTTATCTTACAATTGTCTTTGTAGAAATAACCCAAATATTTTTCTAATCATAAAACATTCAAGTTCGATCTACGTGGAGCCAGTAGACCTCTTTACATCCATATTGACTCCCACTTAAGTAGTCTTTTCTAAAGCCAAAGTGATTTTCTCTGTTACAGTGGCTCAGGAACATGGATTAATATAATGCGGGCTCTATATTTCACCCTCTTACATTAGAAATGATAGTTTTTTCTTCTTATTTTGGATTCATAACCTCGTTTGTTCATAACATACATAAAGATTTATATGTATTACTAGCGGCCCCGGCAGACGTTGTCCTGCCTTTAAAAAATAATATTCTAGAACCCGATCTCAGCGCCACCTACCGGTTCTAATTGTGAATCTAAACCATCCGGGAACCCACTCATCTCTACTCCGTGATGTTTGCTGGATGAGAGGTGACAACGGGAGACATCTAGCGGGGATAACTGATCGATTGATAGTTAAAAACAAAAAAATCGCGATGGAAAAATAGGGGTTGATAGTAGAGAAGTGGAAAATAAAAAGTAATATAAATTTTTTATTCTTAGTCATGACAAAATAAGATTAAAAATCTTGCCAAAAATATTAAAGTTTTTAATAAAAAAATAAAAAATAGGGGTTGATCGTAGAGGGGTGAAAATTTAAGGTTGTATGTATTTTTTAATGCTGTATCCTAAAAAAATATAAAAAAAATTCTAGTGCAAAAAATTTTAAAAAAATGTTAGGGGTGGCAACCCTTATCATTTAGGAGTATGAAAAATAGATAGTAACCGATTTTCAGACCTACCCAATATGCACACAAAATTTCATGAGAATCGGTCAAGCCATTTCGGAGGAGTATGGGAACAAACATTGTGACACGAGAATTTTATATAAAGATAAAGTGTCGTAAATTTTGATATGTAATAAAATGTCATAAATTTTCATAATACATGAACTCTCTCTGACTGTTGTAGGTGTGCTCGATTAGTCACGTCTTAAGCCGGCAAGTGAATATATTTTAAAAATATTATGTAGTGTATTATACTATATATAGGCCATTGAAATCTTACATTTTACAATATTTTATTTAACTTGCAATGGATGTATTCGGGTGGAATCTTGCAAGTTAAATTTGACGAGCTTCCCGGTTTCCGATTGAGCTGAAAATTTGCACGCATATGCATATCGCGTGACAATGTAATAATATGGTACCATGGATCTGATCTGATGATGAAGTTGAAAGGTGGCCATAGGAACTCCTGTACTAAACAAGATAGACCCGTCGTGTTTGGGCTCGTTTTACTTGTCTTGGCTAGCACTCTGCTGCTACATGATATGCAGGATCTCAAAAGCTTGTATTTAAAAACCTTTTTTAAAAAAGCTTATTTTAGGCCTTAGCGTGCGTTTCTTAGAGGAGGCAATTTTATTTTTTTGATGTGTAAGGGGAGTTAGTATAAGCTTAAGTTCAAGTATGTGGGGTCGCCGCCCTTGTCCCCCGGCCGCCATCTTGGAAAAAGGGGTGCAAAGGGTTTTCGAGCTGTATCTCGTAAACTAGCAAACCTACAGAAAATTTCATAAGACATTATTTGTAGAAAATTATTTTATCTATAACTTTATTCTTATTACTTCTTATCGTAAAATGGAAAATAAAAAAGTTATAAACAAAAATAAGTCAACATTTTTGAACAATAAACTGACATCGGAGCAATCTTATAGAAGGTCTTTTAGCAAATTACTTCCACTACAAATTTGTTTAATTTCATTAATTTATCTGGGTTTTATAGCGCTCTGAAGTTGACCGGGTTGTCCTGAATACTCGTAAGAATACGATGAAAATTAACCACTAGGCTTACGTAGTTTTCTATTATATACATTTTTCATTCATATAATTTATAAAAAAAATTAACATTCCTATGTTATTATTAATTTATTACCGACCTTTTGGAATTGGAATTAATAGAATATCAAAATCAGGCAAGTCTACGATTGAGACGATAGTGTCCGACCATTTTGATGAGGCAGTAATAGCAGAATGAGGCCCCTGGTGTCCCAAACGGTAATTACATATAATGCTACATTCATTTCTATATTGAAACACTTGACCACTGACCATTATTTGTCCATGAAATATAATTTGTTGTAGTAAATAGTATTATATTATATTATTGTTCGCATGTAGGTATGTGGAATTTATATTATTATAATCTATTTAATTATGTATATACAGTTTATTATTTATTTTATTGTATTTTCTTTAATTACGATTGAATTAGTTTTAATTGATTTAAACCACCAAATATTATTAAATTTTTCTTTTAACATCTCTTTGGCGCTGAATGGCACTCTGTCGTACGTGCCTATCCCGCAAGGGAGCTGGACTGAAGTTATGTATGTATATATCTCTTTGAAGGCCCAGCTCGCCATACACAACGCGGTGCTGGTACCTACGCTCACGTATGGATGCGAGAGTTGGGTATGGAAGAGAGAGCATGAAAGTAGAGTAAACGCGGTCGAGATGCGAGCACTGCGCAAAATCTGCGGAGTGACGCTCGCGGACCGCGTTCGTAATACCGAAGTAAGAAAGAGAGTTGGTCTGAAAGAGAGTGTCGGGGTGAAGGTAAGGAAAGGAATGCTCCGGTGGTTCGGGCATGTGGAAAGAATGCATGATGAAAGAATGACTAAACAGATATACAATGCAAAAGTAGATGGATGTAGAAGTCGTGGAAGGCCACGACACACCTTCCATGATCAAATTGATCGTGTACTAGCAGAAGGTGATGTCAGGAGACTTAAGAACAGACGAGCTTGCATAACAAGAGTTATGAATGTCAAAGAGGCAAGTGAGGTGTGTAAGAATAAGCCTAAATGGCACTCTGTTGTTCGTGCCTACCCCGCAAGAGAGCTGGCGTGAAGTTATGTATGTATGTATGTATCTCTTTGGCCACCGGCTTGCCTGGAAGAGATCACTATACGCGATAAGGCCGCCCATTGTTCCAATGAAAATGTATTCATATTAAATTGTTGAACAATAAAGAGTTTTCATCCATAATTACTTTCCATCAGGTGGGCTGTCAACCCATCTTCTGTAGCCAAGCAGTAAATACAAATTATACTGTGAGTAAAGGTACAGTTATATGTAAAGAACTGTGTTGTATAGATATGTATTAATTTTGATTTTTATGATATTTATTTTAAAAAATGATTTAATTTAATTATTATTGTTATTACTCTGATTTTTTTTAAATATTGATGTAATATTAATCTATATATATATAAAAGAAAGTCGTGTTAGTTACACTATTTATAACTCAAAAATAGCTATACCGATTTGGCTGAAAATTGGTGGGGAGGTAGCTTAGAACCAGGAGATGGACATAGGATACTTTTTATCCCGTTGGAACCGGTAGGTGGCGCTGAGATCGGGTTCTAGAATCCTCGTAATTACCTGGACCGATTTTGGTGGTTTTGTTTTTATGTGTTTGAGTGGGTCCCGGATGGTTTTAATTCACAATTGGAACTGGTAGGTGGCGCTGGGACCGGGTCCTAGATTTTTATTTTTTCATAGCAGGACAACGTCTGCCGGTGCCACTAGTACTAAATAGATAAGAATTATTAATTATAATAGGCACAACATTTTGTACGCTCTTTTTTTTATTGCAGGAGTTCAGCAGACAGGCAGACGGGTCACTTAATGGAAATCGGTTACCATCGCCTATGGATATTTGCAACACCAAAGGTGCTACAAATGCGCTGCTGCTCTCTTAAAGGAGACTGGAACCTGGTCACTAATGCCGGAACACAACTCAAGGTTGTTATGGCGACATGCTTTAGACCAAGGGTGGTAGCCATCCAGTCGGGCAAATACCCTACCACCTGGCTGTAGAGGCAAAAACATGTGAACCTATGGAATAATCCCACCATCTTTTTTATGTATCATGTTTTATACAATAAATGTTGATTTGATTAATAACTCGAAGCTCACAATTTTACGTATAAATACCTACCCATACAGACCCAGATATGAGGTTACTGTACTGAATTCCCTACTTGCAAAAACGAACCCAATACGTTACGGCCTTGTAATCCGGGTACAAGAGGCAATAAATTAAAATTCTAAACCCAACCCAGCGTCGAACCTATTACTATTAAACAAAGATAACGCACGAGATTATCTTAACCGGCTCATAAAATCTGGTTTGATCCGGTTTCTGGATGGCCAATTTTAGTAGACCCCCCTTCGAGTACGATTTGTTATGTAACTGAGATTGATTTAAACCGGTTCCTTTATTTTAATCCGGTTTTCAATGGACCATTTTAAAAGATCTCACCTAGAGTAGCTCTTGATTTGATACGGAGGTCAATGTAAATTGGGTTTATGATAGCTAAGACTGTGATTTGGGTTGTTTTGTGTCTGCTCAAATCCTACTAATATTATAAACGCGAAAGTTTCTAATAATGTCTGTTACTCTTACACGCAATAACAATTGAATGGATTTTGATGAAATTTTACAATAATATAGCTTACACATCAGAATAACACAGGCTATGATTTATAAAGATATAGTGTGAATTATTCAAAATATAACGATTTTCCATCACCACGCGGGTGAAACCGCGGGGCGCAGCTAGTAAAATACAAATTTTGAGCTCTACCATTTATGTATATGAGATTTTTTACTATTTACTTGTTTATTTATTTATCACAAGAGATTTCCCTGCGGCTTTTCCTGCAGAAAATTCTGATTCATCGCGGGAGAATTATTAAATTTTTCGTGATAAGAAGTATCCTATATCCATTCTTGAAACCAAATTTTATCAAAATCGGCACGATTGTTTTACTATGAAAGCGTAACAGACAGATCTACCTTTCGCATTCATAATATAAATTTTATATTGAACACATCATATCTAAATATACATACATACATACATAACTTCACGCCAGTTCCCTTGCGGGGTAGGCACGAACAACAGAGCGCCATTCAGGCTTATTCTTACACACCTCACTTGCTTGTTTGACATTCATAACTCTTGTCATGCACGCTCGTCTGTTCTTAAGGCTCCTGACATATCTATCTAAATATATATCATTGAAATCCACGTATATAGTGACTCATCAAGATTTCTCAGGAACTATAATACCTATAAACGTGAAATTTGGCATGGACCATCCTTTCGCCAACTAGAAGTCAGCTAAGAACGAATTTTACGACACGCGAAGCGGGTGGGTATCAGCTAGTATCATTATAAGATTAACCTCAAAAAAATCTATACGTGCAGGAACGGAGTAATAATACCTATTCCTGCGTTGGGGCGGCCTGTCGTAAGAGGCGACAAAACAACCCACAGCCAGGTGGTAGCGTATTACCCGTCTGGATAGCTACCACCCCTGGTCTAAAGTATGCCGCCATAACAACCTTGAAATTTTGTAACATTTACTCATAAAAGTATACATAAGAAAATTGTAATAAATTAAGAAAACACATACAAAAATATTGTAACACAAAACAATAGATAAATAAAGAAATTCTGGAAATCCTACCAACGCCAACACATCACCAATAAATCCTACCTTATTTTTCCACCTTTTACTTTTTTCTTTTTTTTTACCAGGGGAAATCCGTTTGAGGACTAAGCTGCGACAAGGGCAGAACCTCGCGACTTAGTGTGGGATTCGCCAAATTGGGGGTGGCACTAGCATGCCCAGTCAGAACTGGAGCCATGCTATTGCCACTCTCCAGTTATACTCCATACCCACTAAAACCCCTGGGTGTTCCGTCCTGCGCCTTATGCCAGGGCTACGAGTAATTGGGCTGCCCGACTCCGCGATGCCCTGGCAGGAGTGGGCCCCCCTCCTGGGCCTCTTCCACTGCCGGGGGAGCTGCTCCCCCGGCGCCAACTTGGTCTTTTCCGTGCGTGGGGCGGTCTGTAACGCGCCCCACGGGAAGAGAGATGAGCGCGCGCGGAACACTCGCGCTCTCATCTCGACGGCATGTGCGGGTGAGTGAGAACCCCTATAACCTTATTTTTCCACCTATGCCAACCTAAACTTGTCAATACTCCCAAAAGTTGAAAATTTATTTACCCATATAAAATACAAATAAGTAGTTGCAATAAAGGTGATGTCAGGAGCCTTAATAACAAACGAGCGTGCATGACAAGAGTTATGAATGTCAAAGAAGCAAATGAGGTGTGTAAGAATAAGCCTAAGTGGCGCTCTGTTGTTCGTGCCTACCTCGCAAGGGAACTGGCGTGAAGTTATGTATGTATGTATGTAGTTGCAATATAAATGTAATTTATAAGAAATAATAAAATGCGTTCGTAATACCGAAGTAAGAAAGAGTCTTGGTCTGAAAGAGAGTGTCGGGGTGAAGGTAAGGAAAGGAATGCTCCGGTGGTTCGGGCATGTGGAAAGAATGCATGATGAAAGAATGACTAAAAAGATATACAATGCAAAAGTGGATGGATGCAGAAGTCGTGGAAGGCACACCTTCCATGATCAAATTGATCGTGTACTAGCAGAAGGTGATGTCAGGAGCCTTAATAACAAACGAGCGTGCATGACAAGAGTTATGAATGTCAAAGAAGCAAGTGAGGTGTGTAAGAATAAGCCTAAGTGGCGCTCTGCTGTTCGTGCCTACCCCGCAAGGGAACTGGCGTGAAGTTATGTATGTATGTATGTAGATGCAATATAAATGTAACTTATAAGAAATAATAAAATGCAATTGCCTCGGGCAATCCTGTTCGCCCGGATTACAGCACATCGGTAGCACTTTTAGTGTTACAAATGTTCATAGGCGACGGTAACCACTGTCCATGTTGACGGCCCACAGTTGGGCCGTCAGCCTGTCGGCTGTACTCCAGCAATAAAAAAAAAGATAAATTATTGCGAACATAAATTTGAAACTTCTGGAAAAAGTCGTAATGAATCAATTATATGCAAATTACGAAAGCGTATTAAATACTTTCAAATTTTCTGGTACCAAAGCTATTTATTAACCAATTTTCTTATTTAGGCAGATTAATAAATCAGATTGACTTATTATTGTTAGGAAATTTCACGATTTGTAAGTTAAATTACTTTGCATTATTCGTTTTATATCATCCATGGTTATATTGTTACGACTCAGGTCCCGACAAAAACAAGGCGCGAGGATCAAAGCCGGGTAAGTCCCCTTCCTTGCCCTCACATATTACACAACGGAAATATTTACCAATCATGTTTTTATGCAATAAATTATTTCATTAAAAAAATACTAATATATATTTTTAAACTTTCTAAAAAGTTTTTTTTTATTTTTTTGTTATTGTAGGAGTTCAATAGACAGGCAGACGGCCCACTTGATGGAAAGCGGTTACCATCGCCTATGGACATTGGCAACACCAAAGGCGCTACAAATGCGCTGCTGCTCTCTTAAAGGAGACTGGAACCTGGTCACTAATGCCGGAACACAACACAAGATTGTTATGGCGGCATACTCTAGACCAGGGGTGGTCGCCATCCAGTCGAGCAAATACCCTACCACCTAGCTGTGGGTTGTTTAGTCGCCACTAACGACAGGCCGCCAGGCCGCAGCAAATTGTATTCTTTCTCCGTTCCTGCGCGGATAAAAAAAGTTAAAAATTATTTACAAGTGCAATTATTTGGCGACATTTAATTACAGCAATAAAAGTGACACTTTCTTCATTCGGGCCAATGGTTGCGCGTACATCACCGGCCCAATATCCGGTCCGGATGTACGGATGTCGAACTAATGAACCGGTTAATGGCCCTCGGCCCTGCATTTTCCAACGGCATCTAGCGATGTAAAAGATAATGATGGGTCTCGCAGACTACATCTTGGTCGTGTACACAGGCTTTATTATTTTAGAATGTATATTTATCATTGTAAGGGCCCAAGTTTAATATTGTAAGGTTATTTTAGACCTTGTATTAAATACTAGCTTCTACCCGCGTCTTTGTCCGTGTGGAATAATTTAAAAAGAACCCCCGATTTTGAAACATTTTGCATTGGTGCTCCGCTCCTATTGGTCTTGGCGTGATGATATAGCCTATAGCCTTCCTCGATAAATAGGCTATCTAACACTGAAAGAAATTTTCAAATCAGACCATTTTAGACCTTGTATTAAATACTAGCTTCTACCCGCCTCGATAAATAGGCTATCTAACACTGAAAGAAATTTTCAAATCAGACCATTTTAGACCTTGTATTAAATACTAGCTTCTACCCGCGGCTTTGTCCGCGTGGAATAATTTAAAAAGAACCCCCGATTTTGAAACATTCTTCATTGGTGCTCCGCTCCTATTGGTCTTGGCGTGATGATATAGCCTATAGCCTTCCTCGATAAATGGGCTATCTAACACTGAAAGAATTTTTCAAATCAGACCATTTTAGACCTTGTATTAAATACTAGCTTCTACCCGCGGCTTTGTCCGCGTGGAATAATTTAAAAAGAACCCCCGATTTTGAAACATTCTTCATTGGTGCTCCGCTCCTATTGGTCTTGGCGTGATAATATAGCCTATAGCCTTCCTCGATAAATGGGCTATCTAACACTGAAAAAATTTTTCAAATCAGACAAGTAGTTCCTGAGATTAGCGCGTTCAAGCAAACAAACTCTTCAGCTTTATATATTAGTATAAGATTTGGTGTATTTTGCTGAAAATATTTAGGCTCTCAATGATTCCTCCCACTGTACCTGCGTATAGTTGAGCCGTTTTAAGAATCCCTAGATAAAGTTTTACATTAATACTGACGAACTAATGTTACACTTATTTAGTTGCATAGTTGTTCTTGTACATACATACATACATACATACATAACTTCACGCCAGTTCCTTTGCGGGGTAGGCACGAACAACAGAGCGCCATTTAGGCTTATTCTTACACACCTCACTTGCTTCTTTGACATTCATAACTCTTGTCATGCACGCTCGTCTGTTCTTAAGGCTCCTGACATCACCTTCTGCTAGTACACGATCAATTTGATCTGACTTGACTTGACTTCTGCATCCATCCACTTTTGCATTGTATATCTGTTGTTCTTGTGATGTGTCTTTTTAAAGTGAGTAATTAATTTTGTTATGTACCCTCTTATTTCTAAACGATACAATCGGCCATTTCCTTAATTGAATAGTAATGTTATATTTGTATTCATTCTGTGATTAGCACCTGTTATGTATAGATTAGTATTTATATATTAGTTCTTTATAATTTAACATAATTTTGTGTAACAATATTTATCTCTAATATGATGTGATAATTGTGTAGATTTTAATTCAACATCTCTCAATTGTATAAAGACGGTATTCACTACATTTTATTTTCATGCTGGCAGACGGGATAGATTTATACTGTATTAGGTTTATTTTATTACATGTAAAACTTTAAATATAATCTTATATATAAAATTTTTGTGTCACAATGTTCCTTCCCATACTCCTCCGAAACGGCTTGACCGGTTCTTATGAAATTTTTTATGCATATTCAATAAGTCTGAGAATCGGCTACTATCTATTTTTCAAACCCCTAAGTGATAAGGGGTGTCCATCCCAAAATTTTTTTTTTTATTTTTTGTTTTTTTTTTTAATTTTTTTAGGATATATAGATTAAAAAATACATACAACCCTAAATTTTCACCCCTCTACGATCAACCCCTATTTTTTATTTGTTAATCATAAACTTAAATTTTTTGGCAAGATTTTTAATCTTATTTTGTCATGACTTAGAATAGAAAAAGGATATTACTGTTTTAGATTCATAATTAGAATCGGTAGGTGGCGCTGAGATCGGGTTCTGGAATCCTCCTAATCACCTGGAGCGATTTTGGTGTTTTTGTTTTTGTGTGTTTGAGTGGGTACCCGGATGGTTTAGATTCGTAATTAGATTAGATTACGTGGCTCTGGGATCGGGTTCTAGAATTTTAGTTTTTAAAGGCAGGGCAACGTCTGCCAGAGCCGCTAGTATTTTATATAATATCTTTATATATATAATTCTTCTGTACGTGTGATGAAAGTGAACTCCTCCTAAACAGCTGGACCGATTTGAATGATGTTTTTTATGTGCGTTCAAGTGGATTCGAGGATGGTTTAGATTCACAATTAGACCCGGTAGGTGGCGCTGCAATCGGGTTCTAAATTTTATTTCTTCAGGGCAGAACAACGTCTGCCGGGACAGCTAGTCTTATATAAAATACTATCTAAAATTTCCAAACAACAATGTGTTAAATTTTTATCATTCATAACCCTTTTAATTAAAATAGTTTATCAATGACTTCAATTCGCTGTCGGTTGAGCCAATATGCTAAGTTTCTTAAACTGTAAAATTGTTAGAGGGATGCCGAGGTGTTCTAAAAATGTTTGTGTAGAGTGTGGATGAAATGTTCTTAAACCGTAAGGTTGTCTGATTATATTGTTACGAGTTGCAGGACTCGAATTAAACTGCCGTTGGAATTACTATAGAATTTATTAGAACTATACAAACACGTATAACACAGGTACAAATATAACTGAACACAACCAGTCCAAACGTAAAGCACGATTCAATAATACGCGCAAAGTCTGTCACTAAATAGTTTACCGAATGAACACAAGTCTTGCTCCGCTTGTGGTTATCGCTCGACTGCCGATGTCTCCATTGGGGCATTGCTTTATACTGCACAGAGGCAATACGTCTGTCTGACTGCGTGGACAGAATTTCCTAGAATCAGTCTGACACACCTGGCTAATGACTGCCATAGAAGATTACAAGAATGGGCTGTTTTCTAATCACAAATTTTAGACACAAAATAAACAAAAGAAGTCCAAATGCGAAAGGTAATAAAGTGTGTTTTTACAGTATGCAGGTGTGAATTTGTCTTTGTCGGCACCTAGGTCGTAACAATACGTATTGTGACCAGTTGCTGTTTTTTTATTACCATAAACCCTTCTGAGTTGCTGCAAGTATTTTTTTTTTGTTTTTGAGGCGAGGGAAAATGCTTAACCGATTTACGCACAAACTGGGTCGTTGCTAGGGGAACGACACGCGTCGGTCGGGGGCGATAACACTGCAGCAATAGTATGCTCTTGGCAGCGCTCCGTCCGCGATCGACGTCACAGAATAGTGTGGAAGACTCCGAGCGTTGCTACACGAGCGAGCAACCCCAATACCCACTAAAAACCCCCTCCTCCCTGACGACCCTGCGCTTTGTATGTGTTGGAAAGGCTGAGATTTAGAACATAGTTACGCCCAGCCGATCCAGCGCAAAGTTGTTGCAAGTATTACACCAACTTTGTATCTAAATAATTTATACCAAATTAAAACACCATAATTAGCTTATTTCCTTAGAAACATAACACCAGACAACGTTGTTTGTTAACACTTTTTCTTCTTAAATATTAGTGATGTTACCTGAAGACTGCTGTATAATCGAAAAGTCTAAACATAAATCGTAATTAAATTGTGTATATTTTCTAAATTTTATAAATAAAAAGGCAACTTTCAACAGTCTTTATTATAACTATAACAATATTTTTCTTTACTTTTATTGTGTCTCTGTCTTATTGAATATGCACTGTTTGCTACAACTTCATTAATTCTCCAAAAGTCATATATAAAGAAAAACAATATTTAGCTAGACGTGTTGCTGGGGAGTTTCTTGCCGCTTCTTCTCCTTTACAGCATTAACACGTTGCTAAGCGGTGTACATAGACAACGAAGTAAAACTAAATTTTAACCTATATGTATGACCTTCGAAAAATGTTTTCCAATGGAACTTATTTTGAATAAAAAATTTAAATTTATCATCATCGATGTAAAATCAGTATGATATATGCCAAATATGGCTTCATAGACCAGATGAACTATTAAAAAATACACAAGTATCTTCGCACCCAAGCACACACGCACGCATATCAAGGTTTAATTAGACTTTGTAACCTGTAATTAATGCATAAACGCAAAAAGCACTCGCAGTGCCTCGTACTAGGATGTGCGTAATTCTCGCATGGAACGTTATTGCTGTAACATATTTGACAGTCGTTCCCGTGCCCACTTTGATGAGCGTAAAACATTTTTACTTTTTTTGATTTATTAATCTCAATAAAATATCTATGTTCCTTGGGAATAACGTAGCTTTCTACTGGTGAAAGAATTTTCAAAATCGGATCAGTAGTATCGGAGATTACCCCGAACATCCAAACTCTTAAACTTTATTTTTGATTTAGCAAAATAACTGTAATCTTTGTTACCTGTCCAAGGTGGACTAAGTCGCAGGAATGCTAATATCTCTAATACAAATTTACTTTATAATATATATATATATATATATATATATATATATATATATATATATATATATATATATATATATATATATATATATATATATATATATATATATTTATTGCGGAAGTTCAGCAGACAGGCAGACGGCCCACTTGATGGAAAGGGGTTACCATCGCCTATGGACATTTGCAACACCAAAGGTGCCACAAATGCGCTACTGCTCTCTTAAGGCAGACTGGAACCTGGCCACTAATGCCGGAACACAACTCAAGGCTGTTATGGCGGCATACTTTGGACCTGGGGTGGTAGCCATCCAGTCGGGCAAATACCCTACCACCTGGCTGTGGGTTTTTTTGTCGCCTCTTACGACAGGCCGCCCGACCGCAGGAAGTTGTATTTATTCTCCGTTCCTGCACGGATATATATATATATATATATATATATATATATATATATATATATATATACATTCGTTAATCTCGCTAAAACTGGAGAACGGCTGGACTGATTTGGCTAATTTTAGTTTTGAATTATTTGTGGAAGTCCATGGAAGGTTTAAAAGGTGAGTAAATATGAAAAAAATGTTTGGAATATAGTAAAAACAACAATTTCGCTTTCCCTTAGAAAGTATTCCTAACTGTCAAACATTTGATGTTCGCCCCGTCGTTCAGAAATTAAATTTAAAAGAGAAGTTTTATTTTTATTTTTATAGTTACGAATGTCAAACGTTTGATGTTCGTTCCGGTTAAGTTTAGACCACATTTTTTATTCAATTGGAAACATTCTGCAATTATCATTCAGCTTTTTTATTTATTAATTCTGAAGCGGTACAAAGTTTGCCGGGTCAGCTAATTAGCTTATAATTTCATTTCATGTTGTTAATAAATAAAATCAATTCTTTCTGAATTCTAAATTAAACGATTTCCCAAATCCTTAACTGCCGTTTACGAAAGCAGTCCCATCTGGCGGCAATATGAATAAAGCTATAAATATTCGACTAATCCAGACGACTTCCGCCGTCGAAGTTAATTTTAGATTAAAGAACTTACACCGAGATACGAGCCCGTGTAGTAAATAAACCGTGGATTATTTTTACAGGAGATGAGAAATTTCGTCGTTCCTTCCTCCATTTAAAATTAATGGGAATGATTGAAATGTGTTTTTCAATCATTCAAAATTGGTCTGTCAATCAAAAACATGTTAGGTATAATATTAATCGCTAAGAGAAAAATCAATTTCTACCTGTTTGATGTAAAAACTTGATTTATTAAATCCTATATAGGATACAAACAAGGAAGGTAAGGAACGGAATGCTCCGGTGGTTCGGGTATGTGGAAAGAATGACTAAACAGATATACAATGCAAAAGTGGATGGATGCAGAAGTCGTGGAAGTCCACGACACACCTTCTATGATCAAATTGATTGTGTACTAGCAGAAGGTGATGTCGGGAGCCTTAAGAACAGACGAGCGTGCATGACAAGAGTTATGAATGTTAAGGAAGCAAGTGAGGTGTGTAAGAATAAGCCTGAATGGCGCTCTGTTGTTCATGCCTATCCCGCAAGGGAACTGGCGTGAAGTTATGTAAGTATGTATATAGACAAACCAGTATGTAGACTGAAAAAACTTGAATTTTTATACTTTTCGCGACTAGTATACATAATTAAAAGGACCTTTTAACTGCTTTAAACGCGACATTTTAATTCATTTTTAACCGACTTTAAAAAGGAGGAGTTATGAATTACTCGAATTTTCCGTCAATTGTGAACCGATTTTCACTTTTTCTTAAATCGAAAGGTCATACTCTCGAATTGGTCCCATTCTCACCATGTCAGGATCTGATGAATGGATTCCAAGAAATTAGAGAAACCCACGAAAATTGTTAACATACTTCTTCGTAACGCGATGTCTCCGTCAATTGTAAACCGATTTTCAAATTTTTTCTTTGAAGTCTGAATTTTTTCCGAAAGTATCAAACTCATATTATTATTTTGACATTTTGGCCACTTTTCACTAGCCGTGATCACAGCCTACCTCCGATCTACTCATTTAATTTTTATTTGTTTGTAGTTATCTACTGGAATTTTAAACGTCAAATTAAAAACAAAATGCAGCTCTTAATACTGTTTATATATATTTATATTTTCTTTTTTTTTGTTTTATTTTTATTGCATGAGTTCAGCAGTCAGATCATCGAAAACCGCATCGAAATTGGCCTAGTAGTTTTTACGAGAATCCCGAACAAACAGTCAACAAATCGAATTGCATCGTGTTCTCCATCGTTTATATAGTGTATTCCATTTGTTTTTTTTAATACCTTCAATATACAGACAGGGCATGTTTAGAATTTTATAATATTATAGATATATCTATATACATACATATAGAGGGTTAACATTTTTTCCTAAGCAGGTCATCTAAGAATAAATCGTTAATGTTCATACATATGACATTCTTGTAGGATAATTTTTATGGTAGAGAATACAAGAGAGCCCGCGGGCTGATTAGCCAAAGTTTTATACGTGTATAAATATGTTATTAAATTACCTTCTGAAATATATCCAGGAATATGGTGTTTACGTACCTGAAAAGAAAAAAGTAATAAATATAAATTAATACATGTATTAATATTATAAACTAGAAAATATTTGTCGATGGATGAATATTTCTTACTCTTTCATGTAGAAACTACTGCACAGATTTTAATAAACATTTTACATACATACATACATATATTCGTTTATCCGTGCAGGAACGGAGAAAGAATACAATTTCCTGCGGCCGGGCGGCCTGTCGTAAGAGGCGACTTAACAACCCACACAGCCAGGTGGTAGGGCATTTGCCCAACTGGATGGCTACCACCCCTGGCCTAAAGTATGTCGCCATAACAACCTTGAGTTGTGTTCCGGCATTAGTGAGCAGGTTCCAGTTTCCCTTAAGAGAGCAGCAGCGCATTTGTAGCAACTTTGCTGTTGCAAATGTCCATAGGCGATGGTAACCGTTTCCATCAAGTGGGCCATTTGTCTGTCTGCTGATCTCCTGCAATAAAAAAAATATATATGTATACATGTCAAAGAAGCAAGTGAGGTGTGTAAGAATAAGCCTAAATGGCGCACTGTTGTTCGTGCCTACCCCGCAAGGGAACTGGCGTGAAGTTATGTATGTATGTATGTACATACATATACATATTATCACGCTTTTTTCCCATGGGGGTAGGCATAGACTATATATAGATCTCCACATGCGACGATCCTGACCAACAACTTTCGCTTCATCTACTTTCATTAACCTCTTCATACATGCACGTTTATTTGATATGCTTTTTACCTGACCTCGTTTTAATACTTCTGTTATTTGATCTTGATGTATAAGTCGTGGTCTACCGGTACCAACTCCACCATTCACAATACTGTCATACACTTTGGTGATTCTATTTTAATCCATCTTCTCTACGTACCCAAACCACCTTAACATTCCTTTTTCAACTCTTGTTATTACATCTTCTTTCAGTCCACAACGTTCCCCTATTACACTATTCCGTATCATATCATTCATGCTTATCTCACATATATTTCTCAAAGCTCTCATTTCAACTGCATGTAGCGACTGGAATTGCTGATTCAGCGAAAAGTAGAAAACTATACGGGGTTTAGTCGACACGAGTCAGTCGCTTACTCACACCCGCCTTGTCACCTCGTATACTGTAATTTGAAGTTGTATAATATAATAAATGAGATTTAAAAAATCTTGTGCTTAATTGAAGAGGCCTGATCCCAAGACACATAGAACTAGAAGAACACCGACAAGCGGTGACCCCGAAGTGATGCATGCATGCATGCATTTATTCTACATGAAGCATGAAACTGCTTCTGCCACACCCAACTTTCACTGCCGTACATTAGTGTTGGCACCAACACCCCTTGACGGACAGCCAAGCGTGCCTTTACAGACACTTTTTGGCTTGTCATAAAAGAGTTTAGCGTTCCATTCACCTTATTACCTGCAATTACTATTCTTTCGATGTTACTTTCATGCTTTCTGTCCCTAGTAAACATTTTATAACTAGTATTTTTTAAAAGTAACATGTTGCCAGTACTGTTTCTTCACCAAAGGTGCTACCAATGTGCTGGCATTCTTTAAAGGGATATATATGTCATACATAAAAGTGTAAAAAATTCAAGTGACAAAAAACTTTTCCTAGCGGAAATTATTTTGAATAAAACTCGTGAATTTGTTCTTTTTTTATTGCATGAGTTCAGCAGACAGGCAGACGGCCCACCTGATGGAAAGCAGTTAGCATCGCCTATGGACATTTGTAACAACAAAGGTGCTACAAATGCGCTGCTGCTCTCTTAAGGGAGACTGGAACCTGGCCACTAATGCCGGAACACAACTTAAGGTTGTTATGGCGACATGCTTTAGACCAGGGGTGGTAGCCATCCAGTTGGGCAAATGCCCTACCACCTGGCATCCTCTTCCATTCCTCTTTAGTATTTTTTTTCTTTTATATTATACTAGCGGCCCCGGCAGACGTTGTCCTGCTCTGAAAAAATAAAAATCTAGCACCCGATCCCAGCGCCACCTACCGGTTCCAATTGTGAATCTAAATCATCCGGGAACCCACTCAAACACACAAAAACAAAATCACCAAAGTCGCTCCAGGTGATTAGGAGGATTCTAGAACCCGATCTCAGCACCACCTACCGGTTCCAACGGGATAAAACCTATCCCATGTCCGTCTTCTAGTTCTAAGCTACCTACCCACCAATTTTCAGCCGAATCGGAACAGACGTTCTTGAGTTATAAATAGTGTAACTAACACGACTTTCTTTTATATAATATATGTTGATTTCTAATACATTTTTCTTAATTTCTATGCATTTAATCTTATTATATACCTTAACATATATCTTGTTATCTATGTTTGCCTTTATTTACGGCTTTTTTTACAATTAAAAATATATTAATTAATTAATTATGTAATATAAACTAAAATTAAACTATACTATAAATATAACTATACTTACAAAATAACAATCCATAACTGAAAAATAGACTCCAGGTCGCTGTCGGCGAGGAACGTGCCCAAAATGCTGGTTGCATTTCCCGTTGGATGGCAACACTGATGCGTTGCCCTAGGTGCAAGCCAGCTTTTTAGTCACGCGAGACCTCAATTAGATGCGTGGATGGGTCTCGATAAATATGATGAGCTCTAGGCCTCCATGGCCCCAGGGTTTTAACCCGGAAACCCAAAAATATATACCCATTACCAATGGACACATATTTGCGGCGTTTCAGGGTCTCCTCATGTGCCGCAGCGCTGGCTGTCAGGGTTGTGACTGGGAGATGGGAAGCCGCCAAAGTATCAACACAAGTTGCGTCCCATACTAAGGGGCGTCCCATCTTCCATATCCATGTATACTAAGATTTGAACAGCTATTTCGGACTGTACATTTTTACTATTTACTAGCTGACCCGGCAAACTTCGTACCGCCTCAGAATCAATAAATGAAAAAGCTGTATAATAATCGCAGAATGTTTAAATTTTAGTAAAAAAATGTGGTCAAAACTTAACCGGAACGAACATCAAACGTTTGACATTAAAAACCAAAAAAATTAAAAAAAAACTTCACTTTCAAATTTAATTTGATTTCTGAACGACTTTTAAATTTAATTGATTTCTAAACGACGGGACGAACATCAAACGTTTGACAGATAGGAATAGTTTCTAAGGGAAAGCGAAATTGTTGTTTTTACTATATTCGAAGCATTTTTTTCATATTTACTCACCTTTTAACCTTCCCTGGACTTCTACAAATAATTCAAAACCACAATTAGCCAAATCAGTCCAGCCGTTCACGAGTTTTAGCGAGACTAGCGAACAGCAATTGATTTTTATATAATTATATAGAAGATTATGAATGAATGAATCGCTGTAAATGTAAAAGCTTTTTTCTGGGCGCTCTAAGACTACCTTAGTGGCCTTACATATGGTTCTGGTATATTGTTAGTAAGAGAAAAACACTTCACCCACCACATTGCATTGGCAAATAATGCCAAAAGGCGTTAGTAAACGCCGTTTATGGGTGGGCTAGGGTGCCAATTAGAGCGGTCCAATTAAATCGGCTGGAACACGAATAAGGGTCGGTAACAATCGGCTTTATTGCCGATTGCCGAATCGACATAAGTTAGTTTTTAGGCCGTGTCCTCATTAGACGAACTATGAGCGGCTAACTGTTTGCTACCAATTTGCCTCCGTATAATTTTTTAATGGAGTTTTCATACAGCGCGTAATGTATGCAGTTTGCGGCATTTAGCTTGCTGATTCGATTTGAACGAAGCGCTTTACATCTGGATCCATCTTACGCACTGCAAAGGTGTGGAACTCATAGCCGGAGTCTTCAAGTCCCATGTGAATACGTACCTTTTTTTTATTGCAGGAGTTCAGCAGACAGGCAGACGGCCCACTTAATGGAAAGCGGTTACCATCGCCTATGGACATTTGCAACACCGAAGGTGCTACAAATGCGCTGCTGCTCTCTTAAGGGTCACTGGAACCTGGTCACTAATGCCGGAACACAACTCAAGGTTGTTATGGCGACATGCTTTAGACCAGGGGTGGTAGCCATCCAGTCGGACAAATGCCCTACCACCTGGATGTGGGTTGTTTAGTCGCCTCTTATGATAGGCCGCCCGGCTGCAGGTAATTGTATTTTTTCTCCGTTCCTGCACGGATAAGACCTTTTAGGTAAGCGTGCTCCATCCTAGACCATATCTTAGCTCCATATAAGGCGAAGCGAAAACGCGAATCTATACTACAATAAAAAAAAAAGATTCATTCAGTGAGCGGCCGATTAGCAGCGAACGATGAGCGCGGTCGGCGACGCAATTCGCTCACTACGCCGGACCGCTGTGCGATGTTAAATACTAAACGTTTCCTTTACCTCCCAAGAGTTCGCAAGCGCTTCGCGTCTTACAGTTCGCTGCTAAATCGACATGGATTAAGCGATTGATACGCCGCTCAGAGTCAGACAGTGAACAGTCAGTCGCTCACTGTTCGTCTAATGAAGACACGGGCTTAACCAACCACTAGAAATTAGTTCGGGACTTGGGGATACGTTGTGATTTTGTTATTAATGAGTGTGGTAGTGATTTTGTAGTCGTTTTATTTACATTTTGTTAACGTTTATCCATTCGAGCTCTAAAGATCTAAAACTCCATTCGAGCAAGTGCTACAGTTCCAAGGACCTCTTTTTACCATCCTCAAGAATACCGGGATCTTCAGTGTCAACATCGCGAACGATGTTCAGTTCAGGGGCCATTTTGAAGCTGCGAGTGCTAATCCGATCCAAGCAGTATTTCACTCCATGGCAATGACTGTTGCGTTATAAAGCCCAGGCACAGAAGGTTGAGACATGCTTGACCTTCGGAGAAACTTCACATCTCTCTGCGGTATTCTATTACATATATAACGGGAAGTGTTCCAAGGAACTGTTCAGAATGGTGTTTTCGTCTTCGTTCTACCACCGTATCGCTCGCCATCGACTGGGTTTTCATTCGCATTTCCTAGAGTCATTTCGTTCATGTACGCAACATTTCTCAATCTCTTACGTACCGTGGGGATTTGGAATGACCTTACAGCTGAGATTTTCTCAGAGCGCTACAATATGAAGTTTTTAAAAAGGGTGTCATAAAATCTCTTCGAGGCTGGCAGTGCGTTGGTGTCATTTCGGTAGGTCGTCCATCAGCCTGTCTGATGTACTTCAGCTATAAAAATAAAGAAACTAACTATATGTGCGCGGATCCGAAGTTAAAAAAACCCCGGATATTCCGTATACACGAAGCCGCTGAAGATAATATTATAATTTTCTTGCATTCAGTTATTGTGTACATTTTTGATGAATTGTAATAAATAAATTCAGTAGACTATTATATAGACTCGCTCAAAACCCCGTCGATTAAGGACGAGCACCTTGGCTTCATAAATATATATATATCTAATAAAAATCACTGTTGAGGACGGCCGTCATTAAATTTGTTTCAACAATTCACTGCACTTACCCACCGCAAACGAAATCCGACGATACAATTGCGACAACTTCGTGAAGTAAGTCATAATGGAAGGGGGGGGGGCGCAGAGATAGATATACATACGTACTAGTATACAAAAAGAGAAGGAGATATGCATGCGTTAAGACTAAGTACTAAAGTTTTTCTTTTTATTGCCTGAAGCAGGCAAACAGGCGGGCGGCTGCTTGATAGAAGGTGATTACCGTCGCCTATGGACGTTTTTTTAGAAATTTTATAACGCCCTTCTTAAAAAACGCTATGTCGTAGCGCAAAGTAAAATCCGCGATGGCAAATTCCCTTCCAACCATCCCGGGACCCACTTGAACAACAAACACAAAAAGAATTCACCTAAATCATACATACATTTTCCATCACCACGCGGGTGAAACCGCGGGGCGCAGCTAGTAAAATACAAATGTTGAGCTCTACCATTTATGTATATGAGATTTTTTACTATTTACTTTGTTATTTATTTATCACAAGAGATTTCCCAGCGGCTTTTCCTGCAGGAATTTCTGATTCATCCCGGGAGAATTATTAAATTTTTCGTGATAAGAAGTCTTCCTATATCCATTTTTGAAACCAAATTTTAGCAAAATCGGCACGATTGTTTTACTATGAAAGCGTAACAGACAGATCTACCTTTCGCATTCATAATATAAATTTTATATTGAACACACATCATATCTAAATACACATACATACATAACTTCACGCTAGTTCCCTTGCGGGGTAAGCGCGAACAACAGAGCGCCATTTAGGCTTATTCTTACACACCTCACATGCTTCTTTGACATTCACAACTCTTGTCACCTAAATCTGATGAAAATGAGTTTAAATGCAGTCAGCATTGCCGAAATTGGCCGGAAAAGATTATAACAAATGAATGGCTAGACTGATGTTGTGACTGATGTTTTTTTAAATGATATTTTTGTTTATTGACGAATATCATATTTTATTACTTATTATCCTATTCCGGAGGAAGAGATTTCCAAAATCACAAAAATTTAAAATTAAAATTATAAATTGAAAAGCCGTTCTTGAGTTATAAATGGCGTAACTAACACGAGTTTGTTTTATCTATATAAATAATACGTGAAGCAAAAACATTTCGCACATTATCTATACTAATATTATAAAGGAAGGTGTGTCGTGGAAGGCCACGACACACCTTCCATGATCAAATTGATCGTGTACTAGCAGAAGGTGATGTCAGGAGCCTTAAGAACAGACGAGCGTGCATGACAAGAGTTATGAATGTCAAAGAAGCAAGTGAGGTATGTAAGAATAAGCCTAAATGGCGCTCTGTTGTTCGTGCCTACCCCGCAAGGGAACTGGCGTGAAGTTATGTATGTATGTATGTAATATTATAAAGCTGAAGAGTTTGTTTGTTTAAACGCACTAATCTCAGGAACCGCTGATCCGATTTGAAAAATTCTTTCAGTGTTGAATAGTACATTTATCGAGGAAGGCTATGGGCTATATCATATTTTCAAAAAATTAGGGATCCTTACTAAAAGTCCAATAATGTAACTCAAGGTGTAAAAAAATGACCCTAAAAATCCTTACACGGCGTGCGCTACGAAAACTATTGATTATAGAACAAAACAATGTACTACCACTTTGCAGAACATATAATTGTCTACAAAAAATATACCGTAACCATTTTGGTAATTAATTATCGCATTTTTTTTGTTTTGATTTCCTTCATTCCACAAAACCTTCCCACCCGTCCTATTCTCGCCGCATCAAACTGATGTAAAAAATTATACTAAAAACGCACGACAAGAGCCGCATCCCCCGTTCCGTCTCAGTACGTCGTTCGCACCACACGCAAAGATTTGATCGCTCCGCCGTATATAAAAAACCGCTTTTAAAAATAAGACTGTGCGCACGTCTCGCGAAATAAATACATAAATAAGTTAAAAGGACTCTTCGGACCTGTTGCTGACTTTGAAGCAGAAGAGAACCAGAGCAGCTGCATCCGGTGAGTTCCTTCCACTCCAAATTGAACCTATACAGTCCACAAAAACCCCCAAAATCAAATGGTGATTTTATTTCCCACCACATTTTTTTAAGTAATTAAAATGCCGTCGCTTCAAAAACTCTTCATTTTGTACCTTGGTATTAATCCTTATCAAAATAAATTACTCCATATTCAAGACGCAATACCTTTCTAGAACTTTTTGAATTATTCAATTCGGACGTTGCATTCAAAAGATATCGCGATATTTAAAATGTAAGTATTATTGTTGTAGCCAAATATACTAATATTGTTTGATTGAACGCGCTAATCTCAGGAACTACTTATTTGATTTGAAAAATTCTTTCAGTTTTGGATAGCCCATTTATCGAGTAAGGCTATATATAGGCTATATATAATCACGCTAAGACCAATAGGAGTGAAGCACCAATGAAGAATGTTTCAAAATCGGAGGGTTTTTAAAGCAAATTCCACGCGGACGATGTCGCGGGCACAGTTAGTAGTTTATATAGAGAAGGACTGGAGAATGGTAACTTAAAAAAAAAATTATGCATGAAAAATACTTTAAATCGATAAAAAAAATTACACACCACATGTATTTGACACACACATGCATATATACTGCATATATACATATACTCTTTTGTTTATTGTTAAAGTCAAATTAACAGTGTAGCCTTGGCGAAATCTGTGATTATAGAAGTATAGTCTTTGACAACAGAACCGTAGTAATGTTCAAACTTATAATTTGAATTAATTTTTATGGTCGAATTTCAACCACGGGCGACCACTAATATATATAGACTAGCCGATGCCCGCGACTTCGTCCGTGTGGTGCGCTTTTTATCTATTCCACGGGAACTCCTTAATTTTTCGGGATCAAAAGTGCTATCCTATATGTTGACCAGGTATATAAGCTACCACCATACAAAATTTCATTTAAATCGGTCCAGTCGTTTCGGAGATTAGCCGGTACAAACAGACAGACAAACAGAGAAACAAAAAATTTGAAACAAATCTAAATTAGTTCTATTTCACTTCTTACATCCCCCTGAATCGGTTTTTAGCATTTTTTTCATTGTACAAAAATTCGACCTCTACAGATTTATTATATTAGGTTGGGGAAAAAGTTTCTTCGAATTTTATATAAAAATTTAAAAGGTTTTTTTATAAAGCTTATTTACATTTGACTAAAGTATGTAGGTACCATTTTGTTGGATAGCTTTTTGCCATCTTGTAGGTAGGGACGTGATCCCATTGCTATAAAAATTTTGGGGCTTCTGATCAAAAAACTGCGACAAGTGGTTTTGGCAGTCCTCTCGTGATGTTAACCTGACACTGCAGAAACAGGTGAAAATCTGAAGGTGCAAGGTCAGGACTATACGACGAATGCATTAACACCTCCCAGCCAAACTCTCGTATTTTTTGCTGAGTGGCTAAAGATGTGTGAGGTCTAGCGTTATCATGGTGAAAAACCACACCCATTCTGTTGATTAATGCCGGCCGCTTTCTCTCAAATTTTTGCTTTAATCTCATCGGTTGTTCGGTGTACAGTTCAGAATCGATGGTCCTGCTTGGCGGTAACAGCTCATAATGAATAATGCCCTTCCAATGCCACTTTGTTGTTGCGAGTTAAGTCAGTCTGTGAAGCCTGACCGGCCTTTGACCACGATCTTTTTCGCACGTTCTTGTCGTACGTGATCCACTTTTCATCACCAGTTATCAGCTTCTTCAAAAATGGTTCGGTTTCATTACGTCGTAATAAAGAATCACAAATGAGTACACACACGATTCATTAGGTTTCTTTCAGTGAGCTCATGAGGCTCCCAAATATCGAGCTTTTTTGTGTACCCAGCTTTTTTCAAATGCGCCAAAACCGTTTTGTGGTCAATTCCCAGTTCTCCAGCGTAACTACTAATATGCCGAATTTGCTCCACTTTTTCAAAAATGTCATCAATTTTGTCCGCAACAGGGCGACCAGAGTGACGTGCATCTTTGAAATCAAAATTTCCGGATTGAAAACACTTAAACCAAATTTGCGTTTCTCTCACAGATACTGCATTAGGTCCATAAACATCACAATTTTTTTTCGCGGCTTGTGATGCATTTTTACCTTTTTTGTAGTAAAATTTTAAAATGTATCGAATTTCTTCGTTAGATTCACTCATTTAAACAATAAGAAAAACAAATGAAAATCACACATTTTCCTAATTTGAATTTGGAATTGTCTGATTTAAAATTAAAACTTTTTAATGATATCAAAACCAGCCAGATACAAATGGTATAGCCAAAGAGATCTTATTACAAGTTCATACATACTATATGCGAAAAGACTTTTTCCCCAACCTATTATGTATAGATATAAGAAGATAATTTTTCGGAGTTGGTAACCTCGTGTAACATTATAGTAGAAGAACATTTCAATGACTGCCAAAAACTCTTTAAATAAAGATATATATGTAGAAGCTAGATTAAGTACGACGTAATCCACGTTTTAATTACAAAACTTTTAATAGCAAATTAAATTTTCACCGGCTCCGTTTGAATATTCATACAACAGAGGAAATTTAAGTTTCTCAATGTTCAGAGGCTTATCTGTTGATTCATTGTTTATAAAGCGTTTGATATTTCGAAGGATTTTCTGCCCAAACAACTCCATTCGGGTTGTTATCTCTCTTGTCACGTTCTGCTTTTTAGAAAAACATAATACTCTTATATCTTGCTCACTCACATTGAATCTCTTATAATATTGTTACGAGTTTGCGGGACTCGAATTAAAATTCCGTTAGAATTATTATAGAGTTTATTAGAGCTATACAAACACGTATAACACAGGTACAAATATAACCGAACGCAACAAATCCAAACGTAATGCAGAAGGCCGTTAATCAATAAAACGCACAAAGTACATCACTATTAGATTCCCGAATGTACACACGTTACGCCTGTGTCGTAGTCGTAGCTCAACTGACCCCCTGTCTCAATCAGGCCATCGTTTCATACTTTACAAATGCAAATGGGCCTGCTCGGCAACGTTGACATTATTTCCTAGAATTAGCTTGTACTTATAATCCGCAACACATGGCTAATAATGCTCCTGATCGGCCGTAAACGAGTACAGTAGGATAATAGGTTGTTCTCCACAATACCTAGAAACGTATGCCAATAAATAAGTGAACAGAAGAAGACAATCATAAAAGGATTACAATTAGTTCAAATGCCGACAGGTAATAAAATGTGCTCTTACAGATCCTTACGTGGGATTTGTCTTTGTCGGAGCCTAAGTTGTAACAATATTGTTACGAATTTGTAGGATGTAAATTCGAAAATGCCGTTGTAATTCTCACAAAGTTTATTAGAAGTAGACACACGTAATTCACAGTTCTTACAAGTATAGCCGAATACAACAAAAACAAATCGTAGGGCAGAAATTGTTATTACATAAATCGCAATTACAAGTACAAGTTTAGATTTTCTTTAAAAATTGTAGTATTTCAAATATAGTGTTACGAGTTGCAGGACTCGAATTAACATGCCGTTGGAATTATTATAGATTTTATTAGAATTATACAAACACGTATAACACAGGTACAAATGTAACCGAACGCAACAAGTCCAAACGTAGCGCAGAAGGTCGTAAATCAATAACACGCGCAAAGTCAGTCATTAAATAGATTACCGAATGTACACAAGTCTTGCTTCGCTCGTGGTTATCATTCAACTGCCTGCTCCCTCAATCGAGGCATTGCTTTATACTGCACAGATGCAATATGTCTGCACGGCCGCGTGGACCGAATTTTCTAGAATCAGTTTGTGCTTTAAATCCGACAAACCTAGCTAGTGACTGCCATAAAAGATTACAATACACAATAGGCTGTTTTTAATAAAAAAAATTAAACACAAAGTAAACGGAAGAAGTCCAAATGCCGAAAGGTAATAAAATATGTTTATACAGGTATGCAGGTGTGAATTTGTCTTTGTCGGCGTCTAGGTAGTAACAATATAAAGCCATGGAACAGTAAGAATGCCCAATGAAATAAAGTACGGCTTACAACTTTCAATTTGCCTTATTCCACATAGCCCTTACGCATCTCTTCTGCGACTTAAATACTTTATTGGTGAAATTTCCCCAGAAAATTATTCCATAACGAACATATACCCTATTATGATAGGTACATTAACAACACATACTTAGAACACAATTCAATACGTGACAAACATGTTCCTGGTACCAATAATTGCTGTGTATGAATTATTATTCCCTCGATGTAAGCTCTCGATCCCTTGAGAAGCTCGTTGGCATCATTAGGTGCTAATTGACGTATGATACCCACTTCGACTGTATTGACTTGGTATATTGTTGGAAGGTATTAAAGTATTTCTACCCTCATAATATGTTGTTATATAAATGTCACAAGCAATAAAGAATTTTAAATATGGAATAATTTCCATCTTATAAATAAGAGGTTCTTAACATATTAATGGCAGTTCTTGGTGTAGGCTTGAAGGGTGCTGTTTTGCAGTGTTATTTTTAGCCAGCGTATAAATCAATAACCGGATGTCAACGTAGAAAGATTTATTATTAAGCAAACGGATATCGGAAATGGAGTAACCGGATGTTGGAAGTTAATACGTATGGCGGAAGTTGGTTTTATGAAGGAAGTGTGAAGTGGCGCCACAGCATTACCGGATGGTGTCACTGCGGCGTGCTTCGGGCAGTCTTCAATCGGCAGTCTTGAACCGGCAGTCTACAACGAGTAGTCCACAACGACGATCTACACGACAGTCTACAATGAGTCTTGGACGAGGAGCACATAATACAATGTGGTCGATAATTACTGCTTGATAATAGCAGTATTCTTGGAGGGCAAATTGCTGCTCGACACCTGACAAGCGTGGATGCGACTCTTGGAGTTGTCCTTATATTTCTGTGTATTATTGAGCAATATTTAATATCGTAATTGTAATAATTCTAGTGTAATAAACCTTGATTATAATATTTCAGATTATTATTATGGTATTCTTGGAGCGTCATTCGTTCGCTCCCGGCGTGAACCCGACATACACACACATATATATATATATATATATATATATATATATATATATATATATATATATATATATATATATATATATATGTGTGTGTGTGTGTGTGTGTGTGTGTGTGTGTGTGTGTGTGTGTGTAGGAATCGTATTTGTTATTATAAAATAACCATCTGACAAAAGTAGTGAATAACCGGATAGAGTATTCTTTCATGTACTAATCGGAAGTCGTTTAACCGGATGTCAATGTAGAAGCATTTATTATGAAGCAAACTGATATCGGAAATGGAGTAACCGGATGTTGCGTATGGCGGAAGTTGGTTTTATGAAGGTAGTGTAATTGATGTGGCGCCACAGCATTACCGGATGGTGTCACTACGGCGCGCTACGAGGACATAAGGTCCTCCAATACTGGATGTTCGGGCAGAGGAGGGGAGTCTTCAACCGACAGTCTACGAGTCTACAACCAAGTCTTCAACCGACATTCTACATTGGTAGTCTTGGACGAGGAGCACATAATATAATGTGGTCGATAATTACTGCTTGATAATCGCAGTATTCTTGGAGGGCAAATTGCTGCTCGACACCTGAAAAGCGTGGATGCAACTCTTGGAGTTGTCCTAATATTTCTGTGTAATATTGTGCAATATTTAATATCGTAATTGTGATCGTAGTGTAATAAACTTTGATTATAATAATCTTTCAGATTATTATTGTGTTATTCTCGGAGCGTCATTCGTTCGCTCCCGGCGTTTTAAAATGTGAAAAAAATCAGGAGGCTAAGTCGGACCGGGAGATTCCGAAAATGCAATTTTTAGAATTTTTGTCAGTCTGTCTATCTTTCTGTTTGTCTGGCTTTCTGTCTGTCTGGCTTTCTGTCTGTCTGTCTGACCATCACATGAAAACTAAGGAAGGTTATTTATATCCAATCTCGAATTTGTTGACATTGTTGTTGATGTTGTTGACACAAAAAGTTAAGGCCAAAAAAAACGCAAGACTTCTTTTGCTACATCTTCGGAAACCAATGTCCAATATGTTTATTATTTAAGCGGGAATATGAAGCATGGTTGCCAGACTACACTTTCATACATTACATAGTATACTCTTCTCTCTTTCACTATGGTAATGTGTATATATGTCTATCTCCCTCCTCCCAACACCGAGTACGCGCGAAATGCAGCGGCGTCGGCGCGTTTTGCAACACTTCTCTACGAACCATGGGACTCAAAACTTCGGAACATACATATCCCTATATACAAAAACAATATCAAAGGCCGGTCCAGTGAACTTCGACTTGTACATTTATGTGATTGTGTAAAGTGCTAGCGGACGTAAATGTTCTACGTGCTATGTAAGTTATAAGTATTCATATTTATTACTGTTTGAATATACAACAACGGACGCGCAAAATTGAACTATTTGTTAACCAGCGGTTAATATGCGAATGCCCGGAAACATTCCTTAAGTATTCTTTGGAAATCCAGGCGCATACACAATAGGACTAAAAATTAAATGGGATAATTTTGAAGATTTATTGAATCCAACGCAAAAAGAATTATCAAAATCGGTTCAGTAAAACTACTTACCTACTTTTTATGTTGTTTTTTTTTCACCTCTTCTTCCATAACAGTTCATAATAGAGAGTAATCTTTTCCTTTTTCTATTTTTTTATTGCAAGAGTTCAGAAGACAGGCAGACGGCCCACTTGATGGAAAGCGGTTACTATCGCCTATGGACATTTGCAACACCAAAGGTGCTACAAATGCGCAGCTGCTGTCTTAAGGGAGAATGGAACCTTGTCACTAAAGCCGAAACACAACTCAAGGTTGTTTTGGTGGCATACTCTAGACCAGGGGTGGTAGCCATCCAAACGGGCAAATGCCCTACCACCTGGCTGCGGGTTGTTTTGTCGCCTCTTACGACAGGCCGCCCGGCCGCAGGAAATTGTATTCTTTCTCCGGTTCTGCACGGATAAAACCTTCCTTTCCTCTTTTATGTTGTTTCTTCTTCTAAAGGGAAAAAAAGTGTTGGGTATTTTTTTTCTTTTTATATATTCTTTTTTTTAATTTTGTTGAAAAGTGCAAGAAAAATATATGAAACACTTTTTTATTTCACGTTGTGTTGAAAGTTGCAATAAGCGTCTGTGATTTATGGCTTTCCACAATCGGAATGAATCCGAGAAGTACATTAATCTTCTGACCTCAACAAGCCAACAGTATAATTTGTCAAGATCTTTCTGTGGGTTAGTTTGAAATTTCTATATCGTTGTAGCTGTTTTCTGTAAAGCAATGGATTTCCAGTTCACTTCTTAGTATAGCGACACACCTGCGAAACGTTTGGCGGCGAAAAGTTCGGTTAAATAGGCTTACAATGTTATTTTTGATTTCTCTTTTTCTAAAAGTATGCTTTGAGTTGCTTGATCACAGGGATGAAAGCAGTGCTTTTTACAAGCTTTTATTTAACTTGCAATGGATGTACCTATGTATGTATGTATGTATGTAAGTATGTATGTAAGTTCGGGTGGAATCTTGCAAGTTAAATTTGACCAAGTTCCCGGTTTCCGATTGAGCTGAAATTTTGCACAAATATGTAAATCGCGTGACAATAATATGGTACCATAGAGCTGATATGATGATAGAGTCGGAAGGTGGCCATAGGAACTCCTGTACTAAACAAAATAGACCCGTCGTGTTTGGGCTCGTCTTACTTGTCTTGGCTAGCACTCTGCTGCTACATGATATCCAGCATCTCAAAAGCTCGTATTTAATAACCTTTTTAAAAAAGCTCCATGCGAAACAATTTTTTTTTTCTGACAATTTTTTTTTAAACTGTGCGGACCATGCGACTCATGTCCCAATTGTTTTACAGCCACCTCTAAATCGCGGCATAAAAATATAATAAAAAACACTTAACATCATCTCATATTTATAAATTACTTTTCCCTAAATTATTATTTAATTAACATTTTGAGCTAAATGTTTACTCATCAGTGACAAAAAAATACATATGGCTGGTATAATGCTACAAGAAAAGAAATTTACTTGACGTTTCATATGTGACGTATTAAATGAGTTCATCAGATTTAGATATGGATTTAACGTCTGATTCTATTAGAGAAGTAGTTGTTTGTTTAATTAATCGGTTTTTATTTACTTTCCTCATCTTCGAAAAGAAAATCAAAGCGTTAACCTAGGGTGAAAAGCTTATTTAGGCACTAGAACTATTAGCGCCATCACTACGCTTGCGCGCCGAACCATCTTCTGCCTAAATAAGTCACTTTCATCTCTCGTGTAACAATCTGTTATTAAATAACTTATGACATATGAGCAGAATTTACGCTTAGTTTCGTCGCGCACATATTAGCGCCGATCCTTCCGTCGCCAAACTTTCCACGCGGAATGTTCCGCAGGTGTGCCGCTGGACTTAGAGTAAGTCATTAATACTTTTATTAAAAATGCAAAAGTAAACTTCAATTTGAATTATTTACATGTCTGCAACCGAGCTGCCTTTTCTGCGCAAAATCTGCCGATCGGAACTTGATAACTTTATAACCTGTGTAAAGCTGTACCGATTTTTCTAAAACTTGGTACCTATTTACATATATTATATAATGATAATATATAAGTCGGTGGTTCGGGCATGTGGAAAGAATGCATGATGAAAGAATGACTAAACAGATATACAATGCAAAAGTGGATGGATGTAGAAATCGTGGAAGGCCACGACACACCTTCCATGATCAAATTGACCGTGTACTAGCAGAAGGTGATGTCAGGAGCCTTAAGAACAGACGAGCGTGCATGACAAGAGTTATGAACATCAAAGAAGCAAGTGAGGTGTGTAAGAATAAGCCTAAATGGCGCTCTGTTGTTCGTGCCTACCCCGCAAGGGAACTGGCGTGAAGTTATGTATGGATGTATGTATGTATCTCAATAACGAGAATAAATAAACAACGCAAATAAACATACTCATTATCGAGGAAAATGGAATAGTTTTCGTGGAACGGAACGGAATTTTCCGGGAGCCAATAGCGCTTAGATAATTTCGCCTCTTTACTTCAATAATGTGTTACCTTGTTTATTACATTACATGTTGCAGTTTTTGTTACCTTAATGCCAGGTGGTATTTGCCCGCTTGGATGGCTACCACCACTGGTCTAGAGTATGCCGCCATAGCAACCTTGAGTTGTGTTTCGGAATTAGTGGCTAGGTTCCAGTCTCCCTTTAGAAAGCAGCAGCGCATTTGTAGCACCTTTGGTGATGCAAATATTCATCGGTGACGATAACCATTTTCCATTAGGTGGGTCGTCTGCTTGTTTGCCTGCTTCAGGCAATAAAAAGAGAGGCGATTTGAATTCAATTTTTCCATGAAAAACATTCCTGTATGACCAACGCCTTCTAGAGAATAAATACATCACGTTCAAAGCAGCCTTAAAAAGCTTTTGAAATATTATCATACATTATCGTATAATAGTAGTTCGTCTATCCCAACCTCAAGGGGACTTTACATAATATGTAAATGTTATTTATCTTTTAGTCTGCATGTGTTTTATAATGGCTTTGAGTGCTTCCATTGAATTATTTAAAGTTGGATTACTATAGAAGGTAAATTTTCCTGCGGCTCTGTTAGCGTTGCCGGCCATTGAAAGTCACATACTGGAGACGCAATCAGGCAATCTCCGCGGGTAGGGGGTTATGTGCTCAATGTATGGCCATCCCTTATTCCCCAATTAAGAACTGATGCCCGGAGAATATAGAACCTTGCACTTACCTCGCAGCCAGCCACCAGCCCACGACAGCGCTGGTTCAGGGTTCTGCCGTTGCTTTCTCACGTGGCGATAAAGGTGGCAAAATCCTTCTACACGAGCCCCGGGGCGCAAGTGACGCAGATACATTGATCACTTAAGTTTATTTATGGTTGAGGCGAATGTCCTAGTAATTAACTACTGGACGCGGAAATCTTGGATAGCTAAAATGTGTATTTATGCGGGTGCGATACTACTTTGTGTGCGTCGCGGTAGCGTGGCGTTTGGCAACGTACTGAACTCACGCGCCGAGCGAGCGGCGGCAACGTACGGGGGTTGCAAGACGCTATAAACCCAAGACACAATTGGTAATTGGGAAATAAGTGGCGCCAACACATACAGTCTTTAGAAATGGCAAACTTAAAATATTTATTTTGAGTATACATATGTATAACCAATTTCCAATAAATACTCTTACTGATCATAAAAAATATAATTGTATATATATAAGAATAGATGTGGAGAGATTAAGGAATATTATTGGGTAGATACAACAGTGTAGAAAGTAAGACAAAATAGGGTTATATCTTATACTAGCTTTTTTTTTTATTGCAGTAGTGCAGCAGACAGGCAGACGGTCCGCTTTATAGAAAGCAGTTACCATCGCCTATAGACATTTACAACACCAAAGGTGGTACCAATCTCAAGGTTGTTATGGCGACATGCTTTAGACCAGGGGTAGTAGCCATTCAGTCGGGCAATAATGGGAGGCCCGAGCCCAGCAGTGGGTCGTTTATGGTATATTATATAAGTATATAAACACAATAGATAATAAGAAACTAAATGCATAGAAATAGAACATATAAATGTAACAGGTTATAAGCAATAAATTAATTAATAAAAAAAGTAAAAACAATAAAGAGGAATAAAAAGTATTTTTTATACACAAGACACAATTTAAAGTTGTTATGGTAGCATGCTCTAAATCAGGGATGGTAGCCATCCAGACGATCAAATGCCCTACCACCTGGCTGTGGATTGTTTTGTCATCTCTTACGACAGGCCACCCGGCCGCAGCTATTGGCATTGTTTCGCCAAGATTGGCGTTGTTTTAAAATATTCATTTACTTCCATATTTATGGATATACATACATACATAACTTCACGCCAGTTCCCTTGCGGGATAGGCACGAACAACAGAGCGCCATTTAGGCTTATTCTTACACACCTCACTTGCTTCTTTGACATTCATAACTCTTGTCATGCACGCTCGTCTGTTCTTAAGGCTCCTGACATCACCTTCTGCTAGTACACGATCAATTTGATCATGGAAGGTGTGTCGTGGCCTTCCACGACTTCTTCTTCTTCTTCTTCCATGGATATACCACGTCTTTATAATTCAATAAATGATATACATATCTATACATATATATATAATGAAACTGTAGATTTCGAATTTCTGTACAATGAAAAAAATGCTAAAAACCGAGTCAGGGGGATGTAAGAAGTGAAATAGAACTAATTTAGATTTTTTTCAAATTTTTCGTTTCTCTGTTTGTCTGTCTGTTTGTACCGGCTAATCTCCGAAACGACGGGACCGATTTAAATGAAATTTTGTATGGTGGTAGCTTATATCCCTGGTCAACATATAGGGTACTTTTGATCCCGAAAAATTAAAGTGTTCCCGTAGGATAGTTAAAAAACCGCACCACGCGGACGAAGTTGCGGGCATCAGCTAGTAATACACAAAACTACACTATAAATAAAAGTAACTGAACATATTGTCAAAATTTACACGTGTTGACAACACGTTCGCTCAGTATGTAAATGGGAAGATCGGAATATCAGCGATATTTCAATCGTCTGAATTTGAAAACATGTGTTCAGAGTGTGTAAGGAGACAGGTATACGTGTTGTGTCATATATATTGCTTGTTTTGTGAGTTATGTGTGGATGTATTCACCTAGTTAGTTAAGGATAATAAGGATCTTAGTATACGTGATTCGTATCAATATCTATAATAAGTATTATAAATGTCAAAGAAGCAAGTGAGGTGTGTAAGAATAAGCCTGAATGGCACTCTGTTGTTCGTGTCTACCCCGCAAGGGAACTGGCGTGAAGTTATGTACGTGTGTATGTATATATATATATATATATATATATATATATATATATATATATATTATGCTTATGATTGACGAGGTTGTTTATTCTTTTAGCTGATATTACAATGAAAGAAAATAAAACTAAATTATAAATAAATTAAACTAAAAATAAACTATATATACAAACTAAAATTAAAGTATAAAATCTAATTCTAGACCGCTGTCAGTCGGAAACGTGCCCAAAAGACTGGCCACATTGCCTCTGAATGGCAGAAGGTGATCTCAGGAGCCTTAATAACAGACGAGCTTGCCTGACAAGAGTTATGAATGTCAAAGAGGCAAGTGAGGTGTGTAAGAATAAGCCTAAATGGCACTCTGTTGTTCGTGCCTACCCCACAATGGAACTGGCGTGAAGTTTTGTATGTATGTATGTATATCTCTCTCTCTCTCTCTATATATATATATATATATATATATATATATATATATATACCTATATATAAATATTAACAGACAATATATTTCATTCATTAATCGACGGTTTCATTCATAATCCATTACTATAGGGTATTTTGTGTTTAATACTTAATCTTACTTGTTTTTAGCACCGTTGTAACTATTTCAATAGAATCGGTCACAAGGTGTCCATTTATTATGGCCTCCACAGGAAAGGGCCAGACGGCAATAAAAGGGTTGCGTGCGTCGTACGTGGGACATTATTGTCCCAAGTAATGGATGGCATTTGAATAACAAGATGTTGTATGTATTCCCGATAACAAATGATACGTGGTGCAATATTTCTTTTTTTCCATAAGTGATGTATCTTTATTTATTTTATTTTATTTTATTTTATTTTATTTGGGGGGTTAACAGCTGTGGTCTTACAAAATAAAGTTTTACAAACTAGCGTTACATAGATAGCTAAAGAACAGCTAATTATAAACCTTCACAGATGACAGGGAGATAAAAATAAAGTATAAAATACAATAATTTTAGAAAAAAATAACAATTATAAGAAGATTTTGTGACGGGGAAACTAGTTATTATTAAAATAGGCTTTGATTAAATTCGCATTTACAGATGCTAGACTATCCACAAACAAGTCAATGTCGACATAATCCGACTTGCTGAGTTTGTTGAATTCATTCACTGTTCTAACAAAAAGTGAGTAGCATCTGAAAGCTGTATGTCTTAATCGTAGTGATACAACATTAAAATTACAATCTAATCTAGGAGATAAGACTAATGAGTAATTTAAATCTGACCTAAAACAATTAGATACAACTCAAACTAAGGGCCGCTTGCATTAAGATCGCCTTTAAATAAAAAATAGTTTGTAGGACAACCTTTTTATACGTTTATTTTTCTATACATTTTTACATTTTATTGACATTATCATTCTTAGGTTAGCCATCGAAATTATTTTATGTATTTTATTGCAAAACTAGTGATTAAATAATTCGTCTTTAAACCAAGCCTACCTTCTTCATTGCACCAATCCGCCACAAGTTTATCAATTAGTTAATTATAAAATAATAATACTAAAGGTATACCTGGCATACTACACACATTCCCAATCGTATTGTCACATACTGGCAGAATACAAATCAAACAAGTGCAAACCCATCTTAAGAATTTATATCAGAAAATGTCGACCAAAGACATTTGAATTCTGTAGTGTCGACGCTGTACTAAATAAACTAGCTTCAGGTAAAATTCGAACACATCTTACAGTTATATTGTTCAAAACAGAATGCAGTTCTACTCTTTGTCCTTAAATGCGTTTAAGGCATTTAAATATCCATTTTTGGATGATTAACTTTGACAGTTCTTTAAGCATGCTAAGCGGCAAATTTTGCGCTGTGCAAGACGCTAATTGTATTTAAGGGTGTTAAATGCGCTTTGTTTTTCTTAAATAATTATAAGCAATGTTATGCAAGCGGCCCTTAGAATGTGTCCAATAACATATTTTCTATTGTCTTTATTAAGGAGAAGCAGTTCATGTGTGCTTTGTTAATATTTAACATATAGCAATACATTTTATTATTATACGAGGTACAATATGGAAATTCTAGTTTATGTTATTTGTTAATGGAATAAAGAAAACTTAGTTATTTTGTGTTCTATCTATAATCCCTTGAGACTATAAGTAGAATACTGAGCTTAGGTTATCGTCTTCTAGGAGTAAAGCGCCTGACTGGAGACGTTTAATCACTGGATTGCCTTACTGATCCGTTGTCCGAGGTATACCGGCTCTCTGATCACTTAAAAGACAGAAAGAAAAATGTTTTACTGAGGACAAAAAGAAAGTTAAAATAAATAGTAATAGAAACAAAATAAGTCCTAAACTTGACCCAGTCTCAGCATAATGCTAGCCAACAAGAACTAGCGCTGTTCTTCCGCCTGGGACCAGAAAGTGAAGTCTAGTTGTATATAAAATTCTCATGTCACAATGTTCGTTCCCATACTCCTCCGAAACAGCTTGACCGATTCTTATGAAGTTTTTTTTTGCATATTCAGTAATCTGAGAATCGGCTACTTTCTATTTTTCAAACCCCTAAGTGATTAGTGAACACCCCTTGGTGTTCACCCCAATTTTTTTAAATTATTTTTTGGATATTTTTTTTTATTTTTATTTTTTTAGGATACAACATTAAAAAATACATACAACCCTAAATTTTCACCCCTCTACGACCAACCCCTATTTTTTATTTGTTAATTATAAACGTTAATTTTTTGGCAAGACTTAATCTTATTTTGTCATGACTTAGAATAAAAAAAATATATTACTCTTTTAGATTTACAATTAGAACCGGTAGGTGGCGCTGAGATCGGGTTCTGGAATCCTCCTAATCACCTGGAGCGATTTTGGTGATTTTGTTTTTGTGTGTTTGATTGGGTACCCAGATGGTTTAGATTCGCAATTAGAACCGGTACATGGCTGTGGGATCGGGTTCTAGAATTTTATTTTTTAAAGGCAGGACAACGTCTGCCGGGACCGCTAGTTATATAATATAATGCAGTTTAGTAATGATAAATGAATTGCAAACTAAATAACAATGTAACTACCCAATAATTTAAACAACAGATATAAAATCATTGTAGCAATGTACGTAACTGAACAAATAACATTATATATATAAATAACTATATACATATAACATTACAACAAATTCCTGCAGCTACGCCGCGTGAAAAGCCTTGGGTAGTAGTCCTATGTTACGTATATGCAAATTTAATAAGTTTTTTTACCTAAAACTTTACTGTTTCTTGCTTTTAATATATACCTATATTTATATATGTATTTGTTATGTAAGTATGTATGTATATATTTGTATATGTATATATTTGTATATGTATATATTTGTATATGTATATATTTGTATATGTATATATTTGTATATGTATATATTTGTATATGTATATATTTGTATATGTATATATTTGTATATGTATATATTTGTATATGTATATATTTGTATATGTATATATTTATATATGTATATATTTATATACGTATATACAGTGTAAAGTTTATATAACGACACTGAATGGACTATGCATTTTATGGCGTTATAGAGAGTTGTCATTAAATGGAGAGAAGTCTGTAATTTTTGTCTGACGTCTTTTGCTGCACCAGTAAGTTTGTTGTATTTTTTACTTATTTTATTACAAAACTAGTTTACAACCTATTCTCAGCCCTACAGAATATATACAAATAATTTCATAAAAATCGGTCAAGCCGTTTCGGAGGAGTGTGGTAACTAACATTGTGACACGAGAATTTTATATATATACTAGCTGTCCCAGCAGGCGTTGTCCTGCCCTGAAAAAATAAAAATCTAGGCCCCGATTCTAGTGCCACCTACCGGTTCCAGTTGTAAATCTAAACCAACCGGGGGGCCACCCAAACACGCATATAAAGTTTAATCAAAATTCTCAAGTTATGTGCGTACATACATTTCTACGATTCATTTTTATATATAAGAAAAGATTTGTAACATTTCTAAGATATTGTACAATAAAATCCTGGCCTAGCTTGTGTGCCAAATTTCTCTCTCCATCCCAAGGTTGTCTGGAAGAGATCGCTGTCAGCGATAACACCGCCGTTTGTACCTAATTCTAAACTATATTTGTGTATTGTCTCATTAATTTTACTGCACAATAATTTTATAAGAATAATTTATTCAGTAAAAGATATTAAAGTAAAAGTTACAGTATAAAAGACAATAAACTTTGCTCTAAATCTAATGTATGTATGAATGAGGGCTTCGACACGTAAAACTAGGTAAAAACCAGTATTATATTAGGTGTCGTTACTCTTGCAATGCTCAATTATTATTATTATTATTACATAATTTGCCAGGTGGTAGGGCATTTTCCGGGCTGGACGGCTACCACTCTTAGTCTAAAGTATGTCGCCATAACAACCTTGAGTTGTGTTCCGGCATTAGTGACTAGACTACTGACCAGGTTCCAGTCTCCTTTAAGAGAGCAGCAGCGCATTTGTTACCTTTGGTGTTGCAAATGTCCATAGGCGATGGTAACCGCTTTCCATCAAGTGGGCCGTCTGCCTATCTGCTGAACTCCAGCAATAAAAAAATAAATAAAAAAAAACATACATACATAACTTCACGGCAGTTCCCTTGCGGGGTAGGCACGAACAACAGAGCGCCATTGAGGCTTATTCATACACACCTCAATTGCTTCTTTGACATTCATAGCTCTTGTAATGCATGCTCGTCTGTTCTTAAGGCTCCTGATATCACCTTCTGCTAGTACACGATCAATTTGATCATGGAAGGCGTGGCCTTCCACGACTTCTGCATCCATTCACTTTTGCATTGTATATCTGTTTAGTCATTCTTTCATCATGCCCGAACCACCGGAGCATTCCTTTCCTTACCTTCACCCCGACACTCTCTTTCTTACTTCGGTATTACGAACGCGGTCCGCGAGCGTTACTCATTATTATTATTATATATAATGTATATTCTATTTTAAACTCCTCAAAAGGATACATACCTGAATGTATATTACCGGCGATAGCCACTTACCATCAGGTAGATAAACCATTTATCCAATCTCCCGATAAAAACACAAGAAAATCCTATGACATCGCAAAGGAAAGAATCGTGGCCCTATAAAAAATAATAGAATCATCGCCATACTCGTATTCGCCGTCATGAGCTTCAATAAACCGTAAAACCATAAAAGCTACCCCCATATATCCCCCTATAAATCTGTATTGGGTTGAGAATGGAAAAACTTTCACTTATGTTCTTATAGTGGTTTTATTATAAGTATGGTGGGTACAAACTTCTAAAGCCGGGGATATAAACACAGATTATATACATAACGCATGTAGGTGTATTTGCAGGAAGTTTAATAAAATGAAGTACGTAAAAGTTTAGATAGATAGATAACACTTTATTGTACACGATTACAGAAAACACAGAAAATCTTATAGCCTAAAAATATTCTAAATGTGCACAATGGGCGGTCTTATCGCTAAGAAGCGATCTCTTCCAGACAACCCGTGGCAGGAATAAGACAGATTGTATTGGTCAAAGGTGGTATAAATAAATATTAGAGGTTATGCAGTTACTTACATATATTTTATTTATTTATAAACATATAAGGATGTAAAATATTATATAAGTAAGAATTGTACTTAATAGATATAAATCTATATCACATACATAAATATACGTAAAAATATCAAATATCACTATGTTCTAGTTAGTGCTTTTTTGTCATGTTCGTAAATATTGTTAGTGATTTAGCTTGTCTAACAGTAACTGGTAGCTCGTTCCAGAGTCGAATAGCCTGTACAGTAAAAGAATTATTGAAGAAAGAAGAATTAGGTTATATATTTAATCTTTTTTGATTTTAGATGTTAAGTTTTTTTTTATTTTTTTATTGCAGGAGTTCAGCAGACCGGCAGACGGCCCACTGAATGGAAAGCGGTTACCATCGCCTATGGACATTTGTAACACCAAAGGTGCTACAAATGCGCTGCTGCTCTCTTAAGGGAGTCTGGAACCTGGTCACTAATGCCGGAACACAACTCAAAGTTGTTATGGCGGCATGCTCTAGACTAGGGGTGGTAGCCATCCAGTCGGGTAAATGCCCTACCACCTGGCTGTGGGTTGTTAAGTCGCCTCTTACAACAGGCCGCCCCAACGCAGTAAATTGTATTCTATCTCCGGGATATTTAGAACCTATAGATTCTATTTAATATTTGTACTTAAGGTTACCGTTTCCAAAATAAATGAATTCACTTCAGTTGACATCAGCACTCGACAGTGAATACTATTTTCTGCCATCTAAGTATCATTTAACCTTTACCTCTCGCTGCTACAAAACCATCAGAAGACTGAAGAATAATAACAGACATTACCGGCGTGTAAAACCTACTAAACTACCATGGACTAACTTAGTTAGCGTATTATAGAGAGTGGGAGTACGTCAAGTATTTTTAAAAACCAAAGAAATTTTCATAAGAATAACAAAGTTGTCTTTGTATACATTATATTGTACGTACATATTATATAAAACATAAAATACATCTAGAGCGATATAAATCTTAAGAAACAATCTAAGGGAGAGACAAGCCGTCTGTACATCAGTAAATTTATTATCCTCGCTTCCGGTTGTGGTTTCGGCGCCGATCACTTCCGGGAGCGGAAGTGGCACATTGATAATTGTGTTGCCTGCTCCAAGCGTTTGTTGTTACGTTGGCAACACTGTTTGCAATAACGGTATCGGAGATTCGTAGAAATAATCGATTAAACAACTTTATGAATTTTCGAAGAGTACATGTTTGTGAAACCATTTTTTTTAATTTTTTTTTAACCAGGGGAAATCCGATTGAAGACTAAGCCGCGACAAGGGCAGAACCTTGGGGGGATAATTCGCGACCTAGTGTGGGATTCGCCAGATCGGGGGTGGCACTAGCATGCCCAGTCAGAACTGGTGCCAAGCTATTGCCACTCCCGGTTAGGGATACCCACTAAAACCCCTGGGTGTTCCGTCCTTCGCCTTATGCCAGGGCTACGGGTATATGACCTAGCCTCTCCGCAGCCCTGGCAGGCGTGGGCCCCGCGAGGCCTCTTCCACTGCCGGGGGACTACTTTACCCCCGGCATCTTTAGTCTCTCTAGGCGTGGGGCGGTCTGTAACTCGCCCCACAGGAGGAGAGGTGAGCGCGCTCGGAACACGCCACGCCCCCATCTCGACGGTATGTGCAGGTGAGTGAGAACCTCTATACCCCAAGAGGCCCCACCCGCGCCGCCCGCTTACGGTGGCCGAAGGTCCTGGCTGGCCCTCCGGCGCCGACGCGTCCTCCTTTGGCGAGAGCGGAGCAGTGATGTGCGCTCACGCTCCCGTTCCGCCTCCTCCTTCGCAAGCATAACGCGCTCGCAGAAGGAAGAGACGGCGTCCCATCCGGTACGGCTCCCGACCATGGTGCGGACCACGGCTGGGAGCGAGAGGTCCAATCCGGTAATGGCGACGAGGTCTCGGCGCTACTCTGTCCAGGCAGGACATACCTGTAGGGTGTGCAGCGCCGTATCCTCGTCGCCGGTGTCGCAATGATGGCACCCTGACGTTGGCTCGCGGCTTAGGCGACACAGGTACCTTCCGAAGCAACCGTGCCCCGAAAGGACCTGTGTCAGCCGGAACGTCAGGGTGCCGTGTCTTCGTTTTGTCCAGTCCTGCAGGATGGGCCTCACCGCCTCTATGGTGGCAAGGCCCGCGCTGGGGTGTCTGAGGCGCTCTTTCCAAACCACCATGGTGACGTCGCGGAGCTCCGACCGGCAAGCCTCTGTTTCCTGAGGCGCCGGTCTCGCGCCCCTCTCCAGAGCCTCCTTGCGCCACTGGTACAGCGACGCGAGGACCCTGGCTTCGAGGTCCCATGGTGGGGATCCGGCGAGTAGCGAGGCCGCTTCGAAGGACACTGTACGGTATCCTCGTATCGCCCTGACGGCCAGCACTCGCTGCGCTTGTCGCAGCAGAGCTACGTTTCTGGCCGTCTGGCGGTTTGCCCAAACGGGTGCCCCGTATAAGGCCATAGACCGCACGATGCCTTCAAAGAGTATGTTTGTGAAACCAAGCACAAGTTCGGTCGTTTAGAGTAGTAAAGAGTAATGTCTTTGAGACGGCTCAGCCAAATGCAAGTTGGAGGCGGTGGAGTCAATTGAGAAAAGAGCCAGGATGCTAGTGGGCAATGATCGTCTTTTTAATGATCGACTGCAGATACTTGAGCATAGACGCAAGGTTGCTAGATTGTAGGTCTTCTATCGGATATATTTCGGAGAGTGTTCCTCAGAACTGCATGAGTTGGTTCCCCCATATCCATTGTACCATCGGACTACCAGACGCACCGGTTTGCGTCACCATTACATGGTGGAAAGGCCATCAGTCAGAACAAAGCGCTATGCTTTATCTTTTCTGGTCCGCAGTACCGAAGAGTGGAATAAGACAGTCTGTTTTTCCTGACAAATACAATCTAGGACTCTTCAAGTCACGAGTGAATAAGTATCTCCTAGGTAAGTATGCTTCATCCTAAACCGCATCTACCTTCAAAATCAGATGAGACAATGATCAAACGCGAATTTTACAATCATAAAAAATGTAAAAATCGACAAGTTCTTTTTAATTATTTTTATTGTAAAGCTGGCATACAGGTAGATGGCCTAGCTAAGTGAAAGTAGTTACCGTTGCCTATAGACATTTGCAACATCGGGGGAGAAACCAAAGTGTTGCCAGATAAGATAACTGGATGGGTTAGGACGATGGCATAGGAGAAATAGGATCGAAGGGAAGGAATAGATTAAAGGAATTGGGGAATGGGCTAGAGAAGATGGGATAGCAGAAGACGGAAATGCGCTATCAGATCTCTCACTCATTGTACAAAATACGAAGACAAAGCGTTTACCACCAATAAATTCTGCAAGAGCGTGATATTACACCAATAGAGCCAGCCCTGAAAGTTGTAATTAAGATAATAATTCCAGCGTGGCTCAACTACGTCAAAATTGTAAGAATACTGAAGACAGTCTAACGGCGCATTTTATGGAAAGTGGTAACCGTAGCTTATGTACATTTAGAAGATCAAAGGTGCTACCAATGTGCTCTGTCAGAACTCAATTCAAAATGTCCATACAGGGAAGATGTCCTACCACATCACCAACTATGGATTGTCTTTTCTTTTAACCTCTTACTACAGGCCGCTCGGCCGCTAGTATAAGAATTGTTTCTTCATTCGAGAGTGGTTTATTATAGTATAATTTGTAACAAAAAGCGACAGGAAAATTTGCGCGTCACGCAAATGAATAAATATCCTGCAGTAGATGTGTGGAGTCACATGGAAGGACCGCATCAGGTAGTCTCGCATCTGTTGCAGTCTTCATATCCATGACATAGCAGATAAAATGCAAGGGAGTCGCTTACGCTGATACGGCTGCGTTTTGCGCAAATCGGCTAGTTATGTGGGGAATAAATGTCCAGCCATGTCGCTTCCGTCAGGTGTCGGTCGAAATGGTAGATCCAATAAATGCTGGCTTGACACGGATGACATCAAGAAATGTCACAACAAGGGATGTTGAAGACCATGCGAAGTGGATAAAACAAAGTAGGAGAGCGGACGGACCCCGGGCTTCGAAGTAAAAGCTCCGAATACAGCTCGGATTTACAAGGATGATGATGATAATGAATTTGTAACAAAAACAGAAAAAGAATGTAAATAAACCCTAAATTAGTCTTGTCTCAGATTTGAATATAACGTGTACAAAAGGAGCAAGTTAAATCTTCGTGTATATCTTGTAACTGTGTTCCGCTTTTATTTATGAAGCCGTTCATTTTGGCTATCGAATGAGCACGCAGACGGGCGACTTACAAAGTATATGAAGAAGGAAAATGGGATCTGGGTGTCGAAGCAATAGCTCTGAATGCAACTGTATATGACATACGGATGATGATGATGCTGAGCTAGGGCAATGTATTTACGCATGCCCTCGAATCCCAGTCGTTGTCCAATGCAGGAGAAGACTTTTGGGAGCGGGCTGCGGAAAGAGTTGTGAAATGCGCGACTTCTTAAACTACCAGTAGAGAAGCAGAAGAGACCACTTTAAGCGATAAGGGCACTTTTTGCTTCGCCATTAAAGAGTTGCGATTATTCATTTTGAAATATATAAAGTAAAATAAAAAGTGTTATCTATCTATCTACCAGATTTCCCCTGCATCTGGTGAGGCGCCGCAGAACCGAACCATAGGTATCTCACTGTGACGTGGATTTAAGCGTCCCCAAGTTTGCGTCACATATCCTAACCCTACGTGTTCCTTGTCCAGCGCTTACAGGCGATCTTATGCAGGTTGTTGGTCCACCGGTCTGGACATACCATTTCACCGTCATTTTATGGAATTTTTCCAGAGTTAACCAACATTTAGAACGGCCTCACGCCTGTAGATTTTGCTTGCAAAAACCCGCGTACTTATCTGCGAGCCCTAACTGTAGCCGAGCGGATAGAGTAACGTACCCTAATGTGTACGTCGGAAATGATCTTCGCTGGCGACGACTAACGAGCCGCCTTTGACCGCGTACTCATTAGCGAGCAAGCGAGTAAGCAGATAGATACAGTAACGAAGTTCTAGTATGTCTGTAGCTCACGAATGAACTATGAACGCCTTTTTTTTTGCGCAATTTTACCGATGCCTTTGACTGCACCGACGGCCGCGGCCTTTCATTCACGGCAGAAAAGTGAGTGTGTGGTTATTAGCAGCTCGTTGTGAGCTCCTCGCGTGCATGTAGAAATCGCGAGCCGCGTATGATTTTTGGTTAGAGTAACTGCAACGGTTATAGTTACGGCTTGCAGATGAGTACGCGGCTTTAGCCACTTAATTTTATTATGTTGAGATTTGTATAATACAAATTTGACATAAGTAAATACTATCATATTATATCTTGAAAAATGTGGTAATGTTGAAGAAAGATAGCGAATTATATTTACATAGCCACTTAAGTAAGATTACTTTAGCGTTAAAAAGTAATTTCAATTAGTTCTGAAATTTATTTTCACCGCGAGCATTCGCCTGTAATGTAACGTTACAGATCCGAGCATTACATCACTGAGAGGAGAACCAGGCATAACAGTGCGCAACCTGTAATATACAATCTATAATATTTTGATTAAATGCTCAAAGCCGAATCATAAATGTTACATTACAGGCGAATACGCTCACGGTGAGGGAGCACCTTTATAGTCCGTGCAGGAACGAAGAAAGCCTGCCATAAGAGGCGACAAAACAACCCACAGCCAGATGGTCTTTACCTGTCTGGATGGCTATCACTCCTGGTCTAGAGTATGCCGCCATAATGACCTTTAGTTGTGTTCCGGCATTAGTGGCCAGGTTAAAGTCTGCGTTTAGAAAGCGGCAGCACATTGGTAGCACCTTTGCTGTTACAAATTTCCATAGGCGACGGTAACCGCATTTCATTCGATGCCTGTCTGCTGAACTCATGCAATAAAATAAAATAAAAGAATTATGTTAATTACAACAAAATTGACACTTGATACTCATTTTGCGATTAGTCGCTAGTCTGCTGTACACAATAAAGGTAAACGTCTGGCTGTAAGTGTATGCACGCCCATATTCTGTTGGTGTGGTTTTGAAATTGGGCATTTAGGTATAAATCTTGTTACTTGATCTTATTTTCCTTTCTTAAATAAGTTTTTGTTTTACCAAAATTTACTTCGGGAGTTTGTTTTGTTTCGTTTTAGGGTAAATAAACATAAAAAAATTGGCTAAGCGTGTGTCTGTACCACAGTAACAGGTTGTGTAGAGGCGAAGGATTTGTATTTTATTCATAATTTGGTTACATACATAACTTCACGCCAGTTCCCTTGCGGGGTAGGCACGAACAACAGAGCGCCATTCAGGCTTATTCTTACACACCTCACTTGCTTTTTTGACATTAATAGCTCTTGTCATGCACGCTCGTCTGTTCTTAAGGCTCCTGACATCACCTTCTGCTAGTACACGATCAATTTGATCATGGAAGGTGTGTCGTGGCCTTCCACGACTTCTGCATCCATCCACTTTTGCATTGTATATCTGTTTATTCATTCTTTCATCATGCATTCTTTCCACATGCCCGAACCACCGGAGTATTCCTTTCCTTACCTTCACCTAATAATATTTGCATTAAAATGACTGAGATTTAAATATATTTACCTTTCGTATCTGATGCACACAATTCCGTGTTTAGACAAATATAATGGAGTAATAAAGGTTCTCAAAGCGAGCTTTATATGGGCACAAAACTTTTTATCTCTTTGTGAGTTGAAATATAAATTATTTTATTCATTTTATTTTTTACTAGCTGTTAGCGACTTCGTCCGCGTGGAATTTAATTTAATTCAATTTGTCATCGATGCGGCGAGAGCGGCGGCGTGCGCGTAGGCTTTTCAATATTTTTTTTAAATTAAATTAGCCTAAGTTACACTTTGTAACGTCAGCTATCTGCTAATGAAAGTTCCGTCAAAATCGTTCCAGCCCTTTCAGAGATTAACCGGAACAAACAGACAGACCAAAATTTCAAAAATTGTTTTTTTGATATCCATTTAGAAAACTTGTTATTTTGACATTGCTAATAGATATTTCAATTTTATTTATTTTTATAGATTTAAAGCCCTTTTAACGGGTTACAAATTCGTTTTACTTATGCGAGATTATATATCGAGTGATGAAACTAAAAGACTGAGTTGTTTCCATCGAAATTCTGCAATAGTAATATAAATCGCTAGTGTTAAGACTCAAGCTCTGGAAGTGATAAATGGCATAAGGTCCAAAGTGGTTTCGGTGAACCTACAGCCCACCTCTCCACACCCCTTAGCCACTCACTCCTATGTTGCCCCTCGTCAAACTTGTACGGCATTTTTAGGGGGCCATGAAGTGAGTAGCGAGTCAACGTCTGCCTATTTTTTCCATTTACCGAATACCTAACACAGAAGTGCTGCGGCGGATGAAGCTTGGTGTGGAAGCAGTGCTTATACACAGACAACTGAGATGATGCGGCCACGTTGTACGCATGAAATACACTACAATGCCTAAAGCTGTCTTTTACTCACAGCTTAAATTTATTTTATTTTTATTTTTTTATTATTTTTGTTTTTATTTTATTTTTATTTTATTTCTTATTATATTAAAAATGCTTATATTGTAAAAAGCGTGGGGTGCTTTTCAAACTATTGATACTATGCACCCCACGCTTTTTTTAAAATAAAATCATTTTTTCTTACACTATTTTTAATTCAATTTTATTAAAATTTATTTTCTATTTTTTAGTCGGATTTTTTAAAAAGCGTATTTTTTAGTTTTTTTTAAACTATTATTTATTATATGGTGTAGACAAGGACAATCGCCGCTCAGTGCCCGCCTCATTTACATTAAATTTATCAAGGGGCCTCTACGTGTTGGTCTTCCCATGGTCCCACGCAAGCCCTCCAAAAGTCCAGACCATTTTTACGGTCCGTGATCTGCAGAGTCATACACGTATAATAATAAACTTTATTTTATGTAAAAAACACAACATCATACCGTACGTAACAAATCGTTTCCAAACATAGACATTATATTTCATTTAAACATTTGTAACCATTATTCCGGAATAGCTAAGTATGGAGTATTAAACCAAATGCAAATCATAATAAAAGTTTTCCAATTAAATCCGTCAAAAGTTTACCGCTTCATTCCGGCATTTTGTTTTATAGCGCAACTAATAAATTAACTGGCGAAGTACACTTTAAAAACAATGAATGAATTTATTGGCAAGTTATAAACATATATAAATCTATAATACAATTCTATAATCTACAATATTATAAATTGGTAAAAGTTGTAGTCTTTAGTTTTGTTTTTTATTTTTTTTTATGTTTGTTCGGGATTCACGTAAGAACTACCGGGCCGAGTTCTATGCGGTTTTCGCTGATCTATAGCAAATGCCCGGACTTAAGGTCTGCGTTACTTTATAACCCGGGACTCCCACGGGAATTTTCTCGAGAGCGGCATACAAGTGGCCCGTTTGAAAAAAATCTGATGTAATATTTTCACTGATCGATAGCAAATTGGCTGTCACAAAATCTGTGATACTCTATATCCCGGCAAAAATGTCTATTAAAAAAAACTAAAAAATATTTCTAAAATTAATCCAAATCGCTGTTGGCCTGGGAGCGTTTCTAAACACGGCAAAGCGAACGAAGTTTCGCGATCAAATTTTTTTTAAATTAAATGATTTTTATGATGATGATGATGTCTTCCTAACCAATTTCGGTTACGGCGATCGTTGCAGTTATTGGCTGCTCGACGTTCATGCGCACGCAGGTGACTTGCGTAGCCAACCTTAAGTAAAACGGTAACGGTCAAGTACGCAGGATATATTTAGGTGCACAAGCATTTGCGCGAACACAGGTGCACACACTCGTCCTCACCCTCCTGGGCACAATGGAGCGGGAACCGCTACGACTGGAGGAGGGTTGGGATGGGAAATTAATGGGAAGGAAGGGAATAAAGAGGAAAGGAAACTAGAAACAAGGAGAGGTGGTAGGTACAGCCCTATCAGCAATCATCGCCGGGACGGCGTTGGTGCTGGCCCGCGCCCGGCGCACCAGGGACGCGCAACGCTTCCTAATGGTGGTCTGAAAGCAATCGGTGCGCAGGGCAAATATGCCCGAGACGCATTATCCGTGCAGGAACGGAGAAAGAATACAATTTCCTGCGGCCGGGCGGCCTGTGTAAGAGGCGACTTAACAACCCACAGCCAGGTGGCTACCACCCCTGGTCTAGAGCATGCCGCATAACAACTTTGAGTTGTGTTCCGGCATTAGTGACCAGGTTCCAGACTCACTTAAGAGAGCAGCAGCGCATTAGTAGCACCTTTGATGCTGCAAATGTCCATAGGCGATGGTAACCGCTTTCCATCCAGTGGGCCGTCTGCCTGTCTGCTGAACTCCTGCAATAAGAAAAAAAAATTAAAAAATGAATAAGCCTGAATGGCGCTTTGTTGTTTGTGCCTACCCCGCAAGGGAGCTGGCGTGAAGTTATGTATGTATCTCTATAGATAAGTAAATTATGAAATAATTTAACCTTAGAAAATTTGTTTTGTAAAGTAAAATAAAAAGGTCTAGTTTTCTAGAATTATCTCGAAGTTCTTTTTTATATTTGAAGTCCATGCATTAAAGTCTTTTATCATTAGTCCTCAGACACATAAAACCCCAGAAAATGTTTTTGGGGGACTCTGAAATATCTTAATAGATCGGGCCGTACGACTCGGTTAATATTCTCTGGAAAGGAGTTTTAATTATTTTTCTTGAACGGCCCTCTCAACTTACAAGGCCAACATAATGTAGGAGTTATATTATTTTATCTATGTTTTTTTGTAGTTAACTTCTTGAGAATCGGTTTTCATACACCCTTAAGAGAGCAGCAGCGCATTTGTAGCACCTTTGGTGTTGCAAATGTCCATAGGTGATGGTAACCGCTTTCTATCAAGTGGGCCGTCTACCTGTCTGGTGAACTCATGCAATAAGAAAAAACACTATATCTTATACTAATATATAAAGCTGAAGAGTTTTAACTGAACGCGCTAATCTCAGGAACTACTAGTCTGATTTCAACAATTCTTTCAGTGTTAGATAGCCCATTTATGGAGGAAGGCTATAGGCTACATATCATCACGCTAAGACCAATAGGGGCGGAGCACCAATGAAGAATGTTTCAAAATCGGGGGGTTTTTTTAACTTACTTTTTTTTACTATTCCACGCGGACGAAGTCGCGGGCAGAAGCTAATAAGGTATAAGGCCCCCGGTATAGAAATTTTATGAGGAGCGAAATACAAGCGTGATTCAAAAGCGACACGTTTTTTTGCTTTTTCTTTTAAACAAACACTGTATTAGAGCGAACAATACAAAAAAAAAAACACAAATCGGCCAGGCCGTTGTTGTGAATTACATTTAAGGGTTAATCTGTATGTTAATGTTCTCCTCTCCTATACTAGTTTCCTTATCAAGATGAGTTTTAGCGAAACTACTACTATACTGTATATTATATTAAACTTCGTACCGAATCAGAATCAAATTTCTGAACGACTTTTAAATTTAATTGATTTCTAAACGACGGGACGAACATCAAATGTTTGACAGGTAGGTATAGTTTCAAAGGGAAAGCGAAATTGTTCTTTTTACTATATTCTAAGCATTTTTTTTCATATTTACTCACCTTTTAAGCCTTCCCTGGACCTCCACAAATAATTCAAAACCAAAATTAACCAAATCAGTCCAGCCGTTCTCGAGTTATAGCGAGACAAACGAACAGCAATTGATTTTTATATATAGAAGATTATTATGTTTTTCCGGTGGTTCGGGCATGTGGAAAGAATGCATGATGAAAGAATGACTAAACAGATATACAATGCAAAAGTGGATGGATGCATGCAGAAGTCGTGGAAGGCCACGACACAGCTTTCATGATCAAATTGATCGTGTACTAGCGGAGGGTGATGTCAGGAGCCTTAAGAACAGACGAGCGTGCATGACAAGAGTTATGAATGTCAAAGATGCAAGTGAGGTGTGTAAGAATGGGCTTAAATGGCGCTCTGTTGTTCGTGCCTACCCCGCAAGGGAACTGGCGTGAAGTTATGTATGTATGTATGTATTATGTTTTTAATTTATAAAATATGTAGTTTAAGTATGTTTATTTATGATATACCTAATAATCTGCACCACCTACATCGCCAGATTAGGTTAAACTATTCCTTAAGTTAGGTTGCCTGGAAGAGATTGCTTTAAGCGATAAGGCCGCCTATTGTTTCTACCATGACAATATTGTAATTGCGCATTTTTTTTATTGTATAGTTGGTAAGCAATAAAATGTTATATATCTATCTATATTGTATATTAAGAAGGCGATGTCGTGGAAGGCCACGACACACCTTCCATGATCAAATTGATCGTGTACTAGCAGAAGATGATGTCAGGAGCCTTAAGAACAGACGAGCGTGCATGACAAGAGTTATGAATGTCAAATAAGCAAGTGAGGTGTGTAAGAATAAGCCTGAATGGCGCTCTGTTGTTCGTGCTTACCCCGCAAGGGAACTGGCGTGAAGTTATGTATGTATGTATATTATATATTAGAGTTTTCCCCGCGTGAAATACCCTATTGTCGTATTCTGAATGTCCGCTTGGAGTTGCCTGATCACAGGCATGAAAGGAGTACTTTTCATCTCTGGGAAACGATTTTCCCTGCTATCAAAAAATTTAAAAAACTATGCAAACTATGATAGTAAGTAATTAGGTAATACATGCGAACCATGTACCAACTTTTCTTACAGGCACTCGCGGCATATGTTGTAATAAAAATTATTATTTTATACTCATAAATAACTTTTCACTAAATTATTATTTAATTGACATTGACATGGCTGATAGAATACTGCAGATTAAAAAAAATACTTGACGTTTCACATGTGATGTATTAATTGAGTTCATCAAATTTAGATGTGGATTTAACGCCTGATTTCATTAGAGAAGTAGTTGTTTCTTTAGCTAATCAGTTTTTATTTACTTTCCTCGTATTCGAAATGAAAAGCAGTGTTAACCTTGGGTGATAGGCCTATTTAGGCACTCGAACTATTAGCGCCGTCGCTACGCTCATTCACTAAACCATCTCGTGCCTAAATATATCACTTTCATCTCTCGTGTAACAATCTACTATTATAATAGTTCATACATCATACAAATAAACTCATATATTTCTACTACATAGACCCAGTATCTTTAGAGATAAATGGCTGTACATATATAGACAACAGACGAACAACCAAAGATATTTATAGATGTAACAACCGAACATGTAGAAAATTAAAATATTTGCGATAAACACTTTATGGGCCGTGTCCGCGCGGGCATGCCGTGACAGCACTCAGAGAATATTGTTATTAAATAATTACCAAAACTTGTTGAGAAGCTCTACATGAGCGAGTCCAACTCGCACATGGCTACCTATCTATTTATATAATCGATTTCTAAAGACTAACACAAATTAGTAATATAAAAGACTAAGGTATATAAGACTATAGGGTAGTTGATTTAACTCTTGTGCTCGACACCCGGGCTAGAGGAAGTATCGGAAATTTCGATCACGAAATTTACCATGCCGAGAATCGAACTCGGGACCTGTGTGTTCTAATTAAATAGGCAGGCAAAGGCTTAACCCACCAAACAACATGATCGACAAAATCCACGAAAACAAAATCGCTGACAATATTGTTTTAAAATAAATACGTACACTTTTAACCACCATCGGTTAAGTCAGCGACACTGGACAGGCTGAAGTGTCCTCGACAAAAATAATATCTATCGGTTATTTTGATACTAATATTCTGGCAACAACTATATTTACTGTCACTTAAAACACTTTTACTTCCAGCACACGAAAACACAGAAATAATTTAACTGTTTTAATTTTAATTATTTAAAATTAAAACTCTCACTGAATTATTTGTTAAATTAATAATTTGAAACTCCGTTCACGTGTTTCGAAATTTGCGAGCGAACGACAATACCTCTCCCCGTGGGTATGAAACGCGACTGATGATTTTCAGCGCGTTCGGCGCGTTCCTGAAAAAGGTATGTTACAGCGTGTGTTGCTAGGTGCGAATTTTCCGGGAGTTTAAAGAGTTTGCCGGAAAAATCGTCCAGATCATCAGCGTCGTCATAATCCGAGTGTTAAATCCTGGTTGCATTCGGAGCGTTCACTCTGACGCCCAGGGTCCGCACTTCTTAGTCCTTCTCCTGCGACCGGGTGGAGGTGGCATAGCTAGACATTTGTTCCCCACATTATTAGCCGGTCTCCGTAAAACATGACTGTACCAGCGTAAGCGATACTGTTACATTGTGTCTGCTATGTTGCGGACATGAAGACTGCCGCGGATGCGGGAGTTCTTGACGCGGTCTTTCCGTGTCACTCCACACATCCATCGCAGCATATTCATCTCCCTGACACGCAGTTCTTGTACAGTTCAGCTCAAGTACAGGTCATGCTTCACTTCCATACAAAAGGATAGCTCTAATGACGAATTTATAGACCTGTCCTTTTAATTTAACCGGCATTTTGGGGTCACTAATGACACCTGTAACTTTACGCCACTAGGCACCAGTTGCTGAGATACGGGCCTTGGCATCGTGGTCGATATCCCCGGACGTACTAAGTACAGATCCCAAGTACTTAAACTGATCCATGCGCCTATGCACACGGATGTGGGATTTCTAGTGTTGTAGGCCAAGTACCCAGTCTTCGCCTTCGGTAGATCCTCTAGATCGATTCTCTACATATTTATAGACTAACGTAGTGTTTAGGAAATAAATTGCAAAATCTTTATAGCTTAGAAGTCGCGCACTTAACTCTATATTTTACGTCATTTCTTGTCTAAATTCCATAGTTGATTCGATATTTCTATCACTCGTCGCTTGAAAGATAGGTCGGTCGCTAGTGTGGAGTGCGACTTGCGTCGACACACTAGGGCCGTCAAATCTGAGTCTGGAGCTGGTAACGTCGCTGCTTCAGCTGACGACGTTAAATAGCTCAAATATGAAACCTTAGGAAGAGGTTAGTTATTTGAGTTGATTAACGTTGAAATATTGAATCCATGGGGTCCATTGGCAAAAAGTTTCTTTAAAAAACATCTGTAAGAAATTCACAGACACTACCCATGATCAGGATGATGATGATGATGAGGATGTCCGTTAAAGAACCAAGGTAACCGACATACCTCGCAAAATTAGCAAGTTGAAGTGTCAGTGAGCCGGTCACATTTGTCGCAGAACCGATGGCCGATGGAGCAGACGAGTCATGGAGTGGAGACCGCGTCTCGGTAAACGTAGTGTCGGACGCCCTACAGCCCGATGGACTGAGGACCTGCGCAAGGTCGCTGGTAGTCGCTGGATGGGGAAGGCAGAGGACAGTGATGAGTGGCGCCGACTTGGGGAGGCCTACGTCCAGACGTGGACGGTTATTGGCTGACGACGAACGAACCCGTGATCAGGAGGTTTATTTATATATTTCGCCCAGCAAATCAGTATTGATGATAATTATACAGAGTATGGCTATGTAGGCAACCTTTTGAGCACGCTTCCCGCTGGCAGCGATCTGCTACGTAATTTATAACTGTAGGTTTAATATTTTTCTACACTGATTACATTGATGCAAAAGCTTATAAAAATGTAAAATTATCAATGTTACAAAATTACAAAATCGTCGATGTTCAGGAGATTGAGTGTTCTCATCAAAAAGCTGGTCGCAGGATACCTTTTAACCACTCTATAGCAGTTACATGGTAATATTAATACTTAAAATATAAAATTTCGCGGCATTTTGATTCCGGAACCTGGTATTCCTAGCTTATTCTAAAACGAGATACCGCATCCCTCCTCTCGGTCTGGCCTTCGGGGAATAAATGCATCACGGTCTTGTATTAGAAACTGTACTCTCATTGGACATTAAGCTCTCACCTTCCAATCTTAGAATGAACTTTGAAGATAGATGCGTTCATTCATCTCGAGTTTATTTTAAGGCTCGATTCACACTATGATCCCGGTTATGGTTCAATCTCGCTCCGGTCCGGTCCATCACCGGTCCAGTCAAATGTTCTTAAACCAGAAATAATCGGAGAATTCTCACTATCGTATTGCTCTAGTTCCGATAATACCGCGCCGGCACCGGTTCGTCGAATAGACTATTTTGAGCCCTTACCGCCATTTTATCGTAAGCAACATTTGGATTAAAGTATATTTTTTGTTGTAAAAGTCATTTTAAACTATTATTTTGTTTTAAGAATAGTTTCAGATTTTGATGCAGTAGGGTCTAATAAATTAATATAATTTAATATAATATATAATTATTAGAGCTAGGCATGTTTACTGAGGAGGTTTCTTGCGCCGCTTCTTCTCTTCAAGCCACAACATGTTGCGAAGCGGTGGTAAATTAGATTAGATTAGAGCAAATAATAAACAAAATTAAAAGTAAATAATTACAATGAACAAGTTGGCGGTAGGCTAAATAAAACTTTCACAATACTCATTGACACTTAACATCTTTGTCTTCCGTGATCACGGCCACTAGAAAGTGGCAGAAACGTCAGAATAATAAAAATTAAATAAATTACCGCGCTTAAAACCGTTCAAACGTAGTTTTATTACATATACAAGTCGCAAAAACTTAAGTAAATATTTAGTAGGGTCTAATCTAACTAAAACTGAAAGTTTTCAAACAAAATAATAGTTTAAAATTTCTTTTGCAACAAAAAATATACTTAGATCCAAATGTCGCTTACGATAACGTAATGTAAAGACTCGATTTGATTGATGCGAGATCGTACTTATTATGAGTTGTACCCACAGTGTGAATACACTTTAGTTTCAACTGCACACTAGTAGACACAACGAGATTTAATCGGATCGAGACTAGAGCGATATTGGACCGTGAACGGCATCGTAGTGTGAATCGAACCTTAGTTTTCTTGATTCAGTAAAGCTGAATACGAATCAGCCAAATTAAATCAACTTACTTGAAGGGCACGAAATTGAAAGGACATGACGATATTTCTTGATATAGATTGCATATTTTTTTTAAACATTTTTTAACTCTTCCTGTCTTTCAAAGTCCTGATCGGGCTTCATCTGGGATAATGTTACAGAGTAAGTCTGTAGACTTCCTTAAGGACCTTAAAGAAATCTGCAAACTATATCTAACCCCCCCCCCCCCATCCGAAACCTGCCCCACTTGAAATCCCAATCACACTACCCCCTCCCACAACATCCAACACAAACCAACCATTCCCAACTCTAACCCCCTTAAAAATAACCGTATTCAAAAAATTAATTTTCTTAGATATAACATTTTTTTATGTAGAATCCGAATCTGTATGTATCTTTCGCCTAACTCTCCTCTAAGTAAGAAAAATTGTAAGTAGTATAAGAAAAATTGTATTAACAACAAGTTTTTTTTTATATAAAGTGAAAAATTGTAGTGCCTCTGACTATCCACTATGGTTACAGACATCAGTGCTTATTAACAAAAAAATCTTATATCTTATATTATACTTCTTATCTATACTAATATTATAAAGCTGAAGAGTTTGTTTGTTTGTTGGTTTAAACGCGCTAATCTTAGGAACTACTGGTCTAATTTGAAAAATTCTTTCAGTGTTGGATAGCCCATTTATCGAGAAAGGCTATAGGCTATATATCATCACGCTAAGACCAATAGGAGCGGAGCAGCAATGAATAATGTTTCAAAAGCCCCCCCGCTTTGAAAACAAACTCCACGCGGACGGCGTCGCGGGCACAGCTAGTAAAATATATATGAATAAGATCGTAACTATATTACAAATAGATGATAGATAGCTACACGAGGTTTATACACTCTTTTTTTTTTAATAACTCTACGGACTCGACTTCCGTACCCTTTTTTACAACTTAATTTCTAAGAAAGTTTTTAGAGATTATACACGCATATTGGTTATTTTTGTTATTGTATGTGACATTAACTCAGTGATATTTGTGTTGTGGTGTACCTTACGAATAACTTATTATATTAATTTATTCTAATTTTAATACTAAACTTATACTAATGTAGAGTGTATCTGTTACATGTTCTATCCGTGCAGGAACGGAGAAAGAATACAATTTCCTGCGGCCGGGCGGCCTGTCGTAAAAGGCAACTTAACAACCCACAGCCAGGTGGTAGGAAATTTGCCCGACTGGATGGCTACCACCCCTGGTCTAAAGTATGTCGCCATAACAACCTTGAGTTGTGTTCCGGCATTAGTGACCAGGTTCCAGTTTCCCTTAAAAGTACAGCAGCGGATTTTGTAGCAAGTTTGGTGTTGCAAATGTCCATAGGCGATGGCAACCGCTTTCCATTAAGTGGGCCGTCTGCCTGTCTGCTGAACTCCTGCAATAAAAAAATAAAAACACATGCTGGTGTTGTGAGGAAGTGCATGTGCAGTGTGTGCCTTCTGTGTATACCTATATATATTAACCTACCTAGTGCTGTGTGTTGTTTTTTTCAGTTCTGTGTCTGGGTTATTAATTTTTAGGCTCTTCGTGTTTCTTGGTTTGCTTGTGAAGTGTGCGTGTAATGCAATGCGGTGGTAGTGAGCGGTGATTATAGACTCTTAAAATTAAGATTTTAAACTTTGCATTTTTAGAATAATAATATGCTATCCTGCTGTGCTGCTGAATATTCTGCTGTGCTATGCTACTGTATATACGTGAGTGATTTAGTCCCCTGATGTTTTTCTCATTTTGAAATGCATTGTACGAACTCGAACCCTTTACAGATTTTTTATATTATACATACATACATACATACATAACTTCACGCCAGTTCCCTTGCGGGGTAGGCACGAACAACAGAGTGCCATTTAGGCTTATTCTTCCACACGTCACTTGCCTCTTTGACATTCATAACTCTTGTCATGCAAGCTCGTCTGTTCTTAAGGCTCCTGACATCACCTTCTGCTAGTACACGATCAATTTGATCATGGAAGGTGTGTCGTGGCCTTCCACGACTTCTGCATCCATCCACTTTTGCATTGTATATCTGTTTAGTCATTCTTTCATCATGCATTCTTTCCACATGCCCGAACCACTGGAGCATTCCTTTCCTTACCTTCACCCCGACACTCTCTTTCAGACCAACTCTCTTTCTTACTTCGGTATTACGAACGCGGTCCGCGAGCGTCACTCCGCAGATTTTGCGCAGTGCTCGCATCTCGACCGCGTTTACTCTACTTTCATGCTCTTTCTTCCATACCCAACTCTCGCTTCCATACGTGAGCGTAGGTACCAGCACCGCGTTGTGTATGGCGAGCTGGGCCTTCTGGCTGAGGTTCTTAGCGACTAGAAGTTTACCTAACGCTCCATTTAAACTATTCCCCAAATTCACTCTTCTTTCTATATCAGCGGTGTACCTTCCATCCCTGCTAAAAGCACATCCAAGATATACAAACTCATTCACTTGTTCCAGCATAACATCATCGACCATTATCCTTGCATTCGTTCTGGTTTCTTCTCTTTCAAACACCATAACCTTTGTTTTCTTCGCATTCAAATGTAAGCCTCTCGCCTGACAGTCATCTTTCATCATTGTGACTAGTGTTTGCAGTTCTGATGGCGATTCGGCTAAAAGCACGGCATCATCCGCATAAAGCAAGGTGCTTACAACTAGATCACTCATCCGCACCCCACCATCCATCAATCTTATTCTCTGGAGACAATCGTCCAGATATAGGATGAACAGCAAAGCCGACAGCACGGCTTTTTATATTATAGATATATAATATATATAATATTTATACAAGGTTTGTAAGTTCGTTAAAATAAGTTTCTAAAAGACTATTTTTCATAACCTTAAGAGCCTTCAAAGCCTTAAGAACAGACGAGTGTGCATGACAAGAGCTATGAATGTCAAAGAAGCAAGTGAGGTTTGTAAGAATAAGCCTGAATGGCGCTCTGTTGTTCGTGCCTAACCCGCAAGGGAACTGGCGTGAAGTTATGTATGTATGTATGTATTTTTCATAACAGCATGCGATTATGAAAAACACTTTAACGAGCCGATGCATTTTTGAGGTATCAAATAAATGCGGATAACAAACGCTGGTAACAGATATATCAATTATAGCTTCTGCCTGAGACTTCGTCCGCGTGAAATAGTTAAAAAAAGTGCATTGGTGCTCCGCTCCTATTGGTCTTGGCGTGATGATATATAGCTTATAACCTTCCTCGATAAATGGGCTATCTAACACTGAAAGAATTTTTCAAATCAGACCAGTAGTTCCTGAGATTAGCGAGTTCAAGCAAACAACCAAACAAACAAACTCTTCAGCTTTATATATTAGTATAAGATAATAGTTTGTATCTTAAATATGTTCTATTGGTAAGAACAGTCAATTAAATTAAATTATCATCTTTGTTGTCAAGAGTCAAAGAGCTTTGTAAACCACATGTAATGAATTCACTGAAGAAGCAATATTGGTTCCATTCATCATAAAAGCCCTGCAGGTAAATGTCGAGGTGTGGTTCGAGTAAGAGCGTGGAACTTCAAATAATATATTTATTTATAAGAACAATTTACTTCACCGTATCGTCTATTTAACCTGTAGTTCAGTATCAATTTACGAAACAATATTAACATTTTGTTGAAATGACTGATTAAGCAGAGACTAATTGCAGGGTCTCTAGTTTGTGGAATTTGCCCCTAAAATATTTATTTTGGGCCAAAATACTTTAGGCTGGGTATAAATTTTGTCTCTGAAATGTAAAAATTCGAGGCAAGCATTAAAATGTATCTAACAATGACGACGGTCTGAATGTATGTAACTTCTGACATAATAAATTCATGAAATTGACAAAATTTCCAAGACTCAATCTGGAGACCTTAGATAATTGTAATGTTATATTCTTATGTTGGGGTTACACCTACGAGAATGTTAAAGTTATTGACTGCGCTGTGTTATAACAAAATTACGCCGTTAACGAATACAACGACGAAGCAGTCAATATTTAACATCATTAACAGTTAAAAACAATATCGCTAGTTCACACATTATTTCAGCCATCGTCATATCTGCATTAAACAGCCTATACTCTAACATTATCGCAGATGTGGCCTCAGAATTAAGATAGCGCCTGTTATACATTATTAATGGTAATATATGCAATATTCAAATGTGTGTGTAGAGAAATTAGCGCCATGAATTTGCGTATATCCATGCAAATAGAATGTTTATTGTACCTGACAGTGTGGAGTGCGAAAGAAATGCCCTGCAAATCTGAATAGCAACCGAGCGATAGTGCAACATTCCTCTCTCAGCTATGTATGTATAGGTAATCGTAATACCTTGTGAACCATATAAATATGTTCTGGGACATGACGTATCCTGTACAATAATTTTGAAAATGTTTTCGCATTAATATTGTGTTCTAATCAAATTACCTTAGAGACTAGCTAATTTATATATGAACTTAAGGACAGCCTTTTAAAGCTTTTGTAGTGTTATTTAACGTAAATCTCTGATAAACGCACCATACCCAATTATTCATGGGTATGCTCAATATTATTTAGATCTGTGTTGACATCCCATATGTTTTATAACAATAGGATTGATCCAATATAAATAAAGTAATTGTTTTGTTATGTTATCAATCCTTATTGTTACGAGTTGCGAGACTCGAATTAAAATGCCGTTGGAATTATTATAGAGTTTATTAGAACTATACAAACACGTATGACACAGGTACAAATATAACCGAACACAACAAATCCAAACGTAATGATGAAGGTCGTAAGTCCATAAAACGCGCAAAGTCCGTCACTAATAGATTCCCGATTGTACACACGTCACGCCTTGATCGTGGTTCTCGCTCGACTGCCCCCCTCTCTCCATCAAGCCGTCGTTTTATACCTCGCAAATACAAATGTGCCCGTATCATAGTCGACGTAATCCGGAATACCTGGCTAATGATTCGGCCGCAAGCGGCCGTAAACGGTCGCAATAGAACAATAGGCTGGTTTCTACAAACGTGTGCCAATAAATAAGTAAAGAAAAGAAGACGATCATAAAAGAATTATAACTAGTTATTTTTTTTTATTTTTTTATTGCAGGAGTTCAGCAGACAGGCAGACGGCCCACTTGATGGAAAGCGGTTACCATCGCCTATGGACATTTGCAACACCAAAGGTGCTACAAATGCGCTGCTGCTCTCTTAAAGGAGACTGGAACCTGGTCACTAATGCCGGAACACAACACAAGGTTGTTATGGCGACATACTCTAGACCAGGGGTGGTCGCCATCCAGTCGAGCAAATACCCTACCACCTGGCTGTGGGTTGTTTAGTCGCCTCTTACGACAGGCCGCCGGGCCGCAGGAAATTGTATTCTTTCTCCGTTCCTGCACGGATATTCAAATGCCGACAGGTAATAAAATGTGTTTTTTACAGATATGCAGGTGAATTTGTTTTTGTCGGAACCTAAGTTGTAACATTATTGTTATCACTATAATAGGAGAACGCTAAAAATGACAAAGACCTAGTACAAAACGTGCCTTTAAAAACTCTAAAACCGTAAACTTATTATTCATAAAAGTTATACGAGGTTTATATACTCGTTAAAAAGTGTTACTCATTATTGTATTCTTAATGCTCACTTAAAGCTTTTTTAGTAAGGTCCGTAATTTAAAGTTTATTATAATGTTATACAGCAAAACATATTTATATTATTATATTTTTAATAATTAGCCATGATTTATGAAATATTTTGTTGTGATTTTAAAATTTTAACCAGTATAATAGCTTTTATTAATTAAATGTCGGTTGAGGATTAAATACCTTCAGTTGGAAAAACCTCATTGTCAATTGAAGCTATCACGAGGTGGGAACATACGGGACGATAATGGAGACGGGACTGCAGGTAATTTTATTACTTACTTTGTTTTTTGTCACTAACAATTCTTTGAGTCAAATTTTATTACACTAATATACCTCTTACGAAATGTCAACATCTCAACAATTGTAACGTTAACATTTAGTATCCCGCGAATCCCGCGGGAATTTTCCCGGGAGCGGTTTGAAGTTTTTCGGATGCATAAAAATTTGCTTATTCCTACACAGTTTCCACTAAAACGATAGGTTACATTCTTTTTTTAAATGATGCGATACGTTGTGTCCTGGGAATCCCGCGGGAATTTGAAGTCAAGCGTGGACGAAGTCGCAAGTATATTATAGTAATATTATTATATGTTTGCTTATTGAAAATAATAAATTTAAAAAATTGTTACATACATACATAACTTCACGCCAGTTCCCTTGCGGGCTAGGCACGAATTGTTGTTGTTCAAAAATTGTTCATATCTTTTATACGATATTCTTTCATAACAAAATCTATTAACGTAAGACATTACTGTATAAAGATTTATTCTGTATTTCATGGTTGATGTACTCAGGCCATGACGCGTATTACCCCACGGAATCTTTTGACATATCTAATCGAAGTCACGTGTGACTAATATAACCAAGAACTGTAACCAATGTACTTTTAATAAAACATCGCCTTGTCGTACAATATTGTGTTGAAGTGGCTATCATTAATTCAAAATTAATCATCATCAATTCATTATCTAGTTATAAATGAACATAGTAATATAAAATTAAACTTGGATCTCTTCTGTTACTACCCGTGCGCAGAAGGTTTGCCGATAGCCTCATGACGTCAACTCGTCGATGGTCAGCAGGGTTGACAAATAAGGTTACATAAATAGTTGTTGTAATAAATTTATTATTTTAATTTATTATTGTATATACTTATACTTTATATAATAGTAAGTAATACAATATAATAATAGTGAGTAGTCATCGGATTTAGTAAATTAAATTTTATAGGCCATTATATTTAATATATTTAATTTAATAATTTGTATTGTGTACATAAAGCATCATTTCAACGATCACTCACAACCACAGCGTTCATAGTCGTAATTGCGTTTGCTATTAACGCAACGGCAAAAAACAGAATATTTCCCCCGCAATTTCCCCTTGGAATCCGTCGAAGCAGCCCGATATTCAATTTGCAACGCATTTACCTCTCGTCGCTTGAACATAATTGGGTTAAATGAATTCGCGGATGTCCCAATTTGAGTTGGCTGTGTTATTTAATAACTGTAAAATGCTTTGGTCTATTAAAAAAACAATTGGAAGTCTATTTGGCAGTGGTAGAACAACCCTGAAGTCAATTTGCAAATATACACCACCCCTGGTCTAAAGTACATACATAACTTCACGCCAGTTCCCTCGCGGGGTAGGCACGAACAACAGAGTGCCATTTAGGCTTATTCTGGTCTAAAGTATGTCGCCATAACAACCTTGAGTTGTGTTCCGGCATTAGTGACCAGGTTCCAGTTTCCCTTAAGAGAGCAGCAGCGCATTTGTAGCACCTTTGGTGTTGCAAATGTCCATAGGCGATGGTAACCGCTTTCCATCGAGTGGGCCGTCTGCCTGTCTGCTGAACTCCAGCAACAGAAAAAAAAAAAGAAAAAATACTATCATCAGCAGTCGAAACATTGGGTCCGTGGGATGCATCGGCGAAGAGGTTCTTCAAAGAAATTTGTAACAAATTCTTTGATGCTACCCGTGATCAGAAGGCTGTTTAAGCGAGTATTTTGAACACGCATCCCTCTGGCAGAATTTTGTTACATAGCTGCGTGTGTAGTCGTGTAGGTACGTGAGCGAAGCGGCTCAAGGAAATGCAGATGAACGCCCAGCAGATGGCGAGCGGTGTGGTGGTAGAACGAAGACGAAGGCACCGTTCTGAACAGTTCCTCGAAACACTACCCGTTGTGCGCTCGGTAGAATACGCAGAGAGACGCGAAGTCTCGCTGAAGGCCAAGCGTATCTAGACCATCTGTGACTATGGGACCATCGACAACGCGAACGGCTCAACGTTGAATACAGTCCAGGGAATTAAGTTAGTAGGCGTGTGCTCACAAGTGTGAGAAGTACTGTATATGCGGTCTCACCTGGGCGTTATAAAGCATAAGGCGTTGCCGCGAAGCGAAGTACTGCTTGGACCGGTTTAGCACTTTCAGCTTCTTGGAGACAAGTTTTGCCTTGCCTTCAAGATGGCCCCTGAACTCTTTTTTTTATTGCAGGAGTTCAGCAGACAGGCGGACGGTCCATTTGATGGTAAGCGGTTGCCTATGGACATTTGCAACACCAAAGGTGCTACAAATGCGCTGCTGCTCTCTTAAGGGAAACTGGAACCTGGTCACTAATGCCGGAACACAACTCAAGGTTGTTAGCCAGTATACTCTAGACCAGGGGTGATAGTCATCCAGTCGGGGAAATGCCCTACCACCTGGCTGTGGGTTATTTTGTCGCCTCTTACGACAGGCCGCCCGGCCGCAGGAAATTATATTCTTTCTCCGTTCCTGCACGGATAAAAAACTGCACATCCTTCGCAATGTCAATGTGTTGCGAGGTGGCAAGGGGAGTTCCTTGGAACTTGAGCGCATGTACAAATGAAGTTTTCTTGGTGATTTTTGTTCTTTGTAATTATTAATTTAAAATTATTTTCTCCAGTATTTTGCGGCCTAATCAGTGTTACTTCCATCAATGTTATTGGTTCGGAACAAACAAAACGCCGGCCAGAACTTAGCATTTATATTTACATAGAATCTTATTACACAAACAAAAAGCACAACGGGCTGTTACCGTTTTGATACGATATCAGAATATTTATTTGTTAAAGAAAAATAAATTTGCAACACGTAAGCTCCTTTCATATTTGTCGAAGTTCCAAAGAATAATAACAATACAGAGTGCTACTACTAAAATTTTAAGTTTTATGTCTAAACACCTAAGTATTCTGTGAACCTCAACTACTCAGAACTAAAGTTTTGAACTAAATAAGCAAAACGATGATAAAAGGAGCCTGAGATAAATAAATGTAATGTAAAATCATTTTTAGCTAGACGTGTTGCTAGGTAGTATTTTGCCGCTTCGTCTCCTTAAATAGCGATAACATGCTGTGAAGCGCTGTATCTTATACTAATAAAAGCTGAAGAGTTTGTTTGTTTGAACGCGCTAATCTCAGGAGCTACTGGTCTGATTTGAAAAATTCTTTCAGTTTTAGATAGCCCATTTGTCAAGGAAAGCTATAGGTTACATATCATCACGCTAAGATCAATAGGAGCGGAGCACCAATGAAGAATGTTTCAAAATCGGGGGTCTTGAAAAGAAATTCCACGCGAACGACGTCGCGGGCACAGCTAGTATAGAATAAGGAAGTGACTAAATAATTTACGTGTATGTATCACCTTCAAAAAAGTTTCCCAGTGGAACTTGAGTAGTTTGAATAATAATTTTTTGATATATTAGGATATGCCCGCGGCTTTTAAAAAAGAATGTAAGCTATCGTTTTAGTGAAAACTATGTCGGAATAGGCTAATTTTCATGCACCCGGACAACTACGAACCGCTTCCGGTAATATTTCGAAGAGTTTCCTGGAATAAAAAAAGGATCACATATTTTATTAAATAAAATTTGTTATCAATCAGTGAAAAAATCACATTGGAATTCGATTTTTGTTAATCTGGCCATTTTAAACCATTACCTCATTCCAAAGTCCTCTCGCCTTCATGAATTCCATAAACTGTAGCGATAACCACATAAAATTTGTATACATTTTTTTTATATCATATAAGTTCGCGTTCGCCAGAAGGCCCAGCTTGCCATACAGAACGTGGTGCTGGTACCTACGCTCACGTATGGAAACGAGAGTTGGGTATGGAAGGGAGAGCAAGAAAGTAAAGTAAACGCGGTCGAGTTGCGAGCACTGCGCAAAATCTGCGGAGTAACGCTCGCGGACCGCGTTCGTAATACCGAAGTAAGAAAGAGAGTTGGTCTGAAAGAGAGTGTCGGGGTGAAGGTAAGGAAAGGAATGCTCCGATGGTTCGGGCATGTGGAAAGAATGCAAGTGAAAGAATAACTAAACAGATATACAATGCAAAAGTGGATGGATGCAGAAGTCGTGGAAGGCCACGACACACCTTCCATGATCAAATTGATCGTGTACTAGCAGAAGGTGATGTCAGGAGCCTTAAGAATAGACGAGCGTGCATGACAAGAGCTATGAATGTCAAAGAAGCAAGTGAGATGTGTAAGAATAAGCCTAAATGGCGCTCTGTTGTTCGTGCCTACCCCGCAAGGGAACTGGCGTGAAGTTATGTATGTATGTATGTATGTAAGTTCGCGTTTGAGCGACATTGCTTCTGATATCATGAGGTAGGAATGCAATCTAAAATGGAGCACGCATACCCAGAAGATACCTGCTTACGCGACACCTGAAGACACCTAAATTGCATGTTGTACTATATCGTATACTGTTTATACCTTATACCCCTCCTTATCTTAAGGAATGTTTCAACTTCCTTCATACGTCACATACACTCAATTTGCGCTACACTAATAATCTCCTGTTAATGGCACCTGCACACTCTTCAACATTTTATTCCAACTCCTTCGCCATGCAGGCTGTCTCGCTTTGGAAGTCTTTGCCCACTGACTTCATAAAAGCTAAATCTTTTGCCATATTTAAAAATTCACTTAGGAATCATTATGTAAGTCTTACGCAATAATGTATGTGCTAGTTTGGAATACTTTGAACTGTGATCAGCTGTCCAAGTATGTCATTCTTTTTTCTTTTTTGTATAATAATTACAGATAATTTAAGAATTTCCTTTGCGTCAGGTTGCCTGGAACATATCGCTTTTAGCGATGAGGCCGCCTTTTGTTTTACCAAGTAACTATTGTCTTGTTGTGCATTTTTTTTGTAATTTTTGTTTCTGGTGAACAATAAAGTGTTGTCTATGTCTATGTCTATGTCTATGTCTATGTCTATGTCTATGTCTATGTCTATGTCTATGTCTATGTCTATGTCTATGTCTATGTCTATGTCTATGTCTATGTCTATGTCTATGTCTATGTCTATGTCTATGTCTATGTCTATGTCTATGTCTATGTCTATGTCTATGTCTATGTCTATGTCTATGTCTATGTCTATGTCTATGTCTATGTCTATGTCTATGTCTATGTCTATGTCTATGTCTATGTCTATGTCTATGTCTATGTCTATGTCTATGTCTATGTCTATGTCTATGTCTATGTCTATGTCTATGTCTATGTCTATGTCTATGTCTATGTCTGTGTCTGTGTCTATGTCTATGTCTATGTCTATGTCTATGTCTATGTCTATGTCTGTGTCTGTGTCTATGTCTATGTCTATGTCTATGTCTATGTCTATGTCTATGTCTATGTCTTTGTCTTTGTCTATGTCTATGTCTATGTCTATGTCTATGTCTATGTCTATGTCTATGTCTATGTCTATGTCTATGTCTATGTCTTTGTCTATGTCTATGTCTATGTCTATGTTGTATGTAGGTATTATAAAAGTGGAAGCAAAGCGCTTCGTCCGCTTGGTCGGCATTACCACCATACATCGGTGGCTTGAGCTGGTATGTCTGCTTGTCGGTAATAAAAAGATGAGGGAGCAATTAGGCAAAAACTAAACTCAAATCACCTTCTGTACTTGTATCAATTCAATAATCACTCAAAATTATTTAGCGTTTTCCTCTCGCACGCATGGCAGCTCTCGCTTATTGAGTTTGAACGCGTTCATAATAAAAGTCATTCCGCGTTCAATTTGTTAAACAAGAACCGTAAATAAATATTAGCAATACATATTTCAATTCAATGTATTTGTTACTCGAAAATGTACATACATACATACATAACTTCACGCCAGTTCCCTTGCGGGGTAGGCACATACAACAGAGCGCCATTCAGGCTTATTCTTACCCACCTCACTCGCTTCTTTGACATTCATAGCTCTTGTCATGCACGCTCGTCTGTTCTTACTAACAATACTACAATAAATGCTTACTTGGCGTAGGGGACACCATGATCAAGAAGGCGGTTCGCCCAGGGCGAGGCGTTCCCATTGCACTACGGTTGGGTTGACCCCTGCGATTATCAAACCTGCACCAGCTTTGTGGCGAAGCCTTAGGTGAGTAGCGACACCTCGGACCTGACTCCGGGGCCCAAGGCAAGGCCCCCGCCTCCGTACTTGCCTTAGCCAGCCGGCACGGAGTGGAGATAGCTAGAGCTAAGACTCATGCTACAGGGGTGAATGTGATAAATGGTATCACGTCAGAAGTAGCTTCGGTGAACCTGCAGCCTACTTCTCTACACCCATATTACCCTGTCTTCTATGACATTTTTGGGGCCCATGCAGGGAGTGGCGAGTCACCGTCTGTCCATTTTTCATGTTCCCCGAACATTGCGACGGGCAGAAGCCATAGTCCCCATATTTCCAGACCCCTGCTACCACTAGCAGTTCACCCCAAGAGCCCGGTACTTTTTGTTCTCATTTTCCACAATAGTCCTACATTGGCCGGGGCTTGTCTTTGGGTGCATCACTATATAGTGTAGACAGGGATAATCGCCGGCCAGTGTCACGCCACATTTAGATTAAATTTGTCAAGGGGTCTCTACGTGTTGGCCTTCCCATGGCCCCACGCAAGCCCTCCAAAAGTCGGGGCCCCCGTGGTCTTCAAAGACGTATACTAATATTATCCGTGTGGGAAAGATGTAAGAATACTAATTCCTGCGGCCGGGCGGCCTGTCGTAAGAGGCGATAAAACAACCCACAGCCAGGTGGCTGGATATTTGCCAGTCTGGATGGCTACCACCCTTGGTCTAGAGCATGCCGCCACAACAACCGTGAGTTGTGTTCCGGTATTAGTGACCAGCTTTCAGTCCCATCTAAGAGTCCGGCAGCACATTGGCAGCACCATTAGTGTTGCAAATGTTCATAGACGACGGTAACCACTTTCCATCACACTAGGCCGTCATCCCGCTCATCCCGCTAACCCATCCTCTTTATCCCATTCGAAAGGCTGGCAACATTGGCTTCGCCCCTGATGTTGCGAACGTTTATAGGCGACGGTACCCACATTCCATGAGGTGGGCCTTCTTCAAGTTTGCCAACTTCGCAATAAAATACGTCTTATAAAGTATATATTTCGTTATTAGACTATCATATAAAAAAAAGACGGCGTGCGTCTCGGGACTCCCGACAGAAGTGATAACTTAAATTAACCTAACGTGAGAGAAAGAGAAGCCAGACAGACTGGGCCGTAACGCGTTACGTAACGAAGCGGTTTACCCTCGCATAAGAAGTTATCACTTCAAAAAAAATCAGATGTCTTTGGGACACCCGACAGAAGTGATAACTGAAACTAATCTAAGTTGGTTCAGTAGTTTTTCCGTGATCACTGAACAGACAGCCTGGCGACGTAACGCGTCACGTAACGCGTGACGTAACGAAGCAGTTTACCCTCCCATAAGAAGTTATCACTTCAAGTGTCTTTAAAGCTTTATTGAGACGTTTGGTAGGCCTCTCACGCGACCAAAAGGCGCGCGTCCATTTTCCTCAAAGGTTAAGCATCGCTATATGTTACGTTGCGTACATGGAATAATTTATTGCTATGAATTGGCAAGGTTAAAACAGAGTAATTCATGTACGTGTCAAAATCTATATATACAAAAATCTTAACTGCTACGTGAAAGTATGCAAAACCCTAAAGATATTCGTAGATACATATCCGAAGGTTTTCTGTATTAACAGTTTTCTGTATTAACAGATTTTGGCGCTTACGTGGATTATCCAGTTTTAGTTTTGCTAATTATGTAGCAATAAATTATTCCATGTACGTGAGGTAACAATATATAACGTGGTAGCGCCGCCAGCCTTTTGGGAACGTTCCCGATAAGTGTCATTGGTTTGGGACCAATATTTTATATGTAATTATATCCCTATTTTATTTAGTTGTTAGTATATATATATAAAAGTATATATATACACACACACATATATATATATATATATATATATATATATATATATATATATATATATACATATACACACATTACTTCACGCCAGTTCCCTTGCGGGGTAGGCACGAACAACAGAGCGCCATTTAGGCCCATTCTTACACACCTCACTTGCTTCTTTGACATTCATAACTCTTGTCATGCACACTCGTCTGTTCTTAAGGCTCCTGACATCACCCTCCGCTAGTACACGCTCAATTTGATCATGGAAGGTGTGTCGTGGCCTTCCACGACTTCTGCATCCATCCACTTTTGCATTGTATATCTGTTTAGTCATTCTTTTATATATATATATATACATATATCTTTACGACCTACACGCCGACAAAAGTGGATTCACACCTGCATACAGTAAAAACACACTTTACCTTTCGGCATTTGGCCTTCTTTTGTTTACTTTGTGATTAGAAAACAGCCCATTGTGTATTGTAATCTTTTATGGCAGTCATTAGCCAGGTGTGTCGGTCTGATTCTAAGAAATTCGGTCCACGCGATCGGGCAGACATATGGTGTCTGTGCAGTATAAAGCAATGGCCCAATGGAGAGATCGGCAGTCTAGAGATAACCACGAGCAAAGCAAGACGTGTGTACTAAATTCGGTAATCTATTTAGTGACGGACTTTGCGCGTTTTATGGAATTACGATCTTCTGCATTACGTTTGGCTATGTTGTGTTCGCTAATATTTTTACCTGTGTTATACGTGTTTGTATAGTTCTAATGAGTCCTGCAACTCGTAACAATATCATACGGGGTTGTGGGGATAATAGGGATATAGTTTAATTTGTAATTTATTATAAAGTTTATAATTGTATTTTAAAGTGAAAATAGAAGTATCTCAATTTACTCAATCGCCAACTACGCAATTAACGTAACGTGTATTCCGCAAACATTAATCTAGAGATATCACAACGAATGTATCTTCGGACAAGTTTTGGAATGCGGTTTTATTATCGCTGCGAACTGTTCACTAGACACGATCCAACTCAAGCCCGGCTGAATTAAACTTTCAAGTATCAATCCATAGCTAGCGCGATTAGCAACTAGGCGGCGGACGGAATGCGGGTATAGGAGGCCGAAAAAACTGAAAATGACCTACTGCTGATACTACCACTTCAAGAAAAATTATCAATTCAGCCACTCAGCTATATTGTACTCTCTTTGTTATACTTTTTAAATGTATAATGTATTTATAAATAATAATCATACAGTCCATTATTACGTCGAATTTTCATTTACAACCCGAGGTGCAACTGCCACCAATAGTTTTTTGGTACTTCGCCGCCGGATAGAAGAATCGCAAAGAAGAAACGAGCAGTGTCTTTTGCTCCATCGAAACCTCAAGAAAGAAGAAAGACCAACTCTATACGGTCTCGTAGCGGCACCCTAAAGAAGAAAGAAGATTATTATAGAAGATCATCGTGGGCAGCCCGGACTACGTACTAGGAGACCAAGAGTTCCTGCCGGACTACGTACCAGGAGACCAAGAGTTCCTGCCCCGGACGCCGAGGCTACGCGTCTGCAGGATCAAGACCGGAAGAAAGAATAACGTTACTTCGTACCGTGACCGAGTGACTGTCCACCTAACGGTGCCAAACGGCCAGTTCACAAAGTCATAGACGGTGCGCTGTTTCCAGTTAGGTCGGTCAAAGGTCTCAGTGTTTAGTGTTTAGTGTAGTAAATTAGGATCGTCGGTTATACACACACATATATACACACTGGTCAGGGTAGTCGGTCATACGTGTTAGGCTAAGGCAAGGACCGAAGATGCCGAACACCAGGAGCAAGACCGCCGAAGACAGAGTGCAGAGAGCGTATCAAGAACCCCCCGCGTCGCCGTCCGTACATATATCCGCGTCCGCGTCCGCGCCGAACGTATCGCGACCCGCGTCGCCCGGAATGCAACAGACGACGACCGCGCAAGTACACACCGCGATTCGTACTGAACGCCAATCGCGATCACCGTCCGTCCGATCACACCGTTCGCAGCTCAGCGCCGCCACTTTGGTGAGGCAAGTGGAACTGGAAGCAGAAGAACAAATCGCCGCAATCCGTCGGGAGGAGCTCCGGTTACAAGTGTCGCTGATCAAGAAGAGGGTCGCTGCGAACATAGCCGCCCTCAAGGAGCAGACAGACGGGAACAGCGTGTGTGAAGACGATGGGGTGGAAACAGAGAGAAATATAACAGAGTGGTTGAAGAATACCCGCATACGGGGGGAGTCGCCGAGCGCAGGCGACAGGACCGAGCTCGGAACGAGAGGAGCCGGACCGCGACCACCGTTAGACGCTGCGGGAAGAGCAAGGGAAGAGTATCCAATGGCGCGGGACCGGTCTGCAGAAACGAACGACCAGACCGCTCGTGTGACGTTCAGAACGCCGCGCAACGCAAGATCGCCGACGCCGACCAGATCCAGGGATCGTGGAATCGACCGTCTAGCAGACGTACTGGAGCGCATGACACGCAACAGGCCGACACCGCGACAGTGCCAGGAGCTGCCTACCTTTAGCGGGGCCCCGGGAGAGTGGCTACCGTTTAAAGCTGCAATGCGCGAGTCGACGAGCTTACACGGATTTTCACCTGCGGAGAACTTAGGCCGTCTACGCACTTGCCTTAAAGGCGAAGCAAGGGAGTGCGTGACAGCCCTGCTGTATACCGCCGTGGACCCTGCGATCATTATGAAGACGCTGGAGCGCTGCTATGGACGTCCAGAGATCATAATCAGTCGCGCATTGGAAGACATCAAGAAGTTGCCACGATCGGGTTCGTCTGCCAGCGAACTCAACAGCCTAGCCACCAAACTGCAGAATATAGTGACGGTCATCTCGTGTGTCGACAACAAGGGATATTTACTTAACCCTATGTTGACACGACAAGTCGTCGAGAAGCTCAGCCCGCATCTACGAACGAAATGGTGCGACTTTGCAGATGAATTCTCGAGCCGAGACGAGCCGGAGATTATGACACTATCGAAATTTCTAACGGGCGAAGCAGACAGAGCAATGAAGTATTCTTTCATGACGTCATCACTGCCTACGACGAGTGTAAACGTCACTAAAGAAAATAAAGTGAAGCCGCCGAGGATGAACGAGCGTCGCCGTGTGTATGCTACAACGGAAGCCAAGATCGTGTGCTACTGTTGCGGAGCTGAGCACCAGACAACGCAGTGCGGCAAGCTGGCTTCGATGTCGTTGCCAGCCAGATGGGAGTGGGCCAAGGAAACGAGAATATGTTTTTTGTGCCTACTAAGTAAACACAGACGGTTCCGTTGTAAGGCGAGGAAGTGCGGTGTTAATGAATGCCGCGAGCCGCATCACGCACTTCTACACCAACGAAGGGAAACTGGAGCCGTCAGTGGACCGATCGACCGAGCGGAGTCGGTCAGTCAACCGGCCGACAGAGAGGAGTCGGTCATGACGGCATCGGCACACAATTCTAACACCGAGAGAAGAGTGTTATTGAAGGTGTGTCCGATTACCGTCAAGGGGCTTAACGGAAAGGAAGTGAGCACGTACGCGCTGCTGGATGAAGGGTCCACGATCACGCTCGTCGACGAGGAGATAGCCGGGATGCTAGGGGCAGATGGCCCGAGGAGGCCATTGAACATTCACGGCATCACGTCGAGCCAGCGGGAAGCGGAAAGTAGGATGGTGAGCGTCGCGGTGCGCGGAAGAGCGCAACCGCACTACCATCCTATCAAGGCGCGCACCGTGAAGAAACTCGCACTGGGAACTCACTCCGTTAAGTCTGAAGTCATACGACAGTTACACCATTTGAAGACGCTTCATACAGACGATGTGTGTTTTATGAACGCTAAACCACGCGTATTGATTGGAGCTGACAACTGGCATCTGATCGTGACTAGAAAACTGTTGGCAGGAAAGAAGAGCCAACCAGCCGCTTCCCTGACACTCATGGGGTGGGCCGTACACGGCATCACTCCCGGGAAAGCAGTGAAGACGGGAAACGGCAGAGTATTACACGTCCGAACGTGGCAAGATAAAGAGCCGCGGGAAAAGGACGAATTATTCGAAATAGTGAAGTCTCATTTCGATATCGACGCACTCGGCATATCGAACAAGGTGAAACCTGTAGCGGAAGAACAACGGGCGCTGAAGATATTTTCAGAAACCGTGAAGAAACTCAACGGCCGCTTCGGAGTTAGACTGCCCTGGCGAAACGATGACGTCACCATGCCACCGAGCTGTGACATAGCGGTGCGTCGTCTGTGCGGGATCGAGTGCACAGTGTACAAATCGCCGCAGTTTAAACAAGCATACACAGCCCAGGTCAACAGGCTACTAGCAAAAGGATACGCCGAGCCTTGCGAACGAAGCCACGAAGGAAACCAACGCATGTGGTACATGCCTCACTTCGCCGTTACGAACCCGAATAAGCCTGACAAAGTGAGACTGGTATTTGACGCTGCCGCCCGTTCAAACGGGGTGTGCATGAACGATGCGTTACTGGATGGGCCAGACTTACTAGGCGCCGTACACGGAATCCCGTTCAGATTCCGGGAAGGAAAGATTACCGTGACGGAAACTACAGCGAATGTAATATGGGCACAGAACGAGTTTGCCCAGGTTGCTACGAAAATGAACAGTCTCATTGAATGCAGACTGCCATGGCAACAAGACGGAGTCGTTACGCCGCCGAGTTACGACGCGGCGTCACGCCGTATGCGCAGGAACGAGCGCAAGATGAAAAGAAGGTGCCATGGATGGAATAAAGACGTCGTGAACGTACAATTACACGTCTTTACGGACGCCAGCGAACAGGCCTACGCAGCAGCGGCTTACTGGCGCTTTGAGCAGCGCAACGGGAACGTCGGCGTCACTTTAATCGCGGGAAAAGCGAAAGTGGCCCCGATGAAGGCGCAAAGCATCCCGCGGATGGAGCTACAAGCCGCGCTAATAGGAGCCAGGTTAGCGGCGGAAATAAAAAAGGAACATAGTTTCAAGCGTTATGACGTCATCTTTTGGAGCGACTCGAAGACCGTTCTTCACTGGATAAGAAACGACTCGGTACGATATACCCCATACGTTGCACACAGACTGAGCGAAATCGGCGAAATAACCGAGTCTGAGCAATGGCGATGGGTGCCGACAAGTTACAACGTCGCCGACGACGCAACCAGGATTAACGTCTCGAGTATGAAAACGGACGACCGCTGGTTTAAAGGCCCGGAATTTCTCCATGGACCCCCGACGAATTGGCCGAAAGAAGAACCGACGGAAACCGAAGATGACGAGGTCGTGGTAACTTACACGACCGATGAAAAGCCACTCGTTGACGTCACAAGATTTTCGTCATACGGAAAATTGCTACGAGCGACCGCCTACGCGCTCGCCTTTATCGACAAGTGCAGACGAAGGACTCGCACTATGGAAACGCGACACATAGAGAGAGCTGAACGTTTACTCATTCGTCAAGCGCAACAGGAAAGCTTCCCGAAGGATTACGAGCGTTTGAAGAAAGGAGAACGCGTGTCACGTGACAGCCGGCTTTATAAGCTCGACCCCGAATACGGGGGGGACGGGGTAATAAAGCTAAACGGCAGGATCAATGCGGCCACCCTGCGCGAGCTTACCGGCAACCCACCGATCTTAGACGGGTCACATCACCTCACTCGGCTGATTATAAGAGGTGAACATGAACAGCATCATCACATAGGGAGAGAACATGTCGTAAACAACGTCCGGCAAAAATACTGGGTGCTACGAGTGCGACCTACGGTGCGAAACATCCTGCGGCAATGTACGGTCTGTCGTTTGAAGAAGACTGCGCCGACAGTACCGGTGAAAGGAAACCTGCCAAAGGACCGTCTAGCTGCCTACGCACGGCCTTTTACCAATTGCGGAATTGACTGTTTTGGCCCCATATGGGTGACCATAGGACGTCGCAAAGAAAAACGATGGGGAATGCTGTTTACATGTATGGTGACTCGTGCCATTCATATGGAACTTATAGCAAGCCTTAGCACAGACTCTGCTATCATGGCCCTAAGAAGGATGGGAGCACGACGCGGCTGGCCTCAAGTGATATGGTCTGATAATGCAACGAATTTCCATGGAGCGGACACAGAGTTACTAACGGCGTACGCGAGATGGAAGGAAGAGATGCCAGATCACGTAAAAGGGAGACACTTAGCGTGGCGTTTCATCGATCCCGGCGCACCGAACCAGGGGGGAGCTTGGGAACGGTTAATTCGGTCGGTGAAGACGGCACTCCACGCGACATTGGCGGAACAAGCTCCCAGGGAAGAAACACTTACGACTGTCATCACGGAAATAGAACATACCGTAAACTCGCGCCCGCTAACTCACGTGTCGGTGAGCCCTGAAGACGACGAAGCGCTCACCCCGAACCACTTTCTAATCGGGTCGGCGACGGGCTTGCCAATCACGGGAACGAACGAGTTAGCAGACAGGAAGACATGGATCGCCACTCAAGCTTTAGCGGACATGTTCTGGACTCGTTGGCTACGCGAGTACTTACCTACATTGGCACCGAGGGACGACGTAAGACGACGTGAGGAAAGCATACGTGTTGGAGACGTCGTTATCATTGCGGACGGTCTGTTGCCACGTAACGTATGGCCCCGGGGTCAAATCGAGCGCACTTATCGCGGACCGGACAACATAATACGGAGCGCGGACGTGCGAACGCGGGGAGGCATCTTCAGGAGACCAGTAAGGAGGCTCATCGTCCTGACGAGAAGAGATGGCTTCGAGGATCTGCGCCGGGGGGAGGATGTTGCGGACAGAGAGCACCCCCCTGACCCGCCCGCCGGAGCACATCTACACTCCGCGCCCCGCATACCGCCGACGCCCATAGCTAGCGCGATTAGCAACTAGGCGTCGGACGGAATGCGGGTATAGGAGGCCGAAAAAACTGAAAATGAACATACTGCTGATACTACCACTTCAAGAAAAATTATCAATTCAGCCACTCAGCTATATTGTACTCTCTTTGTTATACTTTTTAAATGTATAATGTATTTATAAATAATAATCATACAGTCCATTATTACGTCGAATTTTCATTTACAACCCGAGGTGCAACTGCCACTTTTTTAATTTTTTTATTGCTGGAGTTCAGCAGACAGGCAGACACTTGATGGAAAGCGGTTACCATCGCCTATAGACATTTGCAACACCAAAAGTGCTACAAATGCGCTGCTGCTCTCTTAAGGGAGACTGGAACCTGGTCACTAATGCCGGAACACAACTCAAGATTGTTTTGGCGACATACTTTAGACCAGGGGTGGTAGCCGTCCAGTCGGGCAAATGGCCTACCACCTGGCTGTGGGTTGTTTAGTCGCCTCTTACGACAGGTCGCCCGGCCGCAGGAAATTGTATTATTTCTCCGTTCCTGCACGGATAAAACTCCTTGTGGAAAAAAAGGATTATGATGAAATTACTTTAATATAAAACGTTGAAAACTAAATAAACTAACACGCGTACCCGTAGTGTCAGCAAAAGCATTGTTAGATAGCAATGTTGGGTCCAGTTTTTCCTCTAATATCATTAGGGGCAAGTTGAACATGTGTACAAGTAATGAGGCGGAAATAGGGTTGCCACAATCAGAACTGTGTTTTCTTTTGCTGGTGAAAGGAGAAAGAAAAAACATTTCTTTCCACACATTGCGAGATATTTATTACATATTGGACAATAAATGTAACGCTAGCAGAAGGTGATGTCAGGAGCCTTAAGAACCGACGAGCGTGCATGACGAGAGTTATGAATGAAAATGAAAATAAAATGTAGTGAATACCGTCTATATACAATTGAAAGATGTTGAATTATAATCTACACAATTATCACATCATATTAGAGATAAATATTGTTACACAAAATTATGTTAAATTATAAAGAACTAATCTATACATAACAGGTGCTAATCACAGATTAAATACAAATATAACATTACTATTCAATGAAGGAAATGGCCGATTGTATCGTTTAGAAATAAGAGGGTACATAACAAAATTAATTACTCACTTTAAAAAGACACATCACAAGAACAACAGATATACAATGCAAAAGTGGATGGATGCAGAAGTCGTGGAAGGCCACGACACACCTTCCATGATCAAATTGATCATGTACTAGCAGAAGGTGATGTCAGGAGCCTTAAGAACAGACGAGCGTGCATGACAAGAGTTATGAATATCAAAGAAGCAAATGAGGTGTGTAAGAATAAGCCTAAATGGCGCTCTGTTGTTCGTGCCTACCCCGCAAGGGAACTGGCGTGAAGATATGTATGTATGTATGTAAATGTAACACGCTGAATAAGTAACAACAAAATGTCTCGCGATGTTACCAAATGGGTGCAGTGTAGCAAACGCCAGACATAAGTCTCTGACACTGCTTTTCAACTGCTCCCGGTGACGAACGGATGTCTCACTGTTATATTTGACGGCCTCTGTGGTTGAGCGGGCTAAGCCTTTGCCGGCGTATCTCACTGCAACGCAGAGGCTCCGGGTTCGATTCCTGGTATAGTCAATTTCGGAAACGTATTTTCTCCGTTATTTACTATGGTCTGGGTGTCTGGGATCGGCCCCAGAGTAGTACGTTGTATATTACCCATAACACAAGCGTAACTTGCTTAATTTGGGGATATACAATATGTGTCTTTGTCTGCCGATTATTATATATTATTATTTTTATTTATTTAACACACACACCCACATATATATATATACATACATACATACATACATAACTTCACGCCAGCTCCCCTGCGGGGCAGGCACGAACAATAGAGCGCCACTTAGGTCCATTCCCACACACCTCACCTGCCCCCCCGACATTCACAACTCTTGTCATCTATATATATACAATTATACATTATATATAAAGACATAAGAATAATAAGTAAGTACATTTGATGGCTACCACCCCTGACCAAGAGTATGCCGCTATAACAACCTTGAGTTGAATTCCAGCATCAGTGGCCAGGTTCCAGTTTCTCCTTCAAGACTGGCAGCACCTCTGGTATTGTTAATGTCCATAGGTGACGGTAACTACTTTCCATCACAGTTGGACTGTTAGCTTGTCTAGTGTGCTTTAAAAGCGATGAGTTTCAAACCGGTTGCAATCCTTACAGAACACAACTATAGGTTGCCATGGTGACCTACTCTAGACAATAATGTTACAACTCAGGTCCCGACAAAAGCAAAATCCATCTGCATATCTGAAACAAAACACATTTTATTACCTGTTGGCATTTAAACTAGTAGCAATTGTTTTATGATCGTCTTCTTTTGTTTTTTTATTGATTGGCATACGTTTCTAGAAAACAGCCCATAGTTATTGTACTCTTTTATGGCAATTTGCGGCCGAGTCATTAGCCAGGTGTGGCGGATTAAGTCGACCACGATAGGGGCACATTGCATTGTGCAGTATAAAACGATGGCCTGGTTGAGGGACGGCCAGTCGAGCGGGAACCACGATCGAAGCGAGACGTGTGTACTACAATCGGGGATCTAATAGTGACGGACTTGGGCGTTTTATTGAATTACGACCCTCTGCATTACGTTTGGACTTGCTGTGTTCGGTTATATTTTACCAGTGTTATACGTGTTTGTATAGTTCTAATACATACATAGTACATCAAATAGAAAGTTATAAAATTTTTAAGTTATATAATATATGACCTTGAAACAATTATCTCCACTAGAACTTAAGGTGAAAGCTTCTAATACAGCTGTACTCAAAACCGACTTTAAATACGGTGCTATTTTTATGTTTGCATGTAATTGCATAAAAACATTCTTTGAAAGTATATAACTGCATCAAATTCAAATTCAAAAGTTTTTATTCAAAATAGATTCCACTGGAGAACACCTTTTGAAGGTCATGCATATAAGTTAAAATTTAATATTACTTCCTAGTCGATGTACACCGCTTCGCAACGTGTTATTGCTGTTAAGGAGAAAAAGCGGCAGGAAATCATCATAATTAAACTTATTAAATAAAAACTTTTGGATTTGAAGGTCCAATCTTCTTTAACGGTCTGTATCAAATCTTATGAAATTGGTTCATATCTAAATCCACCAAAAAAACAAACATACAAACAATCTTGCTTTTATATTTAATACTTTTTTGAAACGCTAAACACAAAGTATTTAAACGAATGTAAATCACAAAAGTTTTTCAATTGAATCCATCAGAGTTTCACGATTGATATTCCGCCATTTTGTTTTTACAATGAAATTGTTAAATTAAACGATGAAGCAAGATACAATTGAAACACATTTTCAATTATAATTTTGGAAGGTTAATTTTCTTCCTTTACACTTTTAACGTATTTCCCTAAGCTTTTGCAAATATTGCATTTTCCAACAATTACATGAGTTCAATTTGTCTTTTATTTCGTAATTTGTTCAAACAGTTCTCCTGTTCCGCTATTGCTAGCCTAGTGGGCTGTATGAGTAGGTAGGCTCCTTTGTCTGTACTCGTGTGTCCCTAGCAAAGTACAATGGAACAAAGTAGAACGACTCATCAAGGCTGTGCTGTGGAGGGTCCTTTGCCGGCCGGCCTGGTCTCACACAATAAAGAACATGCTCGCGTCACGTTTATCACCTGTCCTTGTTATCCACCGAAATAATCTAGTGTCGCTGGATTAGACACACATCCGATCAAATGTCTTATTAACTCCGCCGAAATGATATATACGTCTTTCCTCGTTCAAGGCCGCGAGAAGACAGGGGCGGCGGAGCGAGCGCCGCCTGGTTATATCGATACTACCAAGTTCGAGTACAATGTTGAATGATCACCTCCTTTCATTACTTTTAGTATTAATTTGTATTTGATTTAATAAATTCGATAGTTTAAACTTGTTCATATTCGTTTAATTAGCGACAGTTTTCATTCGGGGTTGAGGGTAGATTGCGGCGATAGTCACGCGCTGCGCCCGTCGTGTTCGGACACATTCGGCAAGTTTCGTTCGTTGAATTCACAGCAAAAGAGACTCATTTCGTATTATGTGGAAATATTCGCAACCTTCGTCATACTATGTCAGTGTAGCATCCTCGTTGCGAGTGCTGTGAACTACCCGTTTTGAACTCAAGTTGTGTCCGCTAAGGAAGGAGTAGACTCCGACCAATGGAGTTGAAACCCGCTCTTCGCAAGGTGAGTTGATTATTCGTTGTAAGATTTACACTCACTGGCCAGCTCACCGATTTTGGCATAGAATTGCACAAAATTCGCATAAATACAGTCCGCATAGCCTCGATTCCGACATTGGGGTTTGTATATAACTCGTGTAGTAAAATTAAAAGGCAGATTTTGATGATAATTGAATCATGCTTTCAAATAATTCTAGGACTTTGTACATACATACATATTCTCACGCCTGTTACCCATCGGAATAGGTAGAGACGATAAATATCCACCTACTATAACACTTTACGGTTCGTCTACTTTCATTAATCTCTTCATATATACATGTTTATTTAAAGTACTTTTTAACTGAACTTTCCTCAAAATCTATATATTAATTAATACGTGATGCAAAAACACAACAAAAACTTTGTACGCATTTTACGAAAATTGCGCGGACGGAGGAGTATGAAATTTCGCACACTTATAGTTTATATAGAGAAGGAGTGCAGAATGATAATATTTTTTTTAATTATGCATAAAAAATACATTAAATCAATAAAAAAAAACATTACACAGACTACCATGTATTTGGCAGATATACGCATATATTATCTCTTTGGTTTATTTATGAAAGATGACTGTCATGCGAGAGGCTTACATTTGAATGCGAAGAAAACAAAGGTTATGGTGTTTGAAAGAGAAGAAACCAGAACGAATGCAAGGGTAATGGGTCGATGATGTTATGCTGGAGCAAGTGAATGAGTTTGTATATCTTGGATGTGCTTTTAGCAGGGATGGAAGGTACACCGCTGATATAGAAAGAAGAGTGAATTTGGAGAATAGTGTGAATGGAGCGTTAGGTAAACTTCTAGGCGCTAAGAACCTCAGGCAGAAGGCCCAGCTTGCCATACACAACGCGGTGCTGGTACCTACGTATGGAAGCGAGAGTTGGGTATGGAAGAGAGAGCATGAAAGTAGAGTAAACGCGGTCGAGATGCGAGCACTGCGTAAAATCTGCGGAGTGACGCTCGCGGACCGCGTTCGTAATACCGAAGTAAGAAAGAGAGTTGGTCTGAAAGAGAGTGTCGGGGTAAAGGTAAGGAAAGGAATACTCCGGTGGTTCGTGCATGTGGAAAGAATGCATGATGAAAGAATGACTAAATAGTCCATAGGCGATGGTAACCGCTTGCCATCAAGTGGGCCGTCTGCCTGCTGATCTCCTGCAATAAAAAAAAATTACACACACTACCATGTATTTGGCGTACACACGCATATATTATACTCTTTTGTTTATTGTTAAAGTCAAGTTAACAGTATATATAGCCTTGTCGAAATTTGTGGTTATAGAAGTATAATAAAAGTCTTTGACAACAGAACCTTAATAATGTTCAAACTTATAATTGAAATTAATTATATTATGGTCAAATTTCGGCCACAGGCGACCATTAGTATCTTGAATTGAATTACATTTTCAATTTCAATTTGACATTACTAAGCGTCATTGTCAGTTTTGACAGCCGGAAATCGTTTAAGCTCGCGAAAGGGACAAATATACCGAAATTGTAATGAGTGACAGCCCTAGGTGACAAGGGCATCAAGGGTAAAGAGCAGACAGACGGATGGCCACATTAGGGACTCAATAGACCTTTTATATGAGAATTGGTATATTTTTAGCTGAGTAAAGGTGCAACCTTTAAATGAAAAATGAAATCATTTTTTTTTAATACACAAAGTGTTTCTCGTGTTGTTGTTATATTTTTTTACTAGCTGTTCCCGCGACTTCATCCACGTGGTTTTTTTTTCGTGGAACGCAAATAAAATTATTCCTTAAGACATTTGCGAGTAAAAGTCCCGTCAAAATCGGTTCAGCCGTTTCAGAGATTAGCTGGAACATCCAGACAGACAGGCAAAAATGTCGAAAATGGATTTTTTGATATACGTACCGTTGAAGCGTAGGAAGTCTTCAATCAAGCACCCTTTGCTTTAAAATTTTAATTTTTGCGATTTTGCAATAATTTTTGTTGCGCGTGCAATTGTTCGTGGTCGTTCCGTTCTTGAATTTTTCGAATATTGGCGGTTGGCCGTAGACAATGAGCGTTTGTCATAGGCAATTTTGATATTGCGCGTACACACCGGCGCGAGCGTACTGATTTCATACTCGGCTGGACCGGTGTGTACCTTCTTTTGGTAAATCGTGCCGCGACAACCGTATATACTCGTACTTTCATAATATGTATTTAGTAAAAATCTGTTTGTTACAACAACAAACAGATACTTCAATTTTTTATCTGTATAGATTATTTAGGATTGCAATGCTGGAAAACAGGCTGCCGGCCCGAATAATTTAAAGTAATTACAGTCACATGTGATGTTATTAAATGTGACGGCGTACAAACATTCACAGGCTCGAACCCCCGGTTTGTTAGGAGACCCAAAAGTGTACAAAAAACCATTTGAATGCATTGGTATAGATTTAGTAGGCCCATTTCCTAGGTCAAGAGCTGGTTATATATATATTTATTAGTAGTGGTTTGCTGTTTTTCTAAATATTGTATGTTCATGCAACATTGTACACGGACTTGGTAGTATCGATATAACCAGGCGGCGCTCGCGCCGCCACCCCTGTCCTCCCGCGGCCTTGAACGAGTAAAGACGTGCATATCATTTCGGCGGAGTTAATAAGACATTTGATCAGACGTGTGTCTAATTACGGCGGCAGTACATTAATTTTGTGATAAACTACTGTGATAACAAGGACAGGTGATAAACGCGACGTGTGCGTTTTCTTTATGGTGTGAGACCAGCCGGCCGGCAAGGGACCCTCAACAGCGCAGCCTTGGTGAGTCGTTCTGCTTTGTTCTGTTGTACAAGTTGCTAGGGAAATAAAAAATATCGACAAGCAAGGAGCCTACCTATATTCCTACAGTCCACTAGGCTAGCAATAGCCCGAACATTGTATATTCGTTTTTTGAATTTGGAAAATAACGTTTTGTTTTATTACAATTTGAGCAAGCTGGTTACTTAGTGTTCAAACACGTTGACTCGCGAGCGCGGTCACGAAATAACAAACATATGGCGTAATAGCCAAGTGTTCACGTTCGACGTGAATACACGGCATACAACTCATGCGTTTGATATTGCCGCGAGTGGAACGCGCGCGCCAGTCGCTAGCTTGCCCGCTACTTAGACCGCGCGTGCATTTCGCAACGTGAACACTTGGATATTCCTCGGCGAAAGGCTCTCGTGCGACGACCGCGTAACGTCCTCACGGACACAGTCGACGTTATCACAAAACGGCTGGCCCGGATCAGCCCGCCCGCGGTTAGGACGGCAGGCTGGCAGGCACGGACAGACAGACACAGACGGCGGCGTCTCAGGCGCCGCCAATCAAGATCTCTCCACGTCCCTGCGAGGGACGCTAGGAGACATAGCCCCCCCACAGGATAGACCAGGCGTGTTGCTGGGAAGTTTCTTTCGCCGTTTCTTCTCTCCCAGCCATAACACGTTGCGAAACGGCAGTAAGATAGCGTAGGCCGCCGGAATCCTTCCCCTCGGGCTTTATATTACCCGTCGCCCGTTCTCAATTAGTGCTTTGTGTCGCCCTATGGTGGGCATCATTAAATTCATCCCCCTCTCATGGCAACAGTCCAGCCGAGGTAAAACTCCTTAGGGAACTCCCTCGAGCAAGTTGCCCCCCCGGGCTCGAGCGCTTTCGCTTCGCGAAGGCTCTTGCCCCAAAACCCCGGTAAAGTTGTAAGGTCTTCGGACCAACAACATAAAGTCAAGTCCAATAAAAAAAAAACTTGGATATTACGCCATATGTTTGTTATTTCGCGACCGCGCCCGCGAGTCAACGTGTTTGAACACTTAGTGTTCGGCTTTACAGCCGTACATACATACATACAATTATAGTTATTATGACCTATTTCCACTGGCAGTCTGGACTATTTGAAAATTTTCATTTTGGATATCTATATAATTCTCCAATAATTATTTGGTAATTTGGACAAGACTGTGGTAGTCTCATGCATTTACTGAGTAAGTCATTATACCAACTGCGCGCATTTCCAAACAAATCACTTCGTAATTTTAATTAATAATGTTACAACCATTATGCAAAGAACAATTGACTACGTAATTACGACGTCACAATTTAGGGCACCAGAAGCCCAATTCTGCTATTTAAAAATCTTGACGTTGCGAAGATATTCAAAGTAGGATCTATTGAATATTGATTGCGATAGTGTCAAAATTTCGTATTCTACTAAATCCACATACACTCTTCTCGATGGCCGATAGCCGATGAAGCAGACGAGTCCTGGAGTGGAGACAGCGTCTCGGTAAACGCAGTGTCGGACGCCCTCCAGCCCGATGGACTAACGACCAGCGCAACGTCGCCGGTAGGTGCTGGATGGGGAAGGCAGAGGACCGTGATGGGTGAATTTATTTTCCCACCACTCACCTCAATTATAAAACTCTTAAAACAAACATCAAAAGACACAAAATAAAAAGAGCATAAAAGAACATAATGAAAATTTAAAATCTTTCTAGTAACAAACACACGGGAAAATATTTTAACAGGCCATTCAGGAGCTAAAAGTTCCCGAATCTCGCTTTCCAAATCCAATATATTACGTTCATTTGAAATAAGCACCTGTATGTTTTGCAATGAACCTAAATTAGATCTTATTCTAAAGCGTATAAGGATGAAAATGTAAACAAATGTTTCGAATGTAAGAGTTTAAAATTGGTTATAGTAAGTTTTCTGGTACTCGCTCCATGTGTTTTGCAGATAAAAGAATAGATTAAACCACGAGCGGTAGCGAGTTGGCAAAAACCGGCCAAGTGCGTATCGGACCTCGCATAATGAAGGGTTCATTAAAAGCGATAAACTTATCCTGTTTACAGTAATTGCCTATGGGACGATAAAAAATATTGTTTCGAGTTAGCGGGACTCGAATTAAAACGTCGTTAGAATTATTATATATTAGAACTATACAAACACGTAATAACACAGGTACAAATATAACCGAACACAACAAATCCCAAACGTAATGCATAAGGTCGTAATTCATTAAAACGCGCAAAGTCCGTCACTATTAGATTCCCGAATGCACACACGTCACGTCTGTATCATAGTTGTAGCTCTACTGACCCCCTCTCTCAATCACGCCGTCGTTTTTTACTTCACGCTCGGCAACGTCGACACAATTTCTTAGAATTAGCTTGTACTTTTAATCCGCAACCCCTGGCTAATGATGCTCCTGAGCGAGTACAATAGAACAATAGGCTGTTCTCTACAACAACTAGAAACGTATGCCAATAAATAATGAAACAAAATAAGACGATCATAAAAGGATTACAAACAGTTCAAATGCCGACAGGTAATAAAATGTGTTTTTACAGATCTGTACGTGGAATTTATGATTGTCGGGGCCTAAGTTGTAACAATATTGATTGAAATCACCCCATACCTCAATACTTAATGGATATGATATTATCCGTGCTGTAACGGAGAAGGAATACAATTTCCTGCGTTGGGGGGGCCTGTCGTAAGTGGTGACAAAACAACCCACAGCCAGGTGGTAGAGCATTTGCCCGACTGGATGGCTACCACCCCTGGTCTTAAGTATGTCGCGATGATTGAGTTATGTTTAGGCTGTATGAAATATCTTTTATAGTGAAAGTTGAAGGTAAAAATTGATTTCAGGTCTCTAATGGGAGGAGGAATGTAGTTCCAAGATTGCGTAGCAGCATGTAAGTAAATTACTCTTTTATTAATTTCGTTCCCCCGATCTTGACTAAGCATTAGCTTATTTATTTATGTGCTGACCGTACACTACTACAAACGCAGAAACGTCTCGAAGCTAATTTATCTCTATATGTTACTTTCATGTGAATATTTTTTTTTCTTAATTACCGTGTGAACTCTATATAACGATACCGAAGGGACTGCCAATTTTATGGCGTTATAGAGAGTTATCGTTAAATGGACAGATGTATGTTATTTTTGTCTGACGTCTTTTGCTGCACCAGTAATTTTGTTTTATTTTTTACTTGTTTTATTCATATCTTGCGATATTGAGGCATCTTGGTGTTAAAGGAAGTGCTTACAAATTTCGGAATTTCTTAGAAATATCGGTATGCATGATGTCGACAGTCGAGTTTATTACGGGCTAGGATAATAAAGCGATAAAAGTACGTACACAGCTGCGCAGTTTTTACTAATTTGGGCAACTTAAAAAACACTTTTTATTACTTAATTATTGTCGATATTGAGAGTGGATTTAATGCTATATAGAGTGTATCATTGTATGGAAGACAAGCTAAACCAACCAAAGCCAAGTGATTTCGACGCTTAAGGGAGTTTGTCGTTAAATCGAGTGACGTTACATGAAGTTTACACTGTAATTATCAAGTTTCGGAAACCACCCGTGCAAAAGACAAATACGAGTATTCTCGCGGCTTTCTCTTGCCTTAAAGCCTAAACGTAATTTAGACTGAGTATTAGCACTAGAAAACTTTGATGGCCCAGACCTGGCCTGGATAGGCTTCCGGGTTAATGTTATGTTTACGGTCGCAGTTTATGGGGAACACGTACTATGGCTTCCCACCAGAATAATAGTACTTGTTTAAGAAAGCTTATTTGAAACTTTTTAGACTTATAGCCTTTTATAAACCTCATTACTGCATACACACCTTAAGATTAGAAAGCATACAAAAGAGGTTTCTGTGGCATCTTTCTTTTGCTGAGCATAGGGTAAAAAAGGAGACATCATACCAGAAAAGATTGATTTATTTCAAAATTGATTCCCTGGAGACACGTAGAATTATTTTAGATGCCATGTTTGCTTATAAATTATTTCATAATAACATTGATTGCCCTCAATTGTTAAGCCAATTCCGCTTAAAAGTCCCCTCGAAACCCCCGCGACAACCTGTAGAGTGTGCTATGATATTATATTTGTGATGTAAGGCTCTTGAATAAATATAACTTCACTCTTAAACTGACTTTTTATTTTCACTTTTGTAAGTATCTTTTTTGTACAAAATGGTCTCTCCTAACTGAATTCAAAAACCGTGTCTCTTTCTACATTTTTGAATTCCCACCAATGAGAGCGAGTTTTATATACATCTCTCATTGGTTAGTCGTGGTCATGGTAAGTGCATCCACTACAAACCTATAACCCCCCTCTTCCCCTCATTAAGAACAACAGTACTAGGTGCAAACTCCCCTATCTCTAGAATGTGTAGAATTCTCAACAGCAGCCGTGATGTTACTGACATTCACTTTGACTCCAAAAATTCATTTTATAAAAAGATTCGTTTAGCCCAACAGGACACTTATTAGACAGACTGACGGACAGACTAATTTCAATACCCTGCACATTTTTGTTATATTTATTATTAGAGTCTAAGTAAATAACAGTGAAGAAATTATACTGCAAGTTGTGTTCACCTATAATTAGTTTTTACATCGCATTGTAAACCTTAGTCATAAGTCTAGTAACTGATTAAATGTACAAAACTGTTGGTGATCCTTATTAAAAATAAAAAACTAAATACAATTTCTTTTGTGTCTGTGTGTGCGTGTGTGTATGGGGGGGGGGGCGCTGTAAGTATCACTGTACTCTGCAGTATTTACAAAATATTGTAATTGAAATAATAATGTTACGTATTGCGGGATTCGTACTTAATTTTTTTTATATAAGGCCGAGTCTGTTATGGAGTACCGGTACCAATCATCTGTGGGTTTTGGAACTTCAGTATCAGCTGCTTCCACTTGACTTCTTGCATCACCAAACGGCGATCGACGATCCCGACCTCAGAAACGGTTTTTTTTTTAATATTCTGGCTCTTCAGGCTCGGCGTCACCGCTAACATAGTCAGGGACATTGGTCAGAAGATCTTTTATAACTAGGTTTTCTTTTCTAAATCACGTATTTATAGATAGATAGAAGATAGAAAATACTTTATTGTTCACCACATACACATTAAGTAAATCATTTACAATCACATCGTGTCAAGGCAGGAACAAAGGGCGGCCTTATCGCTTTAGAGCGATCTCTTCCAGACAACCCGGGCTGTGGATTGTGTGAAAGGAATCGAGAGTGTATGACGGTGGTGTGCAAATCAAATACATGTAATTAATAGGATACATAGATATTACACTATTACATACATATTATTATAATTAAGAAAAAGAAAATAGACAATAACACATATTAATATTATATATATCTTATTAGTTTATATTATTTACATATTTACACTTATTTCAAGTCACACTTTAAATCTAGCTATTTTATACTAATCTAAATATATATAATTGAAATCTAGGTATATAGTAACTCATCACGATATCTCAGGAACTAATACCTACAGACTTGAAATTTGCATGGACCTTCCTTTCGCCAAGTAGAGGTCAGCTAAGAAAGGCTTTTACGGCACGCGAAGAGGGCGGGTATCAGCTAGTATCTCTCTCTCTCTATCTCGAGGGCTTCATAACATATCCGTTTTTATCCGTGCAGGAACGGAGAAAGAATAGAATTTCCTGCGGCCGGGCGGCCCGTCGTAAGAGGCAACAAAGCAACCCACAGCCAGGTGGTAGGGTAATTGGCCGACTGGATGGCTACCATCCCTGGTCTAGAGTATGCCGCCGTAACTACCTTGAGTTGTGTTCCGGAATTAGTGACCAGGTTCCAGTATCCCTTAAGAGAGCAGTAGCGCATTTGTAGCACCTTTGGTGTTGCAAATGTCCATAGGCGATGGTAACCGCTTTCGATCAAGTGGGCCGTCTGCCTGCCTGCTGAACTCCTCCAAAAAAAATGCAAATTTTTTGTTGTTTACTAAAAACTATGCATGATACAATTCATAGTCTTACCAGTATGCAAGTGTAGCTAAAAAGAAGGGTATTCCAAATTTCAGCCTTATACAATCAACTAGTTTTGTTTTACTCATTTTTTTGTGTAAAACTGCACTTTTGTCTGTACGCCTATTTGTTATGAAGCCCTCGATACACACAGACACACACACATACACACACGCACACGCGCACGCACGCACGCACGCACGCGCACACTCACACACACACACACACATTATATATATATATATATCTTCTTAATATATATAAATTACGTGTCACGTTGTTTCTAGCTGTCCCGGCAGACGTTGTACTGCCCTGAAAAAAAAAAATTTAGAACCCGATTCCAGCGCCACCTACGGGGTTCAAATGTAAACTATCCTATCTTTCAAGTCGGATCAAACTGCACACGGTGTGCAAATTTGATTAAAATCGGTGAAGTACTTTAGGAGTCCATCGCGGACAAACAACGTGACACGTAATTTATATATATTAAGATATATATATATATATATATATATATATGTGTGTATATATATGTATATATGTATGTATATATATATATGTATATATATGTTTATATGTGTGTATATATATATGTGTATATAAATATCATCCCTTACTGACTGTGTGCAAAACCGCTCCAGGTGCGGCCTCAAGTCTTTACCCGAAATCAAATCTTAGAGACGGTTTAGAACTTTTAAGAAGAGACGTTGGCGCTCTAAGTGTGTTCTACCATGTAAACAATGGGGAGTGATCTGACAAGTTGTTTGATTTGGTACCTACGTCCCCATTTTACCACTGCACCGCTTGCCGGTAACTGAGACTTCATCCAATCTTCCTTGATATTTGGAAATCGTCCACTGGCGCAAGCTCCTTTATGACATACGTGAGTAAGGGACTCTCCCGCGGATTTCCCAGAGCGCTGCAATATGAGGCGTCTTCAAAATGGGTGTAAACAGATATTTAGTGTCAGCTTGGTAGGCAACGCATTGGCTCCTTCTTGTTACAAATGTCTATTACCAGCTTCAATAAAAGAAATTGGGAGAAGGTGAACGAACAGAGAGTTATTTGAAACAGGAGTGCGTTAACAGCTAAGCTATGGTCCCCGGCACTATTCTTGACCGGTCACTATTTCTTACAAACAGTGAAATTTCGCGATCCTCTTTCGAAGTATGAGGTATTGTCTTTTTATTAAATTTATGGCTTGGCAACTAGGCCTTCAAGCCAGGCGCAGTTGTATTGTAGGCTACAATCCACACCATTCAACGGAGTTCTTGTGAAAACTCGAAAGGCCACATTTGACTATACAGTTCACATTTCTTACAAAAACACATAATTACTAATCAAAAACTATCAATATACTACAACTATTGTTCGTTTTAGAGTGATTTTACACATTTCTCAGAAAATAAAACTGCACAGCTCGACGTCCCCTTTCAGTTCCCGCCAAAAACTGAGGTATTGTCTCTTTCGGATAAAGATCAGGGATGGGACGAAATACGTTTTACATTCGGTTTGACTGAATTTCGACAGATTGCGCCGAACTTCGGAATTCGGCCATAATCGGTTTAAATGCCGAACATTCGGTGCAAGAAAAAATAAGATACCTACTTACCTACTACCTGCTTGCACTATTTTGACTGGAATTAATAGAAATTGTGGGGACATTGCCTACTCACCGAATTGCATCGAAATGCATGCGACGCGCATAGAGTGGCAGTTGTCTTCCTTCCATCATTCACATACGCGACGCGTGGTACTCATTGTAATAATATAATGCACATGTATGAGTGTATAAATAATCTTGTTTTTTTTTTTTTAATCCTCTCTCAGGACGAACGATATTATCCGGGCTTATTGTCTTTTTTGGGGGTTTGTATATATATTTTTATTTTTATACTTTCTATTTCTTTTCTTTTTTGTGTTTTTTGTCTTTTTCTTTTTTAGGTGCTTTAATTTTCAAAAAAAAAATAAGGTTTTACAATATTTCTTATTACTATATACATTCTTAGGCTATTACATTTATTACTATTACAATTTTCAATTACTTACTACTTATCTAAATACATGTTTTTTTATTTATCTTTTTACTCTTTAATATATAAGACACATTCTATCTATTTTAACTTATACTCTACTACTTAGCAAGCTTCTTATATCCCGATATCTACTTCTTACTTTTATTTCTTATATTTTAGGCTTAATTACTATGTATTTATTTATTTGCTTTTTATTGTTTTTATATGGAGTATGTTTATGTATCTATTCTATTTTCTACATTATCTATATATTCTTAAATATATGTTAAACGTACACTTATCTATCTACTTTGTGTTGTTTTATTTCGCTCTACCACTTTCTTGACTACTTTTATACAATATTCCAAAAAATAATCTTGGTTTACTAGAACACGCATTCATTTGCAACATCCCTATCCACCTGTACATCTAAATATGTGCATAGAAATCATATGTATCACAAACATAAAATAAAATTAGGCCATTATATATTCATGGTCATTTATTTTAGTTAGGAACATGTAAAAGCTTAACTTGCAATGTGATAAAAATTAAATTAGTTCTTCTTAACCCTTAAGATAATTATCGATATACCAAAAAGCCGCAAGACTAACACTATCACTATCTCGTAATATACCAAGAAAATATACCCATTTCATACAAATCATACAACTCCTATATAAACAGAGTGAGACAACAACACAATTAACGATCACGTGCATAAACGCGATCTGCACTCTGATCGCGGACACATATGTGCTAATAGTGAGCTAAAGGGTTAATGGAAGAGCCTTATAAATCTTTGCCTAATTAAATATATTATACATCAAATTAAAACAAAAACGAAATAAACATAGTATTCTTCTGATTCTTTTGAAAATCTCACCAGTAACTAGTGTAACTGCTTAATTATAATGCGTAACTTAATTTTTTTTTTACATTTCTAACGGACATTAGCAATTACAACTTTATTTTGATTGAAATCACTTTTTTACACATTAACAATAACGGCCTTATTAATAGAGACTTAGAAAAACGCCAAAGATCCGGCATTATCAAGTCACGTGTTGCTTTCAAGAAAGCGCGGTGAAGTTACACCGAAGTTCGGCCGAATTTTTTATTTTAACCGGATGTTCGGCCGAATTTCGTATTCGGTTCAAAGCACATTCGGCTCATCCCTAATAAAGATACAAAAACATAATATTGTCAGAGTTTTTGGCGGGAACTGAAAGGAGATGTTGTGCTGTGTAGTTTTATTTTCTAAATATATGTAAAATTACTCTAAAATGAACAATAGTTGTAGGATATTGCCAGTTTTTGAGTAGTAATTATGTGTTTTGTGAGAAATGTGAACTGTATAGTCAAATGTGGCCTTTTGAGTTGTCACAAGAACTCCGATGAATGGCACTACCTGATTACCTACAGTTCAGATGTGCTACATAATATAGGCTTAAGAAAATGAAGAAACTATATTATAAACTAAGATCTGGCTTAAAGGCCTAGCTGCCAAGCCATAAACCTAAATAAATAAATAAAATAATATTGTCAATATGACGATAAATGTCACTAAATTGGATACGATCAATGCGCAAAGTGATCCCTAGTGTTTCGCCAACCACTCAAGATTCGTGCCGGATTTTTGTATCCACCAGGAATTTACACTTGTTTGTAATAATCAATTTCCCAATTTTAATTTACAACTGTTTTGTAATATAATACTTTAATCATCTACGCGTCCAAATCCTGTGAAAACAAATTAAAATTCTTATTTAAAAAAAAACTTTTCTTCAAACACAACGATCAAAATGACCCTCATTTTAACCGAAAAAATTACGTTCCCACTCTAAAACAAAGGCAGGGCGTTAATTAAAATTAAATAAGAAGACGTCAAGTTACAATACGTTACTTTATGTTTGGGTTCTGTATAGAATATACAGGTGTATTTTATTATTTATATATTAATTATAAAGACATGTATAACACAGGTACAAATATAACCGAACACAACAAATCCAAACATAATGCAGAAGGTCGCAATTCAATAAAACGCGCAAAGTACATCACTATTAGATTCCCGAATGTACAGACGTCACGCCCGTATCGTAGTTATAGCTCAACTGACCTCCCCTCTCAATCAGGCCGTCGTTTTATAGTTCACAAATGCAAATGTGCCCGCCCGGCAACGTCGACACAATTTTCTAGAATTAGCTTGTAATTGTAATCCGCAACACCTGGCTAGTGATGCAGCCTGAATGCGGCCGTAAACGAGTACAATAGAACAAGAGGCTGTTCTCCACAATAACTTAGAAACGTATGCCAATAAATAAGTGAACAAAAGAAGAAGATCATAAAAGGATTACAATTAGTTCGAATGCCGACAGGTAATAAAATGTGCTTTTACAGATTTGTACGTGGAATTTGTCTTTGTCGGGGTTTAAGTTGTAACATTAATATCTATTTCAACTGCACGCCAACGCTATCTACGCAAAAAGATCTTGTCCATTGTATTATTTTCATCCCTGATATCAGGTAATTTCAAGCGTGTTTTCCGAGCACGAGAAATTAGCGGCCCGGCGCGGTTTCACCCGCGCTCTGTCCCGCTCCCATAGTATATAGCGTCATGTTATATAGTATATGACACTCCCTGTTAAAGTAGCTTTCGAACAGTAAACGAATTTTCAAAATCGGTTTGGTAAATCCAGAGATTATCTCCTACAACCTTTTATCCGTGCAGGAACGGAGAAAGAATACAATTTCCTGCGGCCGGGCGGCCTGTCGTAAGAGGCGACAAAACAACCCACAGCCAGGTGGTAGGGCATTTGCCCGACTGGATGGCTACCACCCCTCGTCTAAAGTATGTCGCCATAACAACCTTGAGTTGTGTTCCGGCATTAGTGACCAGGTTCCAGACTCCCTTAAGAGAGCAGCAGCGCATTTGTAGCACCTTCGGTGTTGCAAATGTCCATAGGCGATGGTAACCGCTTTCAATCAAGTGGGCCGTCTGCCTGTCTGCTGAACTCCTGCAATAAAAAATAAAAAAAAACAACGTCATAAACTTTACCTCTTTATAATATTATTAAGTATAGAGAATAGATTAAAACGTATATATTTTCATTATTATCTGGGCCGTTAGTTTGTTTACCAGCTTTTAAATAAAAAAAAAACTGTTAATAAAGAGTTTCTACACGTTGCCCGAATCCGAAAAGCAACCCTAAAAGGGCTCAAGTTTCGCTTTAGTGGTACCGCCATAAATCAGTAGACTTATTACTCCTAATCTTGTATTAATTAATTTTTGTGCAAAATTTAATTAGTGGAGGCACTGTGTCTTTTTATTATTATTAAAGGATGAAGAGATGGATTAATTCGCTTTCCTTGTGGTTTTGCTCCCGTCAGCATGGGTTCTGGCTGCACCAAGGAACACCTCCTTATAAATTCTTCCCCCCCAACCTCGCCACTAAGAAAAGAATACACTTTCAAAGGAAGAATGCGCAATAAAAACATTAATCTTCTGTGAGTGCTGTCACCGCAAAATAATATGGTTGGAATACAACATCCTATCCGTGCAGAAACGGAGAAAGAATACAATTTCCTGCGGCCTGGCGGCCTATCGTAAGAGGCAACTTAACAACCCAAAGCCAGGTGGTAGGGCATTTGCCCGACTGAATGGCTACCACCCCTGGTCTAAAGCATGTCGCCATAACAACCTTGAGTTGTGTTCCGGCATTAGTGACCAAGTTCCAGTTTCCCTTAAGAGAGCAGCAGCGCATTTGTAGCAACTTTGGTGTTGGAAGTGTCCATAGGCGCTGGTAACCGCTTTCCATCAAGTGGGCCGTCTGCCTGTCTGCTGACCTCCTGCAATAAAAAAAAAACAAATTATGTACAACAGTTAGCACTTTACAAATAAACAACTGCGGCCTAATGCTTAACAACACATTTTTATTCGTTGCCTTCGAAACGCAGCGCATAGAACACTGACGAGCAACGTCTTATCATAAAGAACCGCCCTAAAATCTCCTACTAGGGATGAAAACAAAACATCGATGTTTTCAAAAATCGATGTTCGTTCATAAAAATCGATGTTTTAACATCGATGTTGAAACCAAAACATCGACGATACATCGTTGTTCAAGATCGATGTTTTATGAACGATGTTTTATCCTACATAGACACAACGCGCCATCTTGCGCTCTATCTGTGATCTACTCAGATTTTCTTTATATTATTTTTTTCATAAATTTTCTTATTGCCAATAATAATTTATAATATAAAAGTTGATTGTTATACTTATTTCTTCCATTACTATTAAAAATGACAATCTTCCTTAGATGTAAATTTATTTTAAATGGTGATAGGGATATGTTAGTGTATGCCTACTAAATGGTGATAAAAAAACATCGAGACATCGTTCATAAACATCGATATTTTCAACATCGATGTTTCACTTTTGAAAACATCGATATCCTAACATCGATATTTTTTATGAGCGATGTTGCATCCCTATCTCCTACAGCTACACATTGACTTATCCGGATGGCTGTAAAGGGGGTGACCCTACCGGTTGGAGGAGCGAGATGGAATGCTCCTTCGTCTTAAAGGAAGATCTTCCAGCGAGGCTAATGTTGTTCCTCGCAGGCCTAGACCCATCTGTTAAATTTGAAAATGTTTATAATATTCTTTGTATGTTTCGGGAAACGTTTGTGACATCAATTATTGCACAGCGCCATCTATTGGCTTGTAAGTGTTCCACTACAGATGTATTGCGCTCCTTGCAGGAGAACTTTTAAAACCAAATTTGGTTTCACAGCCGGACTTGACAAGGTTCGCCGTTGACGGAAACGTCAAGGAGGTTTCATTCAATTTGAAATACATAACTCGAAATACAATTTTGATCTAGTATGAAATCATCTCGATTTGACTCTAATCGCATTTAGAATACAGTTCATTTTTCTAGACTGTTACTTTGTTTTGGCTACCTGGTCTGCTTAGTTACATTTGGCGAGGTGGTTGTTAGCATAATATGGATGAGTGGAATTAAAGAAAGAAAGAAAGAAATTATTTATTTCTAAAAATGCGACACTTTAACAATGATTTATAATAATAATAATAGCATTGAAATTGTGTGCCGCAATTCGCGAAACGAGGTTGGCACTCAGTTTTTTGCTGTGCCGAAACATAGTCCGACACAGCACTGATTTTCAGTGCCCACCTCCTTAATTACAAAGACAAGTGACCCACGGTAGAAGCAAGTTAAATAAAATTATATTATAATCAACATATAAGAAAAAAAAAAACAAAAAATAAGTACCTAAAAAATGAAAGCAACCTAAATAGAGCACTTATTTTATACACATGTTACATATGAAACAAATAAAAGTACAATGATCAAATCAAATTCAAGCCAATTAACATAATATTTACATAATATTTTGACATTTGATGTTGCAGGTAAATAAATCACAAATACTTTTTAATTTTGAATTCACTCATGTATTTGGCGTTCTTGGTTCTTCGGTAATAAAATCAGTGTCATTACAGCGCTCGTTAGGTTTGGTATTTTAAAGAAGAAAGAAAGAAAGAAAGAAAATGTTTATTTCAAATTGCGACTCACACAATACAAACTGTTCACGCCACCGCGTAACGAACGATGATTCCCCGAAAAAGTAATTTACCCCGCACTTCCGCGTCTCAACGATCAGTCTGAATCGACCCGTCGTAAAGACATTCACGCATCGCGCGCGCATTTGAGATATCCACCCAATTGCAATACTAATCGGGTTCCAAGAGCTTGGTGATAAGTGGCAAGTGAATCTAGTTGTGAAGCGGGAGATATATAACAAGAGAACACGCACTGCTGCTCCTGTATCGCAGACGCTCCGGTTACTCAGCTCATATTATTACGGGTGAGTCCATTTATCTCCATTCCCTCTTACCCTTGCACCCTTGAAATCTGGCAATCGGCCAGATCACAAACAAATAAGAAAATAACAATAAAAGAAAGCCGCAATATATGAAATGAGGTTGGCACTCAGTCTTTCGCTGTGCCGAAACATGTTCCGACACAACACTGCTTTTCAGTGCCCACGTCCATAACCTCATATGTCCTAAGACCCCAAGTATGTAGGTGACTTTGAACCATTACATTAATAAACAAAATATATATAAGAATTATACAGTAATATACCCAAACAAAACAACGAAATAATAAAAAATACGTGTAACTAAATGTTAGTGAATTTATTCTAGAAACTGTAAGCTGTATTTCTTACATTTTACCCTTCCCTCCTAAACTAAAACTGTAAACACACTACAGCTACTACTTTGCCAGGTGGTAGGGCATTTGCCCGACTGGCTGGCTACCACCCCTGGTCTAAAGCATGTCGCCATAACAACTTTGAGTTGCGTTCCGGCATTAGTGACCAGGTTCCAGTTTCCCTTAAGAGAGCAGCAGCGCATTTGTAGCACCTTTGGTATTGCAAATGTCTATAGGCGATGGTAACCGCTTAACATCAAGTGGGCCGTTTGCCTGTCTGCTGAGCTCCTGCAATTAAAAAAAAAAAAGGTTTTTTTGGTCCTTCGAGCCGGATTTCGGACAGTTCATTTCGGAAGCACACAGATACAGTGAAGGGCTTTTTAGAGGTTACGAATGTATTCTGTTTTATTTTTTGATTACCAAAAAGCATTTTTCGCAAATTAATTTGAGAACAAAACAACGGGAGTGCAAAAGTTGCTCACGATAAAAAGAATTAAATATAATCACAAGTTAGTAGACAATAGCAGTAATAATTAATTCAAATTATAATAACTAAATAGTCAACTCCAAAACTATGTTGGTTGAATAATCCTCAAAGCGCCATTTATAAATAATAAGTGCTATTAAAAGTGCATTAGTGCCATTCTGGGACGGCATATCGTTTAGAAATGCAAATTTGATAAGTTATCCACTCAGTACTGCGTATTTTGCGGTCTAGAATAGTTCGGGTGCGACAATAAAGTGATAGACCACAAACTCCTTCGCCTAAACCAGGTTTTTATAATAGTCGTCTATGATTAGATTTTCAAAAATCATAATGATGCTCTTTAATGATTTTTTTATTTATATCAATAGGTGACGAGATATTAGCTCCTAAAGCTGTAAAAATGATGTCCCTAATAAGTACATGTAATAATATAGAACGGCTGTTTTGTCATCTAGCAAACTGATTTTAGTTTAGTAGGATGCAATTAAGATTTTGATCGATATAGGAAGTCAGACATAACCGAAACGAAAACAAAACGTTTTAGATTGATAGGTAGATAGATAACATTTTAGTGGACATCATTACAGAAAACTTACTAACTAGTATTATTATAATTGTGTACAAAGAGCGGTCTTATCGCTAAAAAGCGATCGCTTTCATTCCGTTCGCCTATAGTGGGAGGCTCGAGCCCAGCAGGGGGAAGTTTATGGTTTGTTATTATATAATCCACGCTATCATAAATATTGTTACAACCTAGGCCCCGACAAAGACAAATTCCACGTACAGATCTGTAAAAGCACATTCTATTACCTGTCGACATTTGAACTAATTGTAATCCTTTTATGATCTTTTTCTTTTTTTCACTTATTTATTGGCATACGTTTCTAGTTATGGTGGAGAATAGCCTATTGTCCTATTGTACTCGCTCAAGAGCATCATTAGCCAGGTGTTGCGGATTACAATTACAAGCTAATTCTAGGAAATTGTATCGACGTTGCCGGGCGGGCAACATTTGCATTTGTGAAGTATAAAACGACGGCCTGATTGAAATAGGAGGCAGTTGAGCTACAACTACGATACGGGCGTGACGTGTGTACATTCGGGAATCTAATAGTGACTGGACTTTGCGCGTTTTAATGAAATACGACCTTCTGCATTACGTTTCGGATTTGTTGTGTTCGGTTATATTTGTACCTGTGTTATACGTGTTTGTATAGTTCTAATAAACTCTTTGATAATTCTAACGGCATTTTAATTCGAGTCCCGCTAAGTCGTAACGTTTTATTCGACATTTATGCTATAGGAAAAAGATCCACTACTCTAGTAATTCATATTTTGATCTTTCCAAAAAGTTTCACCTCTTGCCACTTAAAGACCGACGAGATGTTGCTGATTTTTTACTTCTTCTAAAAATTGTCTCCTCCGATATTGACTGTCCAGATCTTCTAAGTAAGGTCCACTTTAATATTCCAGCGAAGTCTATACGATTTAATCGACTCATAAATGTACCTTTAAGTTTTACAAATTACAGACAAAACTCATTTCTAGTGCGAGCAAGTAATTATTTAAATGATGTAAGTAAATACGATGACATCGACCCATTTGTAATCAGTATTTCAGGAGCCAAGCGGTGTCTAAGCCTTAAATTTAGTTTAGTTCTATAAGAAAACCTGTGCCTATTTGGCTTTCATTTTGTTAATGCACTAGCAAAATCCAAAATATTGCAAATATCGGTCCTTGCACAATCAATAAACCATTTATTATTAGGTTAATTAGAATTTAAGTTAATTTACACATTATATTTATATATTAAACATATCTTAATATTAGTTATAAATTATTATTATAATAATTTACTTATTATAATTCTTGTGACAGTAAACAATAACATATTTTTCCAGGTTTTCTGCAGCAAACTTGTGACGCTTGTCACTTAATGTTAATTTATAGGCTGAAAGTGTCCTTTCGATGTCAACTGACGTCACCGGACAGAACTTGAAATTTGGCGCCATTTCTGTAGAGACTTCTTCAGGTAGAGTTTGTCCGGTGCCGTTGATAAATGCGTCAATTTTCTTTATTCTTTCAAGACCGGGGTGTTTATACAAAACTGCATTTCATTTGCCACAAACCTTTTGCGATAGTGAACTCGGAAGGGCGTTACTCTGTTCAATCATTTTTTCGTCGTGTCGTCGGCATAATACAGAACGACTAACACGTATAACTACCGAAATAAGCACTGTCAATGAAGAAGTACCAAAATATGTAATAACGCTATAAAATAGATTTATATGCATTGGCATATGCAAACATGCAAATGCATACAAAAAATTCATTCAAATCGGTCCAGCCGTTTAGGAGTTCACTGTCAACACACGTACAGAAGAATTATATATTAGGTTGGGGAAAAAGTTTCTTCGCATTTTATATGAAAATTCAAAAGGTTTTTTTATAAAGTTTATTTACTTTTGACTAAAGTATGTAGGTGCCATTTTGTTGGATAACTTTTTGCCATCTTGTAGGTAGGGACGTGATACCATTGCTATAAAAATTTTGGGGCTTCTGATCAAAAAACTGCGACAAGTGGTTTTGGCAGTCCTCTCGTGATGTTAACCTGACACTGCCTAAGAAATTCTGCAGAGACCGAAACAGGTGAAAATCTGAAGGTGCAAGGTCATGACTATACGGCGGATGCATTAACACCTCCCAGCCAAACTCTCGTAATTTTTGCTGAGTGGCTAAATATGTGTGAGGTCTAGCGTTATCATGGTGAAAAACCACACCCCTTCAGTTGATTAATTCCCGCCGCTTTCTCTCAACTTTTTGATTTAATCTCATCAATTGTTCGTAGTACAGTTCAGAATCGATTGTCCTGCCTGACGGTAACAGCTTATAATGAATAATGCCTATCCAATCCCACCATACACACAGCATCACCTTGTTGCGAGTTAACCCGGGTTTCGCCACAGTCTATGAAGCCTAACCGGCCTTTGACCACGACCTTTTTCGCACGTTCTTGTCATACGTGATCCACTTTTCATCATCAGTTACCAGCTTCATCAAAAATGGTTCGGTTTCATTAGGTCGCAATAAATAAGCACAAATGAGTACATGGTTCATTAGGTTTCTTTCAGTGAGCTCATGAGGCACCCAAATATCGAGCTTTTTTGTGTACCCAGCTTTTTTCAAATGCGCCAAAACCGTTTTATGGCCAATTCCCAGTTCTCTAGCTACATCGTAACTACTAATATGCCGATCTTGCTCCACTTTTTCAAAAATGGCATCAATTTTGTCCGTAACAGGACGACCAGAGCGACGTGCATCTTTGATATCAAAATTTCCGGATTGAAAACGCTTTAACCAAATTTGCGCTACTCTCACAGATACTGCATAAGGTCCATAAACATCACAATTTTTTTCGCGGCTTTTTTTTTTTAAAGTGTATCGAATTTCTTCATTAGATTCACTCATTTTAACAATAAGAAAAACAAATGAAAATCACACATTTTTCAAATATTAATTTGGAATTTTCTTCTTTAAAATTAAAACTTTTTAATGATACCAAAACCAGCCAGATACAAATGGTATAGCCAAAGAGATCTTATTACAAGTTCATACATACTATATGCGAAAAGACTTTTTCCCCAACCTATTATATAAAGATAGATAACTTTGTTATACTGGCAATGAAATAAAGAATTTATTTATTTTTCAATTTCTGTTAACACAATTTCTAACTGCAATGATACTTTGATATTTAACACATACAAAGCAACAACAAAGTGTAACTTTAAATTCAACTCAGAGAGAGCAGTTGTTGGAAACTATTTGTGCCGCAATAGAATAAAGCAGCTGGCCACACAAGTCACGTACTAGTGTTGCTGGGTCTGCCAGACCCTTTGTCTCAGCTACCATATATTTTACTTGTCCTTACCGGTCTTAATATACTATTTATATATTTTATGCAAAAATGAAATATAATGAAATAAAAGAATTTTAACCAAACATGTTGCTGGGAAATTTTTTTCCGCTTCTTCTCCTTAAAGCAGCGAGAAGATTGCGAAGCGGTGTATTTTTTCATATTAACTAGGTTCGCGTTTGACCAACATATACCAGATATACATTTTTCTTGATATTTTATCAGTAGGTATCTTTTTTTTAGTTTGATTCGCAAACTGACCAACTCAGCTTACGTACTTTTAAACACACCTAGAACACAGAGAATATGGTTGCTGAATGGCCTTCTTGATGCGAACACAGCATGCATAATATAGACATTGAGTACCTACATAATAATTTACAAAAAAGAAAAGAAATAAATAATTAACAAAGAGTGTGAAACTTCTTGATGTGCTTAACCGATGCATTGAAAATATATCCCCACAATATTTGTTTCTAATTTGCTCAGTACTAATTATTATTATGTTTGTAGTAATTATATGTACTAGTGGTCGCCCGTGGTCGAAATTCGACCATAATAATTAACGTTAAAGACTATGCTTCTATAATCACAGATTTCGCCAAGGCTACACTGTTAATTTGACTTAATATAATTTTTATGCAATTATTAGCATTCGTCGCTTCTTCTCTATATAAACTGTAAGTATGCGAAATTTCATACTCCTACGTCAGCACAATGTTTGTAAAAAGGGGTGCAAAGTTTTTGCTTCACGTATTAATATAGATTATGTGTACATCGATGTATGTAATTTATTATTGTTCATACTATTTTTTTTTCTTTTTTTTATTGCAGGAGATCAGCAGACAGGCAGACGGCCCACTTGATGGAAAGCGGTTACCATCGCCTATGGACATTTGCAACACCAAAGTTGCTACAAATGCGCTGCTGCTGTCTTAAGGGAAATTGGAACCTGGTCACTAATGCCGGAACACAACTCAAGGTTATTATCGCGACATACTTTAGACCAGGGGTTGTAGCTATCCAGTCGGGCAAGTGCCCTACCACCTGGCGATGTATGTAATTTATTATTGTTCATACTATATATATATATATATAACAATGAATAAACAGATATACAATGCAAAAGTGGATGGATGCAGAAGTCGTGGAAGGCCACGACACACCTTCCATGATCAAATTGATCGTGTACTAGCAGAAGGTGATGTCAGGAGCCTTAATAACAGACGAGCGTGCATGACAAGAGTTATGAATGTGAAAGAAGCAAGTGAGGTGTGTAAGAATAAGCCTAAATGGCGCTCTGTTGTTCGTGTCTACCCCGCAAGGGAATTGGCGTGAAGTTAATAAAAATAATAATCGGCAGACAAACACACACATTGTATATCCCCAAATTAAGCAAGTTACGCTTGTGTTATGGGTAATATACAACGGACTACTCTGGGGCCGATCCCAGACACCCACACCATACTAAATAACGGAGAAAATACGTTTCCGAAATTTACTATACCAGGAATCGAACCCGGAGCCTCTACGTTGCAGTGAGGTAGGCCGGCAAAGGCTTAGCCCGCTCAACCACAGAGGCCGACAATTGACAAGTTGTTATATATGTATGTATGTATATAACAGTTCAAGATCCATCAGTTCAGTTGATAATAAAGGGTGCATTTGATAACCAGTATCAGGTACCTGTTGCCTGGCACATCCTGAACTCTACCTATTTGGTACCATCGCGGTCTGTTTTTTGTATATAAGTATACAAATACATCGTACATTCATCGCCATGTGTCTGGCTATGTGAAGACCAAATTTTTTTTTTCACATAAGAATGCAGTCTAATCTAGTGCCCGCTTACCCAGGAGGCAACTGTTCACAAGAGACTCGAAGTCACCTAAATTGCATGCATCACGAAAAATAGACGACGTTAAAGTTTTCCAATCCTCAGCGGTACGTATTATAAAAGTAGAAGCATAGCGCTCCGTCCGCTTGTTTGGTATTTCCACCGCATATCGTTGGCGTGAGATTTTTGTTGCAGCTTTCGATTCTTCACCAAGATAATTGATTTTTCACAAATCTAATAATACCGTTTTTGTTTTCGCCAAAATCGGTCGATCGATTGGGCCACAGAGGCCCACTTGAAAAATTCACCTGTTTATACCTGTACATATAAGTTATATATGCATGCATGATACATAATTTTGACTCACTAAAACATACACGAAAACAAAATCATCAGCATCGTCCCACATATTACACATACTCATACCCTTTTTTTTTTTTTTTGGCCAGGGGAAATCCGTTTGAGGACTAAGCCGCGACAGGCACAGAAGCCTGGGGGGATGTTCGCGACCCGTGTGAGTGTGGGATTCGCCAGATCGGAGGTGGCACTAGCGTGCCCGGTCAGAACCGGTGCCACGCTATTGCCACTCCCCAGTTAGGGATACCCACTAAAACCCCTGGGTGTTCCGTCCTGCGCCTTATGCCAGGGCTACGGGAAATGGGCTGCCCGACTCCGCAGTGCCCTGGCAGGCGTGGGCCCCCCTCACTGGGCCTCTTCCTATGCCAGGGGACGTATCCCCCGGCTACTGCTTGGTCTCATTATTGCGTAGGGCGGTCTGTAACGCGCCCCACGGGAAGAGAGATGAGCGCGCGCGGAACACTCGCGCTCTCAATCTCGACGGCATGTGCGGGTGAGTGAGAACCCCTACACATACTCATACCCACACCAACGCGCACTACCACCGCATTGCATTACACGCACACTTCACAAACAAACCAAGAAACACAAAGAGCCAATATATAATTGTCCATGTGAAAAACACTCCTTTCCGTGCCCACTTCGCTGGACACTACTGAGATAAGCCAATATATAATTGCCCATGTGAAAAACACTCCTTTCCGTGCCCACTTCGCTGGACGCTACTGAGATAGGCCAATATATAATTGCCCATGTGAAAAACACTCCTTTCCGTGCCCACTTCGCTGGACGCTACTGAGATAAGCCAATATATAATTGCCCATGTGAAAAACACTCCTTTCCGTGCCCACTTCGCTGGACGCTACTGAGATAAGCCAATATATAATTGCCCATGTGAAAAACACTCCTTTCCGTGCCCATTTCGCTGGACGCTACTGAGATAAGTCAATATATAATTCCCATGTGAAAAACACTCCTTTCCGTGCCCACTTCGCTGGACGCTACTGAGATAAGCCAATATATAATTGCCCATGTGAAAAACACTCCTTTCCGTGCCCACTTCGCTGGACGCTACTGAGATAAGCCAATATATAATTGCCCATGTGAAAAACAGTCCTTTCCGTGCCCACTTCGCTGGACGCTACTGAGATAAGCCAATATATAATTCCCATGTGAAAAACACTCCTTTCCGTGCCCATTTCGCTGGACGCTACTGAGATAAGCCAATATATAATTGCCCATGTGAAAAACACTCCTTTCCGTGCCCATTTCGCTGGACGCTACTGAGATAAGCCAATATATAATTGCCCATGTGAAAAACACTCCTTTCCGTGCCCACTTCGTTGGACGCTACTCGAGATAAGCTACCATCCAATATATAAGTACTATCAGCGCGTTCCATTAGTAACTCACAACGCCCAAAATGCTCAGTTAGCCGTTCCACAAGGCGACCGCGGTCATTGCGGTCGTGGCGAAAACGTCACTAATGACGTCATCTTTTTCGATCACACAACGCTCGCAACGACCCATGTCAAGAGGTGGGTCCAATGACCGTTCTACTTGGATTTTCATTGTCACGCCGGCAAGCAAGTGGAACGTGCAAAATCGCGGTTGTTGTGAGTCCCTAATGAAACGTAGCCTATAGCAACGGTTACCATGGCAATAGTTACCATAGCAACAATAGTATCTTTTGTGAAGGTGGGTAAAAAAATATTTTGGATAGGATTTTGTAAAATTGGTTCTTAGTACACGTTTACGTGACGAAAGGAGTGCCTATGGCAAATTTGAAGTAAATCGAACTTATCATATAGTCAGTCAAAAAATATTGCTTTTTTATTTTAAATTAAAATGAAAATTCTCCTGTATCCTAAGTTGGAACTAATCCACAAAATAAAAAAGAAATTCAAAATTGGTCGAGTAATTTCGAAGTTCGCAAACACAGTGACAAACAGACATAACCGATTGTGAAGTTTTTTTTTGTGTATGTTCAAAGGGATTCGAGAATAGTTTAGATTAACAGTTGATAGATAACACTGCAATCGGTTATCAGGGTTTTGACGATTTATTTTGTGTTTGAGTAGGTCCCAGGATGGTTTAGATTCAAATTTGAACCACGTAGCTGGCGCTGCAATCAGGTTCCAGGATTTAGATGAATTATTTATCCATATATACTACTACTAATAATATATAAAGCTGAACAGTTTGTTTGTTTGTTTGTTTAAACGCGCTAATCTCAGGAACTGCTGGTCTGATTTGAAAAATTCTTTCAGTGCTGGATAGCCCATTTATCGAGGAAGGCTATAGGCTATATATCATCACGCTAAGACCAATAGCAGCGGAGCAGCAATGACAAATGTTTCAAAATCGGGGGCTTTGAAAACAAATTCCACGCGGACGGCGTCGCGGGTACAATTAGTCCATATATATATATATATATATATATATATATATATATATAAAGAAGCAAGTGAGGTGTGTAAGAATAAGCCTAAATGGCGCTCTGTTGTTCGTGCCTACCCCGCAGGGGAACTGGCGTGGAGTTATGTATGTATGTATGTATATATATATATATATATATATATATATATATATATATATCTGTGTGTGTGTGTGTGTGTGTGTGTGTATGTGTGTGTGTGTGTGTGTGTGTGTGCGCGCGCGTGCGTGCGTGCGTGCGTGCGTGCGTTCGTGCGTGCGAGCGTGCGTGCGTGCGTGCGTGCGTGCGTGCGTGCGTGCGCGTGTGTGTGTGTGTGTGTGTGTGTGTGTGTGTGTGTGTGTAAAAATAGCATGATCTATACTAATATTATAAAGAGGTAAACTTTGTGAGTTTGCGACCTTGTAGGGGCTAATCTCTGGATCAACTGAACCGATTTTAAAAATTCTTTTACTTTTGGGAAGCTACGTTAACAGGGAGTATCATAGGCTATAGAACATGACGCTATATACCACGGGAGCTGGACAGAGCGCGGGTGAAACCGCGCCGGGTCGCTAGTACATTATACATACACTAATATACACATTTTATTATAAAAGTAAACCATTACACTAAATAAAACTACGTTTTAACGGTTTTAAGCGCGGTAATTTTATTTGATTTTGGTTTTTCCGACGTTACATTACATTACACTAAAGCTTGAAATAGTAATCTTTTGTAATATAGTCGTATTAAGAAACCATTTAAAAAATGTCTACCTATCTATACATTTACACAATAGTTTCTGATAAAATTAATTACGATATACACATATACATATTATGGCGAGTGATGGTGGAACAACCTAATTGGCTTAAGAACTTTTAGAAAAAGGTAGAAAATTCTGGAAAGAAACGACAAGGACAGATACATGTTGGAAGGGGATAGACGATAAACAAAAGATCTAGAATAGAAAGTTCGGGAAGGAAAAGACAGAGATAGATAGATGTATAGTAAGGGATGGATAGCAAATAAAAGAATACGAAAAGAAGATCGAAATTATGGGTTCTAGATGATTCTTCTGGGTACATAAGCAGCGTAAGGCGCGCCTACCGGACAGTTTAGAGTTGAGTTCAGTTCAAGACAGCGAAGCGACAAGTGCGATACGGAAGAGTTGGAAGAGAAGTTTAATAGAAGACAGTGACGAGTTAAGTTGTGAATTTAGTGACAAGTTTAGTGGATAGTTAAGTGAAGGAGGAGTGTAGTTCGAGAGACAAACCAGAAGCGAGCTACACGCGACAATATCGGAGGTGAGCACTGCAGTAGCAGGAGGTGGTCTATGCAATATCGGCGGCGGTGTTGTAAGTGGAACACCTTATCGTCGGGACAGTGCATCGTTAGTCGTGCGTATAGGGGAAACCCTGCAGCGAGGTATTACGTGCGGCTGGCGTAAGTCAATAAAGGCTAATACCGCTTCGGGGGGCCTTTAGCTATCACGGAGCAAAGGATTCATCACCCCCGCTGACGAAGTGGATGTGTTCTGATTCCCGGGGCACATTCAGGCACTTTTTGCACTGGATCGGACTGGGCGTAACTACGTTCTAAGTCTCAGCCTTTCCTACATAAAAAGCGCGGGGCACATGGGAGGAGGGTGGTTTCAGTGGGTAGTGGTTGTTGCTCGTGCAACTTCTCGGAGTCTCCACACGAGCCGGTTGATTACTGTTTGGATTGCCCCTTAAATTAAGGGAAAAGCCTCCATGATCAACTATGGTCTGATCCCTTGCAAACGACACGGTATTGTGCGTATATAGCATTTCCCCCGCCTAAAAAAAAAGTCATTAAGGCGTTACTTAAAATAACTGGTGTTTCCTTCCAATCCCGAGTGCGTACCCCCGCTCGTACGTAACAATATGTTGACTTTAAACGTAATGGTTAAACCCATTATTTCATCCCGAGTAGTACAATAACCAGAAATTTCATTAGTTTACACGAAAATGATTTTAATTACGGTTGTAAACAATCGGGGTACAACAGAACATAACCGGTTGAATCCGCCCTGAAGCTAACAATAATTCAAGTTTGCCGACTAAACCCGGACCATTGAGGGCCTATTGTGGTTCATCCGGGTTGTCAAGAGACAAAAGCTAGTATTAAATGTTTATTAATGCACATTCAAGCATCAATGAGCAATGTTAAAGTTATACAATACGCTTTACATGCGGCTTCTCTTGCAAATTTTATATCTATACTAATATTATAAAGCTGATGAGTTTGTTTGTTTTAACGAGCTAATCTCAGGAACCGCTGGTCCGATTTGAAAAATTCTTTCAGTGTTGAATAGTAAATTTATCGAGGAAGGCTATAGGCTGTTTATCATCACACTAAGACCAATATGAGCGGAGCACCAATCAAGAATGTTTCAAAATCGGGGGGTTTTGAAAGCAAATTCCACGCGGACGACGTCGCGGGCACTAGTTATTCTATATCGTGTGAAAAATCTCTCAGTTTCGGAATGAAAGTAGTATTTGCTTAAGTTTTTATTAATTGTTTAACATGTTTTATTGCACGAGTTCAGCAAGCAGTAGACGGTCCACCTGATGGAAAGTGGTTACCATCGCCTATGGACATTTGCAATACCAAAGGTACTACAAACGCGCTGCTGCTCTCTTAGCCTACTATCTGGCTGTGGGTTGTTTAGTCGCCTCTTACGGCAGGTAGCCCGGCTGCAAGAAATTGTATTCCTTGTCCGTTCCTGCACGATTAGATTTAATCAAAATTATCAATAATTTAATTTAAGTAAAATCTACTATTTTTAAGACGCATAATTAGCAATGATTATTTTATTAAAATACTTGTGTAAGCTTGATAGTTCCTGTTCTACAGACTACGAAACGGCTGAGCCGATTTTAATGAAATTAAGTACAGGTACAAATACAGCAATATTAACTTAAACTTTGCCATATATTTCATATCCATGTCGTTGCAGGATTCAAAAGATATGGACATAAATTTCAAGTCCCGCATAAACAAAATGACGAACACAACTATTTTTCTTAATTTTTTTTTATTGCAGGAGTTCAGCAGACAGGCAGACGGCCCACTTGATGGAAAGCGGTTATCATCGCCTATGGACATTTGAAACACCAAAGGTGCTACAAATGCGCTGATGCTCTTTTAAAGGAGACTGGAACCTGGTCACTAATGCCGGAACACAACACAAGATTGTTATGGCGGCATACTCTAGACCAGGGGTGGTCGCCATCCAGTCGAGCAAATACCCTACCACCTGGCTGTGGGTTGTTTAGTCGCCTCTTACGACAGGCCGCAGGAAATTGTATTCTTTCTCCGTTCCTGCACGGATCAGAGCTATTTAGAAATGTATTTATTCCACGCATAATAATGAATTATTAAACCTATCTAGATAACAACTGGTCTAATTAATTAATATACAGTTCATTAAAAATAAAACTATATTACAAATAAATCCTTAATAAATACATATTATGTGGCATTCTTCGAATGCAACTATTAATTTTTGGTACTGGCAACACAAGGTTGGCCACTTTAGGCAACACCAGAGACGTCAATACATTAATTTGACAGCTGTTCACAAGCGTCGCGATACAAAACAATATTTGTTAAATTCGCAGCATTTAAATACATATAAACTAATTGGAATACATAGCAATCAGTGATAAATCCTGTGTTTAATGATTTTGTTAAAATGAGGTCGTGTCAAAGAAGCAAGTGAGGTGTGTAAGAATAAGCCTCAATGGCGCTCTGTTGCTCGTGCCTTTTTTTTTTTTACAAGGGGAAATCCGTTTGCGGACCCCCCGCCGGGGAGACTTCGGCGGGGGAGTGTGGGACTCGCCGGCTAGAGGAGCCGGAATACCCACTAAAACCCCTTGGTGCCACCTGACGCCATGAGCCGGGGTCACGGGATATGCGTGAGCTTTTCTTCCGCGACCCCGGCTGGCGTGGGCCCACCCCAGCACTGGGGCAGGCCTCTCCGTCTGTTGCTCGTGCCTACCCCGCAAGGGAACTGACGTGAAGTTATGTATGTATGTATGTATGAGGTCGTGTAACTTGGCACTGGTACCTCAGAAGTCATGTTATATTTGAATTTTTTGTCACCATGTGTTTTGATATATTCTTCTGTCCTCTTATGTCTCAATGTTTCATTCGTGTATTACTAATACATACATACACATGCATAACTTCACGCCAGTTCCCTTGCGAGGTAGGCACGATCAACACAGCGCCATTCAAGCTTATTCTTACACACCTCACTTGCTTCTTTGACATTCATAACTCTTGTCATGCACGCTCGTCTGTTCTTAAGGCTCCTGACATCACCTTCTGCTAGTACACGATCAATTTGATCATGGAAAGTGTGTCGTGGCGTTCCACGACTTATATGATACATTATAGTATATTAATATCCTTGTCTGTGCTTATTTCAATAATAAAAATAGACCACTGCCGATCCTAATTTATCTACAAATTTCTTATATCCCCTCATCATATAATAAGTAAATGAGCCCTCAGCAACCATGACGTTGTATCGACGTCTTATGAGCTTCCAAATATACACTAAAAACAAAAGAAAACACTGAACTTACATTAGGTCCAGCCCGACCAGAACACTGTTGCTGGCTAGTGGGCTTAGAAGACTGGCAGCATTACCTCGCTGAATACGTACACTATTTATATATACTAAAAACAACCCTCAGTTACGGGTATGACCACATCAGATGACCCAATGCGGCTGCCTTTGGAGAGTCGCTTAGTGAAATTGGTACGTGTCTAGATATACCGATAAATTTAAGACATAGTATAATTGTTGCGGAGATAACCCAAGGAATGATAAGCTTTTGGATAATGATTGTATTTAATGGAAAAATTGTAAAAAATACAATGCAATTATTACATGTGGCAGACGGACATTTTACCATTTTTCCATTAAATACACTCATTATCCAAAAGCTTATCATTCCTTGGGTTATCTCCGCAACATTTGACTTCAAATCGATTAAAAAACATATATAAAAAGTTGCAAATAAAAGGAGTTCGCAACAATAATATACCACTTTATTTTGATACTTGTCATGTTAGTCGTACGAATCTGCTAAAGTAGCCTTTTTAGTTCCACTGATCGAAAAGACTAAGTCGAAAACTGAAAAGAGTAAGACTTGTGCTGTTGCTTAGTAAGTATCAAGCACTTTAGAGTGTTACGACTTTTACTAGACCATTTTCATTAATTGCCTTCCATGTCTATATATATTAAAGCCTGATTTGTTGTTTTAATTAACGTGCCGTCTTTATCACCTTTTCAATAAACGTGTGCTTAATCGACAACTTATTACTTAGTGGGAAAATTTCTATCCAAACGATGATAAGGACTACTTGACTACTACAAATATAAGTCAAGCTTAAGTGTCTATCCGTTCATAAGCACCTCTATCTACTTGAAAGAGCCCGAGGTCAACAATTTTGAAGTTCAAAGATGACCCAAACAAACAATATCAAGTAAACACGACACGGTCTTGTCACGCTGTACGCTTGTCTTGTTACTCGTGTTCCAACATCGATCCGCATAGGACCTGTCATGCGACCGGCGACATTAGCTAGTATTTTTGTCTGAACAGGGCTGGCAAGGGAAGATCAAACAAAATGTATTTAAATGGACAGCTTTTTAGGGTTCTGAATCCAAATTACAAAAAAAACCACACAATTTTATAATACTGCTATAAGTTGGTCCAAGTACAATACCTGTATTGTATTACCTGCCGCGGCTTTTGAGCTAATAATGCCGAAACTGTTTTATGACTGTCTTCTTTTGCTTTCTTTGTGTTTAAAATTTGCAATTAGACAATAGCCTATTGTTATTGTACTTGTTTATGGCCGTTCGCAGGCATAATTATGCAGTTATACAGAATTATGTTTTATGGGAATTGCGCCGACAGTGGCGCAGGTGTGATTCTTGGAAATCATTGTTTACACGGTCGTGACATATTGTAAGTTGAGTATAAAAGAATGCCCGAACGAAGAGATCGCCAGTCGAGTGACGATTACGATACAAGCAAGACGTGTACATTTGACAAGCGATTAGTGACGGACTTTGTGCGTGTTATTGAATCGTACAGTGTATAATATGTGTATCCAGTTTTATTTGTACCTGTTTTATACGTGCTTGTATAGTTCTAATAAATTCTATAGTAATTCCAACGGTATTTTAATTCGAGTCCCACACTCGTAACAATACAAACGACATCAAGCAAGCAACACATGGCATTGTCACGTTGTTCGCCTTACTTGTTACCATCGATCTGCGTAGGACCTGTCATGCGACCGGCGACATTAGCAAGTACTTTTGCCTGAACGGGGCTGACAAGGGAAATCAAGCAAAGTCTATTTGATATACAGCTTTTTACGGCTTCCTAACCAAATTACAAAATAAAACTCTTATGCTCATCTGTATATATCACAGTAGGTCTACTCTGAAACTCTGGGAACACACACGACTCAAGGTTATTATGACGAATACCTACCACCTGGCTGCGGGTTTGTTTTGTCGCTTCTTACAATAGACCGTCTAACTGCAGGAATTAGTATTCTTTCTCCGTTCTGGCACGGATAAAATGACTATTTTTGTTTCACTCACACTCATGTACACTGTATTACTTTATACGAATAAAAGAGTTGTTTCCCAGCTTTTATTTTAGTACAGTTTTTATAGCTTCAGTTAGAGTTTGATTAACGTAAGTAGATATTCGAATTAAACATAAACTTTTTATATGTCAATGCGATTTTATTAAAACATTCTCCTCGTAACTATTATTTTTGTTTCTTTGATATTGTTACGACCTACACGCCGACAAAAGTGGATTCACACCTGCATACCGTAAAACACATTCGTTTTTTTTATTGCTTGAGTTCAGCATACAGGCAGACGGCCCACTCGATGGAAAGCGATTATTATCGCCTAGGGACATTTGCAACACCAAAGGTGCTACAAATGCGCTGCTGCTCTCTTAAGGGAGACTGGAACCCGGTCACTAATGCCGGAACACAACTCAAGGTTGTTATGGCGGCATACTCTAGACCAGGGGTAGTAGCTGTCCAGTCAGGCAAATACCCTACCACCTGGCTGTGGGTCTTTTTTACCATGATAATATGCTAATCGTGAATTTTTGTGGTTGTATATTTGGTGAGCAAAAGTGTTATCTATCTATCTATCTATCTATCAACATTAGAGTTAATACTTGTCTGTGAGCGTAGCTTGCTTGATTTGGGAATATATAATAATTATGTCATGTTACAACATTCGTGTTATTTATTTGTCTGTCCATCTGTCAGGTCTTATGTGTTTAAATAAGGTCAGTCTCCTACATATTTTTAAATATTGTTACAACTAAGATCCCGACAAACACAAAACCCACCTGTATATCTGAAACAAAGCATATTTATTACCCGTCGGCAATTGAACTAATAACTATGGAATTCTTTTATGGTCGTCTTCTTTTGTTTACTTATTGGCATACAGCCTATTGTTGTATTGTGATCATTAGCCAGGTGTTAAGGATTTAAAGTACAAGCTGATTCTAGGAAATTCGGTCCACGCGGCCGGGCGGACATATTACATCTGTGCAGTATAAAGCAATGGCCCGATTGAGACAGGAGTGAGTCGAGCGAGAACCACCACCGAAGCGAGACGTGTGTACTACAATCGGGAATCTAATAAGTGACCTTCTGCATTACGTTTGGACTTGTTGTATTCAGTTATATTTGTACCTGCGGTATACGTGTTTGTATAGTTCTAATAAGCTCTATAATAATTTCAACGGCATTTGAATTCGAGTCCTGCAACTCGTAACAATATTGGGTAGAAAATATTTTTTATTGCCGGAGATACTCGTATTTTAATAAAGCAACCCTACATTGACGTTATTAGGCACAACGTACAGACAAGCCATGACTAATGTATAAGAATTTCAGTGTGTATCGTCGCACTGAGAATCTCCACATTTCGTATGCAAATTAACAAACGAAATGAAAGCACATACGACCCCAAAACAATTGCTGTTGTCCTACCTAAAGAGAGCTTTACTTTAATCCCAGTTACTCTCTAGAAGTGGGATATGAACTTTACTAACCATTTAAATCTATTGTTCAGTTTTAATAGTATGTATGGTAAGATGCGACCTACGTATACGTTATCCGTGCAGGAACGGAGAAAGAATACAATTTCCTGCGGCCGGGCGGCCTTTCCTAAGAGGCGACAAAACAACCCAGAGCCAGGTGGTAGGGCATTTGCCCGATTGGATGACTACCACCCCTGGTTTAAACTATGTCGCCATAAGAACTTTGAGTTTTGTTCCGGTATTAGTGACCAGGTTCAAGTCTCTCTTAAGAGAGCACCAGCGCATATTTTGTAGCACCTTTGGTGTTGCAAATGTCCATAGGCGATGGTAACCGCTTTCCATCAAGTGGGCCGTCTGCCTGTCTGCTGAACTCCTGCAATATGCGTAATAAAAATGAATCATTTTGAAAAAAGAAGTACATGTTTTTAAAATAAAATGTTTTTCTTTGGCTAGGAATATTAATTTGAAATTAGAATTCCTAGCCAAAGAAAAACGGGTTTAATTTGAAATGACTAGTACTGCAAAAAGGCAATTTCATGGGTTCTATTATTAATACTAATTACAGTTTGCGTGCGTGCGTGCGTGTGCGTGTGCGCGCGCGTGTGTGTGTGTGTGTGTGTGTGTGTGGATGTGTGTGTATATAATTACCTGATGATGATGTAATAGACTGTATATGACTTAAGAATAATTTGCCGAAAGCTGATTTTACTCGAAAAAAATTCTGTGTCGGTGTTTATGTTCCACACGTATACGAGTACTATATAATTCCAATAAGGGTGAACAGTCGATGTTGCCATTTAGAACTTTAATAAAATAAAACTCTATCGAAGACATTACACTTCAATTCAATCATAGGCACATACATTATGTTTATTGGTGTAAATTCCCACATGTACAGATAAATACGTTTACTTGTGTCTTTGGTGGGCGTTGCAAATTTTGTTTCACAGGCTTATACTAATAAAATCAGGGCTGTTTATTAAGAAAGTTTTGCCAACATCCCCGCACGAAAGGGTGATTGGATCCCTAAAGTTAATGTATACACAGCAAGTTTAATGTAAAAATCTTCATACATAATATTATCCCTTTGGGATGTAGAGGGAATATTTTGTAGAGTAGCTATACGCGTATCCTAATCCTTATTAATATTATAAATGCGGAAGTGACTATCTGTTACGCTTTCACGGAAAACTCGTCGTCAGCCATTCGCAGTCCACTGCCGGACGTAGGCCTCCCCAAGGCGGCGCCACTCATCCCTGTCCTCTGATCTCCTCATCCAGCGCCTGCCGGCGGCCTTGCACAGGCCGTCGGTCTATCGGGCTGGAGGGTGCCGAGACGCGGTCTCCACTCCAGGACTCATCTGCTCCATCGGTCATCGGTCCTGTGGCAGACGTGACCGGCCACTTCATGTTGCTAATTTTCCTTGGTTCTCTTACGGATATCCTCATTTCTAATTTTATCCATAAGAGAAACGCCGACCATAGCTCGCTCCATAGCCCGTTGAGCGACTTGAAACTTGTGGACCAATCCTCCCGTCAGTGTCCATGTCTCGGCCCCGTAGGTCAGGAGGGAAAACTACTGGACCGATATAGATGAAACACGATATATGCATATGTAGTTTCGATACCGAGGATGGACATAGGATACTTTTTATCCCGTAAAATGGGATAGTTTCCTAGATAACATTATTTATGTCTGTCTATCTGATACGGTTTCATGAAAGACCTTTGGAGTGGTTTTGCTGAAATTTACAATTAAGTAAATGTTCAGACTATAAATAGCGCCTGTTAAAAAATTAAAGCAATGCAACCTGGGCGAAAGCTTGCTGGAATAAATAAAAAACCCTAGTTAATATTATAAGTGTGAAAGTAAGTTTGTTTATGACGCCTTAACAATTGTAATACTTGTAAAATAACTCAGAAGGGTTAATGGTAATAAAAGAACAGCAAGTGGTTATTCTACCTATATATATCTAATACTAACTAATATAAAAAAGCTGAAGAGTTTGTTTCCTTGAAGGCGCTAATCTCAGAAACTATTGGTCTGATTTGAAAATTTTTTTCAGTGTTAAATAGCTCATTTATCGAGGAAGGCTTTAGGCTATATCATCACGCTAAGACCAAACTTTTTTTTTAACTATTCCACGCGGACGAAGTCGCGAGCAGAAGCTAGTTTATTATATATATTACATACATACATACATAACTTCACGCCAGCTCCCTTGCGGGGTAGGCACGAACAACAGAGTGCCATTTAGGCTTATTCTTACACACTTCACTTGCCTCTTTGACATTCATAACTCTTGTCATGCAAGCTCGTCTGTTCTTAAGGCTTATATATATTGTTGAGTAAAATACATCTAGGTATCCAACATACAAACGTTTTACAATGAAAGAAAATAAAACTAAATTATTCATAAAAAGTATGTAACAAATCGCTGCCAGAGGGAAGCTTGCCCAGAACTCTGGCTGCATTGCCACGCTGTATGGCAACACTGATTTTTCTTACAGTTATCTCTAAGTAATATATCCTCTATGCTTTGGGACGTTGTACCTATTTAGTTGTTTAAGTTTTGTGGAACTTAGCCATGGTGTTGTAGAGTACTAGTGGTTTTCTAAAATTTCCGTAACCATTTTGGTAGAAAATGGAACTAGCTATAAAACTACTTACATGCTACTACTATAATCCGTGCAGGAACGGAGAAAGAATACAATTTTTTGCGGCCGGGCGGCCTGTCGTAAGAGGCGACTTAACAACCCACAGCCAGGTGGTAGGTCATTTTCCCGACTAGATGGCTACCACCCTTGGTCTAAAGTATGTCGCCATAACAACCTTGAGTTGTGTTCCGGCATTAGTGACCAGGTTCCAGTCTCCCTTAAGAGAGCAGCAGTGCATTTGTAGCAACTTTGCTGTTGCAAATGTCCATAGGCGATGGTAACCGCTTTCCATCAAGTGGGCCGTCTGCCTGTTTGCTGATCTCCTGCAATAAAAAAAAAACAAACTACTTACTAGTTATACATGACACTAATACTGGCTTTAAGGATAGCCTTTTTTTTGACAACGCAATGGAATGTCTTTGAACGCCATACTTGGGCCGTTCAAGGGAAGGGCCAAAATGTATAAGGCCTACATGGAGGGTGTGTGAGACTCTCAGCGACCGGTTCGACACGCTCGCTTCTAAAACGAAGCTGTCGCGAGAAACAGCCGCCGAACCCATTAAATCTAAACCTGCGCCGGATCTAGCACAGAGTTGCTGCACCGTGACGATCCTGCGCTCTGTAATTGGGCTACCCCGGGGAGCATAGTGACCCACTTCGTACAGCGGTAGAAGTCCGCTGTCACCCCTGTGACTGCTATGGGAGGAGAAGATGCGCGTAGCGGTGCCTACGACCGCTGATTCTCCTCCCTCGCTCTTTCAACGGCCTCCTTCTGCGACATGACGGATTCACAGAAGGAGGAAACCGCAAGCCAGGAATGTTGATCCTGGTGCATTTGCTTTAAGGATACCCTATACCAGGAATGGCGAACTAATGGCACAGATTACATTGAGGGCACATGACCCAATATTTTGAGCATGCCACCGATCACAAAGTTCACTATAAAGTATATTATATTACAACGAATTATCCGTGCAGGAACGGAGAAAGAATACAATTTCTTGCCGTCGGGCGGCCTGTCGTAAGAGGCGACTTAACAACCTACAGCCAGGTGGTAGGGCATTTGCCCGACTAGATGGCTACCACCCCTGGTCTAAAGTATGTCGCCATAACAACCTTGAGTTGTGTTCCGGCATTAGTGACCAGGTTCCAGTCTCCCTTAAGAGAGCAGCAGCGCATTTGTAGCAACTTTAGTGTTGCAAATGTCCATAGGCGATGGTAACCGCTTTCCATCGAGTAGGCCGTCTGCCTGTCTGCTGATCTCCTGCAACAAAAAAAAAGACATGAAGACGGAAAAAACCGTTTGAAAGATGAGTCCAGGTTAGCATGCATTCTGCTAATATTAACATCTTACAATCCTAATACAAGTTATTTGTCATCTAATCTGCAATAACAGAAGTTACACTAATGTCACTTTAATTTGAACTACGCATATATTTTTTTTAGTAGTAAATAAAGAGTTTTAAGTTGATAGTCTATAATATTATAAAAGTGTAGTCTTTTGTTTTTTGGATTTTTCGTGTTAGTCTGTTTGTTCGGGATTCGCGTAAAAACTGCTTAGCCGATTTCGATACGGTTTTCACTGATCGATAGCAAATTACCGGAATTAAAATCTGAGGTACTTTATATCCCAGGAATCGCACAGAATTTTTCTTGGGGGTTGAGAAAAATCACCGGATTCTGATATAATGTTTGTACTCATCGATAGCAAACCCATTGTCATAAAATCTGTGATACTTTATATTTCTTAGATATCGGTAACGCATTGGTGACGCCCCTGGTGTTGCAAACGTCCATACGTGAAGGTAACCACTTTCCATCAGGTGGGCGGTCTGCCTGTTTGCCTGCTTCTGGCTATTAAAAAAAATATTACCGGAATCCCGCGGGATTTTTCCTGGGAGTCGTTTCAAGTTGTTAGCACACATATAAATTAGCTTATTCCGTCCAACTTGGATGAAGTCACGGACGAATCCTAGTATTTAATTATATTACTTTCCCAATAACCACGAGGTCAAAATTATTTAACGGCACGTCTATGGCGTTATGTAACATTTCTTTATAAAAAATGGCACGTTGATAAAGGTTGGCCACCCCTGCGCTGCCTATGCTAATTTTTTAACTCGGTTATTCACCAAACACTTAGCCCTTCTGTGGACGGCAAGGTGCTACCGCACTGTCGCACCTGGTGTGGATCTATAGGAAATAATGACATTTTAATATTACATACATACATAACTTCACGCCAGTTTCCTTGCGGGGTAGGCACGATCAACAGAGCGCCATTCAGGCTTATTCTTACACACCTCACTTGCTTCTTTGACATTCATAGTTCTTTTCATGCACGCTCGTCTGTTCTTAAGGCTCCTGACATCACCTTCTGCTAGTACACGATCAATTTGATCATGGAAGGTGTGTCGTGGCCTTCCACGACTTCTGCATCCATCCACTTTTGCATTGTATATCTGTTTAGTCATTCTTTCATCATGCATTTTAATATTGTTATTTTAAAATAATTATTATAAGGTGTAATTTACGTACTTTATTATATAATGGAACACTTACAAACCAATAGATGGCGCTGTGCAATAATTGAAGTAGCAAACTATTCCCGACACGTACAAAGAATATCTACAAATTTCCAACAATAATAGATGGGCCTAGGCCGCGATGCATAGCAATAGCTTCGCTGGAAGATCTTCCTTTCAGACGGAAGAAAATTACGCTCGTCCACCTAATCGGAACATCTCTAAAATTATAAAAATAATATTTATTATCTATACTAATATTATAAATAAGTAAAGTTTGTGAGTTTGTGACGTTGTAGGGGGTAATCTCTGGATCTACTAAACCGATTTTAAAAATTACTGTTAGAAAGCTATGTTAACAAGGAGCGTCATAGGTTATATAACATGACGCTATATACCACGGGGGCGGGACAGATTTTTTTTTTTTTTTTTATTGGACTTGACTTTATGTTGTTGGTCCGAAGACCTTACAACTTTACCGGGGTCTTTGGGGCGAGTGCCTTCGCGAAGCGAAGGCGCTCGAGCCCGGGGGGCAACTTGCTCGAGGGAGCTCCCTAAGGAGTTTTACCTCGGCTGGACTGTTGCCATGAATGGGGAATGAATTTAATGATGCCCACCATAGGGCGACACAAAATACTAATTGAGAACGGGCGACGGGTAATATAAAGCCCGAAGGGAAGGATCACGGCGGGCCGGGATCGGTGGTTTGCGGTGGCCTACGCTATCTTACTGCCGTTTCGCAACGTGTTATGGCTGGGAGAGAAGAAACGGCGAAAGAAACTTCCCAGCAACACGCCTAGTCTATCCTGTGGGGTGAGCTATGTCTCCTAGCGTCCCTCGCGGGGACGTGGAGAGATCTTGATTGGCGGCGTCTGAGACGCCGCCGTCTGTGTCTGTCTGTCGGTGCCTGCCAGCCTACTGTTCTAACCGTGGGCGGACTGATCCGGGCCAGCCGTTTCGTAATAACGTCGACTCTGTCCGTCAGGACGTTACGCGGTCGTCGCACAAGAGCCTTTCGACGAGGCTTATAATCGGACGCGGACACGACGAGCGGATTTCGATGGTGCGGCGCGAGATCGAAATACTTACGCGAGAGCGACGTAATGTAGTTTTTGATGGAGGGAAGCTCCAGATCGCGGTGGAGGTCGACGTTACGCATATAGAGGGGAGCACCGACGGCTCTGCGCATGAATTTATTCTGCACGATTTGCAGTTTATCTAAAAGGGCAGGCTTGACATGGCCGAATACCACACTCGCGTATGTCATGATCGGGAGGATGCATGTTTTATACAGAGTAAGCTTGTGTCTGAGGGACATTTTGCTTCGTTTGTCTATCATGGGTGCTAAACGACCCATCACAAATCGCGCTCTATTTCGGACTATAGTGATATGCTCGTTGAAGCGCAAGTTCCGATCTAGGGTGACACCAAGATATTTGGTGTACTTTGCCCAGGGGATTTGTTGGTCATAGAGCGAAATGGTTTTTAGGCGAAGGCTAGCGCGTTTGGGGGAGCGAAGCGTGCCCGGGGAAAAGAACATTGCTGCGCTTTTCTCCGGGTTTACCTCTATCCTCCATTTGCGAAACCATTCGCCTAGTTCTGTGACAGCTGTCTGCAGCCGGATGCAAGCCATTTGTCGGTTTTGATCTGATGTATAGAGTGCGGTGTCATCCGCAAAGAGGGCCAACTCCACATCTGGAGTTTTTGGGATGTCGCTGGTGTACAGCGTGAAGAGTAGTGGCGACAGGGCCGAGCCCTGTGGTACACCGGCTGTGAGTGGGTGAGGGGACGAGCGCGTTCCCTCCACTCGAAAACGGAAGCTACGACCTAGGAGGAAGTCTCGCAAGATGAGCACGAGTCTGTCTGGCATACCGAACTGGTACAGCTTGTAAATCAAGCCGTTGTGCCAGACCTTGTCGAAGGCTTTTGCTACGTCTAGAAACAGTGCGGCTGTTCCTATAGGGCGGGGGCGATGGGCAAAGTGAGATAATATGTGCTCCGTGATGCGGTGCACCTGTTGGACGCATGAGTGTCTGGCACGGAAGCCAAATTGCTCATCGGGTATTAGATGTTTGCTGAAGGCAAAATCTCTAAGTCGAGAGAGGATGACCCTCTCGTAAAGCTTGCTGAGTGCGCTCAGTAGGCTGATTGGACGGTAGCTAGACGGTTTATTAGCCGGTTTTCCCGGCTTGTGAATACCGATGACATCTGCTTCCTTCCAGATCGCGGGAAAGGAGCAGTTTGTTATGGCGGCATTGAAGATGCTCACTAGAATTATAATTAGATGGGCGGGTAGGAGTTTTAAAACGCGATTGTTGATGCCATCGGTCCCTGGGGCCTTTCGCGGTTTGAGAGACTTGATCAGATCTTGCACTTCTTCGACCGTGACCGTGTCGAGTGTGGTTTCCGCTGGTAAGGAGGATCTACGTTCGACCTCGGAGTCTACCTCCGTCAGGTGTGACTGGTCGACGTTTTGCGTAGTGGGGGAGCATTGAAGCTCTAGACTCTGAGCAAGGCACTCGGCCTTCTCCTCGTCATCGAACGCCTCGGTGTTGTCGGCTCTTTCTAGCGCGGGTATGACAGTAAGGGTGTCTGATTTGAGAGCTCTAGCCAGCTTCCAGTATGCCTGGTGAGTTGGCTCGATATCCCTCAACGTTCTGTCCCAACGTTGTTCCCTGACTTCCCGGATACGTAGTTTGACCTCGCGCTCTAGTTCGCGGAGTCGGACTCTGTTATCCTCGGTGGGATATCTGTCGTGAGCTCTGGAGGCGGCTCTCTTTTCCCTCAGCAGTACCCTCACCTCGTCCGGCAGGCATAAGTGGCGGTCATCCTCCACTGGCACCTGCCTGGACGAGTTCCGCACTGCGGATTGAAGGTGGCTGGTGAGGGCCTCGATTGCCGTCTCCGTGTCATGGCGGGACACGATGTGGTCCGGGATGCGGTCCAGGTCTTGTGAGCTGGTTGCCTTGAGGAGGGTCTCAAGTCTCAACCAATCCACAGAGGTCCTAGTTTCAGATGTCTGGTCTGTCTGTGGTCCTAATCTGAGGATAACCGGACGATGGTCCGAGTCGATATCGTCCATCGTTTCGATCGAATGGAACTGAAGGGTTACGCCCCTCAGTAATGCTAGGTCGAGAGTGTTTGGGGTCCCCCAGTCGCGGTTGGGGGGGTATCTTGTGGGGGTCATGGGAGTTAGTATATCAAACAAAAGATTGTCTGATATATTTATTAGGGCTCTGCCATTGGGGTTAGTGGTATTGCAATTCCACTGCTCGTGTTTGCAATTCAGATCTCCGGCTATAATAACAGCCGGGCCTAAGTTGAATAGGGTTTCTAGGTCTTTCTTAATAAGGGTTTTTTGGCATGCGAGGTATGCTGAAACTATGACTAGAGGTTGGTGGCCAGTCATTGCTAGTCTGCAGGCGGATACCTCCATACCGTCTAGTGGGGGGGTGACTACAGGCATGCAGTGTAGGGATCTTCTGAAATAGATCAGGGTGCCGCCACCACGGCCTACCCTGTCATGTCTAGTGATCCGATAGTTAGAGATCTTTGGATCTCTATTACTCGGTTTCAGGAAGGTCTCCTGTACTAGTAGTATATCTACTTGATTGGTAACCAGGAAGTCATGGACCAAGTCGCGCTGGTTTCGAAGGCCATTGGCGTTATAAGTCGCCAGAGTCAATGAGCGTGGTTTATTTCTACCTACATGCGCCATTTGTTACCGGTAACAATAATTTGACTAGGTTGTTTAGTTACAACGATCTAAGTATTTGGAGGAGGTACGCGTGATCCATTTCGATCACGAGTTGATCCCGGAGGGAGGGTTGTGTTGACTCTGAAACTTGCCTCAGTTTCCGAGCCAAGAGTTGGACCTCTTGCAGGTCGAAGGGCAAGTTCTTGGCGAATTTAGTCGCCAAAGCTAAGTCCTCCGCTATAGAGTGGTGGGCCGATGGCCCTGAAGGTCCCTTAGAAATGGGGGCGAGGGCGGGGGCGGGGGTGGCCGAGGGTAGGCCGGCCATAACTGGGGCACGCGTCCTTAGCGGAGGGAACGCTTCCGTCGTGGGAAGACCCGTCCAGTGGTTTACCACTGGGGGGGGGGGCCGCCACGAATGCGGGTTTGTTCGGCACTTTTCTAGTGCCTTTTTGGGCATTGCCCTTTCCGACCTTACGTTTGGGTCGGGGGGCGGCAGGGCAGCCTCTGTAGTTAGCGGGGTGACCCGCTTGGCCGCAGAGGATGCAGCTCGGTGGCTCCGGGGAGTCCCGGGTGCGAGTGCACTCCGAGGTCCCGTGGTCGCCCAGGCACTTGACGCACCTGGGACGGGATTGACAATGTAGGGCAGAGTGCCCATAAAGTTGGCAGCGATGACACTGCCGCAGTGTATGTTTTTCGTGTGGACGTTCCACACGAAGGCCAGAGAGGCCACAGACCTTCTCAAGATCGAAGATCTTTTTCCCCTCTGGGGAGAGGTCGAGGACAACCAATACTAGGTTTAGAGGGGACTTTGTGGCGTCGCCTCTGTGCATACGGTGCACTTCGTGCACTGGTAGGGCTTGGGACTTAAGGTCCTCTAGAATATAGGAACTTTCAATTTCCTGAGGAAGTCCGCGGATTACAGCCCGAAGGCGTTTTTCTTCTGGCAGGGCGTAAGTGTAGTAACCGATTTTACGGTCACATAATAAAGTAGTTAGGGCGCGGTGGTCACTTGAAGACGTGACCATAACTTTGATGCCGTGTTGAGTATCACGGGCTTCCTTTATGGAGATTGCCTTACCTGGCAGTTCTTTAGCGAGTTGAAGCCAATGGGCTTTCTCGCGGATGGTCAGGGGTGGCGGCGGGCGTTGTGAAGGTGGCCCAGGGCGGCTGGAAGGTGCCGCTGTCGGTGTTGTGCCCGCTGTTGGGGCGGGGTTGGGGGGGACCTCCCTCTGGGTCTTACGTTTTTTAGTACGATTAACGGTTATAAAACCGTCATCGTCTTCGCGGTCTAAGGGGATGTTCGCGGGAGGCGCGACATCCATAGGAGTAATTTCATCGGCCGGTGGAAGAGGGGCATCCCTGAGGTTTTGCGGACCTTCAGAGGATAAATCGATTTCTCGACGAGAATCGATTACGCGATGGATGGGCGAACGTGAACGCGATGTCGTCGAACTCGCAGAGCTCGAACGCGGTTTTGTCGATGCGGAACCGCGAGAAAACGAGGCGCGCGACTTTGGTGCCACACGATGGGCATCGTTGAGCGGGGGTGCGGGCGGCGGGCGCACTGGTAACGCAGCGGGTATGGATGCGGGGGGCGCGGGCGCTACGGCAGAGTGCAGGTGGACCGCGGTAAGCGCGGCGGCGGGGGTTGCGGGGCGTGCGCTAGTCGCGGCAGGTGCGATGGTCGCGGCAGATGCGGGTGCGGGGAGGGGGGCCTGCGCGGGGGCCCTTTGCACGTGTGACTCGCGGGACACAGGTTTCTCGGAATTAAGTTCCGAAATAACGGGCACCATTGATTGGGACTCCGGAGTCCTCAAAAATTGGTCGAGAGCTTGAGGGAATTGCTGTCGTAAAAACGACAGCAAACCCTCTAGCAACGATGGGGAGGGCTCCACGCCGTCCATTGTCCCTGAGGGGGACGAACGATTTGGTGGAAAAACCACCTGATGACGCACTTTTCACTGCACTGTCACAGAAAAAATACAGATCGACCGGGTGAACGAACGAACACAACGAACACGAATAACGGACTGCCGAGGCGGAACGGGAGACGTGCGCGCGCGACGAAAGACATGTTTTATTAACAAGATTACTGTATGATTTCCACCTTCAAAAATATTTCTTCAGTCGAACTTAGTTTTAAAAATTAAAAGTAATACAATAATTTTTTGATATGAAACCTCACTTAAAGATACCACTCAGATTTTATTTAAATAAACTCAAAAATCAAAACCAAAAATTTTATTTAAATTCAATTTCTAAGGATTTTTTTATTAAAATGTATCCAACAGTATACCATAAATTTAAAGCCTAACAATACATAACAATAAATCTAAACCAATTAATTATAATTTAGAAAAACAACAGAAACAAATAGTAAGTTACACTACACTAAAATTAGTTATTCAATCTATCTAATACTGTGAAACTTCTGACAGGAAAACTACAAACATTACATTCCTTTTGAATCTTATTAATATGTTTACTAACTACTGATGACTTAAATATTATATTATACTAGCTGACCCGGCAAATTTCGTACCGCCTCAGAATCAATAAATAAAAAATGCTAGAAGAAAGCATAGTAAATATTTGCCTCTTTACACTATCTATGGTCTAAGACTTACCCATTTGTCCTTGGTTTTATACCTTTCTCTTTCACTCACCAGCATGACATCTCTTTCCTTGATATGATAGATGTCAGATAGCTGTCAATTCATATGCATTGTAAAATTTTGCCGGTAAAACATTGCAAAATTTGTAAATTATTTCAAAGTGTTAAAACTATTCAATATTAATAGAATTTTGAAGTGTTGACAACACAGTGCCAAGAAAATAATATAGTACTTCATTATAACACTTACCATTCGTCTTTTAATTGTGTTATAATAAGTACAAACTACGACAAGTAAGTGTTCCAAGTGGAATGTGCAACATTCGAAATCTTTAAGCCTTTGGTGATTTCTGTTATTACGAGCACATCGAGTGAAACCAATTACGATAAATTATCTTCGTTTCTCAAGTTCGGACGAAGGGGGAAGTATTTTGCTTTATTCTACTGAACATGAGATGTAAGTACAATTACGAGTTTTCAAACAGGATTGAACTTGTTTTAACACCTAACTGAAAATCTCAGTAGGGGAAATAAAACACCGAGGTTAGTAAACCGGTTGTTTACTTAAGCTAACCAAGAGTTAGTGTCAAAAATTAAATTGATTTTTAATTAATATGATTGAAAGGACATTTATCACAAACTTGTCTTGCTAATAGTGTTGTACTAAGACATAACATTTGTCATTTCACTGTAAAAGAAGACCACTTATCGGTGCAGAACCATTGTGGACAAATTTGTTTTTTATAATATTCTAGAACAATGACAATTTCTGAACAAAGGCTATAGCTGGATAAACATCCAGCTGCTGCTGGCTGAAGTTGAACAGCTTCTTTAATTCAGTGATAAAACACTGGGGTGTGTATAGATAGTCGGCCCATTTATTTATTATTTGAGATATAAAGATAACTTTGGGTGGTTATAGCCTTCTAACCTATATTAAAGAAAGTTTGGATCTGTTCATGGTACATAGATGTGCCATGTGACTATAACCCACCTGAACATTGGTCTTGTAAACGAGGGCTTGTAAATTAAGTCCTCACAGGAGGCACCACAACTGATTTTCACCAAAGCCTAGTAATTTTTACATTACTTATTGACAGGATTAATAAAGTCAGTGGGACCAATGTCCCATAATTAAATATTAGAGACTACATTGCAAATTATTTGTAGTCAAGACTATATTTTTGTCCTGATGTTGTACAACTTATTAAAGCATCATTGAGTGGCTTACAAGGGTGATTAAAATTTAAAGACAAGTACGTACTTTAAGTTAAAAAGTAACACATCTAATGTCTTGTATGACAAGTGATCTAAGCCTTACTAATTATACAGCCAAGCCTATAAATCTTAGTGTAAATTGTTTAGACTACACAATACACATAATGAGAAAAGAGATAGTTCACCTATTAAAAGTAGTGAATATAACAGACTCCATCCAAAGAGCTGCATTCAGATGGTTTTTGATAAAGAAGTCAGATGTTGATTTCTGCCCTCTTGGACCTCAGAGGTCTTAATTCATATGTAATATATTGTAAAACATTTTATATTACAAATAAAGAGATTAATTAAAGTTAAGACACATTGGTTAGTGACAACAAACATTCAACAGGCATATTTTCACTTACCAATAGCTAAACCTCATCCGGACATTCCTCCGAGTGGTTTATAGCAAGATTTTCAGCAAACATTTAGTTACACATTACAATAAGTAATTGTATTAATTACATATAAGAGAGCAGGGGTTAAAACAACAGCTTATCATCTTACTATTATAATAACATAAGAGATAGTTTGATTAATCTTAAGACAGCAAAGTAGTGGTCTATTTGTATACTAATTTTAAACCTTATTTATACAAACTTATAATATCATAAGTGTCTATGCTATGAGACTGTGACATTCTGTAAGATGATAAGAAGTATCTCAATTGATGTTTAAAGACTGGAAACTCCCCTCTTTATTGCTCTTGCTTTGTGGCTTAACATTTGGCACAAAAATATTTGCTATTATAGCAAATTGGATTGCAGAAATCCTATAGACACCATATCCAGTTACTCTAGAATCAGTCAGGACGGAAGGTCCTTGATTCTCAAGTTGCAGAAACTCTGAGAATGTTCGATACGAGGATGGCATATAAGTTATCAAAAAGTCTATCTTACAATTGCCATCATGTGAGCATTAAATCTCAGGTGTGATCAAATTATTTGCTCCAATGTCTAAGGTCTGTTTTCCTATTGTTATAACTGTCTGGGACACCAGGCGAGGCAGAGTGAAATTGTCCTAAAAACCATAACTAAAAATAACATTTCTGATTTCAAACATGTGGAATAGATATATTACTACTCCTAAAGGGGTTATGACTAAATTGAGATTTTGCATACTATGCAATTTTAAAGAATTGGCTTCACAATCACTATGCAAATGTTCCTAAAATTATTCAAACAGAGCAGGCCAAGAGGGAATATCTAACCCTACTGTTTAGCAAGACCTGAAATAAAGTTGGTCAAAGGAGAGCAGGGCTCAGAACCAGTACTCAAATAGCTGTATTATTCAGTCTTTTGACCTCAAATTCAGGTTGAGGTGCTCAGCTAAACAGGATTTGCTCACTGATTGGAAAGTGGGCCTGTAACCAATTTCTTGGAGTTCAAAGAGGAACGAGATGTATACTATGTTTGTAAGAATAAATAGTCAGTGTATGACTCAAAGAGGTGCATATTGTACATACATGGTGAGAAAAGGACGTAATCCCTTTACCTAAAAAAGTAAATAAATAAAGATGCTTACCATATTGTTGAATCTCACAGAACAATGGAGCATAACTCTCTTTCTCTGCCACTTAGCTCTCGGGGAAGCTAAACTGAACGAGAAGCCAGATGCCAAATGGTCCTAAAGTTCTGAAGTGGCTTCTTCTGCTCCAGGCCATGAAGGCTATGTTCAAAATTTGGAGCGTCCAAGGCATGAACTTATTTTCATCAAAGTATGTGATGAATGGCCCCAGACAGGTGTGCTCATTTTTCTACAATGTATTCGGTAGAAATGAGACTTTCGGCTGGGCTTGGCAATTTTCCCCACCCAGCCTAATAGAATACTGTCTTACTTGAACCAGGTTAAAGGAAATTTCCTTTTATTAATACCAGAATAGACCAAGGGCTTTCGGAGGCCAAACTTGAAAGCAAAGATTATTAACAATTCTCATTTAAGACAGGAGGAAGATCTCAGTAGATGGACAGACAGACAGATTGCCCCTTTTTGCTTAAAAAGTTAGAGTTTGAATGATCAAGTCTCTTACTGAATCACAAATGGCAAGACTTATCAAAGTAGTTGGCAGACACCTACTTAATAATACTTACAACTACAATTACTATATATCTACAATAGACATTGCCAAAAATAAATTTTAAAAGGCTATCATATATTACTAGTTCTTAAGTTTTTTGAAATGGTGTAAATTAAAGTGTTTTCTATCTATCATATAATAACATTATCAGAGATGTAAGATGATCATCAAATACTTAAGACCATTTCACTTGTCAAACCAGAAATTTAAAATGCTATTTGTCTAGAATATTAGCATTTCTATTTGACAAAATTAAAATAAATAAATAAAATTATATATATATAAGTATATATAATTTCATATTAGTAGCTGGATAGTCACTACTATTACTTGCCTCAGGCTGTAGAATCTATGATCTGTTGACACCAGGGCATCCCCAGACAATCAAAACAATCGGCTGGTAGCCACAACTTTGTGTAATAACAAGATTATAAATAAAATAATAAGCAGTCTAGCTGGATGTTACGGAAACACCGAAATTATTGTTTTGTCCTGTAACACACATTAAACATTTTATAACAGTATCTGAGAGGTCAAAAAGCCTAGATAGAGAATGAGTACAAGTTTATACATTTCTATCATTATCTTCAAAGATAAAAATTGCTTAAAGAACCATAATTACTGTTTTCAGAGACATTGTATATAATATTTTTTGTAAATATACAATATAGTACTCTATAAAAAAAAGGGGGGGGGGGGAGAGATTAATACTACTCTACATATATATCTATTAGCTAGATGTTGATACAAGATGTTAGTTATAAAATGACCAGTACAAGAGATATTAGAGGAATCTTATAAGTATTGAAACATACAGATGTTTCTATTAATGATATCAGACCTAGTCAAGATTAGCTATAAACTAATTTTAGTTATTATTAAGGCTCTTTAGTTATGTTTACCTTTAGGTTTTCCATTTTTAATGGAAGATTCATAAGATAAGTTCTTTACCAAGGAACCTTGAGATCTTATCATCTAATCAACATTTTCTTTAAAATAATAATTGATTTCAGATAGGAGGATTATTATTTTTTCTTTCTTTATTGTACACAAAGTAGTTACATATAAAACTACAGAGAGTGGTGATGTACCAAAACAAGATTAACAACTCCAAAGAGAGTTTTCTTCCAGCAAACCTAGGGAGACAGGGAGAGACTATTATCCATATAATAATATAAATCAATATTGTTGGAAATTGATAAATTGTGAGGTTATTAGTATTAATTTTTTTTTATTTTTCTTCACAGACAAATTAAAATTCTTAAAGTAAATCGGATATACTTTGAGAAATATTTTAAATCTCTAATCATCATATGCATTGTATTACTTGTGTTTTCACCAGCAGATAACAAACAGGTCTTCTAGCAACACTGTGTGTCGACAGAGACACATAATATAACTGTTTTGCATTCCAACAAAACAGGTATTATGTGTTGACTGAGACACACAGTGTTGCAGCAAGTTTCTTGCTGGTGTGTGGAAGACTATATGAATTGACAGCTATCTGACATCTATCATATCAAGGAAAGAGATGTCATGCTGGTGAGTGAAAGAGAAAGGTATAAAACCAAGGACAAATGGGTAAGTCTTAGACCATAGATAGTGTAAAGAGGCAAATATTTACTATGCTTTCTTCTAGCAACACTGTGTGTCTTTCTTCTTTTCCGTCGTCACACTCTTGGCAGAGTGGTCGTGGTCCTCATGACAGGGGTGGTGGCAAGCTTCACAATTCGTTGCCATTCCTCTCGTACTGTAGCTTTCCTCGTGCATTCGTGGAGTGGACCATTTAGTGCGGTTTTGACTTGGTCGGTTCAGCGCATTGGTGATCTACCGCGCGCCCTCGTGCCTTCCACTTTGCCCTGGACTACGAGCCGCTCCACCGACGTGTCCTCTCGTCGTGTAATATGTCCAAAGAAAGAGAATACGACCTTGAACGATGGAACGATGTTGTTCAGTCCCCTCCTATAGTGGAAAATCCGAGCCCAACAGTGGGACGTTTGTGGGCTGTTAAATAAACAAAATAAATAATCGGCAGACAAACACACATATTGTATATCCCCAAATTAAGTAAGTTACGCTTGTGTTATGGGTAATATACAACGGACTACTCTGGGGCCGATCCCAGACACCCAGACCATAGTAAATAATGGAGAAAATACGTTTCCGAAATTTACTATACCAGGAATCGAACCCGGAGCCTTTGCGTTGCAGTGAGGTAGGCCGGCAAAGACTTAGCCCGCTCAACCACAGAGGCCGTCAATCACGTCAGAGGCTGTTATTATATGTGATTATTTTAGATTGGCGTGTATCCAAATGTCTAATTTTAGATAACCATAGTATATCAAATACAGTGAATCCATTTTAGTTTCTTATCATCTTATATACAACACACATATACGCACAAGGATTTTTAAAAAACAACCCCTAAAGAGGTGACAGGGGGTGAAAGTTTATGTGAAAATCTGTCATTTTCAAATAAAGAAGCACGAAGTTTTACTTAATAATAAATGCGCACATATATGGATGTTATTTTTGGAAATTCCACCTCTAAGGTAGTGAAAAATGGGCTAACTTTTAGCTTTTTCTGACTACTCAAACAATGACTGTTTTTAAATATTACATTCATAGTAGTAAAACTACACTAATGCAAAAAAGTTTATTATGTATGGCACCAGTATTACACAATAAATTAATTACCTGACAATATAAAGAAGCAAACATCCATATTATTATTTAAAGGACACCTAAAAAAATTTTAATAATTAAATACATACATAACTTCGCGGCAGTTCCCTTGCGGGCTAGGCACGAACAACAGAGCGCCATTTAGGCTTATTCTTACACACCTCACTTGCTTCTTTGACATTCATAACTCGTGTCAGGTACGCTCGTCTGTTCTGAAGGCTCCTGACATCACCTTCTGCTAGTACACGATCAATTTGAGCACTGGAAGGTGTGTCGTGCCCTTCCACGACTTAATACTTCCACGATAATTAAATACTACTATAAAATCGAGGATTATATAATTGATACATTCTAATGATTACTATGTATTCTTATAACTATTGCTTTGCACCTTCGGTGATGCAAATGACCATAGACGTTGGTAACCGCTTTCAATCACGTGGGCCATCTGCCTGTCTGCTGAACTCCTGCAATAAAAAAATAAAAAAATTGCTTGACATTTAATATAATCTAATTTATTTAATTATCATAGTAATTATTTCAATAATGATTGTAATGTTATTAGTTTCAATTTAGATTTAATTATAAGATGTGAAAATTGCACGCCTAATAAGGCAAAATGTATTGAGACAATTACCACAAAAAAAAAAACATCTATGTACATGGTACCGCCATGTAAACCTTCTTTCGGCATATACAAACTTTTCTTTATTATTTAAATTCTTTCTTTAAATCTGACGGCGTTCCCCTTTCGCACATCACGTCAATCAATCGTTCATTGTCATGTCAGCAAATAAATTAAATTAAATCGCTCCGCACATTGTAAATATATAAAATAAATTAACATAAATATAATACTGTAAATATCTTTAATAAATTAATATACTTATAACCCACACCGCAAGTACAAAATACTATAAACATAATTATTGTAAAAACTGAAGTGCAGTGAAGTGGACTGGGGGCAGAGGAACAGACGTATTTCATTCCCATTAACCTGGTAAGTGCGTGCTCGTTCTGAAATTCCCATCAAAATTGTCCCACACTTCTTTTCCCGCAAAATTGAAGCAGTCCGCTTATCGCTAAATCCAGCGCCGCCGCACCAAATGGTCCTTAATTCTTTCTTTAAATCTGACGGCGCGTCCCTTTTCGCACGTCACGTCAATCATTCATCTCATGACATCATAAAATAAAATAAATTAAATCGCTCCTTAAATGTAAATATATATATATAAAATAACATAACATAAAATACCTATATCGCGCCCGCAACCCTAATTAAATATAAATAATATATGTAACTTATAAATGACCCGCTCCGCATCGCAATTGCAAGATATATTAAAACATATTACATCAAATACACTATAACGTAATTAATAAATAAAGTGAAGTGAAGTGGACTAAGGGCAGAGGAGCAGCCGTATTTCATTCCCGTTAACCAGGTAAGTGCGTACTTACTTACTTACTCCGTTGGCTCAGCGACCCAAAGTGGGTCTTGGCCTCCGAAACGAGAACATGCCACTTTTCTCGGTCCTGTGCGGTTTCTTGCCAATTACTGGCTCCTAGCTCCGACAGCTCTGCCTCTACTCTGTCCTTCCAGCGATATTTAGGACGGCCGACCGGACGCCGACCTACCGGCCGTCCCATATATGCTTTCCTCACGCTGCGATCCTCTCCCATCCGTTCTACGTGACCGAGCCAGCGGAGGCGGTGAGCTTAGGTATTGTGCAGAGGGTTAACGCCCCACTCACGGAAAAAACCTACTGTTGTGAAACCGAAAACGAGAAATAAAAGATCCGATCCCAACAACGACGACCCCTGGCATGGAAAAACGGACATACGTGTTGCATCATGGAAAGTGCGTTCCCTCTACAGGTAAGTGCGTGCTCGTTCTCAAATTCCCGTCCAAATTGTCCCACACTTCTTTTCCCGCAGAATTGACACAGTCTGCTTAACGCTAAACCCAGCGCCGCCGCACCAGTACACATACATTTATAGCAATAAATGATTATTCTATTCTTTTCTATTCTAAACCCAGGCGAAGCCACGGGCAACAGCTAGTGTTCGAATAAAGTTAAATTCTTAAAACTTAAATCGTCGTCGAATACAAGCTCCTTAGTTAATAAAATAGAATTCACAATAATCTATATTTCAAGCTCTCATTAGTTATGGAGATGTAATTTTTGCAGCACCGTGGCAGCTTTACGAGCTCCGACTCGACCGTGATACATTATACATTTTACTGTTTGAGGTTTGAATTAGGTGTAGCAAAAGCGATGGATGGATGGAGACTGAGGTTTGTAATTTACATCAATATTTCATGTTAGAATAAATGTATTGTATACATGAAGTTAGTAAGTTCACTTATATCATACATACATGAATTGGAAACTAGTATAATAAAGAAAACTTAACTTAGATTGTATTCTACCTATATAATGTAACACACAAAAACAAAATCATTAAAATCGGTTCAGGAGATTAAGATTTTTTTTATCGCATGAGTTTCACCATTTATCATAGGCAAATGCAATACAAAAGGTTACAAAAGCGCTGCTGCTCCCTTAAGGGAGACTGGAACCTGGTCACTATTGCCGGAACACAACTCAAGGTTGTTATGGCGGCATACCCTAGACCAGGGGTGGTAGCCATCCAGTCGGGTATATACCCTACCACCTGGCAAAGGAAGGAAGGACCTAGAACCTGATTGTGATTCTAAATCATCCGAGGACACACTCAAACACACCCAAAAAATCATCAAAATCGCTCCAGGCGATTAGGAGGATCCTAGAACCCGATCCCAGTGTCACCTACCGGTTGCAATTGTGAATCTAAATCATCCGGTGCCCCGCTAAAACACACCCAAAAAATCATCAAAATCGGTCCAGGAGATTAGGAGGATCCTAGAACCCGATCCCAGCGCCACCTACCGGTTCCAATTATGGATCTAAATCATCCGGAGCCCCGCTAAAACACACCCAAAAAATCATCAAAATCGGTAAAGTCGTTCTCAAGTTATGCGCTCACATACATTTCTACGATTGATTTTTTATTTCTATAGATACATTGACCAGAAATAATTATTACCCTTCTTAAAACTTTAATGGTTATTGGTCTTATTCATACTGAGTAACAGTAAGTTTGAACGCTTCATTATTAACCTTAAAGAAGCGTTCAAACTTACCTACTTCACTAGGCTAGGATCGAACAACAGTTATGTAGTGGAACAGTTACAAGCCTATAGATGGCGCTGTGCAAGAATTGAGGCCGCAAACGATTCCCGATGCGTACAAATAATATATAAAAATTTAAAAACAGTAACAAATAGGCCTAGGCCTGCGGGGAATAATAATAGCCTCTCTGGAAGGTCTTCTTTTGAGACGGAGGAGCATTCCATCTCGCTCCTCCACCTTATATGCGTCACCCTAAATTTACTGTTTTCTTTAGTTTTCGTGATTAGTACACATAATTAAAAATACATTAAGACTGTGGTATAAATTAAATTAGGTTCTCATAGAGTAAATAATAACTATAATCAAAAAATAAAATAAAATAATTAAAACGAACAAGTTGTGGGCAGGCTAAACAATAATACTCAATGAAAGAAAGAAAGAAAAAATATTCAAAGAAATAGCGACGTACTTATATTGCTAACATGTATCTTCTTTAAAGTAAAAACATATTTTGAGAATTTGTACGCCGCATTTTCAGCAAACAAGGTTTGCACTCGCATATTGCTGTGCCGGAATTATATCCGACACAACGCTGATTTTCAGTGCAAATCTTCGTTTTGGCGTAATACTAAAACGACCCGAATATATATTTTTTTTATTGCAGGAGATCAGCAGACAGGCAGGCGGCCCACTTGGTGGAAAGCGGTTACCATCGCCTATGGACATTTGCAACACTAAAGCTGCTATAAATGCGCTGCTGCTCTCTTAAGGGAGACTGGAACCTGGTCACTAATGCCGGAACATCGACATACTTTAGACCAGGGGTGGTAGCCATCCCCTCGGGCAAATGCCCTACCACCTGGCAACCACCTATTTTATTGAGTTTAATTTAAAAACTATTTAATTTGTAAATTATAATTTTGTTACAATTTAGGCCACCTGCATAATTATAGACAAAACACACACACTTTATTATCCGTTGGGCGTTTGAGCTAATAACATTGAAACTGTTTATGACTATCTTCTTTTGTTTACTTTGTGTTTAAAATTTGTAATTAGAAAAGAGCCTATTGTTTATTGTACTCGTTTATGGCCGTTCGCAGGTATAATTATGCAGGTGTGCGGATTACGTTTTCTGGGAAATTGCGTCGACGTATGCCAGGTAGACATATTGCATCGGGCATTATAAAGCAATGGCCCAATGGAGAAATCGTCAGTCAGAGCGAGGCAAGACGTGTGTACATTTAGTGACGGACTTTGCGCGTGTTATTGAATCGTGCATTACATTTGGACTTATTGCGTCCGGTTATATTTGTACCTGTGTTATACGTGTTTGTATAGTTCTAATAATTCTATAGTAATTCCAACGGCTTTTTTCTTTCGAGTCCCGCACTCGTAACAATATATACGTACATAGAATAAATAGTATAAATAGTTTGTTAACTTTATGATTTGAATAAAATAATGAAAAAATATAACTTATGCTTGTCTATGTTGTAACATGCCTGTATGTATATTGCGTATAAAAACGTATATCGATTCATCTAATCGAGGTGTGTAAGAATAAGCCTAAATGGCACTCTGTTGTTCGTGCCTACCCCGCAAGGGAACTGGCGTGAAGTTATGTATGTATGTATGTATGTAATCGAATATGATCGGATACAGCGATTGTCTACTAACGACACTTGACGTCTTCATCTTTCGCGATCACTGCTATTGAAAAATGGCCGAAGTAAACGAAAATCAAATAAATGCCGCGCTTAAAACCGTTAAAACATAGTTTTAATTGGATTTCCTACTTATTGTGAAAATTCATAAAAAGTTCTTTAATTGATTTGACTCCACCTACCCTATTGGAGATAGATGCTATAACAACACGTAATAAATGTCAATGAAAACTGTTTTACAATCTTTCTCGGACTGAAATTATTTTTACATTTGAAATTTTTTTTTTTTTTTAACAACAGAATTGTTGATTATTCCTCTATAATTTTTTAAGTCTTTACGATGCATGTATGGTTTGTGAATTCTTAAAATCGGCTAAGTGCGTGTCACTTCACACAGAATAATGGACGACGCAATAATTTTGTATAACGTTTTTATCTTGCCAAGCTTGTAAGGAATTTATGGAGACATATTGCAGCTTAATATTTTAGTACGTCATGTCATTATTATAATTATAACATTATTTTTCTTTCCTTTTATTGTCTTGGTCTTATTGAGTATGCATTGTTTGCTACAACTCCATGAATTTTTCAAAAAAGTAATTCTGTAACATACTTCTGTATAAAACTTATTGAAGAAAAGGATTTGAGATATAAATAGAATATGAAATATAAAGAAAAACAATATTTAGCTAGACGTGTTGCTGGGGAGTTTCTTGCCGCTTCTTCTCCTTAACAGCATCAACACGTTGCGAAGCGATGTACATAGAATAGGAAGTAAAAATTAAATTTTAACTTACATGTATGACCTTCAAAAAGTGTTCTCCAGTGGAACTTATTTTGAATAAAAACTTTTGAATTTGAATTTAATGGCAATGGACAATTATCAAACTACATCCTATCGGGTCTAAAGGAACGAACGAATTGGGAATAAGTAATTTAAGTTCTATTTCTTGATCATTTTATAGGTATTAAATAGCAGTTTTCATAATAACGTTGTAACGGTTTTAAGCGTAGTATTTAATTTTATTTTTATAATTCAGACTTTAGGCTTTCCTAAAACGGTTGATACGTAGTTTTATTATGCATACAAGTCGTGAAAACTTAAGAAAATACTAGCAGTTTTCATTCAAATTTGGTTTAAGTTCTGAAATTCGAGCACTAACATAGTGCTTCAATCAATCAATTCGCCGACAAAGTTTTCCGACTTGTAATTGAGCGAAGCCACCAATTAGCCCGCCGACAAAAAGTTGCCGACATAGGTCGGCGGGTCGGTGGCTTTGGTGTCTATTACATAGATACATACATAACTTCACGCGAGTTCCCTTGCGGGGTAGGCACGATCAACAGAGCGCCATTCAGGCTTATTTATTCTTACACACCTCACTTGCTTCTTTGATATTCATAGCTCTTGTAATGCACGCTCGTCTGTTCTTAAGGCTCCTGACATCACCTTCTGCTAGTACACGATCAATTTGATCATGGAAGGTGTGTCGTGGCCTTCCACGACTTCTGCATCCATCCAATTTTGCATTGTTTATCTGTTTAGTCATTCTTTCATCATGCATTCTTTCCACATGCCCGAACCACCGGAGCATTCCTTTCCTTACCTTCACTCCGACACTCTCTTTCGGAGAGTTCCATTACGCTTTACTAACAACTTCGTTGAGCTCCAACGCTCCAAAGCTTCAAATTCAACCTCTGTCCCCTCATAGATTATTTCGATTTAATTTATTTATATAAAACTAGGATACGCCCGTGACCGTGACCGTGATCGCAGCATTTAAAAAAAGAACGTAAGTCATTGTTTTAACCCTTAAGACTATTATTGATATACCAAAAAGCCGCAAGACTAACACTATCACTATCTCGTGATATACCAAGAAAATATACCCATTTCATACAAATCCTATATAAACAGAGTGAGACAACAACACAATTAACGATCACGTACACAAACGCGATCTGCACTCTCAACGCGGACACTTTATGTGCTATTAGTGAGATAAAGAGTTAACAGTGGAAACTGTGTCGTAATAAGCAAAATTTTATACATCCGAACAACTGCAAAACAATGTGGAAAGAATGCATGATGAAAGAATGACTAAACAGATATACAATACAAAAGTGGATGGATGCAAAAGTCGTGGAAGGCCACGACACACCTTCCATGATCAAATTGATCGTGTACTAGCAGAAGGTGATGTCAGGAGCCTTAAGAACAGACGAGTGTGCATGACAAGAGTTATGAATGTCAAAGAAGCAAGTGAGATGTGTAAGAATAAGCCTAAATGGCGCTCTGTTGTCCGTGCCTACCCCGCAGGGGAACTGGCGTGAAGTTATGTATGTATGTATGTAACGTCAAACCACTCCCGGAAAAATTCCCGCAGGTTTCCCGGGATAAAAAATATCACACATTTTAATACATTTACTAGTGACCAGTGGAAAAACCACATTGGGATTCGAATATTTTTTTCAATCTGGCCCTTTTAAATCATTCCCAGAAAAATTCCTGCAGGCTTCCCGGCATAAAAAGTAGCGCAAATTTTAAGTCTAAGAATTTGCTGTCGATCAACGGAACCTACATTGAAATCGATTCAGTACTTTTTACGTAAATCCCGAACAAACAGACAAGAAATCAAAAAAAAACCATCGTGTTCTCCACCATTTAGTTAGTGTATTCCAGTTGTATTTTTTTTTAAAGCTTCAATGTACAGACACTACGGGCCTTACTTATAATCGTTTCTTAAATTTAAAGAAACTGCTCAGCAACTGATTAGTGGAAATCTTACCCATAAGCTCCTCTTTAGTCGAATATTTTGGGTACAACCTACGTTAATCATTCAAATTTTGTTTATCTGTGCTCCTCTTACGTAAACACGAGGTAATACACGTTTATAAGTGAAAAAAAAAGATATTCATTGATTAGGGTCTGATTCTGATTCTCTTACTTAAGAGATGGCTAATCGTTTCTTAACGAGATTATTATAAGTAAGGCCGTACATATTTAGAACTTTATAACATTATAGATTATACAACTTACAACACATACAATTTTATAATATTATTATAATATTAGATACATTTATAATAAAATTAATCGCATTCTTAACATTTACCCCATGCAACTATATGAGTGTAAGAAAAATCTGACTGAATGGCTCTTAACCCTTAATCATGATGAAGTGGAAGACATCTTGGTTACATCAGCTTGAATCTGATACATGCTTAATGTTTTCAATAAGACTCAAAACAAATTAGTAGGGAGTTGTGTTCCATTCAAACTACCATCCGCACACACGCCCACACACACACACACGCACGCACGCATACACACGCACATGCGTCCACACACATACACATGCATCTCACACCTGCTTGCTACTTGCCCATTGCGGACACAATCACTCGAGACCCATCTATTTGTCTCTTTCTTTATTTTCTTTCAATATTTGTAAAAGTACTCTCTGTAATTCAGCGAATTGATAGTCTTAAAATTGATGAAACATAGGAAGAGCGAGGTTTCCCAACACAGGTCTGATTACTTTCTGGGGATCCCCGGCAACTTACGTGTATGGACTTATTGAAATAAATACATTTTTTTTATTTTTTTTACTGTTTCTCATTTTACGAAAAAAAAAAATGCACAAGCGATTAACTCAAATCATTTTCTGTCACTGTTCAACCACATCCCAAGTTTACGAAACGACATGACTTCAAACATGGGGTAGCAAATCAAAATCGCCACCGGTCACCTCTCAGGGGAGTTAGCCCTGTAAAATTACAAGGGAAACATTCTCGCAACGATGCAAATTGGCTTGAAATAAAAAAAAATGTTTGACCCCGAACAAATTGAATAAAAAATGCTAATAAAATCAAAAGAGGTCGAGATCCTTGGAAAATACGAAATGCGGGTATCTTCAGAACTTAGAATTTTATTATATTCCAGGCAATGTCGGTAGATGCTTTATGTTCTTAATTACACAAAGAAATATGCGTAAGCGGGTGGTATTTTTTTTTGCAGGAGTATAGCAGGCAGACAGACGACCCACTTGATAGAAAGCGGTTACCGTCGCCTATGGATATTTGCAACACCAAAGTCGCTGCAAATGCGCTACTGCTTTCTTAAGGGAGACTGGAACCTCGTCACTAATGCCGGAACACAACTCAAGGTTGTTATGGTGACATACTTTAGACTAGGGGTGGTAACCATCCACTCGGGCAAATGCCCTACCACCTGGCTGTGGGTTGTTTTGTCTCCTCTTACGACAGGTCGCCCGGCCGCAGGAATTTATATTCTTTCTCCGTTCCTGCACGGATAAAAATGGTCTAGCTGTATTAACCTAGTATTTTAAAAATACTAGGATATGCCCGCGACTTTGTCAACGCTTCACTTGAAATTCCCGCCATATTCCTGGGACGCCAAGTATCGCAGCATTTAAAAAAGAACATAAGCCATCGGTTTAGTTAAAACTATCTCGGAAAAAGCTAATTTTTATGTACTGCTGGATTCTTGGGATAATAAATATCGCACATTTTAATACTGTTACGAGCTACAGGGCTCGAATTAAAATGCCGTTGGAATTACTATAGAATTTATTAGAACTATACAAACATGTATAACACAGGTACAAATATAACTGAACGCAACCAGTACAAACTGCAAAATTCAATAACACGCGCAAAGTCCGTCACTATATCGCTCATCCAATTGACGTCTTGCTGATATCGTAATCATCGCTTGACTGCTTACCCCTCCGTTCGACCATTCCTTTTATTCTGTACAAAAACAATATGCCTTGACGCAAAACAATAAATTCTAAGAATTATTTCGACACACCTGCCTAATAACTGCCATAAAACAAGCACAATAACAATAGAATGTTTTTCCCAATTACAAAATTTAAACACAAAGTAAACAAAAGAAGTACAAATGCGGGAAAGGTAAACCAGGTTTACGGAAGGCAGATGTGTATTCCCTTTTTGTCGGCATGCAACAATACGTAAAATTTGCTATGGATCAGTGACAAAATCGCATTGGAATTCGATTTTATCTTTTCAAACTGGCCATTTTAAATCATTCCCAAAAAAAATCCCCCGGCATTCTCGAGATTAAAAGTAGCGCAGATGTTAATTCTAAGAATCCCGAATAAACCGATAAGTAATTTAAAAAAATACATCGTTTATATAGTCTATTCCAGTTGTTGTTTTTTAAATAGCTTCAATATACAGACACGACATGTTTATAATTTTATAGACTACGGTTATCCTCGTGGCTTTGTCTCGGGTCAAACCCTAGTACTTAACGCTTGTTTATTCTAACAAGTTTTCTTTCACACATGTTATATTGTGCATCATGACTGCATATATATATATATATATATATATATATATATATATATATATATATATATATATATATATATATATATACGCTCCTACGCTCACGTATGGAAGCGAGAGTTGGGTATGGAAGAAAGAGCATGAAAGTAGAGTAAACGCGGTCGAGATGCGAGCACTGCGCAAAATCTGCGGAGTGACGCTCGCGGACCGCGTTCGTAATACCGAAGTAAGAAAGAGAGTTGGTCTGAAAGAGAGTGTCGGGGTGAAGGTAAGGAAAGGAATGCTCCGGTGGTTCGGGCATGTGGAAAGAATGACTAAACAGATATACAATGCAAAAGTGGATGGATGCAGAAGTCGTGGACGGCCACGACACACCTTCCATGATCAAATTGATCGTGTACTAGCGGAGGGTGATGTCAGGAGCCTTAAGAACAGACGAGCTTGCATGACAAGAGTTATGAATGTCAAAGAGGCAAGTGAGGTGTGTAAGAATAAGCCTAAATGGCACTCTGTTGTTCGTGCCTACCCCGCAAGGGAACTGGCGTGAAGTTATGTATGTATGTATATGTATATATATATATGTTTGTGTGTATATATATATATATATATGTGTGTGTGTGTGTGTATGTATATATATATATATATATATATATATATATATATATATATATATATATGTATAAGGTTTTATTGTTGTTATAATTATGCTATGTAATGCTGTAATATCTGCTGTGGCGATACTTTATGGGCTCCGCAGAAGGTTACCTCGGTGGTCTTCTTCCTCTTGGCCAATTGAGGCGACGAGGAGGTTGGGGCCTCGAGGAAAACCTCTTTGCCCCGGCTTCTGCTCGACGGTCAACTACCCGTCGGTGACGGCGTTTGGAGTCATTAGAGCCTTTTTAACGGTGGTCTCTCAACGACTCTCGTTGGCCAGTCTGCGGTATCGGATGACCCTCACGGACTTTGCGTTGGCTTCGTCTGCGGCTTAGTTGGCCATTCGTTGGCGTTCTGTGGCCATCTGTGGCTTCTGGTGGCCAGTCAGCGGCTCTGTGGTCTTCGTGACCTCGTAACATCACCCTGATCAGGAGCGGAAGGTCAGCTCTGGTCTACAGACTAGCATTATGCTGACACTGATGCCCGTTTTAGAACAAGTTTAGTTTTAAGTCTATTTTTGGTAACACTTAGTTTTATATTAGTTTGACTGTCCTAAATAAAATTACTTCCTTTCTTTCTTCTTTCATTGCATTATATTTTTTACTAGGCGCGTTTTGGCAACTTTTTTGCAAAATACTATTTTGTTCTTCGTTCCCATGACCAACTTCTACCTTCTCCTATCCAGATTTTCCTATCCAAACTTCCCTATCCAGACTTCCCTATCCAAACTTCCCTATCCAAACTTTGTTATCCACCTCAATCAACAAATCTTATATCTTATACCGTAAAATTAAGTATGTATTATGTAAAGTAGAATCTACAAAAAAGGTAATAGTTTAGATAGTATACCCAGTAGTTATAGATATATAGAGTTATAGATATTAGACAATAAGTAACTTTTTGTATTATATTACAGTCTGCATTATTGGTCTAGATCAATAGTATCCCTTTCCTGACAATTTGAAAGGGGTTAAGATTGCTGAAATAAAACAATTAAAAAAATCTTCGCTATCCTGTCCCCGAACCCCCTATTCCAATTCCATATCCTGACCCCCTTATCCCATACTTTTTATCCTAGATCACTATCTCGGAAGACGTTGACCTACTCTGAAAAAAGAAAAATCTAGAACCTGTTGTGTGGGCTAAGTTTGACGCCCAACTTCAATGCAACGCCAGAGGCTCCGGTTTCGATTCTTGGTGTAGTAAATTTCGGAAACGAATTTTTTCCGTTATTTACTATGGTCTGGGTGTCTGGGATCGACCCCTAACTAATCCGTTGTATATTACTCATAACACGAGCATAACTTGCTCAATTTAGCGATATCCAATCCAATATGTGTGTTTGTCTGCTGATTATAATCCAACGCACTGAGTTTGCAAAGTTACACTTTTGAGCGGCATTACCCCTCCCCTACACACCCTTTTTGGAGGATAGGACTAAAGTAATCATCTTTAACAAAGCAACATGCATCGACGCAAACAAAACATAAAGGATATAAAGTTTATCAAACACAAGAGAAAATTTCTATGCATGTAGCAAAAGTTTCTTGGACTCCATTAGAAAGTTTTCAGTCCTTTAGCTTCGAGGATTCATTGCTTCAGGCAGAGAGCACTGGCGCCTTCTATTGTGCGATGCTTTGTGTTCAGTATTCAGGGTACAAATTCGGAAAAGTTTCACTAGAATCGGAGCTTTAAGACACTAAACATAGAGCCTCACATATCGAGCCTGTTATAGAAAAACATCGTAAGCACCATAATGTAGGTATTTCGATTTTCTATTGAAAAATACAATTAAAATTATGAACATACTAAAAATCAGACTTCTATGAGTGATTTATCAATTTTATTATTTAAAATTCCATCTTATTCTACAGTACAACTAGTTTATACATAAAATTAAAAATAAGCTATTATGTATACAAACTAACGGTCTTACCAGACGTTGTCCTGCCCTGAAAAAACCAAAATCTAGAACTCGATTCCAGCGCCAAGTATTTTGTTTAAATTGAGGGATTACATCATTGAAGTTTTAGTAGAGATCCCTAATATACACACACAGACACACACACACACATACACACACACACACACAGACGCACACACACACACACACACACACACACACACTCACACGCACGCACGCACACACACACACACACAAGCACGCACGCACGCACCCACACACACACACACACGCACGCACGCACGCACTCACGCAAGCACGCACGCACGCACGCACGCACGCACGCACGCACGCACGCACGCACGCACGCACGCACGCACGCACACACACACACACACACACACACACACACACACACATATAACGTCAACGTACGTCAACTTGTCAACGGTCCATATTAGCTAATTATGATAATTAGCTAATATGGACCCTTGACAAGTTGACGTTGGCGAAATACATAAATCGTGCAGAGCCACATATATATAGAGAAAATAAAGATGTTCTGTCAGGCGAAGCAGCTGGAAAAGTCATTGAGAATTTCAAAATAATGTATATTTGTCCGAGATTTAAACTTAATTAGGTATACACTAGCTGAGGCCCGCGACTTCGTCAGCGTGGTATTTATTATTCCTTCAAAGCTGTTTAAGTAATTATTTTTTTTTAACTATCCCACGGGAGCTCTTTATTTCTTCGGGATCGAAAGTATCCTATATGTTGACCAGGGATATAAGCTACCGCCATACAAAATATCATTTAAATTGGTCCAGTCGTTTCGAGGATTAGCCCGTACAGACTGACAGAGAAAAAAAAAATGAAAAAAATCTAAATTAGTTCTATTTCACCTCTTACATCCCCCTGACTCGGTTTGTAGCATTTTTTTTCATTGTACAGAAATTCGACCTCTACAGTTTTATTATATGTATAGATAGATATACCAAAGGTTTCAGACAAGTTTAACTAAAATCAGATATTTTAACAAAGGAAAGTTTAAAAACAAACTCAACATAAAATGATTTAATTTTCTGAAACTGTAAAACAACTTTATAACTTGTTCTAACGCTTTAAAACAAACCACTGAATACAGTTAAATGAAATTTACGACAATTTAACAAAACAGTTGTTTATGTGGTCTTACGTTTACTATTTTCTAGCGTACGGTTTCACTGTTTCAAAATTAATCTTGGTTTAAAATAAACTATGAAGATTCAATGTTAATGGTGGTTTAAGTAATGTGTGGGGTCTTGTAAACGTAATTATTGAATGACATTTTAGCAAAACGTTACGTTTTACGTAGCCACGCTGGTATCAATATCTTGTTAGGGCCAGTGTCATACCACGCTCTCACAGAATATATATATTTATTACATATTTTATTGCCACGATTTAAGGTGCTCTTACACGAGCAACTAAAACTGCTTAATCCCAGTCAAATATGACGTAACGACTACATCAAACAATTTAGAGCGATAGCAATATGTAGCTAAGTGTTGCTGAGATACGGTCACACAATACCAATGAATGTGGAGCAACTTAAAAAATTAGGCTCCCCTCGCCCTCGCTTAGATCAGGAGTGGTAGCCATCCAGACGGACAAATACGCTTCCTCCTGACTGTGGGCGTTTTTTTTGTCGCCTCTTACCACAGGCCGCCCGGCCGCAGGAAATTGTATCCTTTCTCCGTTCCTGGACGAGTAAAATCCAACAGTTTCAAATCCTACATTGTCCTAATGTTTATCCTCCACCGAGGTAAATATAAAGCATTTCACTTGAAAGTATAATTTTTAATACTTTTAAGCAATAAAATTGGCAGACGGGTCACCTGATTGGGAAGCATTTAACCAATAAACTAATCTGATCGAGCTGAGAACTTTACGTAAACTGTAAGTCAAATGCTTTAACTTATGTATTAAGTAGGAATATTAATAAGGGCTAAAGATATTGATTGGCCCTAACGCGGCTCATGTTGTTATGTTTGGGAACTGAGAACAAATTATTTAGCAAAATAGGCTACAGTGAAAACTGTTTAGATATAATTATTCAATGCATTATATAAGGTATTACTGTCCAGGCTCCTAAGCAGAAAGAAGAAAGAAAGAAAATCATTTGATTCAGGACAAATTACAGCAGGTACAGTATAATTGCTAACATATTCAAATTGATCGTGTACTAGCAGAAGGTGATGTCAGGAGCCTTAAGAACAGACGAGTGTGCATGACAAGAGTTATGAATGTCAAAGAGGCAAGTGAGGTGTGTAAGAATAAGCCTAAATGGCACTCTGTTGTTCGTGCCTACCCCGCAAGGGAACTGGCGTGAAGTTATGTATGTATGTATGTATGTATATATTTAAAAACTAAAGTAATATGATTTTATCCAGACATAACGAAACGCCTGGTAGACGTCGTCTCACGTGACCAAAAGACTGGTCTGTACCTCGGACAACGCCTTAGCGTTGCCATACAGCGAGGTAATGTGGCCAGTCTTTTGGGCACGTTGCCAACTGACAGCGGTCTGGGGCTAGATTTTATAATTTAATTTTAATTTGTATATATACATATTTATAATTTAGTTTAGTTTTTATTTCATTTCACATAACTTTCTTAACTGTAAGTAGCTGTCGGTGGAATGATTGTTGAATAACAAAGATAGATAGATAGGTAACTCTTTGTTGTACACCAATACAAACATGAACTTAAGGACTAAAATTATATCTAGTTATGTACAAAGGGCGGTCTTATCGCTAAAAAGCGATCTCTTCCAGACAACCCCAGGAATGAATTGAGATGATAATGGCGATGGTGGTATACGTAACATATAGTACGAATTACTTACATTTTAATAATAAATACATAAATGATATATATATGCAGAAAATTTATATATTACATAGATATGTACTTAATATACATACCATATAAATACATATCTACAGAATATATAAATGCTTATAAATGAATTTAAATATCATATTCCAACGACAGGTAGTATTTTTTGCTTGTCTGATTGTTACAAGAAGCGCGTTCCACAGCTGTATAGCCTTAACAGTAAAAAAATTGTTATAAAAAGTTGAGTTATGCGCAGGAGTGTTCAATTTAAGTTTAGTAGAAGAGCGTAAATTATGAGAGCACGAAAGAAATTCAAAACTTTGTTTAAGGTAATCAGGAGTACTAGGGACAAATAAATATACTATAGAGAAAAGCAAGGATGTGAGTATTTCGGCGAAATCGAATTGAGAACCACTTGAGTTTTTTTCGGAATTCAGAGACATGGTCATATTTGCGTAGTCCAAACAAACATTACTTTTAAAATATCGCAAACAAATAATGTTATGTATTTTGTCCCAAAAGGGGCATCAGTCTCAGCATAATGCCGATCGGTTAAAACCAGCGCTGATCTTCCACTGTGCCCTTAAGGTATCGTCATGGTAGACATTACATCATTGTAAAGCATAAAACTAGAAGCGCAAACTATATACCTATATATAACAAGAAAATTCTTCAAAGTACCGTCATTTAAATGTTCGCAATCAAAAATGTCCAGCAACTTGTTAATATCTATTACAAATGCGACCAAAACATTTAGTAAATATGGCGGTATCGCATTTAATATTTTTCTTAAGTTAGTAAATTATATTAGGCTCCCATAGAGTAAATAATAACCATAAACAAAATTAAAACTAACTAGTTAAAATTAACAAGTTGGCGGTAGGTTAAATAAAACTGTAACAATACTTATTGACACTTGATATATTTGTCTTCCGTGATCACGGCTACTGAAAAGTGGCCGAAACGTCGGAATAATAAAAATCAAATAAATTACCGCGCTTAAAACCGTTAAAACGTAGTTTTATTAGGTATAGTATTTAATAACTAATCCTTTATTAACTGTAGTCTGTAACAGATCAATAAAAATCTGCATTAAAATAGCTATTGTTTCGTGATATCCAATTAAATTATAACATTATACAAGTAACAATTACAACTGTAGCTTCATAATATCTCCTATAAACATACATTAACTGCCATAAATTTAGGTTATCAATAATATATACATATGAAGGGGGTGACCCTGACGGTTGGAGGAGCGAGATGGAATGCTCCTCCGTCTCAAAGGAAGATCTTCCAGCGAGGTTAATGTTGTGCCTCGCAGGCATATGCCAATTTACTATTGTTTGGAAATTTGTATATATTCTTTGTATGTTTCGGGAAACGTTTGTGATATCAATTATTGCACAGTGCCATCTATTGGCTTGTAAGTGTTGCACTACACAGACATATTCATGAATATTTTTAGGAATAAAAGAAACACATAGATGGAGTTGTAATCTAGATTAGGGGCCAATATCCAGTCTCCTCTTCGAAGCCGACAACACATTGGTAGACATTGATAGTGGTACGCGTTCCATTATGAGGGCCGTCATTTTATCACTTTTTTTATTTTTTGGTGAAGCTCAGCAGACAGGCTGACGGCCCAACTATGATGGAAATTGGTTACAGTTGCCTATGGACATTAGCAATACCAGTGGTGCTGTCAATACGCTGCCGACTTTGAAGGAGAAACTGGAACCTGGCCACTGATGCCGGAACACAACTCAAAGTTGTCATAGCGACATACTCTAGACTAGCGGTGGTAGATATCCAGTCGGGCAAATGCCCTACCTCTGGCTGTGGATTGTCTTCTCACCTCTTACGACAGGACGCCCCAACGCAGGAATTACTATTATTTTTCCGTTCATGCACGGAACTTGAAGACTATACTCCAGAAGAAAAAATAATAGTTAAAAAAAAACAAAAAAAATACTCTTTTATAGAAAATCCAACTAAAAAATAGAAAATAGATTTTAATGAATTTGAATTAAAAATAATGTAAGAAAAAATGATTTTATTGTAAAAAAGCGTGGGGTGATTTTCGGGATATTATCAAAATAACCCTTCTACTCATACCTGTTCATAAAATATTTATAACTATTGATACCATGCACCTCACGCTTTTTTTACAATAAAATCATTTTTTCTTGCACTATTTTTAATTCAAATTTAATAAAATTTATTTTATATTTTTTAGTTGGATTTTCTATAAAAGCGTATTTTTTTAGTTTTTTTTTAAACTACTATTTTTTATTTTTTAATGATTTAATTCCCTTCTCCGTGGAAACTTTGAAAAAAGAATTAAATACACTCTTATGATAAAATAGAACATTATATAAAAATAAGCTTTTGAGATCCTGCATATCATGTAGCACCAGAGTGCCTAGCTAAGACAAGTAAAATGAGCCCAAACACGACGGGTCTATCTTGTTTATTACAGGAGTTCCTATGGCCACCTTCCGACTCCATCACCAGATCAGCTCTATGGTACCATTATATTGCATTGTCACGCGATATACACATACGTGTAAAATTTCAGCTCAATCGGAAACCGGGAAGTCGATCAAATTTAACTTGAAAGATTCCGTTACATACTAACATACGTATGAAACGAATAAAAGCGTATTAAAAAGTACTGCCTTTTTCGTGAGAAACAACTATACAATTATAAACTCAATTATTGTTTAAATAATTTTAAAACCGTAGTTTAAAAAACTAGTGAACTCGGCCCTATATATAAAATTTAAAAGCAGCGGGGTGTCCGAAAGCAACTTGTTTTTATTCCTGCCAGTTTTATGGAACTTCTGGCTTGCAAACTTTTATTCACACCTCCATTCTAAGTTTTATTATTTCAAAAAAAAGAGTGATAGAACAGATATACTACACTAATCTAAATTATATCAAAAAACGGCAAGGTGCGTGTCGAACAAATTCAAATTAAAAAGTATTTATTCAAAATAAGTTTATTTTTTTATTATTATTTTTTTATTGCAGGAGATCAACAGACAGGCAGACGGCCCACTTGGAAAGTGGTTACCATCGCCTATGAACATTTGCAACACCACAGGTGCTACAAATGCGCTGCTGCTCTCTCAAGGGTGACCTGGTCACTAATGCCGGATCACAACTCAAGGTTGTCATGGCGACATACTTTAGACCAGGGGTGGTAGCCATTCAGTCGGGCAAATGCCCTACCATCTGGCTGTGGGTTGTTAAGTCGCCTCTTACGACAGGCCGCCCCAACACAGGAAATTGTATTCTTTCTCCGTTCCTGCACGGATACACTTTTTGAAGGTCATACATGTAAGTAAAAATTTAATTTTTACTTCCTATTACTATGTACACCGCTTCGGAAAGTGTTGATGCTGTTAAGGAGAAGAAGTGGCAAGAAACTCCCCAGCAACACGTCTAGCTAAATATTGTTTTTCTTTATATTTCATATTCTATTTTTATCTTAAATCCTTTTTTTTTATATAAGTTTCTGTTATAGTTGTTAAGATATGCAACTACTTATCTATGTATATAAAAATGAATTGCTGTTCGTTAGTCTCGCTAAAACTGGAGAACGGCTGGACTGATTTGGCTAATTTTGGTTTTGAATTATTTGTGGAAGTCCAGGGAGGGTTTAAAAGGTGAGTAAATATGAAAAGAATGCTTGGAATATAGTAAAAACAACAATTTCGCTTTCCCTTAGAAACTATTCCTACCTGTCAAACATTTGATGTTCGTCCCGTCGTTTAGAAATCAATTAAATTTAAAATTCGTTCAGTAATCAAATTTAATTTAAAAGTGAAGTTTTCTTTTTTCATTTTTTTGATTTTGAATGTCAATCGTTTGATGTTCGTCCCGTCGTTCAGAAATCAACGTTTTTTATTTATTGATTCTGAGGCGGTGCAAAGTTTGCCGGGTCAGCTAGTAATATTATAAAATTCTAAAAATGCCGTGTCTGTACATTGAAGGTATTTAAAAAAATAACTGGTGGTGTACACTATATAAACGATGGAGCGCACGATACAATTTTATTTAGGTTTCTTGTCTGTTAGTCAGTTTATCTATATGTTCGGGATTCACGTAAAAACTACTGTACCGATTTTGATGCAGTTTTCACTGATCGATAGAAAATTTTATTTCATAAAATGTGTTTTATTTTTATCCCGGGGCGGTTTGTAGTTTTTCCTATGCATAAAAATTTGCTTATTCCGACACACTTTACACTAAAACTAAAGCTTAGTATTTTTTTAATGCTGAGGTACTTTGTGTCCCGAGAATCTCGCGGGAATTTCAAGCCAAGCCTGGATGAAGTCGCCAGCATATCCTAGTATTAATAATAATAAGAAATTTCAAGAGAAGTCGATGTTGTAAAATTAATAAAAAATGAAAAAACATCAGGGGTTCTAATTCGGATCAGTAGATTCTGAAAATGCAATTTTCAGAATCTCGTCTGTTTGGCGGTATCACGTGAAAACTAGCGTACGGATTTAAATGCGGTGGCGTTTTTCGAAACGTCGTCCTGGATACGCGAACGAAGTTTCTACGGTACAGATTCTAAGTTCACTACTAGTTGAAGAGTAGCACAGTGTTCTGTCTTCTCATCATATATTATAGACTAGCTATGCCCGCGACTTCGTGTGGATGTTTTTTTCTCAGAAACCTAAAAAAATGTAGCCTAAGTTACTCCTTATAACACCAGCTATCTTCCATTGAGAGTCCCGTCAAAATCAGTCCAGCCATTTCAGAGATTAATCGGAACATCCAGAAAGAAACTACTATATACATTTTCGTACGCATTTAGTAAAAAGCTGTTATTTTGACATTATAAACAGACACTTCCATTTTATTCATCTGTATAGATTCAGAGACAACGAAACTGTTATCCTTGTCTAATTTTTATTACAATGCCGTCTATGTATCAATATAAACGTCCCATTACTCCTACCAAGCCTTCAAAGACAAAAAGCGTGATATTATGAAGGTAATGTTCTTAGTCATTTTGTATGCCGCATGCCAGCTTAGCAATGCTACGCACGCACTCTTGGCTCGTAGCTCGTAGCGCGCGATAATCGAATTCGTAGCCGCGTAGCGGTGAACTTGTAGGGGCTAGAATGCATGTATTTCTGTTTATCAGACTTATGACCGATTCCTATATCTTCCCGAACGTTAATATTCCTTGCTATTAAAATTTTATATACGCTCAATAAGTAGTTAAGTAATGTCGAAATTTAACCGATGGTAGGGCGGCAAGGATATCGGGTTGATATCGAGCTTTTGCTATGCGCCTTTTTTTATTTTTCAATGATTGGTTTACAGTTTAGTGTAGAATAGAATATGATTCTTTATTGCACACAAGAAAACAGCAGAATAGCTAGCGCACCTGGTTTAACGCTCTGTAGTTGCATAATGGAATACCCGCAATTGCAACACAAGTTGCAATTTGACATTAATTATATAATATATAACGTTATGGCTTGAAGAGAAGAAGCGAAGAGTTTCTTGCGCCGCTTCTTCTCTTCAAGCCAAAATATGTTGCGAAGCGGTAGTAAATTAGATTAGGCTCCTATAGAGTAAATAATAACCATAAACAAAATTAAAACTAAATAATTGATAAGTTTTTTTTTTTTTATTGCAGGAGATCAGCAGACAGGCAGACTACCCACTTGATGGAAAGCGGTTACCATCGCCTATGGACATTTGCAACACCAAAGTTGCTACAAATGCGCTGCTACTCTCTTAGGGGAGACTGGAATCTGGTCACTAATGCCGGAACACAACTCAAGGTTGTTATGGCGACATACTTCAGACCAGAGGTGGTAGCCATCCAGTCGGGCAAATGCACTACCACCTGGCTGTGGGTTGTTAAGTCGCCTCTTACGACAGGCCGCTCGGCCGCAGGAAATTGTATTCTTTCTCCGTTCCTGCACGGATAAAAGTTGGCGGTAGGCTAAATAAAACTTTAACAATACTCGTTGACACTTGACATCTTTGTCTTCCGTGATCACGGCCACTGAAAAGTGGCCGAAACGTCGGAAAAACAAAAATCAAATAAATTACCCCACTTAAAACCGTTAAAACGTAGTTTGATTATGTATACAAGTCGCGAAAACTTAAGAAAATATTATTAATTGATACGTTAGATATTAAATCGCGTTCCGTCATTAAAATCGGATTAGATGGAGTATGTATAAGTTTCTTTCTACCAATAGATGGCGCTGTACGAAACTGAATCGTGCAAACGTTTTATTTATATTAGTTGTTGTTTGGCGGACCCTGGATACGTAGGGTTGCTCTCTCGGTTCGGTATAGAATAAACATTTTGTACTGAATCAAGCATTTTATTTGTACTCTTGTACAGAGTATTTAATCCGATTTAGAAAATAGTGTAATGCGTTCTAGCCCCTAAGTAATTGATGGCTCACAATTCGCAAATTATTTGAATGAAATGTGGTTTCGTGGCTTTTTGTTTACGACACCCGTTCAAACCGATAAGTTTCATTATGATATTACTGAAATACTCATGGTTCAGTTGCTATAGAGATTTATGATGAATTTTCCTATAGCAGCGAGAGGTTGAGGTTAAATGATACTTCAGATGGTAGAGAGTAGCATTCACTGTCGAGTGATAATTTTAACTGAAGTACACTAATATTTTGAAAACGGTAACCTTAAGTACAAATATTAACAAGTCATTATTATCCGTGCAGGAACGGAGAAAGAATACAATTTCCTGCGGCCGGGCGGCCTGTCGTAAGAGGCGACTTAATAACCCACAGCCAGGTGGTAGGGCATTTGCCCGACTGGATGGCTACCACCCCTGGTCAAGAGCATGCCGCCATAACAACCTTGAGTTGTGTTCCGGCATTAGTGACCAGGTTCCAGTTTCCTTTAAGAGAGCAGCAGCGCATTTGTAGCAACTTTGGTGTTGCAAATGTCCATAGGCGATGGTAACTGCTTTCCATCAAGTGAGCCGTCTGCCTGTCTGCTGATCTCCTGCAATAAAAAAAAAAAAAAAGTCAACACAGTGTGTGAGCGGGACGGGTGATGTGCGAGCGACATAGAGCAACTATTAATATGTGCGCTTCGCGTTGCGCTAGCTAGTAGTTCGTTGTCCGCTGCAATGACTAGACGTATGCAGCTGCCATATTCTTAATAGCAGAATTTCTTTTTTATTAGTTTGCTTGGAAGAGATCACTTTAAGCAACAAGCCCAACTATTAATTTTTATTCAGAGAAAATTTTTAAAAAAGTCTATTAGGAATAGGACGGTATTAATATGTACGATGAGATATCCATAAAACGTAATTCGTAGCGTTATCGTAAACTTTGCTACGTAATAAATATTAATTATATCTATATGAAAATATAGATAGATAGACAACACTTTATTGTACACCAAAGCATAGATAAACAGAAATATAAAAATACAAGATATAGGTACAACGAGCGGCCTTATCGCTAAAAAGCGATCTCTTCCAAGCAATCCCTTGGCAGGGAGATGCAGTTTATAAATAATTATAAATGATAAGTATACACTATACACATATAAGTACAAAAACTATATATATATATATATATATATATATATATATATATATATATATATATATATATATATATATATATATATATGTGTGTGTGTGTGTGTGTGTGTGTGTGTGTGTGTGTAAATACAATCTATACTAATATTATAAAGCTGAAGTGTTTGTTTAAACGCGCTAAGGAACTACTGGTCTGATTTGAAAAATTCTTTCAGTGTTGGATAGCCCATTTATCGAGGAAGGCTATAGGCTATATATCATCACGCTAAGACCAATAGGAGCGGAGCACCAATGAAGAATGTTTCAAAATCGGGGGGGTTTTTTTAACTATTTTTTTTTAAACTATATAGACGAATTCGCGGGCAGAAGCTAGTGTAGATATATATGTACATAACATGTCTCTTGTTATCCATCCATGTATTACGTCATAAGTTAAGATAGGGGTGTCGACGAAGTGTGATATTGTCTAACAAGGGGTGGGAGAGGTCCTTAACCCGTCCGCTCCCTTTTGGGTACATATATCGCTATCTCATAACGAATTATAATGTTTTAATCGTAATATACCCATTTCATACAAATCCTATAAACAGAGTGAGACAACAACATTTAACAAATACCACGTGTTAACATCGCGAGAGCACGACGCCGACTGTCACAGGGAAAAGGGAGCGTACGGGTTTTCGTGACGTCACATTTCAAAATCTAATGTATTATTACGGAACTGCTGTTTTAATTTATTGATGTTTAATTGCAAAATATATGATATCACAATAGGGAATCTGGAATCTTTTATCTGTGCAGGAACGGAGAAAGAATACAATTTCCTGCGGCCGGGCGGCCTGTCGTACGAGGCGACTTAACAACCCACAGCCAGGTCGTAGGGCACTTGACCGACTGGATGGCTACCACCCCTGCTCTAAAGCATGTCGCCATAACAACCTCGAGTTGTGTTCCGGCATTAGTAACCAGGTTCCAGTGACCCTTAAGAGAGCAGCAGCGCATTTGTAGCACCTTTGGTGTTGCAAATGTCCATAGGCGATGGTAACCGCTTTCCATCAAGTGGGCCGTCTGCCTGTCTGCTGAACTCCTGCAATAAAAAAATTAAAAAAAAGGGAAGGAAGAGTCTGACGAGTGTGACCAACTGTGACAAGTACGGGGGAGGGGTCAAAAAATCATGTAATTGGTGTGACGTAATTTGAGGATAGCCTCTTATCAATTATGAGTTTGAAGCTCACACAGGTCAGCCTCCACTCTGTCTTTCCAGCGATCTTTTCCGATCGTCTCAAATAGGCTTTCTTCAAGCTTCGATTATCACCCATTCATTCTGACCAAGCCAGCAGAGGCAGTTAGCTTTTATTTCTCTATTATCTTAGGTTTGGACACAAGATTTTTCAATTTCAAGCTTGATTCGAACCCTCTAGGGCCTCCAGCTGGCCTTCTTCTTAGGCTCAAAATCTTACGGAGAACTACTCATACATCGTAAAAAAGTAATTCAAATATGAATTTTAGTAAATGTTTATTTCGGTGAGAAATTAAGTGTTATCTACTAAAATAGTCATCCATAACATCCATACCATTAATATTTGATTTTGATTTTTTTATGATATTTTAACCCCAAATAATAACTGAAGCAAATAGTTCGTTTATTTAACTAATGAAATTTTCATACTATACAATATAATAAAAAATCTATACTAATATACAATTACGAAAGTACAGTACGAGTAAAACCTAAATGCGTTCTTGAAGTTCGTACGCGTTATTACGTAGAACACAAGCTTCAAAGGGCTGAGAGGTGAGACTGTTGCGCTCTCACTCGGCATCGGTTTTGCACAATACACCATAAGGTTTAATAAACGTTAACACTGGATTGGACCAGTGCAAACTTACGGAACTAACTTCACTCGAAGCGCATTAAAGTTTTGCGCGTCCTGTAACTCTCTTGGTTACATTTTCATAACTATGCTGAACTGAAAAGCTGAATAATAATATTGTTATGTATGTGCGATGCGCTTGTCATTAGGCTAAGATTATTCTAAAAATAAACCAGTGCATTACAAGCTCGAGTTTGACTCACACGCGCCCGCTCCGTAGTTATCAGTGGCGACGAGGATGGGATACGAACCCACGCGTGCAGAGCACATTGGATTAGCAATAAAATTCCTATAATAGTTTATAAGACCTAAAAAGGATTGCAGTTCTTGTACATTTTTAGGAATAGGGGCCTCTAAAATGGCTGAAACTTTGTCTGGATTTTTCCTGATACCGTTTTTGTCGATAACATAACCCAAGTACGTCACTTGATCTTGAAAAAACGCACATTTATCCTTGTGTAGGGTGAGGCCGGCCTCCTGGAGACGACGCAAGACTTCGTTAAGTTTCTGCTCATGACCGTCTTTACTAACATCTGTTAAAATCAAATCGTCCAAGAAACAAAACACGCCGTCCATGTCCCCTACTATAGACTCGATCGCTCGTTGAAAAATAGCCGGAGCGCTCGACAACCCAAATACTAGCCGTGTATAATTAAATAGACCGCGAGGCGTATTAATACATGTTAACTTCTGTGAAGGGACATTGATTTTAAATTGATTATACGCCATCGACAGATCTAATTTACTGTACTGGATTCCGTGGTGAAGTTTAGTAAACAAATCTTGAACCGATGGTAGGGGATATTTTTCTACAAAAAGTTGTTTGTTAATTGTTTGTGAATAATCGGCACAGATTCGAACACTACCGTCACTTTTTAGTACGGGCACTATCGGTGATGCGTAATCGGAATGTTTGACCGGTACCAAGATGCCTAACGACTCCAACCGATGCAATTCGGCATTAATTTTTTCTTTTAAGGCGTATGGTACGGGTCGCGACTTCATAAAAACCGGTTTGGCGTCTGACTTCAACGGCAAATCTATTTCATATTTATTAAAACAGCCTAATTGATTTGAGAATAATTTTGGATATAATCTTATTAACTCCGACAAAACTTCTTCATTGCTCTTACAATAAGCAAGTGTTGAGATTAGTTGTAACTTAAATACTCGCATGAAATCTCGCCCCAATAAGGGGGGACCCCCATCTTTTATGACATAAATACACAGTGGGGCTGTGCGACTTAAGTATCGAACTGTTACGGTAATCGTTCCCAAAACGGACATGTTAGCGCCATCGTAAGAAAAAAGCCGCTTCGAGGGTGGTGATAATGGAACATTTGAGAAATTATTTTTATAAGTTTTCTCAGATATTACGGATACCGGAGAACCGCTATCAATTTCACATTTTAAATTCCTACCACCTAGACACACCGACTCAACTAACGGCTCCCCGTCGGGGCAACTAATATTGTGCAAAAACTTACCGTCATCGCCTTCGTCATCGCCGTTACCTTCCTCCAGGTACCTCACTCGCGGGTTACCGGGACACATTTTCCGTAGATGACCTTTACGATTACACTTTTTACATTTATAATTAGAAAACCGACACTCTTTAGCCGTATGATTTTTATAACCGCACACTGAACACTTGTTACCGACTGGTGGGACTTTCCTACCGACCCCAACCGAGCTTCCGCGATCCATTTTATACACGCCGTCGGCTGTCGACGCAGACCCTGCCGCAGCAGCGGTGCGTGCACAGCGAACTTCTTCCGCCAGGTTCACAGCCTTCCCTAGGGTCAGCTCGCCGATCTCCTGCACAAACAGTTTCTCCTTCTCGGGACCTGGTAACATTCCCATGACAAACTTGTCTAGAAGGGCATCTTCAATGTTTTTAAAACCGCAGTGAGCAGCCAGTCCTCTTAGTCGAGCAGCCCATTGCGAGTGGGTTTCCCCATTTAATTGTATGGCTTCGTAAAACTTATGCCTTTCCGCAAAGCCGCATCGTAAAATGCTCCGTTAATTTTCCCACTATGCTGCTATAATTTTGTGTTACCAGGTCATCTGGTAATACTAAATTGCTGGCCAGTTGGTACGTGCTCTCTGAGAGTGCGCTGAGTAACACTGCCTTCCTTTTGACTCCTGCCTTGTCCGACTCTTCATCCAGGTTGTTCGCGATGAACCACTGCTCCAACCGACTTTTATAAGTCTTCCAGTCTTGTCCATGATGGTCAAAACTGGATAAAACTCCAATAGTTGAAGCCAGACCGAACATTTTTTTTCTTAATGCCGAATATGTGGGTAACTCGTCGCCACTGATAACTACGGAGTCAGTATCAGTAGCCGAGCCGAGCAGTGCCCAGCCTACTACCTTTGATCTCAGACCAGTTGAATCCGGCATTTCAAGGGAACCTTCACGGAGAAATAGACCTCCTGTAGATTATAGGAAATACTTTTAGGGGAGGAGTGTTATGTATGTGCTGTAACTCTCTTGGTTACATTTTCATAACTATGCTGAACTGAAAAGCTGAGTAATAATATTTTGTAAGATGAATCGAAGCGTATTGATCTTGAAGGAGGACAATAAATTTAAAGCGTATTGGAGTAAATAAATGGCAATGTATAAATACAATCGATGGCTGCTCGAATGACAGCTAACAAATGGTCATAATGGCGCTGCGAATGTGTGCGCGATAGGGATGTGCTTCATTCGATTATTAATTTCCATTTTAATAATAATAATCAATAATTTATTTATTTATTCAGGCTCATGGAACCATAAAACAATTTGAATGTAACGCTCGAATGATAATATCGCGAAATACGGCTTAGGGGTGACCGTGACACTGAAATCTTGTGAGATATCGTTAATCAGAACTTGAAAAATTATATCATATATACCACAGTCTTCAAGGGTCATTTTTTTCTTAAATTTAAAACTCGAAATATTTGCTCGTAATGGACTCCGAGAGCGGATACAAATTTCGAAAATTAGAGAGGAGGGCTCTTCCTCCTAAACTATGAAGTGAAGAATTTGTAAATAAATAAAAATTAAGGCTTAAATACCACTTACAATCTATATCTATACTATTATAATATTATAAAGAGGTAAAGTTTGTGACGTTGTAGGGGGTAATGTCTGGAACTACTAATCGATTTAAAAAATTCTTTTACTGTTAGAAAGCTACGTTAACAGGGAGTGTCATAGGCTATATAACATGACGCTATATACCACAGGAGCGGGAAACCGCGTCGGGCCGCTGGTTTATAATAATATTCTTTGAGTAATGTTTGAGATATGGTGTGTTTCAATACTTGCGTAAGAGAAACGTCCTTGAGAATCGTTATACATGAACGAAGCGAGCGATACGCTGCTAGAAGGAACACCTTCCCCTTACCTTCCCCTTTGGACGATAGCAACACCTAGCATGTTGGCAACGCGCTACCGGATTTAAAGACATATATTAAAATTGTATTGAAATGTTGATGAATTTATCGGAATTATGGGATGCGACTTGCGTAGACACGTTGACCGCATCCCATTTACCAAACACGTCTAGATCAGCCGGTTCGGCGGCAGAAACAGCTGGATCACTCAAGTGGCGCAAATATGATACCCTCAGTGTGAGTTATATATATGTTTGTGCCGTTTGCTATCGAGACGCTTTGACCGTGGGGTCCTGAGGCCTTGAGCCTCTACCAAAATTTGTCAAAACGACTCAATGAATCTTCAGGTGATCAGAGGGCTGGTGCTTACCTCGGGCATCGGATCAGTATGGCGATCCAGCGAGGAAACGTAGCCAGCCTTCTGGGCACCTTACCCATAGAAGACGGTGATCTAGGCTCAGTATTCTACTTATAGTCTTGAGGGACTATGGGTAGAATACAATACAAATAAGTTAAGTTTTCTTTTATTGTATTCGATTATATATAATTTTATAATAGTTTATTGTTAAATTATTCAAGCAATAATTACACCTAGAGAATTTATCGATAATCGATATCGGGGCCTAAACATGCTTATCTCAAGTCATCGGTTCGCAATATTTGCAACGTCAACGTCGCTGTCACGTCGCGATGTGACGTGCAAACACGCCCCTCGCTAAACACGCCGATTGTCGCTTATCACGCTCAAATATTTAGCGAGGACGGGAAGTAAACACACTGGTTGTATAATATTAGCAAATACGCATAAAGTAATAGCACTCAAAGGAAATTGTAGAATATCCTTTATTCCTTTAGCGTCGTTTATCTTAGATCTGACATAGAGTGTCTTTATTTATTTAGTAGTAATATTTGCGAAACTTCGTTCGCGTTGTCATGGCGATGTTTTTGTTAGTGAATAAGGGAGCGGACAGTCAAAGCAACTGAGAAATCTTTTATAAACTTTCAGCACGTCGCGGCCTCATAGATGTGCCTATTAATGACGTCATAAGTAGGTACAAAGAGTCAAATAGCGCATTAATTATTGTTTAAAAATTGTTCGCTCCTTGCCTATAATAAGTAGGTAAAATAACGCTCCGCTGTTTTTTTAAATTTTATATTGCTTGAGTTCAGTAGTCAGGCAGACGGCTCACCTGATGGAAAGTGTTTACCATCGCGTATGGACATTTGTAACATCAAAGGTAATACGAATGTGCTGCTGCTCTCTTAAGGGAGACTGGAACCTGGTCTCTAATGCCCGAACACAACTCAAGGGTCATATTATGGCGGCATACTCTAGACCAAGGGTCGTAGCCGCCCAGATGGGCAAATACCCTACCACCTTAGTTCTCCGTTCCTGCATGAATAAAACACGGTAACAACTAAATCAAGTATGCGTCCGTGAATATTAAAATTGTACGATGTAAGTTGTTAAAGGAGAGGGCATCAAGAAGAGGGGTTATCTAATGATGTATTTGTGTTACACGAGAGTTGTACAAACTCCACTCGTGTGTTACACGAGTGGAGTTTGTATACGAATCCAACTACCAGTCTAGCTGAGAAAGATTAAAATCACCAGCAAGTTGTAATAGTGAGTGTTGAGGAATTTTATGTTGAAGTATTTGATTAATGTTCGTTGTAATACGATCAAGATGGTCGTATGAGTCGATAAATCGACTCCTATTGGCCCGATGATCCGTTTTAATTTTTATTTGAAAATAAAAACTAAATACTTTAAATGAACAAATTGACGGTAGGCTAAATAAAACTTATTGACATTTGACATATTTGTCTTCCATAATCATGGCTACTGAAAAGTGGCCGAAACGTCAGAATAATAAAAATGGAATAAAATAAAACGTAGTGTAACAGAAAGGAGAGATTTGGGTAAGAAAGTACCAAATTAACTATTTGGGGAGGGTTCCCCTTTATTGTTCAGCCTTTGATGTGACTATTCACACTGCACAGTAAGCAAAGAATACTGTCTACACGCTACGAGTACTACGCCTTTATATACGAAAATGCTACCAACTACAAAACAATAATATTGCATCATTGCTATAAATAGCAATTACATCATAGTGTTGCCAGGATCACAAAATAATTATAACAATTAGTTACTGATGCGCTAAATTATCTAGACGTTAATTTAGTGGGCTTATAATGTTAACTAACTGGTAATGGTAATTTAATTATAAATCGAATCATTCGATAAATCGACTAAAATATATTATCTATGGTACCGATAAACACTTACTATAAATCGGGAATTTTTGGCGGGAACTAAAAGTAACTACTACTACTACTAAAAGTATAACTCTAAAATGAACAATAGTTGTAAGATATTGATAGTTTTTGAGTAGTAATTATGTGTTTTGTGAGAAATGTGAACTGCACAGTCGAATGTGGCCTTTTGAGTTGTCACAATAACTCCATTGAATGGCACTAGCTGATTACCTACAGTTCAACTGTGCTACACGTAGGCTTAAGAAAATAAAGAAACTATATTGTAAACTAAGATCTGGCTTAAAGGCCTAGCTGCCGAGCCATAAACTTAAATAAATAATAACTTACTATAAATCGAGTTATCTAAATAATCAACTAAAAATATTATCTATGACGATTGTCTATGTGATATTAATGTACTCTATGGTTATTATGACTACTGTGGTGGATATCTTGCAGCAGTAGTTTTATTATACATTATTTTCTCAATAAAATTGTAACTTTATATTTTGTGCAATATCGTCCTAATTACATCATCTTTTTGCTTTGATTAGTAGATTGTGATATGAACTAAGGGATCGATGTGTTTGTTTTTGTCGTAACCAAACGCTACTTTTTTTTATTGCAGGAGATCAGCAGACTGGCAGACGGCCCACTTGATGGAAAGCGGTTACCAACGCCTATGGACATTTGCAACACCAAAGTTGCTACAAATGCGCTGCTGCTCTCTTAAGGGAAACTGGAACCTGGCCACTAATGCCGGAACACAACTCAAGGTTGTTATGGCGACATACTTTAGACCAGGGCTGGTAGCCATCCAGTCGGCCAAATGCCCTACCACCTGGCTGTGAGTTGTTAAGTCGACTCTTACGACAGGCCGCCCGGCCTCAGGAAATTGTATTCTTTCTCCGTTCCTGCACGGATAAAAACTACTCGAATTATAGAAAAAATTACCTAATTCATGAAACATATTGTTGAATGATTGTTTATATGGAGTCCACGGATCAACTCTTATTGAGTCCACACTGTGAGTGGAGCTAATAAGATTGTAAAATTATTACTATGCTTTGAATAAGTAATAGAAACGGGATAATTTAAGTTTTTTTAAAAGTGCGATGTGATTTTATATCATTAATCAGTAACACACATATATATATATATATATATATATATATATATATATATATATATATATATATATATATATATATCAAACTTTAGAATATGCTGCCTCTTACTATCAGAGAGGCCAAATCCTTACCAAAATTTAGAAATTTGCTCAGAAAACACTATTTGTCCACAAATAGCTATGTCTGATTAACAGGATATAATCATGCTAATTCCTTTATTATAATAACTTAGGTATTTTGAAATATTTTATAAGTGTATATAAATATATATATACATACATATATATATATATATATATATATATATATCTGTATGTATATATATATATATGTATGTATATATATATGTATATATATGTATGTATATATATATATATATATATATATATATATATATATATATACACTTATAAAATATTTCAAAATACCTAAGTTATTATAATAAAGGAATTAGCATGATTATATCCTGTTAATCAGACATAGCTATTTGTGGACAAATAGTGTTTTCTGAGCAAATTTCTAAATTTTGGTAAGGATTTGGCCTCTCTGATAGTAAGAGGCAGCATATTCTAAAGTTTGATATATATATATATATATGTGTGTGTTACTGATTAATGATATAAAATCACATCGCACTTTAAAAAAAAAACTTGACTATGTATATATGTATTGTATATTTAACTCTTACATTAGTTTGAGTATTTATGTATCTATGACCTTTTTCCTGCACCACCTACATCGCCTGATTCAAATTTCTTTGCTATAGGTTGCCTGGAAGAGATCGCTTTGAGTGATAAGGTCGGTTTTTGTAATTGTTTTGCTCTCTCTCTATCTCTTTCTATAATATATATATATATATATATATTTAATTAATATTAAAAACTTATTACATAAATGATTATATTTATATTTTTATCTCTGACATCTAATTTATTCTATATTTTTGACATTATTTTATATCTGTATTTAATGTATAATAAATCAAACTAGGTTTATAAAGTTAGATATGTTATAATCGTTTAAATTGACATGTATTCAAATATTTGTATGACCATGTTTAGGTCAAATACAGTGAGACCAATCGACTTTGTTTACCATCTTTTGTACAACTATTACCTGTATTTCTACAAATAAAGATTTCATTCATTCATTCATTCATATATAATTTTTCAATCTTTGTTAGTCAAAAAATATTTTGACTCTTTGCCGCCCCTCTAAAATCTGTCGCACTAGGCTCCAGCCTATTCAGCCTGTTGATAAATCGGACACTGATTACCAGGCTACTTTCCATTAGGTGGCGCGTCAGTTTGCCTACCAAACCTAGTGTTGTATACTCCAATTCAAGTCATACAAATGAGGCCAATGTACCAACAATTCATTCATCAAGGTTTGTTATTGTACGAAGTACGTCGAGATAGATAGATATAAATCATGTTTTTGTTATTCTTAGAGCAAATCAAACATAAGCAAGATAAATTATATTATCGTCGTACTGTCCTAAAGTTGTTCCTACGCTTACTTTTATCTGTAATAACTTACATAACAACTTTTGGAAGGAAGTTATATATATGAAAATACTAGCAAACTGCCACGGGTTCGCTTATTTATTATACGGCCAGTACTTCGCAAATTAATTAGGTATGGGTATATAATGAGGACAGATGAAAGTCACGTGACAAAAAGAATGTTAAACTACAAGATGGATGGGTACAGATGTAAAGGTAGAACCAAACAAGAGATGGATGAATTATTGTGTGAAGGATGATATTGTAGTAGTGTGGGACTCGAATTAAAATGCCGTTGGAATTACTATAGAATTTATTAGAACTATACAAATACAACAGAACTATGCAGAAGTCGTGGAAGGCCACGACACACCTTCCATGATCAAATTGATCGTGTACTAGCAGAAGGTGATGTCAGGAGCCTTAAGAACACACGAGCTTGCATGACAAGAGTTATGAATGTCAAAGAGGCAAGTGAGGTGTGTAAGAATAAGCCTAAATGGCACTCTGTTGTTCGTGCCTACCCCGCAAGGGAACTGGCGTGAAGTTATGTATGTATGTATGTATGTATACAAACACGTATAACATAGATACAAATATAAATAGACACTACGAGTACAAACTGCACGATTCAATAACACGCGCAAAGTCCGTCACTATATAGCTTATCAATGTACACGTCTTTTTTTTTATTGCAGGAGATCAGCAGACAGGCAGACGGCCCACTTGATGGAAAGCGGTTACCGTCGCCTATGGCATTTGCATCACCAAAGGTGCTACAAATGCGCTGCTACTCTCTTAAGGGAAACTGGAACCTGGTCACTAATGCCGGAACACAAGTCAAGGTTGTTATGGAGACTTACTTTAGACCAGGGGTGGTAGCCATCCAGTCGGGCAAATGCCCTACCACCTGGCGAGTGTTAATGGTACAGGGTTGACGACAGACATGACGGGACAAAAGAATACATGAGAAAGACGTAGTGTCAAAAATATTTAAATATAACTTGACATCTGAGTTGCCAGTGCCAAGTTACAGACCTCATTTTAACAATAAGTACAAGCTAATTCTAGGAAATGATGTTGACGTTGCCGGGCGGGCGCATTTGCATTTGTGAAGTATAAACCGATGGCCTGATTGAGAGAGGGGGTCAGTTGAGTTACGACTACGATGTAGGCGTGACATGTGTACATTCGGGAAACTAATAATGACGGACTTTGCGCGTTTTATTGAATTACGACCTTCTGCATTACGTTTGGATTTGTTGCGTTCGGTTATATTTGTACGTGTTTGTATAGTTCTAACAAACTCTATAATAATTCTAACGGCATTTTAATTCGAGTGTTGCAAACTCGTAACAATACTATAAATGCGAATGTTTGGATGGATGTTTCTTACTCAATTACACCAGAACGGCTGAACGGAGTTAAATTTAGAACAAAACTATTGTGGTAATTTTGTTCTTTTACTATACTTAGACTGTAACCGGTTCGAACATTTGCGGTTCCCAAGCCCTGCGTATTTGTATAAATGATGGACGACATGACGTTTTTAAAAGGGCTTTGTAGTCGCCGAAATGGTTTCAGAATGGCTATAAAGTCGTTTCAAAACTATAAAATCTACCAGGATGAAAGCGGTATTTTCCGGAATCAATTTTCAAATTCAGGCCGTCCCCAGTCCGAGCAGGTATGCAACAAACGGCGACTACGTACGAGTGTAACCATACATTTTCGAAACTGCGGACTACTGTTTACTTCAATTTGTACGGCGTGGTAGACATTACGTAAATCTATAATACATATATAAAATTTTAAAATTCTATTCATGCCGTGTCTGTACATTGAAGCTATTTAAAAAAAAATAACCACTGGTATAGACTTTATAAACGACGGAGAACACGATGCATTTTTTTACATTTCTTGACTGTTTGTTCGAGATTCACGTAAAAACTACTGGGCCGATTTCGACGCGGTTTTCACTGTATAATATAGTTATATATATAATAACAGCCCATAAATATCCCACTACTGGGCTCGGGCCTCCCATTATAGGGGAACGGACAGTGTACCCGCCACGCTTGTGCAAGACGGCTTGGCAGGTTTGACACATCTGTCACTTCGATGTGCAGGTTGCATCACGATGTAATTGTAATAATGTGCATATTACATCAGAAAACTGCGTAAGTGGTGCATGCGTTCCAGCCAGGTTTGAAACTGCGCGCTTTGAGTTCGGGACGCGTGTGCTGGCCATTACGCTACCATGACTTGGTCGGACCTCTGATCTATAGTATGCTACTATAACAACTTTTGTGTTGCGGCATCAGTGGTCAGGTTCCAGTTTCTCCTTTAATGCCGGCAGCGCCACTGGTGTTGATAATTTCCATGGCAAAGGTAATCACTTTCCATCACAATTAGGCTGTCAGCCTGTCTGCTGATCTTAAGCAATAAAAAAAAAATGGGGGAAGGTTAATTGGACCATCGCCACTTTTATCATTGTACGAAACACATCTTATTTATTCATTCATTCGTTCATATCTATCCTTGCAGGAACGGAGAAAGAGTACAATTTCCTGCGGCTGGGCGGCCTGTCGTAAGCGACGACCCACAGCCAAGTGATAAAATATTTGCCTATCTGGATGGCTATTATCTCTGGTCTAAAGTATGCCGTCATAACAACTTTGAGTTCTGCTCCACCATTAGTGACTAGATTCCAATCTCCCTTAAGAGAGCAGCAGCGCATTTGTAGCACCTTTGGTGTTGCAAATGTCTACAGGCGATGGTAACCGCTTTCCATCAAGTAGGCCGTCTGCCTGTCTGCTGAACTCCTGCAATAAAAAAGAAACTTACTTCGGATAAATATAAGTCAGGAAAAACTGGGTTTCCGTTATGAAGACGTTGTATCCTCGCTTCGCGTACCCTGTCCCAATTGCCTGCGATTGTGGAAAAATGGAGCTGTCCAAAAACCCAACAGCGTAAAGTACCGTCTTCTTGTTCTTCCAATCTGAAAGGCATTTTTCAATGTCATAAGTCAGTTTCGATCACTATAATCGCAAGGCTAAATTGTAGATGGTAGGGTTATTATGGAATCAATCTTACTTTTCACTTAATTGTTATTTAATTTACAAAAAAAGCCAAATATTTACTATCATCAGTGATAAAAAAATACTGGTTGGTAGAATGCCACAAAAAAACTTCAACGGACAAGTGGAAAAATGAATGGTAACGGACAGGTGGAAAAACGAATGGCAACGGACAATTGGAAAAACGAATCGCAACAAAATTTTAATTTGAAGTTTTACGGGCAGATTGTTAATGTACTTGTCTAATTTGAAAACCTTCCCATAAGTGTGCCGTTTACATTCGTTCCTTCAGAATACGAAATAAAAAAGTACCTACTCACTTAAATAATACTACGAAAGTAGAACATGGAGTTAGTAAGCACTTATATCAAAACTCAAGGTTTCATAAGAAAAAAAAAGATTTTCCTCTACAACTCAAATTTCATGGTGACTTTACAAGGAGTAAATCTCATCCGTATATCCTATTTTGTGTTGGTGCGAGCCGCGTCCCAATTTTAAGTGGTCACCATCAATTCGTGTGCCATGAGGCCTTTATGGGGCCATTTTATTTTGGTAATGCTGTGCTTCATTTTGCCGCATGATTTATTATGAGGATCTCCTATTGTATATGATTTTATTTAGCACTAGCATGTGTCAGCGAAACTTTGTTAGCTGCCGTAACGACTTTTTTTTTAGCACCACAAAAATTTTACCGCAGCGACATATTTTTTTTAAATTTATTGCAGGAGATCAGCAGACAGGCAGACGGCCCACTTGATGGAAAGCGGTTACCATCGCCTATGGACATTTGCAACACCAAAGTTGCTACAAATGCGCTGCTGCACTCTTAAGGGAAACTGGAACCTGGTCATTAATGCCGGAACACAACACTCAAGGTTGTTATGGTGACATACTTTAGACCAAGGGTGGTAGCCATCCAGTCGGGCATTTTTTTTTTAATTTTTTTTTTATTTTTATTGCAGGAGATCAGCAGACAGGCAGACGGCCCACTTGATGGAAAGCGGTTACCTTCGCCTATGGACATTTGCAACACCAAAGTTGCTACAAATGCGCTGCTGTCTTAAGGGAAACTGGAACCTGCTCACTAATGCCGGAACACAACACTCAAGGTTGTTATTGCGACATACTTTAGACCAGGGGTGGTAGCCATCCAGTCGGGCAAATGCCCTACCACCTGGCAAAAGACGTCATTTATCGGGTTAGAAAGAAAAAAGAACATTAATTTAGAACTACAACACAAATGAGAATACATTACACTAGCATAAATAAATAAGAGTATAATGTAACATGCTGTAAATAAAAAAAAACGAAGCAAGTGTAGCTCTGAATTGGTACTAGCTCAGCATGTTGCTGGTTAGCTTGACCAGCGCTGATCTTCGGCTAGGGCCATTAAAGTGACATAGGAGACACAAAAGCTATAAGATACAAATTGTACTAAGTGTTGACCCATGTTAGCTAGCTTTTGACGAGTTCCATTTAAAATCCGATCAGTAGTTTCACGTGATGCTCAAGCAGACATATAGAACTTTTCATCCATGCAGTAACGGAGAAAGAATATACTTTCCTGCGATCAGGCCTGTTGTAAAAGCAGAGAGAACCCACTGCCAGGTGGTTGGTCATTTGCCGGTCTGGATGGCTACCACTTATAGCGTCTATGGTACTCATTTATTTATACATTTGACACACAATACAAGTTACAGCTGAAAGTTAAGTATGCCGCCCTAATAACCTTGAGTTGTGTTGCGGCATTAGTGGCCAGGTTCCAGTCTCCCTTTAGAGAGTGACAGCATATTGGTAGCAATTATGTTGTTACAAATGTCCAAGTCGATGGTAACCGGCGGCCATTTGGTAGGCCGTCTGCTTATCTACTGAACTCAAGCAATAAAAAGCAGACAAAACTTCTACAAGTTGCAGTAACAGAATCTGCTGATGCAACTTGTGGGCTCAATTCTGCTATGTCAATATTTTGGCGTTGCGAAGATATTGAAAGTACGATTTCGTTGCAATGGTGTCAAAAATTTGTATTCTACTTAACCCAGAATATCTTCTCGATATCGTTCTTTGTGGCAGAATAGTATAGAAATTCTAAAGGCTGGCAATACATTGCCTTGGTGTTGCAAACGTCCATAGGTGACGTTAACCACTTTAAAAAGAATTTACATTGATCCAGCGACTGACTTCAAATTCGAAGGAAGCCAGTGCTGACTTTATACTGGCATAGTGTGATATGATTTGAAGTCAGAACGGCGCTATTAAATCTGACTGGTTTGAATATTTCCAATTGAATATTTGAAAGAAAGAAAAATATTTTATTTAGGACAAAAACTAAGTTAATATAAATAGAAATAGAAAGACAATAGAAACAAAATAAGTCCTAAATTGGACCCAGTCTCAGCATAATGCTAGCCAACAAGGACTAGCGCTGTTCTTCCGTCAGGGACCATAAAGTGAAGTCACGGTGGACAATACAACGCACATAACAACAACAATTTATGTACAGTATAATGAGCCCAGGACAACGATGTTGCCATCGAAGCCCTCACCAGCCACCTCCAGAATGTGGTGCGGGAGTCCACTCGGCAGGTACCTCTCGAGGACCACCGACTGCCACTCCCGGACGACGTCAGAGATCTGATGAGGGAAAAGAGGGCAGCATTCAGAGCCTACGGCAGCTTCCCCTCTCCAGATAATAAAGCCCAATACAGGGCACTCCAACGCCAAGTCAGACTCCGTGTCCAGGAGGTCAGGAAACAACGTTGGGACCGACTGCTGGAGGAGATCTCACCAACTCACCAGGCTTACTGGCAGCTGGCGAGATCTCTGAAAGCAGAAACACTCTCGAGCATGCCACCCCTCGAGAGACCCGATAACACCAAAGCGTTTGACGACGATGAAAAGGCCGAATGTTTCGCCGAAAGTCTCGAGCTCCAATGCTCCCCCAATATCGCCAATAACGACCCGTCTCACCTATCGGAGGTAGACGCCGAGGTCGAATATCGGTCCTCCCTCCCGGCCGAAACCACACTCGAACCGGTCACGGTTGAGGAAGTACAGGATTTCATCAAAGCCCTAAAGCCCCGCTAGGCCCCAGGCAATGATGGAATCAGCCATAAACTTTTAAAAATCCTCCCCGCCCAACTTATCTTAATTATGGTAAGCATCTTCAATGCTACCATAAATAATTGCCAATTTCCGAAGACCTGGAAAGAAGCGGAGGTCATTGGTATCCGCAAACCAGGCAAACCGGCCTCAAAGCCCTCTAGTTACCGCCCCATCAGTCTACTCAGCTCGCTGGGTAAACTGTATGAGCGAGTCCTTCTCACAAGACTGAGAGATTTTGCCTTCAGCAATAATCTCATCCCCGCTGAGCAGTTTGGCTTTAGAGCTAGACACTCTTGTCCACAGCAAGTGCTCCGCATCACGGAGCACGTCCTCTCCCATTTCCAACGCGGCGGACGAAGATTCTGGCCGACAGGCGCAGTATTCTTCGACGTCGCCAAAGCTTTCGATAAGGTCTGGCACAACGGGCTGATATACAAGCTGTATCAACTCGGTGTGCCGGACCGACTCGTACTCATTCTACGGGACTTCCTCAAAGACCGTAGATTCAGATTCCGAGTGGAGGGCACTAGATCCTCCTCTCATTCCATCTCAGCGGGAGTCCCTCAGGGCTCCGCGCTCTCCCCCTTACTTTTCTCGCTGTACACCAGCGACATGCCACGGCACCCCCATACCGAGCTAGCCCTATATGCGGATGACACCGCCATATTCATTAGCGACCCCAGCAGATACAGAATCTGCAGTCACCTCAACGCCGCCATCAAGGAACTAGGCGACTGGTTCCGTAGATGGAGGATTGAAGTGAACCCCGAGAAGAGTGCAGCCATCATGTTCTCTCGTCGCTCTCTCTCACCCAATACTCGCCCCACCAACCAACTTATGCCCATCAAGCTATACGACGGAGTTATCCCCTGGGTTAACGAAGTCAAATATCTTGGTGTAACTCTCGATAGAGGCTTGTACTTCCACAAGCACACCAGAGCGGTCGGGAACAGAGCATACTGGATCCTAGGCCGACTCTATCCGTTGATATGCAAGAAGAGTAAGATGAGCCTTAGAAATAAGGTGACTCTATACAAAACTTGCATCCGCCCCATCATGACCTATGCGAGTGTGGTCTTCGGCCACGCCAGCGATACAAACATCTGGAGACTGCAAAGAATCCAGAATCATTTTATGCGTGCTGCAGTCGACGCCCCGCGCTATATGCGGCTCGCCGACCTGCATCGCGATCTGGAGCTTCCCTCCATCAAAGATTATATAGTCACTCTATCGCGCAGATTCTTTGACCTTGCCCCCCATCACCCGAACCCTCTGGTGACGGAAACGGTCAACTATAAACCCACACCGAACGCTCCCATGAGAAATCGTCGCCCTCGCAATGTACTCATTGACGAGCCCGATAAAATCACCCGTCTCCTCGCGATCATGAACCCCCCGAGGCTCAGAACATCAGCCTGGCATAACAGACGCAGACAGAACAGACGCCGGAGAGCCCCCGGCTCGGATCCTCTTACACAAAGGTAAGACCCCACCAATCTCACACACTCAATACAGACACAAGTAGCCATACACGATTAGCATAGGCGTGTTGCTGGAGAGTTTCTTCCGCCGCTTCTTCTCCTCCAGCTATAACACGTTGCGAAGCGGTAGTAATGATAGACTAGGATCGGCTCCGCCGGCGGAGTCGATAATTGGTCCCCAAAAAAAATCAACTTAGCTCTTTCAGCCTTTAACGGCTAATTCCCAATATAGAGTCAATCCCCCGCAGCGGTCGAGCCGAGGTCGAACCTCACAGGAGGTGCCTCCTCGAGCGTGCTGCTCCCGGGCTGAACGCCTCCGCTCCCACGGAGTCGTGAAGCCCCCAAAGTCCGGTATCGCTGAAACAGCCATCTGCGGCTATTCAGCTGGGTCCAGCTCAAAAAAAAAAAAAAAAAAAACAGTATAATGCAGTTTGATAAAGGTAAATGAATTGCAGACTAAAAACAACATAATAAAGCAATAATTAAAACAGATATACAATGCAAAAGTGGATGGAGGCAGAAGTCGTGGAAGGCCACGACACACCTTCCATGATCAATTTGATCGTGTATTAGCAGAAGGTGATGTCAGGAGCCTTAAGAACAGACGAGCGTGCATGACAAGAGTTATGAATGTCAAAGAAGCAAGTGAGGTGTGTAAGAATAAGCCTGAATGGCGCTGTGTTGTTCGTGCCTACCCCGCAAGGGAACTGGCGTGAAGTTATGTATGTATGTATGAAATAATTTAAATAACACATACATATATCAAATCATTGTAGCAACACAGACAACGAAACAAAGAACATATAAATTAACCAAAGTATAATAAATTAAAATAAATTTGGAAATCAGTCCGCTCCTCACGTCACTAGTTGGATCAATGTAAATCAGCCTTTACATTACCCTTTCCAAGCATTTATTTAACTTTTAACAGCTCGTTGGTGGATCAATTGGTAACGTCCAAATTTGTTACCGACTCGATTTGCTCTAAAAATCGACTTCATTTATAAATAAATTTTAATCAATTTAACTTATCTAATTGCGGTACGGACTTATAATAATTGCGGTATTAAAATATTCTTTAAAGTTTTGCCAGGTGGTAGGGCATTTGCCCGACTGGATGGCTACGACCCCTGGTCTAAAGTATGTCGCCATAACAACCTTGAGTTGTGTTCCGTCATTAGCGACCAGGTTCCAGTCTCCCTTAAGGGAGCAGCAGCGCATTTGTAGTAACTTTGGTGTTGCAAATGTCCAGAGGCGATGGTAACCGCTTTCCATCAAGTGAGCCGTCTGCTTGTCTGCTGATCTCCTGCAATAAAAAAAAGTAGATTTTTATTTTATTTTCAAATCGATTACCTTCCATTTATTTACGTACTATAGTGTCGATGGTTTAATAGTATGTGCGTTACATGAAAGAAAGAGAGAAAGAAAGACTATTTGAAAAAATAACTACGTAATTACATTCCTTATACATTATTATACACAGAGAATATTTTGAAAATTTGTACGCCGCATTTTCAGCAAACGAGGTTTGCACTCGGCATATTGCTGTGCCGGAATTATATCCGACACTACGCTGATTTTCGGTGCAAAACTTCCTTTTGACTCACAGAACATCATTAATACGTAACCCACAACAATAAAGTACGACAATTATGTCATTTGTTTCACGTGGGCTTTACTGTCAAGAAATATGCAACTTGATAAACTTGCAAACGACAAAAGTAAAATAAACGCTTGGAAATACCTAGTATAGTTAGGCCGTCTGCCTGTTTGCCAGCTTTGTCATAAAAAGGTCTCAAAACCTATATAAAAACTTTTCACAAACAAGCAATCAATCATAATGAAAATAAAATGCCATAATGTCACCATAATTCCATACAATAACCGGGACATATCCAACCGACGTCACAAGATGACGTGTAAAGCGTTTATTTCATAAATAGCACAATAATGTGCCACTAATGGCCGGAGAAATTAGGACTGGCCTTAGTAATGATGATTTATTCCGTTGTAGGAGTACCAAAGTTTGGTTATTTCATCGGACATGTCTCGAGAGGAAAGTTTTTATAGCAGTTTCGTAAAGTGACTGTCTTGCAGCAATCGGGCCTTATGATTTTAATATAAAGTGTTTTAGTAGATTTAAACTTTCCATAGGCGTTGGTAATCGCTTTCCATCAAATGGGCCGTCTGCCTGTCTGCCGATTTCCTGCAATAAAAAAAAACAGGAAAATATGTAGTACTTTTTTCATTTTGCAGTTCAGTAAGTAAATATTTTTATGATGTTATGTTTGAAGAGAGCTGAGTTGTGACGTCGGGGGAAGAGTCAGCTGCTCCTCCTTCGCCACAGAATAGGTCTAGGTGGGTCATTGAACTATACAAGATAATTATCTATACTAATATTATAAAGCTGAAGAGTTTGTTTGTTTGTTTAAACGCGCTAATCTCAGGAACCGCTGGTCCGATTTGAAAAACTCTTTCAGTGTTGAATAGTAAATTTATCGAGAAAGGCTATAGGCTATATTATATTTTCAAAATGCAAAAGTGGATGGATGCAGAAGTCGTGGAAGGACACGACACACCTTCCATGATCAAATTGATCGTGTACTAGCAGAAGGTGATGTCAGGAGCCTTAAGAACAGACGAGCGTGCATGACAAGAGTTATGAATGTCAAAGAAGCAAGTGAGGTGTGTAAGAATAAGCCTAAATGGCGCTCCGTTGTCCGTGCCTACCCCGCAAGGGAACTGGCGTGAAGTTATGTATGTATGTATGTAGTATAAAAAAGCAAAAATCCGTATTATTATTTAAGAGCCATTTAAAGACATTTAAATTTTTAATAATGAAATGCTATTATAAAATCGAGGTTTATTTAAGTCATAAATTCTAATGATTATTAAATTTATGTATTCCTATTTAATTAATGCTTTGCTTGACATTTAATATTACTTTTTTTTTATTGCATGAGTTCAGCAGACAGGCAGACGGCCCACTTGATGGAAAGCGGTTACCATCGCCTATGGACATTTGCAACACCAAAGGTGCTACAAATGCGCTGCTGCTCTCTTAAGGGAGACTGGAACCTGGCCACTAATGCCGGAACACAACACAAGGTTGTTATGGCGGCATACTCTAGAACAGCGGTGGTGTAAAACCAGTCGGGTAAATACCCTACCACCTGGCTGTGGGTTGTTTAGTCGCCTCTTACGACTGGCCGCCCGGTCGCAGGAAATTGTATTCTTTCTCCGTTCCTGCACGCATAAAACTTAATTTATTTGATTATTATTGTAAATTAGTTTCAATGTAGATTTAGTTGTACGATCTGGAAATTGCACGCCTAATAAGGCAAAATGTATTGAGATTACCACAAAGAAACACCTATGTACACATACATTTCTAGCAATAAATGATTATTCTATTGTGGTACATAACAAAACAAATGATACATTGTTTTAACTATTACTAGTTGACCCGGCGAACATTGTTTTGCCATATAAATTCTTTCTAGTGAATATTTTGGTAGTTAAATAAAAAATAACTTATTGTTCTTATTCCTACTCCGTTTGCTGGGTGAGAAGTGACACCGGCAGATAGATACCTGTCGGGGATAACTGGTCGATTGATAATTGATCAGTTAGCGACCACTGAGAGTTGAAGAATTATTACAGTATTAATATAGCTATTAAAAAATGGGGGTTGGTGTTAGAAGGGTGAAAAATAAGGGTTATATGTATTGTTTAATTTCAAATCATAAAAAAAAAATTGACAAAAAGAATATTTTGGGATGGGCCCATTAGTGAATCACTTAGGGGTATAAAAATTAGTTTACGACCTATTCTTAGATCAGAAATGAAATGTATTTGCATATGACATGATAGGTACATAAAATTTTACAAAAAAAATGTAACAAAAAATGAACCTAATATTTTCTTAAGTTTTCGCGACTTGTATACAATAAAACTACGTTTTAACGGTTTTAAGCGCGGCAATTTATATTTGTCTTCCGTGAACACGGCCACTGGAAAGTGACCGAAACGTCGGAATAACAAAAATCAAATAAATTACCGCGCTTAAAACCGTTAAAACGTAGTTTGATTAAAAAATTAACCTACAGAATATACACAAATAATTTCATAAAAATCGGTCAAGCCGTTTCGGAGGAATTTGGTTACAAACACTGTGACACGTGAATTTTATATACATAGATAGAAAAAGAAGACTAGGATATATAAGGATCAAATAAATGTAAAAGTAAAGCAGCATAAATATATCTCAGGTAATATTTTCTTAAGTTTTCGCGACTTGTATACATAATAAAACTACGTTTTAACGGTTTTAAGCGCGGTAATTTTATTTGATTTTGGTTTTTCCGACGTTTCGGCCACTTTTCAGTGGCCGTCTTCCGTGATCACGGCCACTGAAAAGTGGCCGAAACGTCGGAGAAACCAAAATCAAATAAAATTACCGCGCTTAAAACCGTTAAAACGTAGTTTTATTATATATCTCAGGTAGCTAGAACACAGTGTGTAGTTTTACCACAAACCTACGAACCGACTCCACATACCACATTAGCATTTTATCACAAATCATTTTTTAACTTTTTAAATAAGATTCCGAGTGAAATGTTAGATCTGCCTTTCACTAAATTTAAAACTAAGTTAAAAAGCATCTTGCTAAAAAGGGGATACTATTGAAGAATACTTAAATGACAAAAATTCATTTACATAGCAGCTCGCTCCAACCTCTTATACTAAATTTTGTATAACGTTTTTTTTTATCTTCCCATGCTTGTAAGGAATTTGTGGAGACATATTGCAGCATAACATTTTAGCACGTCATGTCATTATTATAACTATAACATTATTTTTCTTTCCTTTTATTGTCTTGGTCTTATTGAGTATGCATTGTTTGCTACAACTCCATTAATTCTTCAAAAAGTAATTCTGTAACATACTTCTGTACAAAACTTATATAAAAAAAAACATTTGAGATATAAATAGAATATAAAGAAAAACAATATTTAGCTAGACGTGTTGCTGGGGAGTTTCTTGCCGCTTCTTCTCCTTAACAGCATCGACACGTTGCGAAGCGGTGTACATAGAATAGGAAGTAATAATTAAATTTTAACTTACATGTATGACCTTCAAAAAGTGTTCTCCAGTGGAACTTATTTTGAATAAAAACTTTTGAATTTGAATTTGAATTTAACGTAATTTAGTTCATTATTTGATTTTATTGTAAATGCTTCTTATTAGAAGGTCGCGCGTATTTCATTATATTGAAAATTCTTCAAGGAACGGAACGAATGGTAATACGTTTAAATCATGTAAAACCCACCTCCTATCTTTTTTTCCTCTCCTGTACATACCTTAGCAAGTAGAAGAAAGGAGACGGCATGCGACGTCAACAGCATCGCAATAGTGGTTATCTTAGAAGGTTCACCTTTTGCTAATGAAATGCAACGCGTACGCATCGTTTGAATATTGTTAACAATTTTTCGTCTAGCTTCTTAATATATAAAAATTACGTGTCACGTTGTTTGCCCGCGATGGACTCTTAAACTACTTGACCTATTTTAATCAAATTTGCACACCGTGTGCAGTTTGATCCGACTGGAAAGATAGGATAGCTTACATTTGGACCCGGTAGGTGGCGCTGGAATCGGGTTCTAAATTTTATTTCTTCAGGGCAGAACAACGTCGGCCGGGACAGCTAGTACACTTATATAGTAGTATACTTATGACGGCCTCTGTGGTTGAGCGGGCTAAGCCTTTGCCGGCCTACCTCACTGCAACTCAGAAGCTCCGGGTTCGATTTTTGGTATAGTAAATTTCGGAAACGTATTTTCTCCGTTTTTTACTATGGTTTGGGTGTCTGGGATCGGCCCCAGAGTAGTCCGTTGTATATTACCCATAACACAAGCGTAACTTGCTTAATTTGGGGATATACAATGTGTGTATTTGCCTGCCGATTATTAAAAAAAATATATATATATTAAAATTAAAATTAATAAATTATCTAACTCATATCAAATTAGTTGAATTCGTGAACATTGAACATTCGTGTGTGTCGTGCTAACTATTAAGAAACAAGGAGAAATCATCGCTTCGCTACATAAAGGTACTGTGCAATACTTCCTTCATATAACTGCCTGTATTTCCCTGTGTTCTATGCAGCTATATTTTCTATCATTGTGGTTTTAGGTCAAAGGGGAATATAAGTAAACAATTACCAATTCGCGTAACCAAGAAGTAAATATTTACGTTGTTTTATAAAAATACTTCAGCACCATAAATATCCATTCGTGTCAGCTTTACGTACTTTTATTATATATAAGAAAAAGATTTTAAAAATCATGGCCACCCCAGAATCATTATAGTTTCCTAAATTAAATAATGAATAATGAATTCTTACAAGTCAAAATAAATGGAGTAGATATAATAGACCCATTAATGCTTTTACAAGGAACTTTGCGTTACAATAATGAGCGCCGTTAAAAATTTAACTATCACAAAAATAATGTAGGCATTGTGTTGAATTTTTTCAAAGCTTTTTTGTGTTTGAAAATAAATTGTTTGTAAGAGTTGTAAAGAAAAGATTTCCTGTAAACATTTTTGTTTAAATACTTTTTATAGTATCTTAGCCATTTTATAAGAAATCGAACGCTTTTAATGCCAAGTTAATATGTATTATTCTTTCTTTTACCTTAAGTCCTTTCTATCCGCGCAGGAACGGAGAAAGAATACAATTTCCTGCGGCCGGCGACCTGTAGTAAGAGGCGACAAAACAACCCACAGCCAGGTGGTACGGCATTTGCCCGACTGGATGGTTACCACCCCTGGTCTAGAGTGCCGCCATAATATCCTTGAGTTGTGTTTCGGCGTGGCCAGTTTCCAGTCTCCCTTAAGAGAGCAGCAGCGCATTTGTAGCAACTAGTGTTACAAATGTCCATAGGCGATGGTAGCCGTTTTCCATCAAGTGGGCCGTCTGCCTGTCTGCTGAACTCATGTAATAAAAATAAAATTAAACTTGAATGAGTGAATGAATGTTCTTTGTTGCATATATAAATTACACATACGTGTAACTGAAGAGTAACTTCATTTGATTGGAATGCCAAGCCATAAATATAAAAAAGAAATTGATTTAAATTTGGCGCGCATAGGGGTATTATCATAGTATACGTCAAGTGTCAATGTAATGTCACTTGTACATCACACTTGTCAGAGTTTTTGTCAGTTAGAAGAATACAACAAATTAACAGTGTTATTTTAAATTCCTAAACGTACTAGATTAATTGATATTGTTAATTAGTTAGCTTTAAATGTTGTTTCTCTTTTCAGGTATGTTGCGTAATTATAAATTCCCATACAAAAACAGTGTATAGGGTATTGTGTTTAATAATAAAAACTGTCTTTTCAGAGCAACTGTTATTTTTTTAATTTACGAATAAAAAGTAAATTACATTATATACATATACAATAGGAGGTCTTATCGCCGCCCGCGATACATTCCAGACCACCTTTACAATGATTATAACTAATTTAAATAAACTATACAACTTTACATAGATTATAAAGAAGGAAATAATAAAAAATTAAATGTCATTTTTTTTAAATATTGCTAAGCATTTGATTATTGTTATACCTACATATTTTGGTATATATATAATCTTTATCTAATATTTTAATCATTTATTATAATTGTCCAAGATTTCCTGTATCGAATAAAATGTCTTGTCCGTCAGATATGTAAATAGCTTATATTTATGTCTCAAATTCGCGGCACGTCTTTGTTTAAACATAATTTATTGTATATTTTGATGGACAACATAAATATTATATTTTATATATATTATATACTAGAGTTTACCCCGCGGCTAGGCCGCGGGTCAACCTCTAGTGCGTGCTTCTTGTTTAATGAGCAGGAGTTGTTAATATAGGTTACATTGTACTTAATTTTTATGTTAGTGATATTTGCACTCGGAAGTTGAATTTCATTTTATATCGCAAACTATCCCGTCTCCGGGCATGAAAAGTATTTATGTCCATTATCGGTATTAAAACTACATTTAAACAAAATTACAGTAAAACCGATCCTTTTAGTAGTTTTCCTGAAAATTTAACGGAAAGACATATCGAGTTACTATCGCATTTTTTATAGATGATGAATGTTTATATCTATAAACTTGAGAAATGATTGGTCTTATCCCAACTTTCAACCTTTATTTCAAACCGCCACTTCATAGATATAGAAACAAGGAAAAGTAAGTAGTTTAAGGGTTTTAATTTTTTTTATTGCAGGTGTTCAGCAGACAGACAGACGGCCCACTTGATGGATAGCGGTTACCATCGCCTATGGACATTTGCAACACCAAACGTGCTACAAATGCGCTGCTGTCCTCTTAATGGAGACTGGAACCTGGTCACTAATGCCAGAACACAACACAAGGTTGTTATGGCGACATACTTTAGACCAGGGGTGGTAGCCATCCAGTCGGGCAATTGCCGTACCACCTGGCTGTGGGTTGTTATGTCGCCTCTTACGACAGGCCGCCCGGCCGCAGGAAATTGTATTCTTTCTCCGTTCCTGCACGGATAGAAATTAATTAATGTATGGTCTACAGCTATTTAAGCCACAAATAGTGCATGTACAACCTTTTTACTATCTTTTATTTAACTTGCAATGGATATACCTATGTATTATATGTATGTAAGTTCGGGTGGAATCTTGCAGGTTAAATTTGACCAACTTCCCGGTTTCCGATTGAGCTAAAATTTTGCATGCATATGTATATCGCGTGAAAATACAATAATATGGTATCATGGAGCTGACGTGATGATGGAGTCGGAAGGTGGCCATAGAAACTCCTGTACTAAACATGATAGACCCGTCGTATTTGGGCTCGTTTTACTTGTCTTGGCTAGCACTCTGCTGCGACGTGATATCCAGGATCTCAAAAGCTTGTATTTAAAAACCTTTTTAAAAAAGCTTATTGACTAATATACAAGTAAGTTCAAACTTGTTCAAACAACACCAAAAACATCTGACGAGCGCTTTTTTATTGCGCAGCTGGTAATCAGGAATACGGTCTACGTAATGAATAAAAACTTTTTGCTGAGCACTATGGTCTCAATCGATTTCGGTATGCTGTTAATTCCAATGACGTGCCTGTGGCATGCCACTCGTCTTTATAAATATTTATAATCGAAAACTTGTGAAATAATTAAATATTTGATCACTTTTCATAATTCATTTCGGCAAACGCGATTTCTAGTGATGGTAATTAAATTTTTTTCTACTATTATACCACCACGATTATATCGAGAAGATTTTGACAATATCGCATTGGGATCGTACTTTGAATATCTTCGCAACGCAGGTACAGTACAAAAATAATAATTATTATAAATATAAATAAACACATATTCACAGATACAATATACCTAATTAATTACCAACATTTAGAAATTAATCAGAAAACACTATTTGTCCACAAATAGCTATGTCTGATTAACACAAAATAGTCATGCTAATACATTTATTACAATAACGTATGTATTTTGAAATATATTATTGTATATGTGTATATATATGACTGTGTAAATGTATGTATTTGTATATTTATTTCTTAGATTAGTTTGAGTATTTATGTATCTATTGCCTTTTCCCTGCACCCCCTACACCGCCTGATTCAAATTTCTTTGATTTAGGTTGCCTGGAAGAGATCGCTTTGAGCGATAAGGCCGCCTATTGTATTGCCTAGAAAATATTGTACATATGGTCTGTTTTGTATTTTGGTGTGCAATAAAGTGTTATCTCTCTCTCTCTCTCTTTTTCTCTCTAATTAATAGCCACACATAGGTCGGTATCATTATTATCAGAGAGTCGAAGATTATACTTGTTTTACGAGAATTTCGATCTAAGTAGTTAAGCGAATAATTCTACAATAATCTTAATCTGCAGTTAATGCTGATCTAATTAACTAGTCTCGCTTCTCTCACAATAATTAACTACTCAAGAGTGCCAATACAACATGTGCACCGGACCGAAGCCGGAATGAGACTGACCATAGACCATACTTATACAATAATTATATAAAATTGACTGTTCGTCGCCACGATCACTAGATTATACAGTAAAGAACCTCTAAGTCCAATCTCGATAAGTCGAAAACGTCCTAAACTCGAAAAAAATTGTGTTCCCTTCCCTTTAAGCCCCAAAACCTCCGTTGATCGAAATCCGAATCATCTATAAGTCAAAATAATTAGTGAGCCTCTATAAGCAATATCAGCACTTATTTTCCCTCTATAACTCGAAAAAATAAATTAGACCTCTGTATCTCGAACATAGCTGTTGCGGATAGAGAACACCCCCCTGACCCGCCCGCCGGAGCATACCTACTCTCCGCGACCCGCATACCGCCGACGCCCATAGCTGGCACAATTAGCAGCTAGGCGTCGGACGGTACGCGGGATATAGGAGGGGCCTTGCAGGCAAAATTATTCACAATTCTCATTGATGACTTACCACTCCCTCTCTCGACTCTCTCGCACAATTTGTCATTACGTACTTCTTTATGTATATTCTTAGTTATATACATAGTTTAATAATAATCATACAGTCCAATTTTCAAAGAAGTCCAAAGAAGAAGCAACTGCCACCAATAATAGCAATATTTGATTTTACAACTCTATTATTTGAAAACCGACTTTAAGAATATGCTGATAATGTACATCATTGTTTCTTAGAAATAAATGTAAAGTATACACAATAAACCGATTCTAAGAAAGTTATCGGAAGCAGTTTAGACCTACTGCAATAAATAAACTCCAATTAACCACAAAAAATTATAAGCCGAAAACTATATAACTCGAATTTGTCTCCCTTCAAGTTCGACTTACAGTGGTTTACTGTATATCCGAGCTATAATGAAAGGAGCAGAGTAGTAAAGTAGGTATCTACATTAATCAAACATAATATACACATATTGACAACCACAGGTACTAATGCATAAAACTCAATACCACTACTAACTACTCCACTGTTATTGTTTGCCCTTTTGTAAAAGCAGAAAACATTTTAAATTCATTAGCTGCACACGTTTTAATTTAAACGAGCACGTCGCAGGGGGATGTGACACGGATTAATACTAAAAATTGGATGTATTCCACCCAAAATAATAACTGTGGTTCCGTAGGTTCCGTGCCAGGTGGTAGGGCATTTACCCGACTGGATGGCTACCACCCCTGGTCTAAAGTATGTCGCCATAACAACCTTGAGTTGTGTTCCGGCATTAGTGACCAGGTTCCAGTCTCCCTTAAGAGAGCAGCAGCGCATTTGTTACACCTTTGGTATTGCAAAAAAAAAAAAAAAACAATAACAAAAAAATAAGAAAATATTCCAGTCTCCCTTTGGAGAGCAGCAGCACATTGATAGCACCTCTGGTGTTAGAAATGTCCATAGGTGATGGTAACCGGTTTCCATCAGGTGGGCCGTCTACCTGCTGCCGAGCTCATGCAATAGAAAAGAAGAAGACAAGTTTATTAACCGACTTCCAGACGGAGCAGGTTCTCCATTGAACTGTATTTTTTTGTATGTTTGTTACGCGAATTCTCTGTCAATTGAGGAGTAATTTTCAGATTATTTTCTTTATTCAAAAGCGTATAATCCTGGAGTGGTCCCATGGTGATCAAGTCAGTATCTGATGAGTGGATCCTAGGGAAATCAAGAGCAATCCTTGTTGAAGAGCGCTGAGCGCTTACACTCTTCTAAAGGTAAACTTGTATACGTGTGCCAGGAGTACAGTTTCTACAGGCGCTTTAAATATTATTTATAAAGCTATTCCAAAAACTAAAAAGCGAATAATAAATCATGTCTACAACATCTTGAAGTCGGTACCAAGTAAAACATAAAAAAATAACAACAAAATTGCGAAATGCACCGACTTCAAGACGTTGTAGAAAACATTTGTTTTTTGCTTTTTAGCTTGAATTTGGTTTCTCATAGGGATCTCGGTGCCGATTTTAATGAAAACTAAAACAGGATTATCAAATTTTGGAAAATCAATAACCTTAATCAGGTACCATAAGCTGATATTAACGCCTCGGTGTCAATCAGTAAACCTCGCGCGGTCAACGAGTAATGTCGCGAAATCGACGAATTGCCAAGTCTGACACTGATTGGTAGTTGATTTATACATGATCACTCCGAACAGCGGGATGTCTCCGAGTGGTTCACTTACCGTCTGCGCGACAACAACTGAACAGCTAGCGATGCGACTCGATGTTTTTTTTTATATATATATCTCTACGGACTCGAGTGCCGTACCCTTTTTTAATACTTAATTTCTATGAAAAATTTGAGACTCCATACACGCTTATTGTTTATTTTTGTTAGTGTATGTGACATTATATGTAGTAATTTTTCTGTTTTGGTGTACCTTAAGAATAACTTATTATATTAATTTATTCTAATTTTAATACTAAACTTATACTAATGTAGAGTGTATCTGTTACATGCTGGTGTTGTGAGGAAGTGCATGTGCAGTGTTGGCCTTATATCTATACTTATATATAGTCCTCTCTAGTGCCATGTGTGTTGTTTTTTTCTTTTCTGTGCCTGGGTTATTAATATTTAGGCTCTTTGTGTGTCTTGGTTTGTTTGTGGAGTGTGCGTGTAATGCTCGATGATTTGTCATGGGGCCTCTACGTGTTGGCCTTCTCATGACCCCAAGCAGGTCCTCCAAAAGATCGGGCCATTTTTTATGGCCCGTGGTCCTTAAAGAAAAATAGTTAATAATAAAATAGGAGAAAGTCGACCTTAACGAAAGGTTTTTGGAAAGGTAACTGAACTCTAACAACAGTTTGCAAAATGAATTGAATTAAGGTAGGTGTCGCCCCCACAATGCTCGTCGCCGTTGAATCCGCCACCCGTGTTTGCGAATTACCCAAACAAGCAAACAATTTGCCCTTTCATCCTTTTTATAACGAAATTGGAAAATATTCATTTACCGATGCATTCAGTGTTACTGTAAATTAAATTAAAAATTTAATTAAGGATCTATAACCTGACCATAACTTCTAGATCGGGAATATAGCTAGTTTTTTCGCCATCTGGCAACATTATATCTTATCTGTAGTCAATGTCAGTGTATCATAAACAAAACGAATTCATGTCTGAAATCTATTATCCTTAAGAACAGACGAGCGTGCATGACAAGAGTTATGAATGTCAAAGAAGCAAGTGAGGTGTGTAAGAATAAGCCTAAATGGCGCTCTGTTGTACGTGCCTACCCCGCAAGGGAACTGGCGTGAAGTTATATATGTATGTATGTATGAAATCTATTAAAAATCACTAAATACGGATATAACAGTGCTAAGTTTCACACGAGCAGAATCCTTTAAGGTTTACCAAGGAGGTCTAGCAGAATTTAAAGCAAAAATATTTTCATTATAATTTGACGATATTTACCAAGAAACGACTCGACATGACAGGTTTATAAATTGATCATTAATCAAATAATTGTTTTGTTAATTATGATTAGGTGTTAAAGCTCTTGCTTACAAAATTATAGTCCTTGTTATTTAAGTAAGTTTTATCCGTGCAGGAACGGAGAAAGAATACAATTTCCTGCGGCCGGGCGGCCTGTCGTAAGAGGCGCCTTAACAACCCACAGCCAGGTGGTAGGGCATTTGCCCAACTGGATGGCTACCACCCCTGGTCGAAAGTATGTCGCCATAACAACCTTGAGTGTGTTCCGGCATTAGTGATCAGGTTCCAGTCTCCCTTAAGAGAGCAGCAGCGCATTTGTAGCACCTTTGATGTTGCAAATGTCCATAGGCGATGGTAACCGCTTTCCATCAAGTGGGCCGTCTGCTTGTCTGTTGAACTCCTGCAATAAAAAAAAATAAAAAAAAGTAAACTTTAGGTTATGTTGACAACATGCATATGTCGTAAATAAAGTACTTGATACTTACACGACATTTGACGCTGTACTAAAAACGAATAGTAAGTATTAAACTTACTTCTGACATAATACTGGAGTTGCTAGAGTTTAGACAAAAATTGCGAAAGTGACGCCTTAATTATTTTCAACTTTATTTTTCCGCCATCTACCAATTGTGAATCTGAACCATCCAGGGAACCCTATTAAACACACACTAAAAATGTCATCAAAATCATTATTATTATCATTAAATAATATATAATAACAACCCATAAACCTTCCACTGCTAGGCTCGAGCTTCTCCCTATACGGGGACGGACCCGCGAGGCTCGTCCAACGTGTCTTGGCAGGTGTGACATATCTCGATGTATATGTTTCATCACGATGTTTTCCTTCATCGCTGTTAACACGTGGTATTGTAACAATATGCACATTAGGTCAGAAAACTGCCTAAGTAGTGCATGCGTTCCGGTCAGGATCTAACCCGTGTCCTTTGAGTTTGGGACGCGTTCGCTAGCCATTACGCTACCGCGACTTCTACTGTATTATAGTGTATAAATACGGTTCTTACTTTTTTCAAATTTAAATGTATTATTATTAGGCTTTTTTATTGTGTAGTTTATTTTTAGTATACAATTGACTTTAAGGTTTTATTTATTACTAGCTGATGCCCGCGACTTCGTCCGCATGATGCGGTTTTTTAACTGTCCAACGAGAACTCTTTAATCTTTCGGGATCAAAAGTATCCCATATGTTGACCAGAGATATAAGCTGCCACCATACAAAATTTAATTTAAATCGGTCCTGTCGTTTCGGAGATTAGCCAGTACAAACAGACAGATCGCCAGACAAACAGAGAAACAAAAAGTTTAAAAAAAATCTAAATTAGTTCTATTTCACTTCTTACCCTGACTCGGTTTTTATCATTTTTTTTTCACTGTACAGAAATTCGAGCTCTACAATTTTATTATATGTATATTGATATGGATTATGTGTTATTAAAACTTCTTGTTACTTTAATGACATCTGTTTACTAAAAGTAATTATAATAATCAAGAAATATAGTACTCGTTGTCACGCTTAGTCCATTATACAATAATGGTGTCATGGTCTTATTCATATTGAGTTAGATAGAATAACTTTGAACGCTTCTTTAAGAACCTTAAAGAAGCGTTTAAACTTACTATAACTCAATATATAATAGTAAGAGTTTTTGGCAGGAACTGAAGGGGGACGAATTGCTGTACAGTTTTATCTTCTAAAAATGTTTCAAATGACTCTAAAATTAACGTCAGTTGTAAGATATTGATAGTTTTTGACTAGTAATTATGTGTTTGTGTGAGAAATGTGAACTGTATAGTCAAATTTGGCATTTCGAGTTTTCACAAGACCTCCGTTGAATGGCGTCAGTTGTGCAATTCAACTGCGCTAACTATACGAACACTTGTACATCAGAATTGGCTGTATGGTCTAAGATTCCTTTGCCTGCATTTGTGAAGAATTCCACTACTACCACTCAATATGAATTAGTTAGTTGTCACCATTGACAATGGGACAAGGCTTAGTAATAAAAAGACATACAAGATAAAACATATATATAAAAGTAGAAATAAACATAGATAATAAGATTATATATATTAATGTACATGATCAAATTGATCGTGTACTAACAGAAAGTGATGTCAGGAGCCTTAAGAACAGACGAGCGTGCATGACAAGAGTTATGAATGTCAAAGAAGCAAGTAAGGTGTGTAAGAATAAGCCTGAATGGCGCTCTGTTGTTCGTGCCTACCCCGCAAGGGAACTGGCGTGAAGTTATGTATGTATGTAAGGTACATGGATAGAATAATATTAAATTTATAGATAATTAGAAAAATGTATCAGAGATAATATAAAAGAAAGAAACACTAAGGAGGAAAAGAATACCCTCTTTCTTAAATTATAAAAGGGGCGGAGGTGATTAAACAAAATAAAAAAAGACATAAAAATGTATAATAATTTTACTATACATACAGCTAAAATCACAGACAATTTCTTACTCACTAAGCAAAAAAAAATGGATAAAATTCAAAGATCCTTTGCCAAACACTTAGCGTACATCTCGTCTGGAATCTCACGCTACTTTATGCGGTTGTCACATTTTAGAATGCGGACGCTTAGGGATTGCCGAATGATTTACGTAGTTTATTTTTTGCATAAACTCCTCAACTATATAGCATAATGTGTACAATCTTATCAAAGACATGCTATTACGAAAGTCTTCTACATTCCTCCGGTCAAAACCAACCCAGGCCTCAGCAACCCTATCACAAAAAATAGAATTGGTTTAAAAATAAAGTGGTGATATCAGCTGTGACTATAAAATAGTTGATAGGCCGTTCATGTTTGCACTTGTATTTAGTTTGTAGTGGAACACTCACAAGCCAATAGATGGCGCTGTGCAATAATTGATGTCACAAACATTTCCCGAAACATACAAAGAATATATACAAACTTTCAATTATAACGGACGGGCCTAGGCCTGCGAGGGACAACACTAACCTCGCTGGAAGATCTTCCTTTGACACGGAGGAGCATTCCATCTCGCTCCTCCACCCTATACGGGTCACCCCCTTCAAGTTATATATTTTGCATATATATTTTGTGCTTTACCTTATTAATTTTATTAATTTCAACAACATTATTCATTCATTAACTATTAACTACATTTGTACTCGACTTATGCATAATATTGACATTAATTAATTTAATTACTAGAAATTGGCATTCCAATTGTAAATGCTGTGCACTCCTTTAATGGGTCCACACATAAGAACCTTTATAATAAACGATTTGTAATGTAACATAATAATGTGTGTGCTGTTAGTGTGCCTTAATTAAAAAAAAAAAATCACAAGAATGTGCAATACATACAACCGTCTAAACTCAAAATTAGATTATCACGATATTTTTCACAAAACAAAATTGGTTTAAAAATAAAGTGTTGCCATCAGCTGTGACTATAAAATAATCGATAAGCCGTTCATGTTTCCACTTGTACGTAGTTATAGATTTATTTCTAATTTAATTAACATTATTTATTCACTTACGTTTAACTATATTTGTACTGCACATATGCAAAGTATTGTTACGACCTAGACGCCGACAAAGACACATTCACACCTGCATACCTGTAGAAACACATTTTATGACCTTTCAGCATTTGGACTTCTTTTATTTACTTTGTGTTTAAAATATGTGATTAGAAATCATCCCATTGTGTATTGTAATCTTTTATGGCTGTCATTGGCCAGGTGTGTCGGATTTAAAGTACAAACTGATTGTAGGAAATTCGGTCCACGCAGCCGGGCAGACATATTGCATCTATGCAGTATAAAGCAATGCCTCGATTGAGGGACGAGGCAGTCGAGCGAGAACCACGATCAAGGCGAGAATTGTGTACATTCGGTGATCTATTAAGTGACGGACTTTGCGCGTGTTATTGAATTACGACCTTTTGCAATACGTTTGGACTTGTTGTGTTCGGTTACATTTGTACCGTTCTTGTTTGTATAGTTCTAATAAACTCTACATAATTCCAACGACATTTTAATTCGAGTCTCGCACTCGTAACAATATTGATATTAAATAATTAAATTATTAGTAGATTGATGTTCCAAAATAAAGTACTCAAGGACATGGTCAATGCCTCTTGGTACATAAGATTAGACATTCTCCATCGAGACTTAAAAGTGGACCTCGTCATGAACGTAATTAAAAAATACGCAGAAGCCCACCAGCAACGGCTTCATCACCATGTAAATGTCGAGGCTATCCAGCTCCTTGATAATACAGATTTATTAAGAAGACTCAAAACTTCATCATTCATCTCATCTATTTTATATACATACATAACTTCACGCCAGTTCCCTTGCGGGGTAGGCACGAACAACAGAGCGCCATTTAGGCTTATCCTTACACACCTCACTTGCTTCTTTGACATTCATAACTCTTGTCATGCACGCTCGTCTGTTCTTAAGGCTCCTGACATCTCCTTCTGCTAGTATTTTATATAAGTACAGGTATATAGTGTATTATCTATGATATAAATAGTCATGCACGGCTCTGCATCTCGGCTGCACGTTATTAATCAGTTTATTTATTTTGACTAATTTAATTCTAATTATAAACTACAAGTTGCCCCAATCTAATTTCAAGACACAACAACACCCTAATTTACTTAAATTAAAATACTACTTTTATTTATTTTGCTATCTAAAATGATGAAAGAATGACTAAACAGATATACAGTGCAAAAGTGGATGGATGCAGAAGTCGTGGAAGGCGACACACCTTCCATGATCTAATTGATCGTGTACTAGCAGAAGGTGATCTCAGGAGCCTTAAGAACAGACGAGCGTGCATGACTATGAATGTCAAAGACGCAAGTGAGGTGTGTAAGAATAAGCCTAAATGGCGCTCTGTTGTTCGTGCCTACCCCGTAAGAGAACTGGCGTGAAGTTATGTATATATGTAAAATGTAAACACTAACATGGCATAACGAACGCAACACAATTGTAAAAATAACTAATTTATTATGAAAGGCTTGTAGCAACGCCGACGTTCTGGGGAATTTGATGGTTGCCGATTTTTCGGGCGATAGCGGATGTTCCATAAACTCGGTCGTTTTTTAAATGCATTATAAGTTTGCGGTGAATAAAAGAAAATGGTAATTAGTAACAAAACCAAATTATTAATCTTTTCTTTATAAAGATGTAGATATTCTATTATCCTGTCTTGATAAAAAATAAAGGAGTAAAATAGTATCATGTTAATAATTTGGAGGTAATTTGATAATTTTTTCATAGCTCAAAATAACTATATAAAAATTATGAAAAAATGACGTGCGTCTCATATTGTGAAGATTTATGATATTTTTTGGTAAATTACTAATCAATAAATACCAAGGAAAAAGTGTTTCGTTTGTAGTACCCCACTTTCGACCTTTTACAGCAACAGGAGCCTTAATGAGCATGCGAATAACTAAATCTACTTTTTAAAGGATTTCATGTTTGTTTGTTTAAAATTTTGTTCTAGTGATTTGGCCACTTAGTAGTTAACTACTAAACTATCTAATGTTTAAATTATTAATTTGAATTATTATGTAACCGTCGCGAAATGTTACAAGAATGCGATGTACAGTACGCGCAAAACTTATATGCGCATTGTAAGTTAGTTCGGTGAATTCGCGCACGTTCGGTCAAGTATTAACGTTTATTGCACTTGACAGTATGTAATACGAAAAAGATGATATGAGTTTGGATGGCAGCCGAGCAAAAACGCAGCACTCCAACTCTGTAGAGGTCTCAAACAACAATAACGAATACGAATTTTAGGGACGCATATAAGTTTTGCTCGAACTATACAAGTTTCTAAATTCACTTGCTCTCAAATAAATAATAATAAAGTGACTGAGAGAGTGAAACGAACATTAATAAGGCACAAAACAGCAATGATTCACTAAAAAGATCTATAGACTACAAAACTACACTACAAAACTATCGTCACTATTAATCGTTCTGGCTACAGAAGTATAAATTTCATTCTCAGCTTTTAAACCCTCCTTCCCTCTAAAATAAGGGAACTCGTTATTAGTGCCTAGGTAATAAATGCCAGGTCTGTCAAACTTAGTCTCTATTCCTAAATAGTTATGCGTAGTACTATTAAAACATCTAGCAAATCTGGCATCCTGAACTGAATCACAGGTCATACCTATAAATTTCTTTGGGTGCTCTAAAGCTTGCCACCAGTATAAAATGGAACGAAAGTGACTGCAGACAATAAGACAAGGAATGTAAGGTATATCGCTAGGCTGAAATTCACCACCGTTTACATAGAAATCTATATGACCTAGTGTCTCTGCGATACCAAAACCATCGATATTTGTATGTATTGCATCCACTTTATCAGCGTCATTAATGTTAAATCTATCTTCGTAAGGAAGATTCCTAAAACAAGGTCCAGCAGGATCTAAGCCAGTCATTCTTGCAGGCTTCTTGCCAGTTATTGAATACAAGTGTTTAGCAGCATATGAGACTACATGAGCTCCTAAACTAGCTCCAACTAGTTCCAAGTTTTGAGGATCTAAGCCCTGTTCAGTTAGTTTCACCAGAAATTCACCTAATTTCTTCCCTATTACTCTCGACAAGCGTACTGATCTGAAACAATACATTTAATGTTAGAAGCATTAGATTTTGGAGTGATTATTTCTCTTGTAGCAGAAGGAACTAGAAAGATCACATCATAACAGATGAAACTGTTTTTGTAAAACAATGTGTAATATATTTTTATTCTTTGCAATAACTTAATAATAAAACGGTACTTCCTCAATAAAATATGATAAAAATTGCAAATTTAAATAATGGTTATGTGTTGCCTTGCACATAAAATTAATTAACTATGTGCTTAGCAACCTTGCGTTGTTTAACTGAAGAACTGTCCAAAATCGTAATTTTTACTAAAAAAATTAACGCATTAGATTGTTTATCTATGCTTATAAAATTGTTTGTCTGTCATATACCTATAATATTATAATATTCTAAAAAGGCCGTATATGTACATTGAAGCTATTAACAAAAGACCACAACTATCTAGTATAGACTATAAGGACGATGGACAACACGATGTATTTTTTTTAGATTTCTTATCTGTTTGTTCGGGATTCATGTAAAAAATACTGGACCAATTTCGATGTGGTTTTCACTGATCGATAGCAAATCTCCGCTCTTAAAAGCTGCGTTATTTTTTATTTCGGGAGCCCCGCGGAAGTTCTCTCGGGAATGGTTTAAAGCAATATAAATAATAATAAAAAAATTGTTTATGATGTCTTATTCGAAGGTTGGCCATTAATACAAAGGTACCATTGAAAATTGATAGTTACATTTCAATACTTAAAAAATTAACGTAAACAAGTAACAGTAAACAATTAAGACAGTTGGACCTAATTATGCAAAATGGAGCCAACCCACATACTGACAGTTTTGAGAAAAAGCCGTTTTTATTAAAATTTTGCGTACAAAAAATATGTCTATATTTTGGAAAAAAGCATTTAGAATATTGTATATTATATTTTCTCATTATGATTTTTATTGAGTCGATAGAAGGTGCATTTTGAAAGTCTTCTGCATCCTTAACCCAATTTTGGCATGTTTGTGGTTTGTTCTGTTTTGCATAAGTAGGTCCAATTATAATAAGTGTTTGTAGATCACTTAAATAGCAAAGTAAATAAAACAATTGGTTGGTTAAAAATTATAGGGATTTTAGCTTCTCGGAACACCTCAATCTTAATACTATCTACATAAATATTATAAACGCGAAAGTTGTCCATACATTCTGTATAGTTGTATGTTTGTTATTCTTTCACGCAAAAACTACTGAATGGATTTCGATGAAACTTTACAATAATATAGCTTACAGATCAAAATAACACATAGGCTATAATTTATAAAGATATAGTGTGAATTATTCAAAATATAACGATTTTCCATCACCACGCGAGTGAAACCGCGGACACAGCTACTTATATAATATGAGTCTATCAACTTCATTAAAAAATGTAACCGAGTAATTCTTAGCGATGAACAAACAAAACTTCTGTAGTAAAACATTGTTAATATGAAAAAGGTTGAGGACACGACTGTTCTAATAAAAGTGTTTTCGAGAGCAAACAGCATTATCATAATGCAGGCCACATACGACAATGTTCACATTTGACTGAGTGGGCAGAGGAATGAGGAAGTTATATTGAAATCGTATTTTCGTCAGACACATTTTTTTTTTGTTTTTACGTGACGGTAGGCCACAGAATATGTAAGCTGGCCTTAGTGTTTAGAATATGAACTTTTGATACATTTTTTGGCCTTTTGGCAATATTCTATCTTATGTGTAGTCAATATCAGTGAATTATAAACAAAGCTCAACGTCTTCATGTTATTTTAACTTTGTTTTTTCTTGAGACACCCAGATCTCCAGCCAGCACGTGGTGAGGGCAGCTCATAAAGGGCCGGCCGTCGTCGGTCCGGGCTGGAGGTGAATGCGTTAGAAGAAGAAGCAAAAAGAGGATCAGGAGGCATAGCAATAGCACTTCACACGTGAGGTGCTAGTGCTATCCCGACCTGGCGAATGCCACACACGGGCCGCGACCTTTCACCTTCGCGCAGCTTATGGTCCTGAAACGGACTTCCCCTGTATAAAAAAATGGATTGGATGTATGTCAGATTAGAGGAGTATGGAAGGAAATTACATATTGTTCTGATCCCAAATAATTGGGAAGACTATAAAAGAAAAAGAGAGAGGGAAGTAGAATAAGAAAAATTAGAAGGGGTGGGACGGAACTCTCACTCACTGATATCCTTCTTCTATGTTAGTGGTTATGACTTTGCCAGGTGGTAGGGCATTTTCCCGATTGGATGGCTACCACCCCCGGTCTAAAATATGTCGCCATAACAACCTTGAGTTGTATTCCGGCATTAGTGACCGGGCTCCAGTCTCCCTTAAGAGAGCAGCAGCGCATTTGTAGCACCTTTGGTGTTGCAATGCCCATAGGTGATGGTAACCGCTTTCCATCAAGTAGGCCGTTTGCCTGTCTGCTGAACTCCTGCAATAAAAGAGAAACTTACTTCGGATAAATATAAGTCAGGAAAAACTGGGTTTCCGTTATGAAGACGTTGTATCCTCGCTTCGCGTACCCTGTCCCAATTGCCTGCGATTGTGGAAAGATGGAGCTGTCCAAAAACCCAACAGCGTAAAGTACCGTCTTCTTGTTCTTCCAATCTGAAAGGCATTTTTCAATGTCATAAGTCAGTTTCGATCACTTTAATCGCAAGGCTAAATTGTAGATGGTAGGGTTATTGTGGAATCAATCTTACTTTTCACGAAATTGTTATTTAATTTACAAAAAAAGCTAAATATTCCTATCATCAGTGACAAAAAAATACTGGCTGGTAGAATGCCACAAAAAAACTTCAACGGACAAGTGGAAAAACGAATGGTAACGGACAAGTGGAAAAACGAATGGCAACGGACAATTGGAAAAACGAATCGCAACAAAATTTTAACTTGAAGTTTTACGGGCAGATTGTTAATGTACTTGTCTAATTTGAAAGCCTGCCAGTAAACTTCAAGTTAAAATTTTGTTGTGATTCTTTTTGTCACTTGTCCGTTGCCATTCGTTTCTCCACTTGTCCGTTGCGATTCGTGTTTCCACTTGTCCGTTGAAGTTTCACTTCTACTAGGTGTCCCAGCACACATTTCGATTTTTCGCAGGTTTACCAAATTATAATTTTGTTAGGTTAGGTACATTTTAATGAATACTTTTTTTATTTAAACATATTTTATTTTGCCAAACAAAAAAACTGAATTCGATCCGGAACCAATAGAAGCATCGATAGTCTACTTTAATATTATGCCGCCTCTCACCACGTCTACTCTAAAATTACGCCTTTCACCGCGGCCGTAACGCTTTTTCGTGACAGAAAAAATCCTAATACCCCCCGTCTATATTTTACTTGACGTTTCATATGTGACGTATTAAATGAGTTCATCAGATTTAGATATGGATTTAACTGAAGTATTTGTTTGTTTAACTGATCAGTTTTTATTTACTTTCCTCATATTCGAAAACAAAAGCGGAGTGTTAACCTCGGACGAAAGGCCTATTCAGGCAGTCGTACTATTAGCGCCCTCGCTATGCTCGTGCGCCGAACTATCTCATGCCTTAATAGGTCGCTTTCATCTCTCACAGTCTACTACCTTTACGACCTCAAATAAGCAGTCCGTGAGTCTATTCCTTCTACCGGGACCTGGTGAAGGTGGCATGGCTAAACATACTTACTATTTAGTAGTTACTTGAACAATTAAAGCAAAAGCTATATTCAAAACTGAAGGTAAGTCAGTTTCGATGCTGGCATATAAAAACTAAAAGTTATATTTTGAATGACAAGAGTTCATTGCCCTGGATTGTTTTGATTATACCACGTCCTTATATATTAACTATAAGGTCATGAGGTCGTGCTATACGAAAAACCCACATGGCACTTACGAATTTCGGCATTACCCTTATTATTACTGCTACAAAGTAAACTTCTCGCCGTGATTTTCCCTTTGTACTATGATATGAAGTCTTAAGACGGGTGTTATACAATTTGTTAGAGATTGGCAGCGCGTTAGTGGCACCACTGGTGTTGCAAGCGTCTTTCCATCAGGTAGGCCGTCTACATATTTGCCTACTTCAGGTAATAAACAAAAGAACAATAAACGAATGTACAATTTCTCAAAAACAATCAGTGAGTCTAAGGCTACCAGATTTAATAATTCACCTGGCTGGAAAATCTTCCTATTTTTATGGAGTAGCATTTCATATCACTTAAATTCCTCTTTCAAGTCATCCAACTAAACAATCCCTCAATGTTGACAAAAACGACCTATAGGTATAAAATTCCAACTTTCAGTATTGCCATTACGCAAATGGTTCCTGTATTCCTCTTTACATCACATCAAGCCTTAAGCTCGAAACAAATTGTCGGATTCGGCTAACATCATAAACATTCAATCAATTTACTTCACACAAACATCATTGTACGCACTCACACACTCACACTCATAGCCACCCACACATACACACACGGAAGTAAGCATGATTAATAGTTGTTTAAAAATATATGTGAGAGGTACTTTTCAGTAACGCAAACCTTGATCCTAGTTTGAAAGACAAAAGTATATCCAGCTTGTTTTAAATTCCATGTTTTTGTGTTCCATGTCTTTCAAGGCCACGAGCCATAAAAATGACCCGGACATTTGGAGGGCTTGCGTGGGGCCATGGGGAGGCCAACACGTAGAGGCCCCTTATTAAATTTGTTGTAAATGTGGCGTGACACTGACCGGCGATTATCCCTGTCTACACCATATAATAATGCACCCAACGACAAACTCCGACCAGTGTAGGACTATTGTGGGATATGAAGACAAAAAGTACCGGAATATTGGGGTGAACTGCTAGTGGTACTGGGGGTCTGGGAATATGGAGACAATGCCGTCTGCCCGTCGCAATGTTCAGGGAACGTGGAAAAATGGGCAAACGGTGACTCGCCACTCCCTGCATGGGCCCCAAAAAATGCCATAGAAGGCAGGGGCAACATGGGTGTGAGTGGCTAAGGGGTGTAGAGAGGTGGGCTGCAGGTTCACCAAAGCTACTTCTGACGTGATGCCATTTATCACTTCCACCCCTAGAGCTTGAGTCTTAGCTCTAGCGATCTCCCCTCCGTGCCCGCCGGTTAAGGCAAGCACGGAGGCGGCCTTGCCTTGGCCCCCGGAGTCAGGTACGAGGTGTCGCTACTCACCTAAGGCTTCGCCACAAAGCCCCCTGCGGGATTATTATTATTATTTGTATGTCTTTCGAGACCACGGGCCATAAAAATGGCCCGGACATTTGGAGGGCTTGCGTGGGTTCATGGAAAGGCCAACACGTAGATGTCCTTTGACAAATTTAATGTAAATGTGGCGTGACACTGACCGGCGATTATCCCTGTCTACGCCATATAACAATGCACCCAAGAACAAGCCCCGGCCAGCGTAGAACTATTGTGGGAAATGAGGATAATTATTATTATTATTATTATCATCTGGATAGTGTATGTATTATTCTTCATTGAAATATCGACATGTATTGAATGAAAAGTTACCACCAAAAAATAAGTATTTTTAATAATTTAATTTATATTTTATATTCTTACTGCGCTTCTTATAGTGCTTTTTAAGAGATGCCATAGCACGTTTTTACTAACGAGAGCTGGCAACTCTCACGGCGCGTCCGAAACGACCATTCAGTGTTGCCGATTTGGCATTTTTAATGCTAAATTTGGAATATTTTTAAACCTGTTGGCATGAAAAAATGAGCTTTAGCATATTGCATATTTTAGCATTTTCTGAAATTTTTGTATCTTTCGAATTTCAAGTACTATTGATAGCAATTTTTTGTTATATAGCAATTACTTGTATTGTGATAGATTTAAAATAAACGTTTGTTCCTATGTCCTGTGTGTGTGCTTGAAAAGTAGTTTTCGATTGACTCTGGAGAGATAATATGGCTCCAAAATATGTATAACATTATCGAGAAGAGTGAAAGAAGATGAGCGAGTTTAAACACTGGCTAAGACGAGCTAAAGAAGATCTGACCAAAGCTTATTGCAAATACTGTAAGTGCAACATTATAGCCAAAGTATAGAGTCGATTGTGATGCCAATGACTATTGATTTTGAAGTTGGCCCTTCAACATCACAAGCACAAGCTCACGACGATGATGATATTGATGATCTACAAATATTATTTGATTTATCTTCATGATTAAATATACTTAAAAATTGCACTGTGTTTTTAATTACACTACCTAATTGCAATTATTTTCGTTTTTAATTCATATAAACAAGATTTGGCATTTTTATTAGCATATTAAAGTTTGATCTAGCACATTTTTATCATTATCACCGCCAAATTCTAGCATTTTTTCCATTTACAAAACGGCAACACTGCGACCATGCATACTTGACAGTCGCGATAATCAGCCGCGGCTTACGGACGCGTCCGACAGTATGTTTCGGGGTTTATTCGTAATATATATTGTAATTGGTCAGTAAGCGAAAAGTATCGTATCTACTTGGACTTGGTATTTTATTTGATAGATATACTTCATTGTCGAGAGATCTTTGCAAGGCCTTTTAAGTAACGACTTAGAAATAATTATCGCAAATAGTTTGACCAATATAGAAACACCATTTATATACATCACGAGTCTTGTTATGTTTTATAACAATTTATGTACAGAAAACTGTATATTGTCACGCTATTCAGATGCAATTAAGAAAAGTATGCTAAACAACCTCAGTAATCTATACTAATATTATAAAGAGGTAAAGTTTGTGACGTTGTAGAGGGTAATCTCTGTATCTACTGAACCAATTTTAAGAATTCTTTTACTGTTCGAAAACTACGTTAACAGGGAGTGTCATAGGCTATATAACATGACGCTATATACCACGGAAGCCGGACAGAGCGCGGGTGAGACCGCGCCGGGCCGCTAGTATTAGAATAAAATAGTATGTAAAATAGAGAGAGTTACACAAAGACTTAAAAAAATAGTTGTATTAAAAAAAATGTATAAGTACAGTCGTGGTATGAAAAGATTCGCCAGTTTTCAAATTGATTCATTTACCGTTCCGCTGGCACATGTTACCTTTTCAAGCTAAATCACAGAACAGACTGTTCCACAGATTATGTTTGACTCTTTGACATTCAAACTTTATTAATAATCTTTAATGGCCTTACTTATAATCGTTTCTTAAATTTAAAGAAACAGTTCTGCAACTGATTAGTGAAAATCTTACCCATAAACTTCTCTTTAGTCGAATATTTTGGGTACAACCTACGTTAAGCATTCAAATTTCGTTTGTCTCTGCTCCTTTTAGGTAAACAACATGTTTACGTTTAGAAGTGAAAAAAAGATATTCATTGATTAGCGTCTGATTTTGATTCACTTACTTAAGAGATGGCTAATCGTTTCTTAAGGAGGTTATTATAAGTAAGGCCGTTTATCGTCAGGTGAGGAACTATTAAATTAAAAAAAAATTAAGTGTAAGTTTAACGAGCCTTTAGTTATATAGTTATGCTTTAAACTAGGCGACTGAAACTTCCAGAAATCTTCTTCCTTCCTTCCTTCTTCCTTTTTTCTTCCTTCCTTCTTCCTTTCTTCCTTCTTACTTTCTACTACAACTCACCAATGGTCTTGTCCATAGATGCTATCCTGGCAGCACTTTTAATTGGCACCTGTCTCCTGGTGATAATTCCATTGGTTATCTTGTGGAAGGTCACCTGAAGTTGAGGCAACGTCGCATTGCTGATTGAGGCGTTCTTCGTTACACCAGGACCTGGAGCGAATTATTAAAATAAGTACTTATTTATTTTTATTTTTTATTGCATGAGTTCAGCAGACAGGCAGACTTGATGGAAAGCGGTTACCATCACCTATACACATTTTTAACATCAAACGTGCTACCAACGTGCTGCCGCTCTCTGAAGGGGGACTGGAATCTGTCCACTAATGCCGGAACATAACTCAAGTTTGTTATGGCGGCATGCTTTAGTCTAGGGGTATCCAGACGGGCAAATGCCCTACCAACTGACTGTGGGTAGTTTTGTCGCCTCTTACGAAAGGCCGCCCAGCCGCAGGAAATTATATTCTTTCTCCTTTCCTGCACGGATAGAACAGATATTTTGCGTAATAAATTAATAAATAAACTTATCATTTATTCAAATACCTATTGTGTTAATTGCTGATTAAACTAGTAAGCTATGTGTCATTGAGTGACATGCCAACAACTGTAAGTAGCGCGTTCAGATTAACCTGTTAACACAGATCTTGTTGACATTGAGAACTTTATACGTTATATTTATATAGTGTACAATTGCTTACATTTTAATAATATATACATACATAACTTCACGCCAGTTCCCTTGCGGGGTAGGCACGAACAACAGAGCGCCATTTAGGCTTATTCTTACACACCTCACTTGCTTCTTTGACATTCATAGCTCTTTTCATGCACGCTCGTCTGTTCTTAAGGCTCCTAACATCACCTTCTGCTAGCACACGATCAATTTGAACATGGAAAGTGTGTCGTGGCCTTCCACAACTTCTGCGTCCATCCACTTTTGCATTGTATATCTGTTTAGTCATTCTTTCATCATGCATAATTTAATAATATATGATTGCTGATATTCATCTATACTAATATTATAAAGAGGTAAAGTTTGTGAGTTTGTGACTTTGTAGGGGGTAATCTCAGGATCTACTGAACCGATTTTAAAAATTCTTTTACTGTTGGAAAGCTACGTTAACAGGGAGTGTCATAAGCTATATAATATGACGCTATATACTACGGGAGCGGGACAGAGCGCGGGTGAAACCGCGCCGGGCCGCTAGTTTCTTTATAAACTCTTAAACAGCAAAATTGACAGCCCTGAACTTCTCGACGAACTAAAATTCGTTGTACCACGAGCTGGATGCCGTCTGCATATTCGAAAAACATTCGCTCTACCAGCATCTCCCACTGTGTACTGTCAACACTCACCACTCTACCATCTTTGTAATGCATACATATATACATAACTTCAACGCCAGTTTCCTTGTGGGGTAGGCACGAACAACAGAGCGCCATTCAGGCTTATTCTTACACACCTCACTTGCTTCTTTTACATTCATAACTCTTGTCGTGCACGCTCGTCTGTTCTTAAGGCTCCTGACATCCCCTTCTGCTAGTACACGATCTTTGTAGTTCCTACAATAATAACTGTCACGGGCTCGATATTTTCAATGCATCGGTTAAGCACATCAAGAAGTTTCACACGCTTTGTTGATTATTTATTGAACTTCATTATTTAATATTTTCTTCTTTTTTTTTCTAAATTATTATGTACTCAATGTCTATTATATAATGCATGCGGTGCTCGCACCCAGAAGGCCATTCAGCGACCATATTGACTGTGTTCTAGTTTTGTTTAAAAGTAAGCCGAGTTGGCGAGTTTGCAAAGCAAACTAAAATGTATATATATCTATCATATGTACACTTTATTGTATACTAATACAAACATGAACTTAAAGACTAAAATTATATCTAGTTATGTACAAAGGGCGGTCTTATCGCTGAAAGCGATCTCTTCCAGACAACCCTAGGAATTATTTGAGACTAGCTGTGCCCGCGACGTCGTCCGTATGGAATTTGCTTTCAAAACCCTCCTATTTTGAAACATTCTTCATTGGTGCTCCGCTCCTATTGGTCTTAGCATGATGATATATAGCCTATAGCCTTCCTCGATAAATGGGCTATCAAACACTGAAAGAATTTTTCAAATCAGACAAGTAGTTCCTGAGATTAGCGCGTTCAATCAAACAATCTTAATATATATAAATCTCGTGTCACAATGTTTGTCCTCAATGGACTCCTAAACTACTTGACCGATTTTAATCAAATTTGCACACCGTGTGCAGTTTGATCCGACTTGAAAGATAGGATAGCTAACATTTGGACCCGGTAGGTGGCGCTGGAATCGGGTTCTAAATTTTATTAGTTCAGGGCAGAACAACGTCTGCCGGGACAGCTAGTATATTAGTATATTTGGCTACAACACTAATACTTACATTTTAAATATCGCGATATCTTTTGAATGAAACGTCCGAATCGAATAATTTAAAAAGTTTTAGAAAGGTATTGAATTCGTATTGAATATGGAGTAATTTATTTTGATAAGGATTAATACCAAGGTACAAAATAAAGAGTTTTTGAAGCGACGGCATTTTAATTATTTAAAAAATAAAAGAAAACACTTATTGTGAGATAACTACAATAGTTAGTCATATGGTTACGCGATATTTTTTGTAGACGATTATATGTTCTGCAAAGTGGTAGTACATTGTTTTGTTCTATAATCAATAGTTTTGGCAGCGCACGCCGTGTAAGGATTTTTTCGGGTCATTTTTTTACACCTTGGGTTACATTATTGGACTTTTAGTAAGGATGCCTAATTTTGTTGAAAATATAATTTAGCCTATAGCCTTCCTCGATAAACGTACTATTCAACATTCAAAGAACTTTTCAAATCGGACCCGCGTTTCCTGAGATTAGCGCGTTTAAACAAACAAACAAACAAACTCTTCAGCTTTATAATATTAGTATAGATGATAATGGCGATGGTGGTACACGTAACATATAGTACGAACTACTTACATTTTAATAATAAATACATAAATTATATATATATACATATGTGCAGAAATTTTATATATTACATAGATATATAGAACAGACGAGCGTGCATGACAAGAGTTATGAATATCAAAGAAACAAGTGAGGTGTGTAAGAATACGCCTAAATGGCGCTGTGTTATTCGTGCCTACCCCGCAAGGGAACTGGCGTGAAGTTATGTATGTACATAGATATATATACATACATACACTTGCTTCTTTGACATTCATAACTCTTGTCATGCACGCTCGTCTGTTCTTAAGGCTCCTGACATCACCCTCCGCTAGTACACGATCAATTTGATCATGGAAGGTGTGTCGTGGCCTTCCACGACTTCTGCAACATAGATATATACTTAATAAATAAATAAAGTGTGTGCATGTATGAACGCGTGAGTTATATCTTGCAATATCAACGTCACGTTCATAAATTATGCCTATTTTCATAGCAGAAAGCACGAAGTGGTAAGTGCAGAGTACAACGTATATTACATGCCATATTCCCATGTTTTTGTCCTTGTTTATGTATTTATGTTTGTTATATAAGAGGTCGGTGTTCTGTTCATTCTGTTTAGTGTTTATAAGTTTTATAAATCAAATAGGAGACATTTAGAAAACAACTGAGCTCCTTAAGGCCTTTGTTCGCGAAGTTAAGGACACCGAAAGTTTACTAGACGAAACGGAACGCACAGTTTAAATTTTTGACAGTTTCAACGGTTAAAAAGATTTCTCCCCCGTCTTCAAATCTCAGTGTTAGACGCAATACAACTATTAACTATTCTCAAGCTTTTTATTCCAATATTACCAGAAGAGTATCTCCATCATATTCACCTTAAAGACCTACGTAGATCGGGACGGCATGACAAGGGATTTTGGCGTCAGTCAGCGCACATTAGCCGCTTAAATACCGCGGCATTCCAGCGCCTTGCGACGGCATGCCACGGCGCGACAAACGCCTCAGCAGCTCCTGCTGCCCGATACACTTTTAGTCTTCAGTTGCGTTTTGTATGTGCCCGGATTTCCACAGAATAATTAAGGAATGTATCCGGGCATCCGAATAAAACCGCTGGTTAGCAAATAACTCAACTTTGCGCGTCCGTTGTTGTGTAGTCAAAAAGTAATAAATATGAATACATATAACTGACATAGCACGTAGTTTACGTCCGCTAGCACGCCGCACTTTACACAATCACAGAAATTATAAGTTCAAAGTTCACTGGGCCGGCCTTTGATATTGTTTTTATATTAAAAGTATGTTGAGAAGTTTACTGTCCCACGGTTCGAAGAGAAGTGTTGCAGCCGCGCCGTACTCGGTGTTGGGGGGAGGGAGTTAGACATATATACACATTACTATAGTAGAGAGAGAGAGAAGAGTATACTATGTAATGTATGAAAATGTAATCTGGCAACCATGCTTGATTTTCCCGCTTAAATAATAAACACGTTTGATCGTGTGTTGATGTGTCTAAGTTTTAAAATGGTAGAATGGGATTTGGTCTTAATATCGATTATTGCAGATGAAGAAGGTGCATAGGCTAATAACAGGGATAGAAGAAGATTCACTCCCTCCGCGGGATGTCAAAACGAGCGCCGGAGTCCTTGGCATGCCGTTGCTTGCCCGCAGTACGCCACGGCATCCCGCCACGGGAGCATGTGGCGCGTCTTTCAATGCCGTGCAAAGAAATCCCTTTCGATGCCACGGCATCATTTTAAAGCATAGCAATTTATGTAGTATTTCTATATCGATACGTTTGAATGTCCATTAGTAAAAAATTAAATCCCTTGCCATGCCGTCCCGGTCTGCGTAAGCCCTAATCCTCCAGGCCTTGGCTGAGCTCTTCAATTCCGTTATCCACCGGGACAGTGTACCGAAAACGTGGAGCAAGGGTGTGGTGGTCTTGTTTTTCAAGAAGGGCGATAAGACTCTCTTGAAAAACTATAGGCTAATCTCACTCTTGAGCCACGTCTATAAGTTGTTTTCGAGGGTCGTCACGAATCGTCTCGCCAGAAGACTAGACGAGTTCCAACCACCGGAGCAGGCTGGGTTTCGAAAAAGCTACAGCACCGTAGACCACATCCATACTGTTCGGCAGATTATATAAAAGACCGAAGAGTATAATCTACTACTACGAGAAAGCCTTCGACTCCATCGAAACGTGGGCTGTTCTGGAGTCTTTTCAAAGGTGCCGTATTGATTGGCGATACATTGAGGTGCTGAGATGCCTGTATGACGCCGCAACGATGACCGTCCAAATCCAGGACCGGAGAGTATACCCCTACGTTGCGGGGTGAGACAGGGGGATGTGATTTCCCCGAAAATGTTCACCAACGCGATGGAGGATGTCTTCAAAACTCTGGACTGGGCTGGACAGGGCCTTAACATCAACGGCGAGCGTATCTCTCACCTCCGTTTCTATGTTCTATTCTATTTCATGTTAATAAATTTTGGATGGTCACGCCACGCTGCCTTGAATGATGTCTTACGGAGGGCGCTTGCCACCGCTAACGTGCCGGCTTTATTGGAGCCGAAAGGTATTGCACGTGACGATGGTAGGCGTCCCGACGGAATGACTCTAATTCCCTGGCAGTGTGGCAAGCCTTTGGTGTGGGATGCGATTTGCGTAGACACGTTGGCCGCATCCCATTTACCAAACACGTCTAGATCAGCCGGTCACTCAAGCGGCGCAAATATAGCAACCCTCTGTGAGAATTATATGTTTGTGCCGTTTGCTGTCGAGACGCTTGGACCGTGGGGTCCTGAGGCCATGAGCCTCTCCCAAAATTTATCGAAACGACTCATTGACTCTTCGGGTGATCAGAGGGCTGGTGCTTACCTCGGCCAACGGATCAGTATGGCGATCCAGCGAGGAAACATAGCCAGCCTTCTGGGCACCTTACCCATAGAAGACGGTGATCTGGGCTCAGTATTCTACTTATAGTCTTGAGGGACTATGAGTAGAATACAATACAAATAAGTTAACTTTTCTTGCATTGTAATCGAATATATGTAATATAATTAATTTATTTTATTATTTATTATATTATGACAGTAAATAAACAAAAAAGGTTAAACTACATAAATTTTGGATATAAATATAAATAAACTCATTTCTTCTGTCATTTGATAACATAATTATAAAAAGATCTGCGGTTTTGTTACGGTTCAAAAATTAACGTATTTTTTTTAAACTAATGGTTTGTAGTAGTATTGTTTCCGTGGAGGAATAGAGAAAGCCTGCCTGTTCATACATATCTGCTTGCCACGTAGCCATTAACAGAAATAAGTATGAAGAAATAAGTATGAGTATGCCTATGAAGGCATATTCTCCACGTGACGAAAAAATAATAAATAATACGAAAAAAAAAATTAGTACGTCTGTCTTTATTATAACTATAATAATATTTTTATTTACTTTTAATACCGAAGTAAGAAAGAGAGTTGGTCTGAAAGAGAGTGTCGGGGTGAAAGTAAGGAAAGGAATGCTCCGGTGGTTCGGGCGTGTGGAAAGAATGCATGATGAAAGAAAGACTAAACAGATATACAATGCAAAAGTGGATGGATGCAGAAGTCGTGGAAGGTCACGACACACCTTCCATGATCAAATTGACCGTGAACTAGCAGAAGGTGATGTCAGGAGTCTTAAGAATAGACGAGCGTGCATGATAAGAGTTATGAATGTCAAAGAAGCAAGTGAGGTGTGTAAGAATAAACCTAAATGGCGCTCTGTTGTTCGTGCCTACCCCGCAAGGGAACTGGCGTGAAGTTATGTATGTATGTATCTATTTACTTCTATTGCCTCTGTCTTATTGAATATGCACTGTTTGCTACAACTCCATTAATTCTTCAAAAGTCATTCTGTATAAGACTTATAAAAAAAAGAACTTGAGATATATATAGAATAAGAAATATAAAGAAAAACAATTTCTAGCTAGACGTGTCGCTGGGGGGTTTCTTGCCGCTTCTTCTCCTTAACAGCAATAACACGTTGCGAAGCCGTGTACATAGAGTAGGAAGTAAAATTAAATTTTAACCTATATGTATGACCTTCAAAAAGTGTTCTCCAGTGGAACTTATTTTCAATAAAAACTTTTGAATTTGAATTTAAAAACTATCAGTTGAACCTTAATTTGTACAGTTATCAAAAGAGTGAAAATTATAAAAAGAAAAAGAATTTAATTAAAAATAGCCTAACTCTTTTCGATTGGCAAGATATCACAGGGGTGTTTACAAATCAATATAATTTGCAGGGATGGGCCGAAATTCGTTTTACATTCGGTTTGAGTGAATTTCGGCAGCTTGAGCCGAACTTCGGCATTCGGCCGAAATTCGGTTTAATTTCCAAACATTCGGCGCAACTAGAAGTAAAATATCAGTAGGGCTAAACTAAGTCAACAACAATACTTGCAATCAGGAATCAATCCAGCGGGATATCCAATATCAGCTCGTGGTGTGTAAGTTCCACTCGATGCGAAGTTCAAATTGGCTATTGCGATCGCTATTGGTAGAAGACTTCTACTCCTCATTTTCCTGTAAAAGAGAAAAAAATGTATATTATCTATTCGCACATCACTTGCGCTGGCTTTGCCACCATCATGAAATGGGGAGGATCGCGCGGTGAAAAGAGCCTATCTGGGCAGACCAACGGGACGACGACCAGTTGGTAGGCCCAGATATCGCTGGAGGGACGTAGTGGAGACTAATCTGCGCGAGCTTCAAGCCTATGACTGGCAAGTGACAGTGCTGAACAGAAAGGAGTGGATTATTCTCATTTCGGAGGCCAGGACTCATTTTGGGTCGTTGAGCTGCAGCAGTGAGTTATATTATCTATTAGGATAGGTCAAAAAAATATTTTTTTTACAAGTGACACGGAAAATTGGGTTGCTAGACACCTTAAAAAAATTCTCACCTAATATGAACTCTTAATTTTAATAGGAAGATCCTTCGCATCGCAGTTTTTTATTTTTTCTCAGTCCAATAGAAAAAAAATCATACCTCATCATTAATTGATTGTACAGAAACATGTTCTCGAAGAATTTTGTAGGGAATTTAATGCTCTACATCTACAAAAAAGATATTCTATATTTTTTCCATAAATCTCAGCATTTGAATGATATTGAAGATTTAAGTTTGATTATTTTAAGACAAATTTCATTTTTGTTTGTGAAGTTTATAACTAGACAATAAATGACTATTATAAAATGTGCAATACAAATTTTTGTAGGAAATTAACTGCTCTATAAAAATGGTATGCTATATTTTGGCGATTAAATTAAGCGTTCAAAAGATATTCATCATCAAACTTTCATGTGTACTAATTTTAAAAGTTTTTGATTAGATATTCGAAAAATTTCAAATTAATTTATAAGTTTTTATCAAGTGATAAACTTCAAAATATTTTTCACTTTTTTATGTGTAAGTATCTTTGTCTACATTTAAAAAATAAATTGTACAATGTACAAATACATTTAAAAAGATAAATTATACAATGTACAATTTATTTTTTAAAATGTAGACAAAGACACACAAAAAAACTTGAAAGTCATGACGTCATATTTTACTATTATCGTACCAAATCTAGGCGCCTTTCAATGTAAAGTTTCTTTTGCGTATTTAAGAAATTTAACATTGCCTCCCAGTAGGGAATTTCCCTGAGCACTAGGATATGAGATTTTAAAAGAAAGTGGTCATTAAGTTTCATCAGCACCCTAGCATAACACGCTGATTTATATTGCAAATGTTTTTTTTTATTGCAGTTCAGCATACAGGCAGACGGGCCACTTTATGGAAGGTGGTTACCATCGCCTATGGACATTCGCAACACCAAAGCGCAGCTGCTCTCTTAAGGGAGACTGGAACCTGATAACTAATGCCGGAACATAAATCAAGGTTGTTATGGCGACCTACATTAAACCAGGGGTGGTAGCCATCCTGTCGAGCAAATGCCCTACCACCTAGCTGTGGGTCGTCTTGTCGCCTCTTACAACAGGTCGCCCTATCGCAGGAAAAATTGTATTCTTTCACCGTTCTTGCACGGATAATGTCTATAGGCAACTATAAAAATTTTGTACCAGATGACCCGTTACCCTGTCTGCTATACACCAGCAATAAAAAAGATAAGTATCATCGTAATAGTGACATATGAAAGACCTCAGACGATACTTGAGTCATTAGTCTTGAAAAACATTCAAAGACCCAAACAATCGTCCTCGACATTGCTTGCCTAAATTCAAGTTCATTGCCCTTTTTATTTACCGTAAGTGTGAAGAATGTATTGTATTTTTTTTTACTAAACGCTATTTATACGTACAGTTGATTGGTAAAGTGTTTGACGTTATGTTTATATTTATTTAACAAGTACATGACATTGATTGATTTGATTCATTGACCGCGCGTTCAATTAGTAGCTCACACGCCCAAAATGCTCCGTTAGCCGTTCTACAAGGCGACCGCGGTCTTTGTGGTCGTGGCGAAAACGTCACCAATGACGTCATCATTTTCGATCACACAACACTCACGACGACCCATGTCAAGAGGTGGGTCGAATAACCGTTCTACTTGGGTTTACGATTGTAACGCCGGCAAGCAAGTGGAACGGAAAAAATTGCGGTCGTGAACGTGGTTGTTGTGAGTCCCTAATGGAACGTAGCCTGGGAAAGGTCAATTACTTCAATTTGTTAAAAAAAATCAGAGAGTTTTTCACCTATGGTGCATGTTTATCAGAGATAAAAAGCATGAAAGTTATTGGTGGCAGTTGCACCTCGGGTTTGGAAATGAAAATGCGACGTAATAATGGACGGTATGATTATTATTAAGATATAAATATAAATTTAAAGAGTAGAACAAAGTATGCAAGAGAGTTGAGTACAATATATGAATAGCTGAGTGGCTGAATTCATAGTTGTTCTTGATGTAGTAGTCCCTTCAGGCTTTTTCAGCCTCCTATATCCCGCATTCCGTCCGACGCCTAATTGCTAATCGCGCCAGCTATGGGCGTCGGCGGTATGCGGGGCGCGGAGTGTAGATGTGCTCCGGCGGGCGGGTCAGGGGGGTGTTCTCTGTCCGCAACAAAAGTGATATTGAAAAGTGAGTAATGGCAATTAATAAAGTGAATGTAGCGCTAACTCTTTTATGAACAGCCGAAAAGTGTCTGTAAAGACACGCCTGGATGCCCATCAAGGGGTGTTGATACCAACACTTTTTTTATTTATTGCAGAAGTTCAGCAGACAGGCAGACGGCCCACTTGATGGAAAGCGGTTACCATCGTCTATGGACATTTGTAACACCAAAGGTGCCACAAATGCGCTACTGCTCTCTTAAGGGATACTGGAACCTGGTCACTAATGTCGGAACACAACTCAAAGTTGTTATGGCGACATACTTTAGACCAGGGGTGGTAGCCATCCAGTCGGGCAAATACCCTACCACCTGCCACCTAACAGTAATGTATGGTGGTGAAAGTTGAGTATGGTAGAAGATGCATGAAAGTAGGATAAAGGCAGTTAGTAGAAACGAGAGCTTTGTAAAGTATAAGTGAGGTTAAGTTGAATGATATGATAAAGAACAGTGTGATAAGGGAACATTGTGGATTGAAAAAAGATATAATAAGAAGAGATAAGAAAGAAATATTACAGTGCTTGGGATCTGTATTGAGAATCAATGGAAAAAGACTAACAAAACAAATGTAAGGCAACAGTGTGGATGGAAGAGTTAGTGCTGGAAACCGCGACGTACTTAAGACGATGAAATCGCATATATCTTAAAGAAACCCAGGTAAAGGCACCTATAATAAACGTGTATGAAAGAAAAGATTAATAAATCTAGTTGAAGCAAAAGATCCATCGTCTCTGCCTACCCCTAAGGGTAATAGGTGTGATGAATGATCAAGAGTGGATGATACAATGGGTAAACATTGACAAAATGAGCAATTGGATGATCGTCAATTCTTAGTAGTGATCATGATGGCGCAGCAAATGTTTAACCGCGCCAACAATGGCCGCCACACATCCCACCACGGGATTGTCCCACTATACGCACGACCAACAGACCATCAACGCACCTGAATGCCGACTCCTTACGACCTTGTACGCTCAACAAACCAGGGTGATGTCATAAGGTCGCGAAACCCACGATGCCGCTGACATGCCACCAGAAGCCACAGATGGCCGCTGTGGGGGTTTTAAATAAGTTGAGTAGTGCGCCTATGATGGTTATCCCGTTGGAAAGTGTGACGCACCACTTTTTTTTATTGCAGGAGATCAGCATACAGGCAGACGGTCCACTTGATGGAAAGCGGTTATCATCGCCTATGGACATTTGCAACACCAAAGTTGCTACAAATGCGCTGCTGCTTGCTTAAGGGAAACTGAAACCTGGTCACTAATGCCGGAACACAACTCAAGTTTGTTATTACAACATACTCTAGACCAGAGGTGGTAGCCATCCAGTCGGGCAAATGCCCTACCACCTGGCTGTAGGTTGTTAAGCCACCTCTTACAACAGGCAGCCCGGCCACAGGAAATTGTATTCTTTCTCCGTTCCTGCACGGATAATGATACTCCACCACTGACGAGAACTCATGGCCCAATCGCCTAGCGAGATCTAGCGAGGAAGGCTTCAGCGGTTCCAAACCCAATTACCGGTGGATAGTTGGCCACTGAGTTGTAGCCAGGACAAGGAGGTAAAACCTTGAGTCCCCAACCTCCTCAGTACCTCAATTGACCACAAAGGAAGACACACAAATACGACCTGTCATTGGAATATGATATTTAAATTCATCTATAAACATTTATATATTTTGCACATATGTATTTGTATGGTATGTATATTAAGTATATATATCTATGTAATATATAAAATTTCTGCATATATATATATATATATATATATATATATATATATATATGTGTGTGGGTTTTATTTGAAGAAAAGCAAAACGAACTTCTTTAGAACAGTCTTACGTCGTTTATTCATTGACTACCTCCTCTTACTATCTTTTGACACTGACATTTACAATATCAGATTTATAAATTTGAAAAACATAATGTGTGGCCTGGCTACCGAGTCGGAATGCGTCTTCGAATCCCACATATATATCATTTATGTATTTATTATTGAAATTTAAGTAGTTCATACTATATGTTACGTATACCACCATCGCCATTATCATCTCAATTCATTGCTGGCGTTGTCTGGAAGAGGTCGCTTTTTAGCGATAAGACCGCCCTTTGTACATAACTAGATATAGTTTTAGTCTTTGAATTCATTTTTGTATTGCTGTATAATAAAGTGTTATCTATCGATCTATCTAAAGGAAGAAGACCCTGCAGGGAGTATTCTTTTTTCATATTAATTTAAAGGCCAAAGACCTCCAAAAAAACAAAAGCATTTTCAAAAATCAAACAACTTGTTGATTTATTAGAAATCAGGTCAAAAACATCAACACAATAGTTATGCAAGGTCAATATGCCAATGACATATTAACTTAGGATCTAAACAAAGAAGTGTTTGGTAAATATTGACAAAGGATCGTCTATTGTTGTGGTTTTGGGGAAAACATTAACACATTGAAATGATAATAGGAGTCATTGTTTTCATTCTAGCTCTAAATCCCGGTTTCATTCAGGTCTTCTGGTACCAGTGTAGTAATAGTTTCTGACGTCATATGCATTAATCTAGGAAAAATATTAAAGACTATGCATAGAATAACCATGTATATATATGACCTTCAAAAATGTTCTCTAGTGTTTTTAAAATCTTTGAAGTAACTCTTTGCTGATGGACCCGACGGACCTAAAGTTTCAACTCCAAACGGCACAAATATGTAACCCTTTCCTAGGGTTTCATGTTTGCGCCGTTTGAGATCTTCGGCTGATGAAGCAGCGTTGCCAGCCCCTGACTTAGTCATTGGAAGATGCGATGCCGCCAGAGTGTCAACGCATGTCGCGTCCCACACAAGCGGCCGTCCCATCTTCCAAGGAATAAGTGACATTCCGTTTACACTTTTTTTATAGCTGGAGTACAGCAGAGAGGCAGACGGCCCACCTGATGGAAAGTGGTTACCGTCGTCTATGGACGCTTGCAACACCAGAGGTGTCACCAACGCGCTGCCGGCCTCGAAGAAATTTTATGACACCCTTTTTAAAAAACCCCATATTGTAGCGAAGTGGGAAAACCACGGAACACACAACACTTTAATTTGTAAACTAGCTGTGCCCGCGTCGTCGTCCGTGTGGAATTTATTTTCAAAACCCTCCGATTTTGAAACATTCTTCATTGGTTCTCTGCTCCCATTGGTCTTAGCGTGATGATATATAGCCTATAGCCTTCCTCAATAAATGGGCTATCTAACACTGAAAGAATTTTTCAAATCAGGCCAGTAATTCCTGAGATTAGCGCGTTCAAACAAACAAACTCTTCAGCTTTATATATTAGTATAAGATTTATTTTAGACTACGACTTTAATTAGGTTTGTGTATTTGTAATTTTAAGTTACTTTTATTTAATAATTATTACTACCTTATAAATAGAAGTTATTGAAATTTTTTACGAAAATATGTCGATAAGAAGGCATTTTTATATAATCACTGGGATATGCCCGCGGTTCCGTCCACTTGACTTGAAATTCTCCCGGGATTTTCGGTACACAAAATACCACGGCATTTAAAAAGGGATGTAAGCTATTGTTTTATATAATAGTGTAATGAAATTATAACTTCTGTGTATATGTGAATAAGTGTGAATGTATGTATGTGTAACTTTTTACAATTATAATTATTATATTTTTTTATTGCAGGAGATCAGCAGACAGGCAGACGACCCACTTAATGGAAAGCGGTTACCATCGCCTATGGACATTTGCAACACCAAAGGTGATACAAATGCGCTGCTGCTCTCTTAAGGGAAACTGGAACCTGGTCACTAATGCCGGAACAGAACTCAAGGTTGTTATGGTGACATACTTTAGACCAGGGGTGGTAGCCATCCAGTCGGGCAAATGCCCTACCAGATGGCAAATATTATGACTAAAGGATTATATTTTATATTATGACTAAAGGACATGCTGTCCTGAAATAAAAAATAAAATAAAAAAAATTGATTAGATAGGAGTTTAGTAGTAGTCATTATGGTAATGCAAACCGGCCCTAGAAGGTGTTTTATTACCTCTTTGAATTTGAGTGATCTATTGTTCGCGGTAAAATCTTTGTTCACGCCGCCATAAGACATCATAAAACCTTCTTTTTTCTGTTGGTGTTTCATGCGAATTCTTGGAAGCCATTAAGCTGATCATTTAACAATTTCAAGAAGCAGTAGGCGGCACGTTGCTAGGAGGCCATGTCTAATTTACAAATGGATGAGGGTCGGTCAGTCGGGAAATGCGCCAGTCGTATACTGACTGCGAACGAGGCGTTACCTAGTGCACTTTCGGAGCGAGTATCTTATAACGACGAACTTTACGCGATTTATGTCATAACGATTTTCTGCCCTACGGTTTGATTTTGTTGTATTCGGCTATAATTGTAAGAACTGTGATAATTCCAACGGCATTTTCGAATTTACATCCTACAAATTCTTCACAACAGGACATAAGCAGAATTTGTAATTAAGTAGGTAGTAAATTTGCTCGTAGTTAGATCTAGTAAAATAAAAGCTGATCATTTAATAATTTCAAGAAGCAGTCGGCGGCACGTTGCTAGGAGGCCATGTCTAATTTACAAATGGATGAGGGTCGGTCAGTCGGATAATTTGCCAGTCGTGTTCTGACTGCGAACGAGGCGTTACCTAGTGCACTTTCGGAGCCAGTATCTTATAACGACGAACTTTACGCGATTTATGTGATAACGACTTTCTGCCCCACAGTTTGATTTTGTCGTATTCGGCTATAATTGTAAGAACTGTGATAATTCCAACGGCATTTTCGAATTTACATCCTAAAAATTCTTCACAACAGGACATAAGCAGAATTTGTAATTAAGTAGGTAGTAAATTTGTTCGTAGTTAGATGTAGTAAAATATGCAAATAATGTAAAAGTAGAAAAAAACCTCTGCCTTGAAACACGACGAAGGAGGAAGCGATTTAATAAAAAAATCTTCCATGTCTAACGGATGTTGATTTTTGTTTATGTTATTAATGCTAATTGCATCGGATCAAATTGATCGTGTACTGGCAGAAGGTGATGTCAGGAGCCTTAAGAACAGACGAGCGTGCATGACAAGAGTTATGAATGTCAAAGAAGCAAGTGAGGTGTGTAAGAATAAGCCTGAATGGCGCTCTGTTGTTCGTGCCTACCCCGCAAGGGCACTGGCGTGAAGTTATGTATGTATGTATGTGTATGTACATCAGATCAGATGCATGCTGACGTCATATTATTATTACCTATCTATACTTAATATTATAAAGTTGAAGAGTTTGTTTGTTTGTTTAAACGTGCTAATATCAGGAACCGCTGGTCCGATTTGATAAATTCTTTCAGTGTTGAATAGTACATTTATCGAGGAAGGCTATAGGTTATATTATATTTTCAAAAAAATTAGGGATCCTTACTAAAAGTCCAATAATGTAACCCAAGGTGTAAAAAAATGACCCGAAAAAGTCCTTACACGGCGTGCGCTGCGAAAACTATTGATTATAGAACAAAACAATGTACTACCACTTTGCAGAACATATAATTGTCTACAAAAAATATTGCGTAACCATATGTCTAACTATTGTAGTTATCTCACAATAAGTGTTTTCTTTTATTTTTTTAAATAATTAAAATGCCGTCGCTTCAAAAACTCTTCATTTTGTACCTTGGTATTAATCCTTATCAAAATAAATTACTCCATATTCAAGACGAATTCAATACCTTTCTAGAACTTTTTGAATTATTCAATTCGGACGTTTCATTCAAAAGATATCGCGATATTTAAAATGTAAGTATTAGTGTTGTAGCCAAATATACTAATATATTGTTTGATTGAACGCGCCAATCTCAGGAACTACTGGTCTGATTTGAAATATTCTTTCAGTGCTGGATAGCCTATTTATCGAGGAAGGCTATAGGCTATATATCATCACGCTAAGACTAATAGGAGCGGAGCACCAATGAAGAATGTTTCAAAATCGGAGGCTTTTGAAAGCAAATTCCACGCGGACGACGTCGCGGGCACAGCTAGTATATTATATACTGAACTTATCAATTCGTCGAACTCAACGAGACCAGGTTTATTTATTTCCCTTACTCCTGTGATGTCCTCGATTAAGCTCACGTAATATCTCACTTTTTTCATTGCCGATTATAAAAACCAATTATACTAAAAACACATTTTTATACCATGCCTGCCAGCAATACAATGCTCTATTCAATTATGACAGTCCTCTTATAGGCAATTTATTTAAGTTACGGACTTAATTAAAAGAAAAAAAAAATAATCAAACGACATTCTACTAATTTCATATATACTCGTATTATTTTAATTATTTTGACTTTGGCGAATTTTAACTTATAATTTAAATTAATTATTATGGTTGAATTTCGACCACGGGCGACCAGTAGTTATATTAAATACGCAACATATATTATTTACTTTTGTTCCTGTTTACAACCTGTTTCATGATTTAAATTCAAAGAAACCCTTTACGAACTTCTTAGTCATCAAATCTCGGATGTTGGCCTACATGATATATGCTCCTATCTCCACCCTTGGTTTATACCGGTTACGTTTGTATATTGGACATTTGAAGATAAACATTACATATTCATTAATTATGCTCCTACATGTATAATTGAATTAAATCGACGTAATGACCTTCATAAAAGTCAAATTTCGTATTGTTGTTTTAATCAACCTGTATAGTTCAAGATCAATACAATTAATACGTGGCTTAGAACATTTTTATGTTTATTGACCGTGTTGATATGTAATGGCTCAGTTGATACGACCATGACGGAAGAATATTACTGATTGACATAGCTGGGCACCGTTAATCAAATAGTTAACTTCGTTAATCGCTAATCCGTTACTGAAAAAGTTAACTTCGTTAAAAGTTAGTGTTACATTTCAGAAAATTTAACGCAAGTTAACGTTAATCGTTAATCCGTTAACACGTGTTAAAAATTGCATCTTATAAAAACTATTGGTTCTGGAAGTTAACAGGTTAGAAACAAAAAAAAATAGACAGGTATAATTATTATACTGTTTAATATAGGCACGTTGACAAACAATATTTTTTCATTCATTTGGATTAAGGATTTGGATTAAGGTTTTTAATGTATTTTATTTAAGATAAACTGGTTGAGTTCTGGACGAAACATCTTATAAACGAACTAATTTTAAGACGATAGTAATATAATGACCAATTGCTATTTAGACGAATTGCTATATATACCACTTACCTCTTAGACGAAGTGATACTAACCCGTCCAATTTATCTGTCATCTGTCATAACATGAATATTCCTCTTCATGAACATTAATATTTTGAAGTTCTCGTCTGAAAGCGAAGCTCGTTTCGGCTGTAGTATATCCTTGCCAGTGGAGAAAAGACATTCAACTGCAGCGCTTGAGGATATAGCAGTATTATATTTAATAAATAGATTTGCGAATATCTGTTTCCCGAGGAATGCCGCATCATTTAACGACTCTTTCGACTTTATCTCTAGCCACATTTTGACGAGACTTTGAGCTTTGCACTTTAAAGATTTGTTGCTGGATTAACGATTAACAGACTTTGGGAAATTTAACGGAAGTTAACGAGCCCGTAAACATATTTTTAAGTTAACTTAAAATTTAATCAGTTACTCGAAATGTTATCTTCATTAATTAACGATTAATGGATTAACGAGTTAATCCCCAGCTATGCTGAGTGACAATGTTTTTTTTTATTGCAGGAGATCAGCAGACAGGCAGAAGGCCCACTCGATGTAAAGCGGTTACCATCGCCTATGGACATTTGCAACACCAGAGTTGCTACAAATGCGCTGATGCTCTCTTAAGGGAAACTGGAACCTAGTCACTAATGCCGGAACACAACATTCAAGGTTATTATGGCGACATACTTTAGACCAGGGGTGGTAGCCATCCAGTCGGGCAAATGCCCTACCACCTGGCAGTTATATAGATAGATAACAGTCCAGGCCTTTTTTTGTCACTTCTTTTTTGGGGGCACGCAAATTTTCGAAAGTTGCAAGTCTATAATTTTTTGTTTGTAGCTCTGCTCCAAAAAATGACCGTTTATACACCGCTTCCAAAGCATTTCATAGTACGTACCAGGTTCAGTTATTCTTCGTCCTAATATTTGACCTGCATTTTGAATTTTCTAGCACTCATTAGGCTTATATCACGATTTTGCAAATCTAAACTCAGCTTACTTAACTCTTCAAGAGCATCGCACATTACGTACGAGGCGACGCGGTAACTGTTCAGGAAAGATAGTTTAGATTTTGTTTTTGGATAATTTTGACCTATTAATAAAATCGTTTTTTTTTTAAGGTTACCAAAATTATTATTTTTTTCAAATTCTTTAATTTTTTCAGTTTTTATGGCAATTTTTCGATATTTTCGAAATTTCCTTTAAGAGCACTGCGTACCCCCACAAACTACCCTTGTATAACACTCTTCCTCCCTAAATAAACAATTCCAAAAATGCATGATTACTACACTGTGTTTGTAAAAACAATAAGTGACCTTATCACTAAAAACAGCAGAAGGTGATGTCAGGAGCCTTAAGAACAGACGAGCGTGCATGACAAGAGTTATGAATGTCAAAGAAGCAAGTGAGGTGTGTAAGAATAAGCCTAAATGGCGCTCTGTTGTTTGTGCCTACGCCGCAAGGGAACTGGCGTGAAATTATGTATGTATGTATGTATCACTAAAAACAATCTCTTCCCGGCAACCTAACTTAGAGACACAATCTTAGTACTTTAAAGTGTTTCCATGGATGGTTAGTAGATGTCGCTAGTATAGATTAATTTAAAACTAAATCTTAGAGTAATTCTTATATATAATATATCTGAGTCTAATTTCAGTTAAAACGTTTATTCTAACCAATATACTGTTGCGAATTTATAGAAAACTTATTGTTACATTTGTTTAGTTGCATAGTTGTTTTTGACATGTTTTCTTATAGGATTAATAATTATTTTTGTTATGTACCCTCAGTCGGCTATTTCCTTAATTTAATAATAATGTTATATTTTTATTTATTCTGTAATTAGCGCCTCTTTTGTATGGAGTAGATCTCCATAATTTACCACAATTTTATGTAACAATATATATCTCTAATGTAATGTGGTAATTGTGTAGGTAATAATTCAAAATCTCTCAATTGTATATGGACGGATTCACTACATTTTATTTTCATGTTGGCAGACTCAATAGATAGCACAGTAAAGTTTAAGCAGTTGCTCTGCAGTCAAGTACCGTCTCACCTTTGTACGTATACTCAGCTTTTTAATAGCCAGCTGAGCTACACTTTCAATATAGGAGATAGGATTGGTTGGGCCCTTCCAAAGATGAGGACAATACTCCATGATGAATGCTTTGCGGCCAGCAGTTGAACTACGATCGAACAGTTGCATTAACCACAGAGTTATTACGTTTCATAATTGTTGCGGACAGAGAGCACCCCCCCTGACCCGCCCGCCGGAGCACACCTACTCACCGCGCCCCGCATACCGCCGACGCCCATAGCTGGCGCAATTAGCAGCTAGGCGTCGGACGGGATGCGAGATATAGGAGGCAAAAATTGCCCATTTAAACACCTGAACCTGAACAATAATTAATTCAGACATTCTTCAGCCATTCATATATTGTACTCAACTCTCTTGCATATTTTGTTGTACTCATTCTATGTATATTTATAATTTAATAATAAATAATCATACAGTCCATTATTACATCGAGTTTTAATTACCAAAATCAAGAAGCAACTGCCACCAATAATAATCTATACTAATATTATAAAGAGGTAAAGTTTGTGACGTTGTAGGGGGTAATCTCTGGATCTACTAAACCGATTTTAAAAATTCTTTTACTGTTGGAAAGGTACGTTAACAGGGAGTGTCATAGGCTACATAACATGACGCTATATACCACGGGAGCGGGACAGAGCGCGGGTGAAACTGCGCCGGACCGCTAGTTAACAATAAGAAACTAAAATAATAATTAATCACAACGAAAATAGCTATTGAATATAATAAATTTATTACTATAATAAATTAAAAAGTGTCTCCTTGTGTTTTGTGAATTATTTACGATCTGTTAAGATGTATTCGTGACCTAGACATTGTCCTCTTGTTTGAATATATGGCTATTTTATTACTTTTAGCATTGTTATAATATACAAAAACAACAATGTATTTATTTATAGTTAAATTGTTTAAAATGTGCTAAATGATCGAGAAAGTTACATCCTTAGACGAGATAAAAGGAGAAGGCTACGCGAACAAAAGCGACAAAGAAGTGTTTTTTTTTTAACTTGTGTTGGAATCTCCAACAATAATATATTGTTACACGAAAGATGAAAGTTACCTATTTAGGCATGAGATAGTTTGGCGTCCAGTGTAGCAACGGCGCTAATAGCTCGACTGCCTGAATAGGCCTTTCATCCAAGGTTAACACTCTGCTTTTGTTTTCGAATATGAGGAAATAAATAAAAACTATTAGCTAAGCAAACAACTACTTCTCTAATTAAATCATGCGTTAAATTCATAACTAAATCTGATGAACTCATTTAATACGTCACATTTTTTTTTCTCTGTGACATTCTACCAGCCAGTATTTTTTAATCACTAATGATTGTGAATATTAAGCTGAAACTAATGTAAATGAAATAAAATTTATAAATATGAAATGATGTTACAAAATTGTTCATATTTATTTATTACAATTTATGCCGCGATTTACCACTGTCTGTAAAAAAGTTGGGACCGGACTTGCTTGTATTATCTATGGTTCGTATAGTTTTTAAATTTTTTGACAACAAGGAAAATCGTTTCCCAAGGACGAAAAGCACTATTGAAGTTGCCTGTGATATGGCAACTCCAAGCCTACTGTAAGAATATAAGAAGTAAAAAGAGTTTTTATTTATTTAGTGTGGCCTAGCAGGTACTGGCCACCAAATACAATATTTGAATTTAGAACATTTTTTTACTGTATTAAAAATCGTCATATATATGCACGCGCAGTTTTTTTATTATCAAATTACTTACAGTCCGCTAAGTTATTAATATTTAAAGAAGGATTTAACAACTTGTGTGTGTAGACTTATGTAGCATATACGGGGTTAACGTCTGTGGTTAATAGTGATGTATCCACTAGAAACAATTCCACCTTTATGGGTAATTTTTATGTATTTAATGCCTAACTATTTTTTAACATTAGCTCACAGCTCGCACAGTTAGCAGCTAGACGTCGTACGGAACGAAATGCTCACTTGCTCACATACATACGCACTACTCTACTCTCTGCTATTCATCTCTGTAACTCTTCTATGTATAGTTTTAATTTAATTGTAAATAACGAAATAATGAGTCATACTGTCCACATCGAGTTTTATTTGGAAGAAGCAACTGCCACTTTAAATTAATTTTATGGAGCTTACGTCAAATTTTAACCGATATGGATTATTTATCTAAATCGTGAATACGCTACTTATAATACGTGAATTAAATTTATATTTAACAATACGTCATGAAGGAGAACATATATAAATATATGTCCATAAATATGCATAATATAAATATACATCAGGATATTGGCAAGATAAACAGCGTAATAATCGAAACTTCCGTGTTCTTAATGTATAGGAACTTATTAAGTTCCTAATAATAATACGTGGTTACCCTATTTAGCTTTTTGTAGTTAGAAGGTCAATTTCATAAAACCTGTAAAATGGTTTATTTGTTGTTCAGATCGCCTCAATGTTAGGCAAAGGAACTAAGACCATATACAACCGTCACCTATATCCATAATGTTTAGCGTTATTGCTGGAGTCATAGACAACTATCGTCTCAATTGTAGGTTGCCTCATTTCGGTATTCTGTTAATTCCAATGGCGTTCCCGTGACACACAGCCTATCCTTATAGATAACTAGCCGTCGCGGCAGACGTTGTCCTGCCCTAAAAAAATAAAATCTAGGACCCAATTCTATTTCATCCTTCCTACTAGTTCCAATTTTGAATCTTAACCTTCCGGGGACCCACATAAAAATCAACCAAATCAGTCCAGCAGATTAGAAGGTTCCTATAACCCGTTTCGAGCGCCACCTACCGGTTCCAATTTTGATTCTAAACCATCCGGGGACCCACTCAAACGCACGCAAAAAAAAACATCAAAATCAGTAAAGCGGTTCTCAAGTTATGCGCGTACATACATTATTAAAATTTTTGGTGGCTATTCAAACCATTTTTTTTTTCTACTCTTATTCTACCGCAAAGATATCGAAAAGAATTAAAATCGGCTTAGTAGATCCAGAGATTACCCCCTACAACGTCACAAGCTTTACCTCTTTATAATATTAATAGTATAGATTTAAAGAAAAAAAATAAGGCTTTAATGGCTATTAAATTTCTAAGATATAAAATATAAAGAAATTTAAAAAATAGTGAATTAGTAATGTGAGTAATAATAATTAATTACTATTTATTTAATAAACTTATTTATTTCTATCTCTTCTTCTTGTTATCTTCTATGCTTTAATGTTTTTTAAACAAGAACAAGCAACAATTTCCGCGACATGAAGTTCCTGCTCACATGCTTATGAATATGTAAATGTCTTTGATTAAGACAATTATGAACTTGAAAAAGATTGAATATATTTTTTTGATTGCAATAATTTAATTTGAACTTTAAACGTGTTTTTGATTTTAATTAGTAACATGATTTTTTTTTTCTATTCTAGCCTATAATTATAACCGAAATATATACACCGAACTACATAAATTATATTTCATTGTTATTTTTTGTTAAATTATTAATTAGGCATAAATGTATTTTTTTAACTATGCCTCTGTATACTTTGTATATACTACTCTGTCAAAAAAGTACCGAGAAAATACCAATAACACACAAAATGTTTAATTATTCATTCAAATTTATTTCATCTCCTTCAATGTATGCTCCTTCAGAAACGATACGCTTACGCCAACCAATAATCAAATCATCATAACACTTTTTAAACGTAATAAAACTACGTTTTAACGGTTTTAAGCGCGGTAATTTTATTTGATTTTGGTTTTCCGACGTTTCGGCCACTTTTCAGTGGCCGTGATCACGGAAGACAAAGATGTCAAGTGTCAACGAGTATTGTTAAAGTTTTATTTTGCCTACCGCCAACTTATTAATTTTAATTATTTAATTTTATTTTTAATTTTGTTTATGGTTATTATTTACTCTATGGGAGCCTAATCTAATTTTATTATGTATACAAGTCGCGAAAACTTAAGAAAATATTACTTTTTAAACGCTTTTTCCGGATTTGAGTTTAGTTCTTCTACCGAATGAATACGGGTGCTACGGACAGTGCCGTAAATAGGGCGATGCCACCGGTGCCCACACACAGGGCGTAGACTCTGGAGGGCGCAAGAATAGCCAGGGATACGTCCTTAAACGTCGCCCGATGACGTCCGATGATATGATACGCGTTCTAAAACCCTCGATGCGATCGCCCGACGAGCACTCTGACCGTTCTTAAACGTCGCCCGACGACGTCCGATGATATGATACGCGTTCTAAAGCCCTCGATGCGATCGCCCGACGATCACTCTGACCGTTCTTAAACGTCGCCCGACGACGTCCGATGATATGATACGCGTTCTAAAACCCTCGATGCGATCGCCCGACGATCACTCTGACCGTTCTTAAACGTCGCCCGACGACGTCCGATGATATGATACGCGTTCTAAAGCCCTCGACGCGATCGCCCGACGAGCACTCTGACCGTTCTTAAACGTCGCCCGACGACGTCCGATGATATGATACGCGTTCTAAAGCCCTCGATGCGAACGCGCGACAAGCACTCTGACCGTTCTTAAACGTCGCCCGATGACGCACCGGTCACCCTGCGAAACAGGTGGGTGATAATCGCCCTGACGCTTCATCTGACAGTTCACCTGTAATCTTTCTACAATTTTGTAGGTTACATTATAAATCATTACATTTTTCTTTTGTAATATTTTGTGTATATCAGGAAAAATAAAATAAATTGTAAATATTAGTATTGTAAAATTCCCAACTCCCCAATAGCAATTTTACAAATATTATATTTTATCATGACGGATGGGTAGAGCGCCGTTCTTACACGTCGGATGACGGACGTCGCTCGCTGTGGGGTGATCATCCGTCGTCGGATATTTAAGAATGCACCCCAGACCAAGAAGGACTATTATATTTTCGGTTTGCTCCTGATAAGTTCCCGCTGCGCCCCTAGAGCTCGATTTCTACACCTACGTACCTACATCATCATCAAAAACATTCGTTAAATTAATTAAAACATCGCCATCATTTTTTTTGGCAGCGCACGAGCGTATTTGTGTTCTAGTTCTTTAAAAAAATAGATTTTTCTTCCTAAATATTAGATAATTGGCCCATCAACACCAAGGACCTCGTGCGTTATTTTATCACCCCGAATGAATTAAAGTAGGTATATATATAGCATTGCTCTGGTAGGTTACCTAAAATATCGAAAAAAACATAAGGGCGTAGTTATAAAAGCTCGCATAGGGCGCATGAAAGGCTATTTACGGCACTGGCTACGAAGTAATAATTTGAGTTTAGAAAAAAAAGTTGAGATTTTGGTCTAAAATTCGTTTACAACGATGGCTTTGTGCGAAGGCGCATTATTGTGGTGCAAAATATAAGAATTTTCTTTCCACAAATCTGGCCTTTTGCGTCGAATTTGATCTCTTGAAATAATAGATCCTTGACGAACTCCAAGGAGTAGTGTAGCTCCAAATTACATTTCATGAATCAGTTACACGTCGTGGTAGCTTAGTGGTTAGCGCACTCGCATTGTGCCTCAAAGGGCGCGGGTTCGAATCCTGGCCAGCGAAACATGCACCTTTTAGGCATTTTTGTAGTCTAATATGCGTGTTACAGTTGGAGTTGGGGTGTTTGGCCTGACTTTGAATTCGCACTCCAGCGCTAAATACGGTAAAAACAGTGTTGAAAATCCTGTTTATATAATAATAACAGCTGTAGCGCAGTCAAACCCGCGCGCCTCCCTAACTAGATCTTAGATCGAATCGACTCCAGCGCGCAAAGCAAATCGATAAAATATTGTGAATCTGTACTGAGACTAGGGATGCAACATCGCTCATAAAAAACATTGATGTTCGGATATCGATGTTTTCAAAAGTGAAACATCGATGTTGAAAATATCGATGTTTATGAACGATGTATCGATGTTTTTTTATCACCATTTACATAAACTTTTGACGCTTGTTCCTGCGACGCAAATAAAACATCGTTTTTTTTAACATCGATGTATCGCCCAAAACCACCTTAGCACACCTTATGTTATGTTTATTCTATTTATATGTCTTTTGCTTTATCCAACATTCAGTACCGTACTTAGGTACTATTCAACAACGTAGGCATACACTAACATATCCCTATCACCATTTAAAATAAATTTACATCTAAGGAAGATTGTCATTTTTAATAGAAATGGAAGAAATAAGTATAACAATCAACTTATATTATAAATTATTATTGGCAATAAGAAAATTTATGAAAAAAATAATATAAAGAAAATCTGTGTAGATCACAGATAGAGCGCAAGATGGCGCGTTATGTCTATGTAGGATAAAACATCGTTCATAAAACATCGATCTTGAACAACGATGTATCGTCGATGTTTTGGTTTCAACATCGATGTAAAAACATCGATTTTTTGAACGATACATCGATTTTTGAAAACATCGATGTTTTGTTTGCATCCCTAACTGAGACTGAGAGTCTCCCGCTGGTAGTGAAGCGGCACGCAGGCGCCACGCGCATACATACGCTACAAGATGAGTACCAACCCCCACTTATAATGAACCCGCTGTTATACAGCGACAGCCCCGTCCATCTATTGCCTGTTTTGGATGTGGTGCTCCAGGAGTGAAGCTTCACGCACGCGCCACGCGAAGACATATACTACACAGCTCATAAATGTCCCACTGCTGGGCTCGGGCCTTCCATTATAGGAGGACACGCTTGTCTAAGGCGGCTGGGCAGGTTTAACACATCGGTTGTCTCGATGTGCAGGTTGCATCACGATGTAATTGTGACAATATGCATATTATATCAGAAAACTGACTAAGTGGTGCATACGTTTCGGCTAGGATCGAACCCGCGCCCCTTGAGTTGGAACGCCTGCGCTAGCCATTACTCTAGCACCCTGCTCATCCATTATATGGTAGAATTTTATCCGTGCAGGAACGGAGAAAGAATACAATTTCCATCCGTGCAGGAACGGAGAAAGAATACAATTTCCTGCGGCCGGGCGGCCTGTCGTAAGAGGCGACAAAACAACCCACAGCCAGGTGGTAGGACATTTGCCCGACTGGATGGCTACCACCCCTGGTTTAGAGCATGCCACCATAACAACTTTGAGTTGTGTTCCGGCATTAGTGACCAGGTTCCAGTTTCCCTTAAGAGAGCAGCAGCGCATTTGTAGCGACTTTGCTGTTCCAAATGTCCATAGGCGATGGTAACCGCTTTCCATCAAGTGGGCCGTCTGCCTGTCTGCTGATCTCCTGCAATAAAAAAAAAAAAAAGTGGAGGTTATTATTTTCTTTTTTTTTTTTCTTTTCAAAAATTTAAAAACTCATTACATTTTTCCTTACTAGTAATTCAAGTTTATGTTTATATAAATCACTTTGGTTATTTCAAATTGAAAGACAGAAATGAACCGTCTTATCGGCTTAAGCTATTGATTGTCGAACAAATATTGTTCATTAATAACCAATATTATACTTTTTTTCTAAAATAAAACTGTACAGATAATGATCACCCATCATGTTTCCGCTAAAAAAATCGCGATCGTTGTCACACATTTTCAGCCCGCAGCAGTACACAAAGCCGCGCGAACTTCAAAAGATCCAACTGCAAATAATGGACGATATATAAAAGTCAATGAATAAAAATCATAGCTCACCTGGCTTTTTATTTTTTAAACAAATCACAACACAAATTTGAGTTTAACTTAACTTTCTTAAGTAAAGTAATTAAAACTTTTTATCATATAACTCCACTTTTGTGAACAAATAATTTTATATATTCACTGTACGAACTTTCTTCTCTTTGAGCACAAAATAAAGTTACCAAGAACACTTATGATTTTTATACGAACTTTGAGTGTCAAAATTGTTTAGACATTTGTTATTTATTTAAATGTGATTTTGTTTTTTAATTAGTTTTTAATTTGGAATCGATTCAAATTTCGAATGCACCATACAAATAAGGACTGACATTTGTCTTATTTTTTTAAATTTAAATTTCGAACAATAAAAACTTTTTTAATGTCAAAAATAAGATAGACATTCTTAATTTAAATGTGATTTAGTTCTTTTTTTAATTCACATTATGTAAATGGCACCCTGCTATTTTTTTTTTTATTTAAACTTGGAATGTTTACGATACGATCTAATTCACGTAAGACGACGGGGGGCGTCCGTAGATCAGTACGTGCTGTGCATGCGCTTGCGCAGTGCGTTATCTACAAGTTTAAGGCCAAGCTGGTAAGCGTAATGCCTCTATATAGCATACAGTACACGACTACGACGTAATCCTTTGAACTTTTAAAAATCGTAAATAATCGTTGTTTAGTATGATGGTGTGGCTTTGTCTGGGTTAAATTTGAAGTTAGGCCAATTCACAGTATTAATGACGTTTAATATTCACCAAGAAAGTAGATATATATATATATATATATAGTCAAGCTTGGACGAAGTCACGGGCATATCCTAATTCTCAAATTAAAATATGAGTGTAGGATATATCACATGATTGAAGCAAAAATGCGATATATATTTATTACTCAAATGTAAGTGTACAGGCTGCATTTTTCAAGTGGGCCTTCAGGGCCAAATCCTAAACTATGCTAAAGAGCGAAAAACCTTCAAAGGAGTCTCGAGGCGAATGTATAGATATATAATGGTATATTAGAGTGATTTTTTTCGTAAATTTTTTTTTCGGTCAGCACCCGAAAACTTTTTGTATATGCTGGCAAAAAATTCTGTGAAAGTCACAACTCTTAGTATTTAATTTTAAGTATTTTCCCTAAGCGTGAAAAGATTTTCCATATAAAATAAACGTAAATCAAGACTATTTTTTTTATTTCTATAACTCAGCCGCGCTTTCTGTTATCACATCGGACTTGGTCCCGATTTTTTTATTATTGCAGGCCTGCAGCAAACAGGCAGACGGTCCACTTGATGAAAAGCGGTTACCATCTCCTATGGACATTTGCAACTCCAAAGGTGCTTACAAATGCGCTGCTGCTCTCTTAAGGGAGACTGGAACCTGGTCACTAAACCCGGAATACAACTCAAGGTTGTTATGGCGGCGTACTCTAGATCAGGGGTGAAAACCATGCAGTCGGGCAAATGCCCTACCAATTGGCTGTGGGTTGTTTTGTCGCCTCTTACGAAAGGGCACCTGACCGCAGGAAATTGTATTCTTTCTCCGTTCCTGCACAGATAAAATTTACTCAAAATGAAATAATCTACAATAGTATCCATCGCGGCCGAAGTGTAACTTTTAATAATGAGTTGGAACACGTCACTGAAGTTGATTTTCACGTAAAATTCAAGTATTTTTGCTATTATTTCCGAAGTCCATGCAGGAACGGAGAAAGAATACAATTTCCTGCGGCCGGGCGGCCTGTCGTAAGAGGCGACTTCACAACCCACAGCCAGGTGGTAGGGCATTTTCCCGACTGGATGGCTACCACCCGTGGTCTAAAGTATGTCGCCATAACAACCTTGAGTTGTGTTCCGGCATTAGTGACCAGGTTCCAGTCTCCCTTAAGAGAGCAGCAGCGCATTTCTAGCAACTTTGGTGTTGCAAATGTCCATAGGCGATGGTAGCCGCTTTCCATCAAGTGGGCCGTCTGCCTGTCTGCTGATCTCCTGCAATAAAAAAAAGTCCATTACTTTACAAAAAAAATGGCATGTTCTCGTTTCGGAGGCCAAGACCCACTGGGTCGCTGAACCAACGGAGTAAGTATGTAAGTACAAAAAAGTCTCATAGACCTTGCTTTTTTTTTATTGCTGGAGTTCAGCAGACAGGCAGACGGCCCACTTAATGGAAAGCGGTTACCATCGCCTATGGACAATTGCAACACCAAAGGTGCTACAAATGCGCTGCTGCTCTCTTAAGGGAGACTGGAACTTGGTCACTAACGCCGAAACACAACTCAAGGTTGTTATGGCGACATACTCTAGACCAGGGGTGGTAGCCATCCAGTCGGGCAAATGCCCTACCACATGGCAAATATTATGACTAAAGGATTATATTTTATATTATGACTAAAGGACATGCTGTCCTGAAAAAAAAAAACCGGCTGTGGGTTGTTTTGTCGCCTCTTACGACAGGCCGCCCGGCCGCAGGAAATTGTATTCTTTCTCCGTTCCTGCACGGATAAATAATAATAAATTGCTTAGATCAATATTTTCTGAGATATTGAACTTTAACTCATTAGTGGTATAAAACTTTTGTAGTTTATCGAATGAAAAACAACCCTTTTCTTTGGTTTATAGTTTGCCATTCATAATAACAAGCTACTCTATGATTTAATATAATAATACAGGTGTTTATTTTTTCAAAATCAGCCGGTTCGATTCCTGACGATGGTAATTGATTTTTTACAAATCTACTGATACCACCTTTAGTTTTCCTCAAAATCGGTCTCGAGATTTCTTTGAGTGTTTTTCGCTATTTCATATAGTTTAGAATTTTGCTCCGAAGTCACACTTGAAAAATTCACTATGTATATAGAATAATAATAATATAATATTCCGATGGCTAGAGCTAAGACTCAAGCTCCAGGGGTGGAAGTGATAAATGGCATCACGTCAGAAGTAGCTTCGGTGAACCTGCAGCCCATCTCTCTACACCCCTTAACCACTCACACCCATGTTGCCCCTGTCTTCTATGACATTTTTTGGGGCCCATGCAGGGAGTGGCGAACTAATGCCATTGAAACTAAAAGGTCAAATATATAAATCTATCGTACGACCAGTCATGCTATACGGGTCGGAATGTTGGGCCACTAAAGTGATAAACTACAAACGTCTCCACTCAGCTGAGATGAGAATATTGAGATGGATGTGTGGTGTTACAAAAATGGATAAGGTGAGAAATGAGTACATAAGGGGATCTTTGAAAGTTGCACCTGTAACAGAAAAATTGAGAGGAAGAAGATTAAGTTGGTATGGGCATATAATGAGGAGGGATGAAAGTCATGTGACAAAAAGAATGTTATACTACAAGATGGATGGGTACAAATTTAAAGGTAGACCAAAAAAAAGATGGATGGATTGTGTGAAGGATGACATGATGATATGCGGTGTGTCAGAATAGAAGAGTGTGGAAGGAAAAGACATATTGTGCCGACCCCAAGTAATTGGGATATGGTGAAAGAAAAGAGAGGGAGTGGCGAGTCTGCCCATTTTTCCAAGTTCCCTGAACATTACGACGGGCAGACGCCATAGTCCCCATATTCCCAGACCCCTACTACCACTAGCAGTTCACCCTCAATAGCCCGGTACTTTTTGTCCTCATTTCCCACAATAATCCTACACGGGCCGGAACTTGTCCTTGGGGGCATTAATGGTGTAGACAGGGATAATCGCCGGTCAGTGTCACGCCACATTTAGATTAAATGTGTCAAGGGGCCTCTACGTGTTGGCCTCCCCATGGCCCCACGCAAGCACTTCAAAAGTCCGGGGCATTTTTATGGCTCGTGGTCTTTAAAGACATACAATAATATAATGTAATATAATAATAATTATGTATTAATAGACGCTATAATATCATAATATTATTGTATCTCCTTGAATATGCAAATCGTACCTACATAACCAGTTTTTTTTTTCTTAATTCTAACATAGATGTGATCAATCTTATGTTTTTGTTTTAATTAAAGATATAATAAAAATCAGGTAATTCCGTATTAGTTCCAGCACAATGAAGAAAGAGTTCCGTAGAGGTAATTAAATTTCTTTGTTTTAATATTTTCTTAAATTGTCGCGACTAGTATACATAATAAAACTACGTTTTAACGGCTTTAAGCGCGGTAATTTATTTGATTTTTATTATTCCAACATTTGCACCGGAACACAGACCAACTTGATTGATAATTTATTTTTATTTTTCCTCCCACTCATTTTAATATTATATAAAATGATTAGAGCTCGGCATGTTTGTTGAAGAGTTTCTTGCGGCGCTTCTTCTCTTCAAGCCACAACATGTTACGGAGCGGTAGTAAATTAGATTAGGTCATATAGAGTAAATAATAATCGTAAACAAAATTAAAACTAAATAATTAAAATTAACAAGTTGGCGGTAGTCTAAATAAAACTTTAACAATACTCATTGACACTTGACATCTTTGTCTTCCGTGATCACGGCTACTGAAAAGTGGCTGAAACGTCGGAATAATAAAAATTAAATAAACTACCGCGCCTAAAACTGTTAAAACGTAGTTTCTTCGTCTTTTTGAAGTGAAACGGCTGCGCTTTGACACAGAGTGGCATGAGATTACGGCCAATTGGAGTTTAGGTGTAACATACGCCTTATATTTAACTACTAGAACTGTCATTTGGGTTAGAAAACAAGTTTTTAGGGTCCACAAACAACTTTTGAATGTATAATGAGAATAACAAAAATACCTTTGATAAACAAGGTTTTGCCACTTTTGCTGATAACAAAGTGTTATTTGTGTTTAGGAATAAATACACTTACGCTTAATATATAAACAAACTAAAACTGCTTTTGAGTTTAGTAAACAAGTTTTGAATTAGTTTATTGATATTTTAATACGAAAATAGTTTTTTTTTGCTTATATATTGCGTCGATGGTTACAAATCGGTTGTGACACTCGCTCGCAAGTGATGGCGCCTTCCTATATCTTACCAACTGTTCATTTGCCTTACTCTCCGCCAAAATTTGACATAGCTGCATACAAGTAATGTCAAAATTCAACTGATGGTAGGGCAAGTGAATGAATAGGAGGATGTAGGAATCGGCCATAAGTACACTAAAAATAAAAATCTGCTCTTGCTTACATATATGGCGGTAACTACAAATTTTTCATAGTTTCACTACACCGTTGTTTAGTACTGTATAAAATGTAACGTCCGAATTGTATCCTTATCATATCAAAAACAAGTCATGGTAGTGTAATGGCTAGCGCACGCGTCCTAAACTCAAAGGGCGCGGGTTCGATTCTGGCCGAAACGCATGCACCACTTAGGCAGTTTTCTGACCTAATGTGCATGATGTTATTTACCACGTGCTAATAACGGTGAAGGAAAACATAATGATGCAACCTGCACATCGAGAAAACCGATGTGTCAAACCTGCCAAGGCGCCTTGAACAAGCGTGGCGGGTATACTGTCCGTTACCCCCTACAGCGGGAGGCCTGAGCCCAGCAGTGGCACATTTATGGGCTGTTATTATAATCCCAAAAAAATGACGAGAAAGTGACCGTGTTTTACACAAGTATATATAGTATACGTCTATACTGTATATTATAGTATACAGACGGATTGGCGAAAACACATTGATTTTACAGAAGTTCCGTTGTTGCCAAAATGGTTACGGAACTCTAGAAAACAAAATCATAATATTTTTGTCATACTAATGACTTCAGATAGGTATGTGTTTTAATTTTATTTTATACTTCCACTTTAACATGTTTGTTTAAACTTAGCAGGTTAGAAAGTTCAAGGTCTCGCAATTTCTTGACAGTTACAATCACGGATCATTATCTATGGTTATAATACAGCTTAGGGCGTGTTCCCCTTATATCTCACAACGCCCAAAATGCTCCTTCAGCGGTTCCACATGACGACCACGGTCGTTATGGTCACCGTGAAAACGTCACTAATGACGTCATAATTATCGCTCCCGCAGCGCTCACAATGACTCATTTCAAGAGACGGGTCGAATAATCCGTTCCACTTGGTTTACGATGTTAACGCCCTCAATCAAGTGGAACGAGAAAATCGCGGTTGTGAGCGTTGTCATTGTGAGTCTCCTGTGGAACGTAGCCATAGTGTCTAATTTATTATCTATGATGTACTACAGACATCAAAGCTGATTGGAGTTTTTGGCGGGAACTGAAAGAAGATGTTGTGCTGTGAAGTTTTGTTTTCTAAAAATGTGTAAAATTACTCTAAAATGAACAATAGTTGTAGAATGTTGATAGTTTTTGAGTAGTAATTATGTGTTTTTTGAGAAATGTGGACTGTATAGTCAAATGTGGCCTTTTGAGTTGTCACAAGAACTCCGCACTAGCTGATTACCTACAGTTCAGCTGTGCTACACATAGGCTTAAGAAATGAAGAAACTATATTGTAAACTAAGATCTGGCTTAAAGGCCTAGCTGCCAAGCCATAAACTTAAATATAAAATCAAAGCTGATTTACATTAATCCAGCTATTGACTTTAAATTTAAAGGAAACCAATGCTGACTTCATACTACATCGTGTAAATTGATTTCAAGTCAATACAGCGCTACCAAGTCTGACTGACTTCAGTATTCCCCATTAAATATTTTGAAGTCAGTTCGCTCTCCATGTGAGTATTTGGATAAACGTAAATTAGCTTTCATACCATAAAAGAAAAAAAAATAGTTTTGGCGGAAACTCGGAAGGTCATGGTTTGCTGTGCAGTTCTATTTTCAAAAATGTTGTAATACTGTTTAATAATTCATATTATTTGTAGGACATTGTTTTTCGATCACACAACACCAAATTTGTAAAATTTTACTTTACATGTTGTAGAAAATATATATTTTTTGCTTTTTAGTTACTCTTCAAGCCGGTTTCTTTTTTGTTAGAAATTTTATATATAATTATAAAATATTATTTAAAATATAAGTAATGTTTTATATCGAAACGTAATTATCTACTTTTACGTTCAATGCTTTTTTTTCTTCTTTAATGGCTTCCGCGGTTAGCGTTGAGCCACAGACAAAACTTGATCGTCTTGAAGAACGTATTCAATGTATTCAGTATCATTTACAGTAAACAGGGTTTTTACTTTTATTATCGAATTAAAACGAGGAAACTTTTATGGAAATACAAAAAAACCGCATTAACAAAGGAATTTGGAAAAGGACGTTCAATGATTACTCATTTTACAAACATGTCTGTGTTGCCAACTTATGGAAAAAATCGACCGATCGTTTCGTACCCAAAAAGTTTTTGTTGACTGTGGAACTCATTCCCTTAAAACGAGAGGGAACAAAGTCACTTCTCATTTTGTTTTTAATGATGAAAGTTGTTTATTGTCTTATAATAATATTATACTTATACATGTTATTGTTTATTTTTCTAAGATATGTGTGTTTATTGTAATATTTATAAGATATACTTATTTCATATGTGAACACACCTGCGATTTCCTTCATGGAATTCATAACCTGGTTGTCTGCTCTGGTTTTGATCGCTCAGAAGCAAAAAGCCGCCCATTGTTCCTGCTTTTACATGAAATTATTTATTTTGTGTGTGTTTTGAACAATAAGGAGTTTCTGTCTACCTATTACGGTGAACAGTGGGTACAAATTTTCAATACAACAGTTTCCACATCGATGTCCATTTTTTTCATACAATTCATCGTCGTTCCGCACGTGTTGTCAAAGATCGGGACTTTAATAGGTTGCCGGAATGTGGAAAATATCCTGTAAATCGGGACTATAAAATTATCAACCCATGAATCCCGTTGCTAGAGTCAAAATTTTCTATTTTAAGTGGAATAGACAATATATCCGCGCGGATTGGCGGTTTTCATGCCCAAAATGTTTTCTTTCATAAATGGTAGTTGTAATCAATAAACACATTACGTCAGTTTTTTTTTTAACAGTGCATGCTTCCCAGATGACAAACAAGACGCGAATGCTTCTATAGTCTGATTTTTAATTACCTGGACTAAAATGACAGCAGCGATTGACCTTATTCATGTTGCAAGTTTAGAGCAGTGTTGTACAATGGCTCATTCATGAGTGAGTTGTATGAGTTGAATCAAAAACCCAGCACTGTGATTCAACTCCCAGTGGTGAGTGACACAACTCATTTATGAATGAGCCATAATACAACACTGTTTTCCAAGCTTACAACATGAAAAAAAAATAGCATCTGTCATTTTAGTGCAGGTAAATAAAAATCGGAGTATAGCTACTAGGCTACCACGGCTTTTGTCTTTGACAGAAACCAGTCTGTTGCCAGGTTTATATACTATTATTTACTATTATCATTTTTTTACTTTACCGTTAGTAACAAATTGACATCACTCCTATTAATTTATGTCAAAATTAGCCAGTAGTGAGGCAAATTTATGGATAGTAAAATGTAGGAATCCGACATATACCGGCAACTTGTGGCAACTCTGACCATATACAAGATACACTGTCCAGATCAAGTTCTTAACATTCAAAACATGTAATTTATAAATCATAGCGTCATTCTGAGATTATCATACAGTTTCTTTGTGTTTAATCTAAAGAGGAAAATAATTTTAAAATATTGCGCATTGGGCACTCAAAAAAGAAAAGTTATATGGACTCATTTGCATCGCTTTAGTATAATAAGCAGAATGATATGGTAACCTAGGTCCCTGTTACACCCGGGATAATTTTAGTGTTAGTGACTGTGTCACGCAGATTTACTGTAACAGTTCGGGCTTTTACAGTAACATCTATACTATCTACACTAATATTGTAAAGAAGTAAAGTTTGTGAGTTTGGGGATGTTCGGGGTAATCTCCGGTACTACTGATCCAATTTTAAAAACTCTTTCACCATTAGAAAGCTACATTATTCCCTAGTGATATAGACTATATTTCATTGTGATTAATAAATCAAAAAAGTAAAAATGTTTTATGCCCAGCGGTGTGGGCACGGGAACGCCTGTCAAATATGTTACAGCAGTAACGTTCCAGACCACGCAAGAATTGCGTACCTGCTCGTACGAGACACTGCGAGTGCTTTCTGCGTTTATGAATTAATTAAAGGTCACAAAGGTTAATTAAACCTTGGTCTGCATGCCTGCATGCGTGTGTGCGAGAGTGCATGTGTATTTTTAATGGCGCCCAACGAAGTGGGCACGTGTCAGTTAATTGCAATATGACCATTACCCCCTCCCCTATTATCCCTAGTACATTAGATATAGTTTAGAACAAGACAAGAAAAAGAAAAGACTCTGTCTTGGTATATGATTTACCTTGACTTTTATCCGTGCAGGAACGGAGAAAGAATACAACTTCCTGCGGCCGGGAGGCCTGTCGTAAGAGGCGACAAAATAACCCACAGCCAGGTGGTTGGGCAAATGTCCTACCAAGGGCATTTGCCCGACTAGATAGCTACCACCCCTGGTCTAGAGTATGCCGCCATAACAGCCTTGAGTTGTGTTCTGGCATTAGTGACCAGGTTCCAGTCTCCCTTAAGAGAGCAGCAGCGCATTTTTAGCACCTTTGGTGATGCAAGTGTCCATAGGCGATGGTAATCTCTTTCTATCAAGTAGGCCGTCTGCCTGTCTGCTGAACTCCTGCAATAAAAAAAAATATGACGGAGGAGTAGGCGAAAAAAAATATGCTTAAGACGGTTCTGTAACAAACATCCATCCAAACTATCGCATTTATAATAGTAATTATTTATTTATTTATTTATAACAGCTATAATTTACATACAATTAATAACTAGATTTTTGGAGTGATAACTTTTTATGGGAGAGTAAACTGGTTCGTTACGTAACGCGTTACGGCGCCAGTCTGTCTGGCTTCCCTTTCTCTCACACATACGGTAGCGGTAGGTAGCCGTATTTCGGTAATTAGATTAAATAATGATACTAATAATGTACATACACAAAATTCTAATGTACATATTCAAGAATTGTAACTAAGAATAAAATATATTTTATAATCAATAAAACATCGAATTCATTCAATCTTTATTTGTAGAAATACAGGTAAAATTTGTACAAAAGATGGTAAACATTTATTGATTTTATTGATAAATACATACATACATACATAACTTCACGCCAGTTCCCTAAATAACTAAATAACTAATGATAAATAACCTTGATTTTATTGATAAATAACCTTTGATTGATAAATAAACATTGATATTATTGATAAATAACCTTTCCTTACATTATCATATTAATACATACATAGCTTCACGCCAGTTCCCTTGCGGGGTAGGCACGAACAACAGAGCGCCATTCAGGCTTGTTCTTACACACCTCACTCGCTTCTTTGACATTCATAGCTCTTGTCATGCATGTTATCATATTAATATACATAAAATTTAAGTAATAACCTAAGCTTCTCTCAAGTTAAACAATTTTAATATTAAATAGTTCAACTTCGATTAGTTTCAGTTCAGTTATCACTTCTGTCGGGCGTCCCGAGACGCACACGTTTTAATTGAAAAAAAATTGTAAAAGAATAATTCTAGTTATTTTTTAATAATAGTACATTATGGTACTAGTGTGTAACATTGGTGATTACCGCCGAGGCGCCATTGCACGATCTTTTTTTTTGAATAAAAACTTTTTTATGAACAAAGCAACTCAACCAATAAAATTTAAAAAAAAAATCTATAACTCACTAGTGAGTTATAATGTTTTTTACTCACAGTTTGATAATGGGTGTCATTCTGTGCCTAATTGCGGTGACCATAGAGCCACTTTATGAGCAAGTGTGTTGAAATAGTACATTATGGTACTAGTGTGTAACATTGGTGATTACCGCCGAGGCGCCATTGAGACTCGAGCCGTAGGCGAGGGTCTTAAGAGAGCCGAGGACGGTAATCATCAATACACACGTGTATCATACGACGTTTTTCAACACACTTGTGAATAAAATAACAAAAAAAACTCATTTATTTAGTAGATAAAAAAAGTTATATATGATAGAAAGTTTTATTTATTAAACACGTACGAGTTAAAATTATCTATTTAAATAAGAAGTTGCATGAAATGAGCAAGCAATAGGAACATTAATTTAATTGTTCTATAGAACACGATCTTTTTTTTTAATAAAAACTTTTTTAAGAACAAAGCAACTCAACCAATAAAATTTTAAAAAATATCTATAACTCACTAGTGAGTTATAATGTTTTTTACTCACAGTTTGGTTATGGGTATCATTCTGTGCCTAATTGCGGTGACCATAGAGCCACTTTATGAGCAAGTGTGTTGAAAAAATATTTAAATACTTTGAATATCAATAAATACATATAAGTAATACGTACGGATGTGATACGTTAGGTCGTATCGTAATCCATTACGATACATGATTGTTACGAGGTTATTTTTTTTACTAATGCTCTATATTTTTATGCATTAATTAACCTTAGCCTCGCATTAAACAAGGAAGTAAAATTTTGAAGTAGCGTTTTATCGATTTGGATGTAAAAAGATCCTTAAGTATCGTGGGTATTTTTTTATGGAAGCTTGAAAGATAATGTATACCTGTATAGTTGAATTTTTTGAAATGTTAAAAAATGTTGCGAAATATTTTTTTTCTGTGGCAATTTTGGTAAAACGGATTCTTGTGGAATCGTCTTGAAGCTACATCCGTCTGAGCGTATATCATAGACATATCTGCCATAATGTTTTTTAATTAATTAGTAATTATCCGTGCAGGAACGGAGAAAGAATACAATCTCCTGCGACTGGGCGGCCTGTCATTATTGTAACTATAATAATATTTTTCTTTCCTTTTATTGTGTCTCTGTCTTACAGAGTATGCACGGTCTGCTACATCTCCACTAAAGTAATTGTGTAAGTGTAACATATTTGTAAGAGAGTGTCGGGGTGGAGGTAAGGAAAGGAATGCTCCGGTGGTTCGGGCATGTGGAAAGAATGCATGATGAAGGAATGACTAAACAGATATACAATGCAAAAGTGGATAGATGCAGAAGTCATGGAAGGCCACGACACACCTTCCATGATCAAATTGATCGTGTACTAGCAGAGGGTGATGTCAGGAGCCTTAAGAACAGACGAACGTGCATGACAAGAGTTATGAATGTCAAAGAAGCAAGTGAGGTGTGTAAGAATGGGCCTAAATGGCGCTCTGTTGTTCGTGCCTACCCCGCAAGGGAATTGACGTGAAGTTATGTATGTATGTATAAATAAATTAAACTATACAATAAATTAAACTAAAAATAAACTATATATACAAACTAAAATTAAAGTATAAAATCTAGTTCTAGACCGCTGTCAGTCCGAAGCGTGCCCAAAAGACTGGCCACATTGCCTCTCTGAATGGCAATGCTGATGCGTTGTCCAAGGTATAACCCAGTCTTTTGGTCACGTGAGACATCCACCAGACGTTTGACTATGTCTCGATAAAGCTTGTACGCCTCAGGCCCCCAGGGTCCCAGGGTCTCAACCCCAAAAGCCGCAAATATGTAGCCATTTCCGATGGCTGAGTATTTGCGGCGTTTTAGGGCCTCCTGTTGTGCAGCAGCTGTACCGGCAGACATGCTAGTAACTGGAAGATGGGACGCTGCCAAAGTATCGACGCAAGACGCGTCCCATACTAAGGGGCGACACACCACACGTGTTTCTGGGGAGTTTCTTACCCTTCCTCTCCTTAACAGTAATACCTTAGCTTACCATTACGCTACCACGACTTTGTACGACGGTGCCAAGTAAAACATAAAAATTCCGTAACTCGAAAGTCATGAGTGAAATTTATTTATTCATACACATAAAATTTATATGAAACCATTTTGAAAGTATAATCAATCGAACGCCAAAGGAATGGTCAAATTCGGTTTAGATACAAAAAAAAAATATGGCTGAAAAACCGCAAAAAAATTCACATTTTCTGCTATACCTTCGGAACCCAAAGCCCGATAAGGATAAATTTTATATGGGACCATTTCGAATCTTAGCTGAATCCGACGCCAAAAGAATCAATAAAATCAGTTGAGAAACAACAAAATTATGGCAAATAACTTTATAATTACACGAGTAGGTAAGTATTATTAAATGAATACATACTGAAGTATTGAAAAAAATATTAATTACAACGCAAGAGCTAATAAAAAATGCAAATTATTTCGAATTATATATTTATTGATAACTAGCGGCCCAGATAGACGTTGTCCTGGTCTGAAAAAATTTAAATCTAAGACCCGATCCCAGCGCCACCTACCGGTTCTAATTGCGAATCTAAACCATCCGGGAACCCACTCAAACACACAAAAACAAAATCACCAAAATCGCTCCAGGTGATTAGGAGGATTCTAGAACCCGATCTCAGCGCCACCTACCGGTTCTAATTGCGAATCTAAACCATCCGGGAACCCACTCAAACACACAAAAACAAAATCACCAAAATCGCTCCAGGTGATTAGGAGGATTCTAGAACCCGATCTCAACGCCACCTACCGGTTCTAATTGCGATCTAAATCATCCGGGAACCCACTCAAACACACAAAAACAAAATCACTCTAGATGATTAGGAGGATTCTAGAAGCCGATCTCAGCGCCACCTACCGGTTCTAATTGCGAATCTAAACCATCCGGGGACCCACTCAAACACACAAAAACAAAATCACCAAAATCGGTCCAGATGATTAGGAGTATTCTAGAAACTGATCTCAGCGCCACCTACAGGTTCCAACGGGATAAAAAGTATCCTATGTCCGTCTCCTGGTTTTAAGATACCTCCCCACCAATTTTCAGCCAAATCGGCACAGTCGTTCTTGAGTTATAAATAGTGTAACTAACACGACTTTCTTTTAAATAATTATATAGATTTATAAACTTTATCCAGCGTGTTTTGAACCGGGACTACAGGTTGACCTCGAGTGATACTCTAAATAGTTAAAACACTGCGCGCACTCTGCCCTCTACTATCTCGAAAATGGTTCAAGATATTAAAACAATGTTGAAACAAAAGTATAGAATTTAACCCTCTACAATATTTATATGAAATTCAAATAGCATAAAACCCATAGGAAGCGAGATATTTGCAATGTGTAAAAAATCGATTTTTTTGATCTTTGACCTTGGAATATTTGTAGAAGCGGATACCCTGCTTTAAGAAAAGCTGACTATCAGTCATTCCGAGGTGGAACCTTAATATTCTTTTTTTTATGGCAGGAGTTCAGCAAACAAGCAGACGGCCCACTTGATGGAAAGCGGTTACGATCGCCTATGGATATTGGTAGCAACAAATGTGCTGCTGCTCTCTTAAGGGAGACTGGAACCTGGCCACTAATGCCGGAACACAACTCAAGGTTGTTATGGCGGCATACTCTAGACCAGGGGTGGTAGCCATCCAGTCGGGCAAATGCCCTACCACCTGGCGAACTATTCCTGTACTAACACCCTGCACAATAGGCAAAGCCGGCTTTGATTACAATCTAACTTAAAGTCCAGATTATACAGTGTTAAGTCGGCATTATACACTACTTAAGATTATTCAGTCCTTTAATTTTATGGGACTGTAGTATGTGACAACGGTAATAAAGTTTCAAGTTTTTATCTAAACACTTGTATGTCTCAAATGGTTATGTCCTAGGGAATTAGATCAGTAGGCACGTATTCATCCGAAATTACAACCCAAGTGAATGTCTTTGTTCACCATGAAGCCTGGAAGCTATGGATGAGGCATATCTTTATTACCAAAGAATATTAGTCTTATAAGAAGATCAGAGGGGGGTAAAGCGGTGGCTTTTCGGGAATCGCTTAGTGAAATTGACATGTGCAGGACCGTTTTAAGTATTTTGAGTGCTGGGATGCAAAAATCAGTCTGTACCTAAAATTTTTGCGAGAAGAGTCCACAATCGATGTATCATTTTTGTGCGATGTAACATCTTCTTCTCCGTCATCGCACTCTTGGCAGAGTGGTCGTGATCCTCATGACAGGGGTGGTGGCAAGCTTCACAATTAGTCGCCATTCCTCTCGTACTGTAGCTTTCCTCGTGCATTCGTGGAGTGGACCATGAGATGTAACATATTCATCTGCAATATACTATTGGTGTATTTATGTATAAGGTGAGCGGCTTGCGCCTCCCCCCCATTGCACCCCCGGGTAAAAACCGTCCCCGACATGTGTCTAAATATACTGGTAGTTATAAGACAACCCATAAAGTTCCACTTTACATTGAGTCTTGTCATATTCGACATATGAATCTGAGAAAACGGCTGATTTAGTTAGTTATGAATAATAAGAGCAAAAACCAAACTTTGATAAAATTCTTCAATGCTACTCGATGTTTTGCGACCTGACGACCTGTTGCAAGGGACGACAAAGCAACTCACGACCAGGTATTTGGTCATTTGCCCGTCTTAATGGCTCCCTTACTTTTGAACAATGTAACAGAAAATTCTGAAAAATGTTTAAGGTTGTAATACTTCAAGAAAACTTACAAGAAAAATTGATTTAAGCAAGCAGCGAGATTCTTTCGCCCTTGCTATGAAAATAAGAAATTATGAAATTTGTTAGCATGTAAATAAGTAGTACAGGGTACATATAAAATGACTAAAATACAGAGAAACAGTACAAATGGCGTCCCAAAGAAAACTCTGTATCCCGCGCTAGGTCTCCTTAGAGCCTGTGTGACGGGTTACAGTAGGATTTGCTTCGGTCATATAATTCTCATCATTGATGATACTACATCAATGCAATGTCTTTGTGTAGTGAAAATTTATATTGTTGCAACTCAGGTCCCGACAAAAACAAAATCCACCTGTCTATCTGAAACAAAACACATTTATTTTATTATCTGCCGGCATTTAAACTAATTTTAACTCTTTTATGATGGTCTTCTTTTGTTTACTTTGTGTTTGAAATTTGTGATTAGAAAACAGCCCATTGTTTTATTGTACTCTTTTATGGCCGCCGCCTCCGCAGTTTGCGGCCGAATCATTAGCCAGGTGACGGATTAAGTCGACGTAGATACGGGGACATTGAATTTGTGTAGTATAAAGCGATGACCTGATGGAGTGGGAGATAGTCGCGCGAGAACCACGAGCGAAGCGAGACGTGTGTACTACAATCGGGAATCTAATAAGTGACGGACTTTGCGCGTTTTATAGAATTACGACCTTCTGCATTACGTTTGGACTTGTTGTGTTCGGTTATATTTGTACCTGTGTTATATCTGCTTGTAAAGTTAATTAAAAATTACAATTTAATATTCTAAGATGTTGGTAATAACAATATGCTTTTGTGTATATGTGTGTGTGTGGGTGTGTGTGTGTGGGGGAGGGGATGTATTTATTTATATTCGAGTATACTCTTATGAGTGAGTATGTGCGAGTAGTGCCTGTGTAGGCGTAAGTGATCATAGTAAATATATTCAAATACTTCTTTAAAATGCCGTATCCATTTTAAATCAACATCTAATACCTGCCCTTAGGCTCGTCGCGTGCCTCAATTACTGGAGCGCACATTTGCTTACTAATTGCTAAGTAATTTCACCATCGCTTCACGTAGTACTTTGCCAAGGTTATGACTTAGGCCCGTATTGTGGAACAAAAGTCAAGTCAGTCTATTATTAGACCGGTCCTTCTCTATGGCAGCGAAACGTGGCCTGTATTTCAAATTCAAAAGTTTTTATTCAAAATAAGTTCCACTGAAGAACACATCTTGAAAAATTTATCTCCTATTCTATGTATACCGCTGCGCAACGTTTGCCAGGTGGTAGGGCATTTGCCCGACTGGATGGCTACCACCCCTGGTCTAAAGTAGGCATGTCGCCATAACAACCTTGAGTTGTGTTCCGGCATTACTGACCAGGTTCCAGTCTCCCTTAAGAGAGCAGCGGAGCATTTGTAGCGCCTTTGGTGTTGCAAATGTCCATAGGCGATGGTAACCGCTTTCCATCAAGTGGGCCGTCTGCCTGTCTGCTGAACTCCTGCAATAAAAAAAAAGTGTTATCGCTGTTGAAAGGAGAAGAAGCGGCAAGAAATTCCTCAATAACATATCTAACTAAAAAAAATTATTTTCTCATATAATATTTTCTTAAGTTTTCGCGACTTGTATACATAATTAAACTACGTTTTAACGGTTTGAAGCGCGGTAATTTTAGTTGATTTTGGTTTTTCCGACGTTTCGGCCACTCTTCAGTGGCCGTGATCACGGAAGACAAAGATGTCAAGTGTCAACGAGTATTGTTAAAGTTTTATTTAGCCTACCGCCAACTTGTTACTTTTAATTATTTAATTTTAATTTTGTTTATGGTTATTATTTACTCTATAGGAGCCTAATCTAATTTACTACCGCTTCGCAACATGTTATGGCTTGAAGAGAAGAAGCGGCGCAGAAACTCTTCAGCAAACATGCCTAGCTCTAATAATTTTATATAATATTAAAATGGGTGGAAGGAAAAATAAAAGTAATTATCAGTCAAGTTGGTTTGTGTTCCGTTGTACGCAGAAAGAGCTCAGTGTCTTGAGGTCTGGCAGTTGGTTTTTGCTGGGTTTGGGTCTTTATAGTTCTGATAATTGGATCCCAAACAGGTGGTACTTGCCAACCATCTTCTCTATTGAAATTTGGGTGTTTTTTGATTTCAATAGCCTCACGCATCATTCTAGGTATGAAACGATTCTCTTTCGCGAGGATTTGTGGGTTATCGAATCTGATGTAGTAGTTGGGTTTATTCAGCGTGTGTTCACTGATCGCAGACTGGCGGTAGGCTAAATAAAACTTTAACAATACTCGTTGACACTTGACATCTTTGTCTTCCGTGATCACGGCCACTTAAAAGTGGCCGAAACGTCGGAAAAACCAAAATCAAATAAAATTACCGCGCTTAAAACCGTTAAAACGTAGTTTTATTATTCTTTTCTCATAATTATTATTTATATATCTCAGGCTCCTTTAATATATATATATATATATATATATATATATATATATATATATGTATATATATATATATATATATATATATATATATATATATATATATATATATATATATATATATATATAGAGAGAGAGAGAGAGAGAGAGAGAGAGAGGGGTTGTTATATAATTACCATTCAAAGAATTAATGGAGTTGTAACAAGCAAATAATATATTTGTCCAATTTGAAAACCTGCCCGTAAAACTTTAAGTTAAAATTTTGTTGCGATTCGGTTTGCCGTTGAAGTTTCACTTCTACTATGTGTCCCAGAACACATTTCGAGTTTTCGCAGGTTTACTGCAAATTATGATTTGGTTAGGTTAGGTACATTTTAATTAATGCATTTTTTATTTAAACATATTTTATTTTATCAAATAAAAAACTGAATTCCATCCGAAACCAAAAAACGCATCCATAGTCTACTCTAAAATTATGCCGCCTCTCACCACGTCTACTTTGAATTTATGCCGCTTTTTGGTGACAGAAAAATCCTAAGACTCCCCCGTCTATATAGAAGTTTCACTTCAAAAAGACTGTTACCGTCCCAATAATAACATACTAAAAATTCATACTGCGACATATCCCCTAGATTCCTTACATACTATGCAAAATATAAACGTTATACAGAAGGTAGTATAAGGACTTTAAGAAGATGGAGCAACCTGCTATGTGAATGCAATTTTGTCATTTACATTTGAGCGACATAAGCAGGAGTATAAATCTATAATATCGTTACATACTGACAAAGAAATGCGCACACCTGGCTGTCGTAAAACGCAGTTATTATCTTTCCTGTATTCGGTGTTCTTTTGTTTACTTCGTGTTTAAAATTTGCAATTAAGAAAAACATCCTATTGTTATCGTCCTTGTTTTATGGCCGTCATTAGTGCCGAACTAATCCTTATTGTTTTCGACTTTGTTGGCCGTTCGCAGGTGTGCAAATTACATTTTCTTGGAAGAAACCAGCGCACGCAATCGATTGTGTATTGTGCAGTTTACTATAAAACAATGCCCGAACGGAGGGGTGGCGGGGGGGCAGTCATGCGATGCTTATGATACGAGCAAGACGTAGATTCGACTAGCGATATAGTGACGGACTTTGCGCGTGTTATAGAATCGTGCAGTGTGAACTGGTTGTATCCAGTTATATTTGTACCTGTTTTATACGTGTTTGTACAGTTCTAATAAACTCTATAGTAATTCCAACGGCATTTTAATTCGAGTCCCACACTCGTAAGAATATTATGAAATTCTAAACATTTCGTGTCTGTACATTGAAGGTATTAAAAAAAACAACTGGGATAGACTATATAAATGATGGAGAACACGATGAATGTTTTTGTCTTGTCTGTTTGTTTGGGATTCACATAAAAACTACTTGATCAATTTCGTTGCAGTTTTCGCTGATCGACAGTAAATTCTTAGACTTAAAATCTGTGCCACTTTTTATACTGGGAATCCCGCGGGAATTTTAAGTCAAGCGTGAACGAAGTTGCCGACATATCCTAGTAATATACATACATACATACATAACTTCACGCCAGTTCCCTCGCGGGGTAGGCACGAACAACAGTGCCATTTAGGCTTATTCTTACACACCTCACTTGCCTCTTTGACAAGAGTAGTAATATAGATACTGATAAACACGCTACGCAGCTTCTTTATTGACTTGATGGTAAGTGGATAACATTTGTTATAAGCTTACAAGTAATGTCAAAATTAACCGATGATAAGGCTTCTTGTCCATCCAAAAGTTGTCTGGGCTACCTTTGGATGGCGGAGAAATGGCTAATAGCGATAAGACCGCCTATTGCACTGCTCTTTATTGTTAACTGTATCTCTAAGCGCCGGTTCCTATATCATACCGACTGTCATTTGTCTTACTATCGGGTAAAATTTGACACACGCTTCATACAAGTAATGTCAAAATTCAAGCGGTGGTAAGGGAAATTTCTTGTCCATCCATAGGTTGTCTTGACTTTGGATGAACAAGAAGTCGCTAATTATCGCTATTAGACCGCCTTCTGTGTCGCAATTTTTTTATTACCTGTACCTTCTTTACGGGTTGTCTGGAACAGATCGCTTCTTAGCGATAAGACCGCCCATTGTGCACATTTAGGATATTTTAAGGCTATAAGTTTTTCTGCGTTTTCTCTAATGGTGTACAATAAAGTGTTACCCTTCTCTCTGTCTCTCTAAAGGGCCAGTTCCTATATCGTACCGATCGTTCATTTGCCATACTGTCGTTTTAAATTTTACACAAGCTCCATACACGTAAAGTCTCTAGTTAAAGATATATACCAGCCATAAGTGGGGCCATCTGCTTGATTGCCATCATCACAATAAAGTAAATTAATATATTTTTAATTACTTTTAAACCACGATGTATCTGACAGTGCAATTTAAATAATGTACAATTTAACTTATAACATCTGAATTTGACTTTGTTTAATTGAGTTTTCAAACAAATTCTGAGAGTTTTTAAAGCCGTTGTAAAATTTATAATACAAGTTATCTAGAGCATGAATTAGCAAACTCATATATTAACTTGAAAATGGAGTGATGAATAACGAAGTTTTTTTATGGATGTATAAGGTTTGCGTTTGACCACTGTCTCACCTGATGTCAGGTGATGACGCAGTCGAGAATGGAAAACGCTTATGTACCATTTTTTTTTTAAAGTTTAAAGCTTTGCAATTAGGCCTTTGAGCCAGACACCGTTGTATTGTAGGCTACAATCGACGTCATTCAAACGGAGTTCTTGTACATACATACATACATACATACATAACTTCACGCCAGTTCCCTTGCGGGGTAGGCACGAACAACAGAGTGCCATTTAGGCTTATTCTTACACACCTCACTTGCCTCTTTGACATTCATAACTCTTGTCATGCACGCTCGTCTGTTCTTAAGGCTCCTGACATCACCTTGTGCTAGTACACGATCAATTTGATCATGGAAGGTGTGTTGTGGCCTTCCACGACTTCTGCATCCATCCACTTTTGCATTGTATATCTGTTTAGTCATTCTTTTATCATGCATTCTTTCTACATGCCCGAACCACCGGAGCATTCCTTTCCTTACCTTCACCCCGACACTCTCTTTCAGACCGACTCTCTTTCTTACTTCGGTATTACGAACGCGGTCCGCGAGCGTCACTCCGCAGATTTTGCGCAGTGCTCGCATCTCGACCGCGTTTACTCTACTTTCATGCTCTTTCTTCCATACCCAACTCTCGCTTCCATACGTGAGCGTAGGTACCAGCACCGCGTTGTGTACGGCGAGCTGGGCGTTCTGGCTGAGGTTCTTAGCGCCTAGAAGTTTACCTAACGCTCCATTTAAACTATTCCCCAAATTTACTCTTCTTTCTATATCAGCGGTGTACCTTCCAACCCTGCTAAAAGCACATCCAAGATATACAAACTCATTCACTTGCTCCAGCATAACATCATCGACCATAATCCTTGCATTCGTTCTGGTTTCTTGTGAAGACACGAAAGGCCACATTTGGCTATATAGTTCACATTTCTCGCAAAAACACATAATTACTATGTCAAAGAAGCAAGTGAGGTGTGTAAGAATGGGCCTAAATGGCGCTCTGTGTGCCTACCCCGCAAGGGAACTGGCGTGAAGTTATGTATGTATGTATGTATGTAAAAACTATCAATATCCTACAAGTATTGTTCATTTTAGAGTAATTTTACACATTTTTAGAAAATAAAACTGCACAGCACAACGTCCCCTTTCAGTTCCTGCCAAAAGCTCCCGCTTATGTACCTAGAAGCAGTGCCGTAAATAGGGCGGTGCCACCGGTGCCCAGGCATAGGGCGTAGACTCTAGGGGGCGCAAGAATGACCAGACCAGGCCGGACTATTATTTCTCATTTCGCTCCTGATAAGTTCCCGCTCCACCTCTGGTGCCCGATTCCAACACATAATTACCTACATGCCAGTATCATCAAAAACTTCTGTTAAATTAGACAAAACATCGCGCTCATTTTTTGTTCTAGTTTCTTAAAAAAATAGATTTTTAAATTTTAATTTTAATTTAATTTTAAGATTTTAATTTAAATTTATTAAATTCCAATTGTAATTACTGGCCGTGCCAAGAACTTATTGTGTAATACTGGTGTAAAGAAGTAACGAATCCAAAGTGAATTTGGTGCTGTGCGCTGTTCCTCTGTGTGCTGCAACCAAAACCAAGCCAGGAGAGGTTGGATTTCAAGGTTGGTGGAGCTACTACTCTGGGAAGATCGCCTACGACGCCCCAGCGCGGGCCCCGCCACCATTGAGGCGGTGAGGCCCGTCCTGCACGAATGGCTAGGACGACGTCACGGCACCCTGACGTTCAGGCTGACGCAGGTCCTGACGGGGCACGGTTGCTTCGGAAGGTACCTGTGTCGCCTCGGCCGCGAGGCCACGCTAGGGTGCCATCATTGTGACATGGGCGACGAGGACACGGCGCTGCACACTCTCCAGGAATGTCCAGCCTGGACGGAGCAGCGCCGGGAGCTCGTCGCCCTTACCGGATTTGACACCTCGCTCCCGGCCGTGGTACGCACCATGGTCGGGAGCTCCACCGGATGGGACGCCGTCTCCTCCTTCTGCGAGCAAGTTATGTTCGCGAAGGAGGAGGCGGAACGGGAGCGTGAGCGTAATTCCCTGCTCCGCTCCCGCCAAAGGAGGACGCGCCGACGCCGGAGGTCAGACAGTGACCTTCGGCCGCCGTAAGCGGGCGGCGCGGGTGGGGCCCCTAGGGGTATAGGGGTTCTCACTCACCCGCACATGCCGTCGAGATGAGAGCGCGAGTGTTCCGCGCGCGCTCATCTCTCTTCCCGTGGGGCGCGTTACAGACCGCCCCACGCATGGACTAGATTCAGTAGTAGCCGGGGGATACGTCCTCCGGCATAGGAAGAGGCCCAGTGAGGGGGGCCCACGCCTGCCAGGGCACGTGGAGTTGGGAATCCCGCATTCACGTAGCCCTGGCATAAGGTGCAGGACGGAACACCCAGGGGTTTTAGCCGGGGGATACGTCCTCCGGCATAGTGCCAAGAGGCCCAGTGAGGGGGGCCCACGCCTGCCAGGGCACGTGGAGTTGGGAATCCCGCATTCACACGAGTGAGGGTTGTTGTTTTTCTATAAATATAATATTTTTTGTTACGGAATGGTTTTGTTTAATATGGAAGATGGCACCGATGGGGAAGATACGGATGAGGATTTTTGAAGGACTAAGAAATATCCCTAGAAAAGATAAAAACGGCCCTTTTCAGGGCCACATTACGATCTATACAGTTTCTCTAAGATTACGTCGAAACAAAAATTTTACCTTTCAAATTTAAAACTTTTATTTTCGCGAAAAATTATTCTTAAATTGTGATCGTACTTACCGCGTTATCGATATGCACCTTTACAATTCTCACGCACATCACTACACCTCTCCATAAGACCTGTAAGTGCGAGCGAGACAGATAAATATGATTTATAACCCGAAGGCTCAGTTCATAATGCGTCGACTATAATAACGATGAAGTAAAACATCGTGATGAAACCTGCACATCTAGATAACCGATAGGTCAGACTTGCCGAGCCGCCTTGGACGAGCGTGGCCGGTACGCTATCCGTTCCCCAATAGTGGGAGGCCCGAGCCCAGCAGTGGGACGTTATATAGCTTGTTATTATATAATATTATAATTATTATTTTCTGGAGTTTTTGGCGGGAATTGAAAAGTGATTTGCTGTGCAATATTACTTTCTAAATATGTGTAACATTCTCTGAAATGAACAGTAGGTATTTTGAAATTGTGGATATCAACAGTTTTTGAGTATAATTATGTGTCTTTGTGAGAAATGTGAACTGTATAGTCAAATGTGGCATTTCTCACTAGACTGAATTTTACATAAGCAAGTGTGTATGGACTGCGTTTCTTTGCCTGTCATTGTGGTGAATAAAACAAAAACAACAACAGACTTTATTGCTTTCATATTTCATTATCTATAAAAAGCAGAATATCTATACAATTCTTAATTCAACCTTATTTACATTGTGTTAGAGTTTTGTTTTTGCAATCAATTAAGTGCACTATAAGGGCGTGGATATAAACCACACACCGTTACAGAAAACTTACGAAATAATATTATTCTAATTATGTACAAAGGGCGGTCTTATCGTTAAAAAGCGATCTCTTCCGGACAACCCGTGGCAAGAATATTGCTGATTAGGAGTGGCGATGGTGGTATACATAATTATTGTACGATTTCTTACATTTTAATAATAAATATATAACTATACTATATATACAAATATATACATAAGTTTTATATATATAGTTTTATATATATAGTTTTATATCTTATCCGTGCAGGAACGGAGAAAGAATACAATTTCCTGCGGCCGGGCGGCGTGTCGTAAGAGGCGACTAAACAACCCACAGTCAGGTGGTAGGGCATCGCCCGACTGGATGGCTACCACCCCTGGTCTAGAACATGCCGCTATAACAACTTTGAGTTGTGTTCCGGTATTAGTGACCAGGTTCCAGTTTCCCTTAAGAGAGCAGCAACGCATTTGTAGCACCTTTGGTGTTGCAAATGTCCATAGGCGATGGTAACCGCTTTCCATCCTGTGGGCCGTCTGCCTGTCTGCTGAACTCCTGCAATAAATATATATATATATATATATATATATATACAGGTGATGTCAGGAGCCTTAAGAACAGACGAGCGTGCATGACAAGAGTTATGAATGTCAAAGAAGCAAGTGAGGTGTGTAAGAATAAGCCTGAATGGCGCTGTGTTGTTCGTGTCTACCCCCCAAAAGAACTGGCGTGAAGTTATGTATGTATGTTGTATAAAAAAATGATACTATTTAAACATAATAAACGTATAGCTATATGCAATATGATACTAATTATATAAAATTACATGTTACATATTGCAGATAATATTCCTGACCCTGTTAATAGGCCATAAAAATAATAGAACTTTGCTAACCAAAGCAAGTAGTAATAAATTCATATTGAAGATTCAATAATGAAATACAGTACTATATTTTGTGCGATATTCTTTTTTAAAGGTGGCAACCCTACTTGTAAGTTGCCCCTGCCAGAGGCAGCGTAAGGCCTGGGCGACGTAGGCCATCGCCTACGAACTCGAACTTCTAGGATTCTCGCACCTTGAAGACAGGGCGAAATTTTATTAGTCGTAAAACAATAATCCTTACTCATACTAAATTATTTATTAATTTCGGCTAGCTACATTCGCGGTAACTATTACAGGGAACCATCGGCCGGTCAGTGCCAGTAGTGAGTTTCAATTGTTTTTCAAATTCATAGAGGGCTTCGCAAAGTGTAAGTCGCTAACATGAAATTTAGGTCTTCTCCGCCCCTGGCGGCTTCCACATGTTCCATTATATTTAAATTTAAATTATAAAATGGTGATAGTGAAGAAAAGCATTGTGTTAATTATTGTAACTGTAAGACCTGCCAATCCGCTATGTACAAGCGCGTAGGGTATACCGTATACCTAGGGTTGCCAACCATACCTTATAATAAATTATCCTACTTTATTTTAGGTAAATATAATTTATATTACTCTATTTCCTCGCAAGGGAACTGGCGTGAAGTTATGTATGTATTTCCAACCTTTACTGTGATGCGTAAAATGAAACACTTATATGGATAAATAGTGAACTATTATCGATCGAGCTTACGCTAAAAGAGTTTATACCAGTATGTAATGAATTTAAAATGGCGAGAAGAGAGGAACATGAGTTGCTTGTTTTTTTTTTTATTGGGAATGTAAATATAGCTTCCAAAAATTTAAGGATAATGAAAAATTGTTAAAATTGCTAGAAGCACACAAAAGTATGTCTCTTCAAGAGAAGAAAAAAAGGAAGTAATAAAATTTTTAGAAATACTTTTTTGTTCTCTCAAATACATACTTTATTTTTTCTACTTAAAAAATGTGATGTAATAAAGTTGGCAACCCTAAGTATACCGTCCGTAGGCTATAAAATGTAGACCCGTACCTAACAGTAGAATATGTATGGGCTGATGTTTTATTTCGTCTGAAGAGCTGATATTATATTTATATACAATGTTATAAAGAACCCATACAATAAAGTTGTATTTATTTTACAAAGTCGATCAAATACAAGCGATATTTCAATCACTACTGCAATATAAACAGTTCTTTACACATAATATGATAATTTTATCTCTGACATAATATTTATTCACATTCTGAACTCCCTGTGCGTTCATTCGATCAGAATGTCGAAAGTGGCAGTCGTCACCGGCGCAAATAAAGGCCTTGGATTCGCTATCGTTAAAGGCCTTTGTAAGAAATACAATGGAATCGTATATTTAACATCCAGAGACGAAAAACGAGGATTGGAAGCCGTGCACAAGTTAAAAGATATCGGATTGACACCTCAATATCATCAATTAGATGTAAGTGATGCACAAAGTGTTAAAAAATTCGCTGAATACATGAGAATTAAACACGGATATTTAGATGTTTTAGTTAACAACGCTGCTATTCTAGAATGGGATGAAGTTTATCCCACCTACGAAGCTGCAAAAAGAAATATTGATGTCAATTATAAAAGTTTATTGATCGTGGAAAAGTATATCTTTCCACTATTAAGAGATGGCGCTAGAGTTGTAAATGTGTCAAGCGCCTGCGGTCACTTGTCGAATTTAAAAAATAAGAAGTGGATCTCTATGCTTTCGAGTCCAGATTTGACAATTGAACAGATTAATGATTTCGTCGATAGCTATTTGGAGAGTGTGAGAAACGGAACATTTGATAGAAATGATTTCGCTGATGACGGAAAACATGCTGAACATAGAGTTTCTAAAATAGCCCTGACAGCCATTACAATGGTTTTGCAAAGGAAATATGAAAATATTTCAATAAATGCTGTGCATCCTGGGCACGTGAAGACTGATATGGCACTTGGAGGAGGATCTGTTGATCCGGATGATGCAGCTGAGGTTATATTATATCTTATTCTAGAAGCTTCACCAAAATTAAAAGGAACGTTCATGTGGTACAATAGGAAATTAATGGATTGGTATGACGCCGATAGTGATTTTGCTTGCAAAAATCTGTGGTAGTGTTTTAGTAGCAGAATTTATAATTGACCACACGCATCTTTTGAATACATCACAGGTGACATTTTAAAAGTTTTTTTTTCGATGAATGTTAGTCAAGTTTATTTCGTACTGATTTAAATAAAATAATAAATAGTTTTGAGTTGTTTATGCTCTGTTATAGTATTATTTTATCACAGATATTTCCTTAAAATATTATCTCTATTTAATGAAAATAAAAATATATTTTTTAATATTGTAATTGTTTAATAAGGTAACTTACGACAGAATTTGCAATTGAACGCTAACATGGATTATTCTGGTAAAACTATAAATAATAGGTTGGGGAAAAGTCTTTTCGCATATAGTATGTATGAACTTATAATAAGATCTCTTTGGCTATGCCATTTGTATATGGCTGGTGTTGGTATCATTAAAAAGTTTTAATTTTAAAGAAGACAATTCCAAATTCAAATTATGAAAATGGGTGATTTCATTTGTTTTTCTTATTGTTAAAATGAGTGAATCTAATGAAGAAATTCGATAAATTTTACTACAAAAAAGGTAAAAGTGCAACTCAAGCCGCGAAAAAAATTTGTTATGTTTATGGACCTAATGCAGTATCTGTGAGAGTAGCGCAAATTTGTTTTAAGCGTTTTCAATCCGGAAATGTTGATATCAAAGATGTACGTTGCTCTGATCGCCCTGTTACGGACAAAATTGATGCCATTTTTGAAAAAGTGAAGCAAGATCGGCATATTAGTAGTTACGATGTAGCTGAAGAACTGGGAATTGACCACAAACGGTTTTGGCGCATTTGAAAAAAGCTGGGTACACAAAAAAGCTCGATATTTGGGTGCCTCATGAGCTCACTGAAAGATACCTAATGAACCGTGTACTCATTTGTGATTCTTTATTACGACGTAATGAAACCGAACCATTTTTGAAGAAGCTGATAACTGGTGATGAAAAGTGGATCACGTACGACAAGAACGTGCGAAAAAGATCGTGATTAAATGCCGGTCAGGCTTCACAGACTGTGGCGAAACCCGGGTTAACTCGCAACAAGGTGATGCTGTGTGTATGATGGGATTGGAAGGGCATTATTCATTATGAGCTGTTACCGCCAGGCAGGACCATCGATTCTGAACTGTACTGCGAACAACTGATGAGATTAAAGCAAAAAGTTGAGAGAAAGCGGCTGGAATTAATCAACAGAAGGGGTGTGGTTTTTCACCATGATAACGCTAGACCTCACACATCTTTAGCCACTCAGCAAAAATTACGAGAGTTTGGCTGGGAGGTGTTAATGCATCCGCCGTATAGTCCTGACCTTGCACCTTCAGATTTTCACTTGTTTCGGTCTCTGCAGAATTCCTTAGGCAGTGTCAGGTTAACATCACGAGAGGACTGCCAAAACCACTTGTCGCACTTTTTTGATCAGGTGGCCCAAAATTTTTATAGCAATGGGATCACGTCCCTACCTACAAGATGGCAAAAAGTTATCCAACAAAATGGCACCTACATACTTTAGTCAAATATAAATAAACTTTATAAAAAAACCTTTTGAATTTTTATATAAAATGCGAAGAAACTTTTTCCCCAACCTAATATAATCCCCGATATCAAAAGTAAATTTATATACAAGCAAGTGAGGTGTGTAAGAAAAACCTGAATGGCGCTCTGTTGTTCGTGCCTACTCCGCAAGGGAACTGGCGTGAAGTTATGTATATTTGTATGTATGTATTTATATTCAAATTTTTATTTTCAAATCACTATAAGAACTATAAATAAAACTATACTTAAAAATAGCATAAATATAAAAGTAAAAAATTAACTCCAAATCGCTGTCGGCGGGGAGCGTACCTAAAATGCTGGCCGCATTTCCGGATTGGATAGCAATGTTGATACGTTATCCTAGGTGCAAGCCAGCTTTTTGGTCACGCGAGAACTCAATTAGATGCGTTGAGGTCTCGATAGAGGCGATAAGCTCCAGACCCCCACGGCCCCAGGGTCTCAACCCCAAAGTCCACAAATACGTATCCGCTACCAATGCACACATATACGACGTTTCAAGGCCTGCTGGTAAGTGGCAGCAGTCCCGGCAATCACGGCTCTGTCTGGAAGATAGGATATCGCACGACATAAGTTGCGTCCCATACTAGGGGGCGTCCCATCTTCCATGGCACCAACGACATTATATTATGTCTATTTAAATCCTAAGGCTCTGGGAAAATACAAACTAGCAAACATTCAAACTAAGTCGCATTTTAAATTTAATTATACTATATATCAGTACATTAATTTCTGCATGAAACGAAATGTGTCTGACAGCCGATCGATGTTGACAGCGAATCATCTGACAAATGACAATTTGATTTGCCGACTGCTGTGCAGTTGTCAATGGTTGAGCTTATACAATAATTTATTTAAAACTTAAATTCGAATAATTCTACAATATTTATCTTTTGTGTAACACAGTGAGTGAAAGCCATAATAATTTAGTGAATATTCCATTCCTATCTTGACTCCAAAACATTATTAGGTAAGTGCGAAATTGCATTTGAATAATTCATATTCGGCCAATTTTAAATTTTAGTGCGAGAAAACGAATAGGCAGCAATTGAAGCTTATTGAGGACCAGATAGTCTATATTCGGTATGTGCTAAGAACAGGTTGTTTTTACTGCACAAAATTGTATTTCTCGGTACCTTGACCTCACGCTAGTGTTAAAATTATCGTCATTCATAACTTGCGAAATTCTTAACTTTTTCGAAATTTACAGCGGGATAATGGTTGATATAGTTCGTGTGTAGTGTTTAAAAATAATAAACAAGTTCCCATACAAATTCAAATATGGAATGTTGCATAAAACCTTGTGTTGTTCTATGAAGGTTGATTGCGTAAATATTTTGTTACGCTGGTACACAAATAAAAATATATACGGAAGAATTAAGCATCGGAATGATAACGATATTAATTCTAAAAATAACAATGCTCTTTCTATACCATTTGTTTCAATAATGAAACATTAAAACAATTAACCATAACAGGAAGTTTAAGTTATATAATTTCACGTTTTCATTATCCTGAATAAATATATTGTTTGTTAATTTTATTTTATTATTGTATCATATTTTAGAGTCATGTATCGGCCATGGAAGAACTGTAAACAAAATTAGATATAATTCTAAATTTGAATTGAATCTATTTTTTTTAATGTATAACTCGGATATGCCCGTGACTTAGTCCATGCTTGACTTGAAATTCCCATGGGATTCTCAGGATAAAAATATCACACATTTTATTACATAAAATTTGCTATCAATTAGCGAAAAAATCATATTGGATCACAATTTTTTTTTAATCTGGCAATTTAAAATCATTCCCAGACAATTTCTTGCGGGATTCCCCGGATAAAAAGTAGGGCAGATTTTAAGTCTAAGAATTTGCTGTCAATCAGCAAAAATGCATCGAAATCGGCCAACTGTGAATACCAAACAAACAGAAAAAATGTGTCCTGTTCTCTGTCGTTTATATAGTCTATTTCAGTTGGTTTTTTTTAAAGCTGTAATGTACAGACATAGCATGTTAAAATGTTATAATATTATAGACATGAATTAAATTTACATATTCGGTTTATTCAAACTCTTGTTCAAGGCATTACCTTTATGTTTTAATGAAATAGATGAGCAAATAGAACACTAGAGCAGAGAGTTTGATTTTCCATACACCATAGCCAACCTAAATTTTTATTTTGTATCAGAATTCTTAGATATTTTGGTATAACACTAATGTGTTTTATGGAATAACTTTTTGGTCTTTATATGAATTTTTTAAATCACAATTATATTATATTATAATTATATCACAATATTATTATTCATAATCCTCTATTAAATATGTACATCCATATTTAAAATAAAATGTTACCAAGCAAAAATATTGTAATATTATAGTAGGATTACTGAAAAGCAAAATTATTTTGTAAATGATATTGCTACAATGAATTCTTAGAAAACAAGATGTATCTCTTAGCTGTTATTTTAAAATCTTTTATACCATGATTTTCGCCAATAAAGATTGATTGATACATTCAAGTGTGTTCTAGAAAGTATCTATATGAACCAAGTACTATGTCAAATATTGTTTACTTCCGTAATATTGAAGAGGGAAAAATACACAGGTTTTGGCATGGTACTATTAGTAGTTATTTTAAAATAGATATCATAAAATTCCTTTAAAACCAGCAACACATTTATAATGGTAACCACCTTCTATCAGATGTCCCTTCTGCTTATCACAGTAATCAGGATATAAGAAACACATTTTCATACTATTGTTGTTTAGGACTCTTATGAGCCATTACATTTGTCCTGATACGGCTTAAAATATAAGACTAACATTTTTGTCACCGTCCCTCCTACTCACTCCTCAAACCTAAGAGGAAAGATGAAAGGCTTATGCTACAACAGTACAGTAATGCCTCTACTGACACATGATAAAGAGGGACAACATGACATATCATAGTACAACTGTAAAATGAGGTGAACGAACTAGAAGTTGTGATTGCATCGCATATAGGTACAAATTGTAAGGAACGGGACAAATGAGGCAATGACGCTGACTTCACCACCCTCGTCTCAAATGTACTGCTGCAGTACAAGCCATACAAATATCTCTGCCTCATTTGAAGTGTTACATTGCACTGGTTCAGTACAAAATGTTGTGTTACTCTTACAAACTCATTTTATAATCATATCCCAACAGTATTTCATACTTTCATTATATTTGACTGATGGCAGTTAAATAAAATATTTACAAGATAAGAATTTATTTAAATATAATAAACAGTTGGCAACACATGAAAATTCTATTTGGAAAGTTTTTGCTTGATAATTATGTTTTCCATGTCAACCTACTGCCCTACTTTTGAATACTTTGAATAGGTATAGAGAAATGATGTAAATTATAACTTAGTTGGTATTTTGACACCCCTGTCCCGAGTTGATTTGAAAATAGATATGTAGACTTGTTAAAACTTTATATTAGAAAAGAATATAAAGTAACACTTCAATATGCATATATTTTGTTACTCTAATATAGCTGAAGTACTTTTATGCGAGATATTCATGACATCACATCTCTATTACATTGTTTTTTTATTTATTTGAAGTTTAATTTATAAAAAAATGAGAGAATTTTAAAATACATTTTTTTCTCACTATAAACTGTTTCATTTGCCAAAAAATCACATTTAATGGATGTCTTTATAGTTTACAAAATGGTAATGTTGTTGTGTGACGTCATCATCCACGTTCCGTAAGGGCGCCAAAAATGGCGGAATTTAAATTGCCCAAATCTGATTGCAATGTTTCAATATATATTTTGATGTTAAATTATAACAGTTTTATCAAAGTTATGCAGCTGTTTATCAATATAAAATATTTATCAACATAATAAGATTTAATCTAATTTCGAAACAAAAATAACTTACGAATCAATAAAGTTGTGTCAATAAAATAATTTAAATGAAAATTGTGCAATATACGTAAAAATAAAAGACAAGCAAGTGACAAAATGTGAGGTAAATCAGCGGAATGGTTATAGCGCGCGTGACCCGCGGAATGGCGGGCTTCACTGCGCAAGCGGCGCTTCGTTCGAGATGGAGTACCCTCATAGAGTCAACGAGCGTCGACGTACCGGGCGAGGTGACGGATGGCGTCAGATCCGTCGTCGGATGGCTGAAGCAGGCACGATATGAGCACGATTTACACCTTCCGATCCGATTCTTTTTATTTAAGAAAATGAAAATATAATTTTTCTTTTTTATCTATAAACTTATAAATACTACTCATGCCTCTGCTCCATCTGGGATAATTATAATTATAGCTAGTGACTGTGACCAAATAGGCCTTATTTATAGCGTTAAATTTAACGCGGTTAACGAATAGCTACACTAGTGTATATAAATGCGTTATCTGTTAAAGCTTAACGTCATTAAAAATTAATAACAATGTCGCATGAAACCCACCGCATCATCTGCGTGAAACGGTCACTAAGATCCCAGATGGAGTAGTAACTTCAGAAGAACAAATAGAAGTATAGATTGAGCCTACGTAAACAAAAGCGTCAAATAATCGGAAGCATTTTTTAAACTTACACGCGTGAAGTTGTATGAAATGTACACGCGGTTCTAAGTTCTCGTAACGCACTTCAGCGCGATCGACTTTCTATACCAAAATCGGGTTCCTTTAGCCGGTTTTATTCTGAACAATCCGGCTTCGTCTACCTATGTTGTTCATCTGAATATACATCGTTTCAGTTCATCATTTTAGGATAATCCAAGAACATTGGGGAATTAGGATTAGAAAATAGGAGGTTGTGTTGCGGATAATGCTGATATAGATCAGTGATTACTGTTCACCTTTTGATGGTCCATTGCTTTTCTATTCTCATTGTTCATGCCTAGTAATTTTCCCCGTAAGTACTGTATTTCTGTAGTCTGCAACATTATGTCTTATTTTTACTTTTACTGTCCTAATACTTTTTGATCCTTTTTCATACATTATTGTATTATTCGTTACATGTGCAATAAACAATTTATTGCACGTTGCTGTAAATGAATGTTTTGCACTACAACCATTTTCTTAGAATTAAACGCGTTCCCGCCTGTATCATTTGCTTGATCTAAATATTCTTCCATAGCGCGAAAGTATGCGTGATTGTTAGTTTGAAAAATACGACCCGTTTCCTAAATACATTAGAGACTCTTGTTTATGCCTATTTCCCGTGTCATTTGGTTAATCCCGTCATTAGTGCGTCGGATAATAACAAATTATCAAGTAAATTTTGTGTCCTTTACGGTCATACAACAAAAATAAAGTATAATAAAATTCCAGCCGTAGCGTCGAATATCATCGAATCGGAAGGTGTAAAAACGCTCTCATAGATGTTAAATGTTGTCAGTATTTTGATAAAGTCTTTCATTTCTTTATGATTCTTTGCTAGAATGCGCACAGAACAAAACTACTGGCACTTCAATTATTTTTATTTATCGTCGTTGTCCAAATGAATGTGTACTTTTTAATTTTGTTGTTCATGATCTGTTGTAGGCTCAGTATTGTCAGCATGTTAATTATATATGTATTGTTACTATACTATAAAATACTAAGGCGTGTTTGTAGATGATCCAGAACAATTCAAACAATACCTTTGGCTGCTGTACAGAGATTTTCGCTCAGCAGGTTGCTAAAAAGCTAGTGGTGCTATCAAAAGTGAGGCAGTACTTCACACCACTTCAGTTGCTAAATATTTATCAAGCACAAGTACGGTGTTGCTGGAGTTCTGCTCTCTTTAGGATGAGTTAGCTAAATACAAGCTCGAGGCATTCGAGTGAATTGAGAGACGAGCTTGGAATCTGATTAAGATCAGAGCCTAGATCATCGACATAGAGTCGCTAATTTGTCCGTATTTTATAAGATGCAATTCGGTGAGTTTGCCACGGAATTTCTAGAATTATTCCTCACCTAGTTTTTGACCATAGGAGAAAATAAATTATTATTTATAGTTGTATGTCTCTGAAGACCATGGGGCCATGAAAATGGCCCGGACTTTTCGAGGCCAACACGTAGAGGCCCCTTGACAAATTTAATGTTAACCCTTCAGCTCACTATTAGCACATATGTGTCCGCGTTGAGAGTGCATATCGCGTTTGTGCACGTGATCGTTAATTGTGTTGTTGTCTCACTCTGTTTATATAGGATTTGTATGATTTATATGAAATGGGTATATTTTCTTGGTATATTACGAGATAGTGATAGTGTTAGTCTTGCGGCTTCTGGAAGAGCTGAACGGTTTAATGTAGCGACACAATCCCTGTCTACGCCATATAAAAATGTACCCAAGCATAAGCCCGACCAGTCTAGGACTATTCTAGGAAATGAGAACAAAAGATACCGGGCTATTAACTGTTAGTGGAACGAGGGATCTGGGTCTATGGGGACTACCCCATAAAATGGGCAGACGGTGACTCGTCACTCTCTACATGGGTCCCGAAAATATGCCGTACAAAGGCGATGGGCAACATGGGTGTGAGTGGGTAAGGGCTGTCGAGAGGTGGGCTGCAGGTTCACCGAAGCTACTACCGACCTTAGGCCATTTATCACTTCCACCTACTAAGGAACTAGGGGTTATTATTATAAATACAAACCAAGCGGACGAAGCGCTTTGTTTCCGACTTTTACGGACCTTTGACTTATGGAACTCCTTACAGTTGTTTATTTTTTCTAAAATTTTCTAAATTAGGGGTCTTTAAGTGCAGCGTGAACAGTTGTCTTCTAGGTATGCTATCTGTACAATGGAGAGTGTCCCAAGGAACTGTTTTATTTGGTGCCAACTCCACATTTTCTCCACCACACCGGTCGCCATCGGCGGAATGTTTACCCTTATATCCTTAAGCTACCAAGCTTAGCTTTTTTCTGCGTGCAGGGATGGAAAAATAACACTAATTCCTTTGGCCGAGCGGCCTGTCGTTAGAGGTAACTAAACAACCCACAGCTAAATGATAGGCTATTTGCCCATCTGGCTACCAACCCTGGTTTAGAGTATGCCGCCATAACAACCTTGAGTTGTATTTCGGCATCAGTGGCCAGGTTGTAGTTTCTCCTTCGAAGCCGGCAGCACATTAGCAGCACCTCTGGTATTGCCAGTGTCCATAAGCGACGGTAACTACATTCCAATATAGTTGAGTCGTCAGCCTGTCTGCAGTGCTTCAGCAATAAAAAAAAGTACGCAGTGATTCTCCAGAACGTTAATTGCGAATACAGTAACGACTTGGAGGGAACTTCCTGCCGCGGGTTTACTCCTTGCGCTACGACATGGGGTCATTTAAGAAGGGTATAATAAAATTTCTTCGAGGCTGGCAATACGTAGACAACGCCCATGGTGCTGCAAACGTCCATAGGCGGCGGTGACCACTTTCCATCAAGTGGGCCGTCTGCCTATTTGCCAGCTTTAGGCAAAAATAAATCATGCTCCGTCTACTGTAGTTTTACCTGATCGAGTACAACGTTGGTCAAACGCGAACCTAAACCTACAATATAAAAAATACCTAACTATAATATTAACCCCTGGACTGTTTGGACATATTTTTACATAAAATGAGGTAAACAATAATAATAAAAAAATCAGCTGAATTATTTATTATATTTCAGTGCTAAAATTCACGACACGGACAGGTGTGTCGCCGACATTCCAGTCTTTAAGTATAGTTTTGTATTTTTTTCATGTTTGCTTGTAGGCAAACTGGCAAACGGTGGTCCTTAGGCACGGTAGCCACCTATGTCGCCCATGGATATCTGCTTGTTATTTTATTTTTATTTTTTTTAGCCAGGGGAAATCCGCTTGAGGACCATAAGCCGCGACAAGGGCAAAACCTTGGGGGGATAGTACGCGACCCGTGTGTGGCATTCGCCAGATCGGGGGTGGCACCAGCATGCCCAGTCAGAACTGGTGCCATGTTGTTGCCACCCGCGGTTAGGGATACCCACTAAAACCCCTGGGTGTTCCGTCCTTCGCCTTATGCCAGGGCTACGGGTATATGACCTAGCCTCTCCGCAGCCCTGTCAGGCGTGGGCCCCCCTTACGAGGCCTCTTCCATTGCCGGGGATTCATCCCCCGGCATCGTCATGCTCTCTTTGGCGTGGGGCGGTCTGTAACGCGCCCCACGGGAGGAGAGATGAGCGCGCACGGAACACTCGCGCTCTCATCTCGACGGCATATGCGGGTGAGTGAGAACCCATATACCCCAAGGGGCCCCACCCGCGCCGTCCGTTTACGGTGGCCGAAGGTCGAAATCCGCTCTCCAGAGTCGGCGCGTACTCCTTTGGCGGGAGCGGAGCAAAGATGTCCGCTCACACTCCCGCTCCGCCTCCTCCTTCGCAAGCATAACGCGCTCGCAGAAGCCCATGGACATCTGCTACACCAAGGGAGCCGATGCATTGCCTACCTCGTTGAGGTTTTAAGTATCTGTTTACGCCCTTTTGAAAAGCCCCATATTGTAGCGCGGGGGGAGTTCATTCTATAACTGTCACACGCATCAAGAAGCGTCCGCCACGTGCAGTGGAGGACTTTCAAGTGTCTAAGAAGTGTGGATGAGCTCCCAAACGGCGGCGAGTGGTGTATTTTTAGAAACATCGGGTAAAGATGCTAGGATCGAGAATTGCCCAGCAATAAATGTACGTCTTTACTGGGCCTTTGCTGTTCTTTAATATTTTACAAGCTTTTATTTAACTTGCAATGGATGTACATATGTATGTAAGTTCGGGTGGAATCTTGCAAGTTAAATTTGACCTACTTCCCGGTTTCCGATTGCGCTGAAAATTTGCACGCATATGTATATCGAGTGCCAATGCAATAATATGGAGCTGATCTGATGATGGAGTCGGAGGGTGGCCATAGGAACTCCTGTACTAAACAAGATAGACCCGTCGTGTTTGGGTTCGTTTTACTTGTCTTGGCTATCACTCTGCTGCTACATGATATCCAGGATATCAAAAGCTTGTATTTCAATTAAAAATCTTTTTAAAAAAGCTTATTTCATCCTATGATTGTGTAAGACTATATCCGAAATCATCATCCGTGAAGGAACGGAGAAAGAATACAATTTCCTGCGGCCGGGCGGCCTGTCGTAAGAGGCGACAAAACAACCCACAGCCAGGTGGTAGGTCATTTGCCCGACTGGATGGCTACCACCCCTGGTCTAAAGTATGTCGCCATAACAACTTTGAGTTGTGTTCCGACATCAGTGACCAGGTTTCAGTCTCCCTTAAGAGAGCAGCAGCGCATTTGGTTTTGCAAATGTCCATAGGCGATGGTAACCGCTTTCCATCAAGTGGGCCGTCTGCCTGTCTGCTGAACTCCTGCAATAAAAAAAAAATAAAATAAAAGTAAGCCTAACTCGCATACACCCACTCGTTATAGTATGAATTCATGCTTATTGAAAATTCAAGAAGTTTCCGGTCCGCTTGTCTTCAAAGATGGACGAGCGGTTGGCAACCAATCTTTTTTATGAGTGCTCTCGCAAAAATTCAGACGCTGATTCATCAAACTTTCACAATTTATATGTAGAAACTAGGATATGCCCGCGACTTCGTCCACGCTTGACTTGAAATTGCCGCGGCATTTCCGGGACACATAGTATCGCAGCAGTTGAAAAAAGAATATAAGTTGTCGTTTTAGTGGAATCTGTGTCGGAATAAGTTAATTTTTGTAATAATAATAACCCCGCAGGGGGGCTTTGTGGCGAAGCCTTAGGTGAGCAGCGACACCTCGTACCTGACACCGGGGGCCAAGGCAAGGCCCCCACCTCCGTGCTTGCCTTAACCAGCCGGCACGGAGTGGAGATCGCTAGAGCTAAGACTCAAGCTCTAGGGGTGGAAGTGATAAATGGCATCACGTCAGAAGTAGCTTCGATGAACCTGTAGCTCATCTTTCTACACCCCTTAGCCACTCACACCCATGTTGCCCCTACCTTCTATGGCATTTTACCATGTTCCCCGAAAATTGCGACAGGCAGACGCCATAGTCCCCATATTCCCAGACCCCTTGTACCACTAGCAGTTCACCCCAATAGCCCGGTACTTTTTGTCCTCATTTCCCAGAATAGTCATACACTGGCCGGGGCTTGTCCTTGGGTGCATCACTATATGTTGTAGACAGGGATAATCGCCGGTCAGTGTCTTGCCACATTTACATTAAATTTGTCAAGGGGCCTCTACGTGTTGGCCTTCCCATGGCCCCACGCAAGCCTTCCAAATGTCCGGGCCATTTTTATGGCCCGTGGTCTCAAAAGACATACAAACATAATAATAATGTCTTTATTTCAGGCAATACACCCATATAAATTTTTGTACCCGAAAAACTTCAAACCGCTCCCGGGAAAATTCCCTCGGGATTCCCGGGATAAAAAATATCACACATTTTATTACATTAAATTTACTATCGATCAGTAAAAAAAATCACATTGTAATTTTTTTTTTTAATCTGCCAAGTTTAAATCATTCCCAGAAACAATTCCTCGGGTTTCCTGGGATAAAAAGTAGCGTAGAGCTTAAGTCTAAGAATTGGATGGCGATCAGCGAAAACAGCATCGAAATCGGCCCAGTAGTTTTTACGTGAATCCCGAACAAACAGACAAGAAATCTAAAAACAATTTCATCGTGTTTTCCATCCTTTATATAGTCTATTCCAGTTGTTTTTTTAAATAGCTTTAATGTACGGACACGGCATGTTTAGAATGTTATAATCTTATAGATATGTGTTATCTCGTTGTACGGCTTTTTCTGGCTATTTCAATATGTTGGCGTAGCGTTTGATATTCAAAGTACGAGCCCATTGCTAGTGTCAAAAATTCGTATGCTACTAACTTCTCGATGTCGTCGCAGCGGAATAATGGCAGAAAAAAGCGGCATGGCCGTTAGCATAAATGGCGTTAACCGAAATGAATATTGAAAAGCTACCAAAAATTCATTCATTCATTCATTCCTTCATTTCGCAAATTTTCGCTTATAAATATTTACAAAGGTAGAGTGGCGTTCCATGGACATTGGCATTAACAGAATACCGAAATTAGGCTAACCCACGATTGAAACAATAGTGTCCGGCGATTTTGACGACCTAGTAAAAGCTGAATTAGACCTCAGGCCCACTTATAGTTGTGTTGCGGATAGAGAGCACCCCCTGACCCGCCCGCCGGAGCACACCTACTCTCCGCGCCCCGCATACCGCCGACGCCCATAGCTGGCGCAATTAGCAGCTAGGCGTCGGACGGGATATAGTAGGCAAAAATTGGCCATTAATTTAATTCAAATATTCTTCAGCCATTCATATATTGTACTATAATTCTCAACGACGACTCTCTTGCATAATTTGTATTTATTCTATGTATATTTATAATTTAATAATAATACTCATAAAGTCCATTATATCGAGGTTTAATTTCCAAAGAAGAAGCAACTGCCACCAATAAGCTGGTTCATGTGTCTGCACCAGTTCAGCAGACAGGCAGAGGACCCACTTGATGGAAAGCGATTACCATCGCTTACGGACATTTGCAACACCAAAGGTGCTACAAATGCGCTGCCACTCTCTTAAGGAAGGCTGGAACCTGGTTACTAACGCCGAAACACAACTCAAGGTTATGGCGACATACTTTAGACCGGGGGTGGTAGCCATCTAGTCGGGCAAATGCCCTACCACCTGGCTGTGGGTTGTTTAGTCGCCTCTTACGACAGGCCGCCCGGCCGCAGGCAATTGTGTTCTTTCTCCGTTCCTGCAAGTTCGAACTTTTTTGTTTTGAATAGCTTGTCTAGCACGTAGGACATATAACTCTATGGCTGATACAATTTTTTTTAGATATTTTCGCATAATTATGTATTTAGAATTCCGTAGCTATATTTGGTAACCAATAACAGATCCTTCACTGCTTCATACTAGGGGTCTTGTAGAGGGGAAAAATTACTTGCACCTTTATATTTTTAGAGATATCATTACATGGATGTTCCTTTGTTAAAAATCCAATACAATTGAAATAATCTATTTAATTTCGCAGTAAAATTGGTTTGACATTGCCCACCGTAATCTGTGGGGACACTGGAGTGTACACAATATGCCACAGTATAATATATTAATTACAGTAGTTACACAGCGTTACTGAAAGAACGATGGTATTTTTAGAGCGCATGAGGTACTCTCGATTTGCATATGAATTATAAATTCAAACATAGAAATGGCAAAATTATTCAGTGTAGTCTGATTTTCAATTAATTTATCTAAACTACTAGCATGTGCCAGAAAAAATTCATTCGCGTTATAATGATTGTTGCGGACAGAGAGCACCCCCGTGACCCGCCCGCCGGAGCACACCTCTCCACGCCCCGCATACCGCCGACGCCCGTAGCTCGCACAGCTAGCAGCTAGGCGTCGGACGGAACGTGGAATATAGAAGCGGCCTTGGAGGCCGGAAATGCTCACTTGCTCAATTGCTCACATGCATATGACACCAATACATTACTCTACTCTCTGCCATTCATCGTCATTTCGTCATATCGTTCATCTGTATTTCGTCTATGTATATTTTTAATTTAATTGTAAATAATGCCAATAATAAGTCATACAGTCCACGTCGGGTTGTATTAGGAAGAAGCAACTGCCACCAATAATGATGTTATATTTGTTGGTGAATTTTCTACGGCGGCACCACTAAAACCCAGACCGCAGTGCACCTTTTTGTCTATATTCGTCTAACACACGGAAACGAGGTCATTTATTGGGATTAAAAGAATCCCAGGTTTTGGACCCGATATTTAAGGGGGTATTCTGGTTTAGAAGCCCGAATTTTAGGTGTGTTTTTGATCGCGATAAAAAAAACAAACATTTCTACTATCCATTTTATAAGTTTTTTATTGATATTTAAATAGTACAAAACATTAATAAAATAAAAAAAAACAAATTTCAAAAAACTGCAGACCGGCAAAATGGGGGACTGATGAAAAAATGGCGCATCCTGGTGTGCAGGATATCAATCTTTCCAGTGACCTGAAATAGAAAACAATTAATAGTCCTTAAAGAGAAAGGATTCAGTTATCGCACTACGAGACGTTTTAAAATATATTTTTTTACTAAACGACGGTGGTATCAAAAATACGTTTTCTTGGAAAAACCAGAATACCCCCATAAGCTAGCTCTGCGTCGAGTTTCATTTAAATCCAGAAAAAATCTAAAGTTAAATTTTAAAAAACAGTTGGTGCGAATTATACCCCTGATGTTTTTCTCTTTTTTAAATTTGTACAAACTCCAAGCCTCTATGGATTTATTATATTATAAATAATCTATTTTATTTACCTATATCTAAAACATCCAAATAGATTTGCTTTAGATGCTAAGGTTCAGGGCTTGTGTGTTTTGTAATAAGTACTTAAATGTTTCATTCGAAAGATATCCGATTCGTGCTATGAAACGGTAGTGTCGGTTATAGTTCGATGTAAAGCACACGACTTCTTTCCGCAAGCTTTCTAATAAGTAGTATCAGGTGTGTATTTGTTTGACACACATTAATTAATAGCATATCCTCCTTTTTGAGTCGTATTCCTTATTCCTAAGGGTTGTGACCTTTCCACAATACTTTTTCTTGGATTATTTTTCGCCATCCGTGACGATTAGCGGCAATATGCAGCGCTTCGTACACGGAGTCATCGAGTGAAGTGTAGACTTGATCGAAGCAATCAGACTACGGCCTCGACATCTTTCTCCTTCGATTATGCTAGCAACCATAAGTTTTTCGACATTGCCTCCGTTTTCTGGCTGAGATAAAATCTCACCGTCTCCGCTGGCTCGTTCATGTAGAGCTGATGGAGGAGGATCGGGGAGTGAAGAAAGCATACTCGGGGTGACCGGTTGATCGTCCCAAGTATCGCTGGAAGGATAGAGTGGAAGCTGACCTTACCGCACAAGCCGACTTTTGGCAAGACACTGCGCAGGATTGAGTAAAGTGGCGTGATCTCGTTTCGGAGGCCAAAACTCAGTTTGGGTCGCTGAGCCAAAGGAGTTAGTTTTCTGGCTGAGTCTAAAGTACTCAAAGACTTCAATTTCATTATAACAATACATGGTTTGGTTCGTTGTGCAGTCCAGGATATACGCAACATTTTCCTCCATTACCAATTTCAAATAGGATGTACGCGGAATAAGTTATTGGCACTTCCGAAAACATGCCTTACTGGAAGTAATAATTATACTGTGGTATCAGTTTAATTTGTAAGGGGGACCTTGTATCTCCCCTCTTTTGTATTTCAGGTACAGGAGATATTAATTTGATACTGTGCGGTTTTTTCAAAGTATGTTTTGTTTTTGGTTCCGTAGCCATCTTCATGTTGTTCGTATGGTTTAAGTCTGTCAGAGAAATTTTTCTGGAACATTCTTACAATGTATTTGAAAGTAATGTTTGAACAAGGTTCGTCTCGAGAGAACTTGTGAGAACTCTGCGCGCAGAGTGGAAACAAAAATCGTTTTCGGCATCCTCAATTTGAGACCATTGGTACGCTATTTTTTGTATAATGAAATAGGTTCGCAGAATGAAAGAATGACTAAACAGATATACAATGCAAAAGTGGATGGATGCAGAAGTCGCGGAAGGCCACGACACACCTTCCATGATTAAATTGATCGTGTACTAGCAGAAGGTGATGTCAGGAGCCTTAGAACAGACGAGCGTGCATGACAAGAGTTATGAATGTCAAAGAAGCAAGTGAGGTGTGTAAGAATAAGCCTGAATGGCGCTCTGTTGTTCGTGCCTACCCCGCAAGGGAACTGGCGTGAAGTTATGTATGTATGAAATAGGTTCGCGTTTGACTGACATTGCGCCTGATATCAGGCGGAAATGCAGTCTAAGGTGGAGCATGCTTACCTAGGAGATACTTGTTCACGCGAGAATTGAAGACACCTAGTTTGTATACTTCAGGAAAAACAGACGACGGTAAAGAGTTCCACTCTTCAGCGGTGCGTATGGTGAAAGTGGAAGCATAGCGTTTCGTCCGCTTTGTTGGTATTTCCGCCATATATCAGTGGCGTGAGTGCGTACGTCTGCTTGTCCGGTGGTAAAATGGTGAGGGAGGAACCAATTCATGTTATTCCGTGGCACACTCCCCGAAGTGCATCCTGTAGAATACCGACAAACTGGCGACTTTACGTCGATGATTTAGGCTCTGAAGCCTCTCGTCGAATAGTCGGTTATTGCCTATCAGTTTCCTAGCTCTTTTCCCTATTGACTCGGGTGTCTAGAGCTGGTATTTAGCTGAGCCATCCCAAAGATGAGAGCAGTATTACATGCACCGTACTTGTGATTCAGCAACTGAAGTGGTGTGAAGTACTGCCTCACCTTTAATAGAACCCCTAGCTTTTTGCCAGTCAGCTGAGCAACAGACTATATAGGAGCCAATTAGAGATTGTGTTGAGGAGATACTAAAAAGCTGAAGACTTTTGGCTATCAGTATGGATACACCTGGGAAAGTAGGAGTAAAGTTCTAAGGACACCTTTTGGCATGTCATCCTTCACAACGTTCACAACTTGAAAATTTCTATGTTCGCCCGTCTCGAGATTATTCGGGGCGAACTTCCGGTCATACTACATATATACATAATTTCACGCTAGTTCCCTTGCGGGGTAGACACGAACAACAGAGCGCCATTCAGGCTTATTCTTACACACCTCACTTACTTCTTTGATATTCATAGTTCTTGTCATGCACGCTCGTCTGTTCTCTAAGCTCCTGACATCACCTTCTGCTAGTACACGATCAATTTGATCATGGAAGGTGTGTCGTGGCCTTCCACGACTTCTGCATCCATCCACTTTTGCATTGTATATCTGTTTAGTCATTCTTTCATCATGCATTCTTTCCACATGCCCGAACCACCGGAGCATCGGTCATACTGATGATAATAATTCTAAAAACGCCCATCCGCCCTCGTTACTTATGTGCGGCACATCCTCAACTACGTCTACGTCGCAGACGCTCGAGGGAGTCTGCACCCGAACCGGTTAAGGTACTCCGAGAATCACCCGTGTCCCGTAAATAGTTAGGTATGCAGGCCGGTGAGGCCGACCTGCCTAACAATCTTGCGGGCCTGCGTGACATCCGGGAAAAGAGTTTTGCAACGCACAGACAGAATCGCCAGCACGCCCCCACTGTGTTGCTATTCTGAATTTCTGTTTATATGTGAACGTTGTCTACCTGTCCGTACCAGCCCACAGCTGAAGGCGAAATGCTTGACAGCGAAAGTGCGACGGCAGCACAGTTGTGCCGAGTCTACAGTTTAGCGGTGCTGCGGCGGCGTGGTGGCGGTATTGTGTACACGCAATTTAAGATCCTTCCTGTATAGTGCCACGTCACAGAAACTAGAATTAAGCCCCCTTTTTTTTACTTTTACATCAATGCGAATTTCACGTGTTCTTAGACTCTCCCGTACCTAAACTAGCTGCGCGATTTCGACCGCGTAGAATTTTTAAAAACGTAGTCTAAATTACTCCTTATAACATAAGCTATCTGCTAGTGAAAGTCCCATCAAAATCGGCCTAGCCGTTTCAGAGATTAGCCGGAACATCCAGACAGATAAGAATTCTAAAAATTGCATTTTCGGATTCGCATAGTCCGAATTATCCCCCTGATTTTTTCCCATTTTTATTTTGACATTACAAACAGACGCTTGATATTTGTTCATTAGTATATACATATTTAAATCGAACCAATATTATGCGTTACCTCATATTTTGGCACCTACACTATAAAACTTTGCCAAATAGTATTTCCTAAAAAAGCTTCCGACAATGACGTCAGTCAAACTTTTTCAGCGTCTACCGTTTTTTATATAATATATATTTGTAAAGTCAACAACCTCGCTTTTTTGCTATGAATAATGCACTTCTGTAATTAACTGTTGTGTTGGAATAATACATAACAGAACTCTTAATTGCCTTATTTTTAGCCAAACACATTAATTATTTACAATGTTAAGGTTACAATTAATTGATGGTGTTAATTGTTGTAGGTAACAAGAGAGCAAATATTTATACGTTGTCAAATTTAGAATGATAATTTTGGGCAGCTAACGCCTTTGAAGTTTCGTATTTTTAACCGACTTCAGGTTCTCAATTCAACTGTCAGTGCGTTCCAGTAGTAGCTCACAACGCCCAAAATGCTCCGTTAGCCGTTCCACGAGGCGACCGCGCTCGTTGTAGTCGCGGCGAAAACGTCACTAATGACGTCATTATTTTCGATCACACAACGCTCACAAGGACCTATGTCAAGAAGTGGGTCGAATAACCGTTCCACTTGGGTTTACGATTGTAACGCCGACAAGGAAGTGGAACGGGAAAAATCGCGGTCGTGAACATGATCGTTGAGTCTCTAATGGAACGTAGCCCTAATCCAATGTGATCGGATATAGCGATTGTCTACTATTGCCACGTCACTGACATGAGGCAATAATATAGTCAAGTATACGTCATGGTTAATGAGTCCACGTATGCAAAGCACATCACAAGAGATAGCATTGCACCATTGCCGAGGCGATTGGAAAAATCTAATACGCTAACGCATGTCATGGGTCCGACTATATATAATAAACTACCGAACAAAATCAGACTTTCCGGCAGTTTAAATGCATTAACTTGCCAGCATAAGAAGTGGCTAATAGGGCACACCTTCTATAGCTTGAAGGAATTCCTGGATTATAAAGATTGATGACAAATAATGTAAATCTTAATAACTGAAAATGTACTAATAATACATATATAACTATAAATGAGACATCAGATGGCCGAGAGTAGTATTCAGTGTCATGTGCTGATGTGAACTTAAGTGAACTAATTTACTTTGGAAACGGTAACCTTAAGTACAAATATTAACAAGTCGTACAGCTAGTACAATATATAGCACAACGTGTGAGCGGGACGGATGATGTGCGAGCGAGATAGAGCAACTATTAATATGTGCGCTCCCGCATTGCGCTAGCCAGTAGTTCGTTGTCCACTGCGATGACTAGACGTATGCAGCTCCCATAAGTATCTCAGTTGATTTGAAAGTCCACTCCCCATTCGAAGTGGTTACCACTGCCTATAGGCGTTTGCAACACCAGGGTGTAATTATACTTTTATGGGTGCAGCCAACGCGTTGCCAACCTTTAAGATATGATGGCTCAGGTGGGGATGGATAAAAGTAGATCAGGATGGAGGATATGGTATAGGGGAAAGATAAGGAACATGGGATATGGAAGATAGGATAAGGGGAGGAGGATGTGGGGTCATCGGCACTCTCACGTTAAGGGATGTCCCGACTAGGTTGAATGTTTGAAGAAGATTGAATGCTCTTTCGTCTCGAAGATCTTCCAGCGAGGCTATTGTTGTTCTTCGCAGACCTAGGCCCGTCTGTTATTGTTGGAATCGATTTGAAAACAGGCGAATATGTTCATACCACAACTGTACTTAAGCTGTAACCGATTTGACTTTGTTTATCGGTTTCCAAGCGCTGACTACAAATGTCACAATTATCACAGTTCATTGTTCCCGGTGACGTAATAATGACGTTCTGTGAGTCATCTACTAATGGATAGATTATAGACTATCGTCATTATACCTAAATTTAATGGTAGTTAATCGTTTTGAATGAAAAGTCAGATGGTATAATGTTATTTTAACGCATGTTCTTTTAAATGTAAACACTGTTAGAATTTATTGCAACATGTGTTCGCATGTATTGGTTAAGTATTGTTACAATTTGGTCCACCTGCATATCTGTAAACAAAGTACATTTATTACCCGTCGGCGTTTGAGCGAATAACATTGAAACTCTTTTATGACCGTCTTCTTTTGTTTACTTTGTGTTTCAAATTTGTGATATGGAAAAACAGCCCATTGTGTATTGTAATCTTTATGGTAGTCATTAGCCAGGTGTGATTATTAGAAATTCAGTCCACGCGGTCGAGCAGACATATTGTATTTGTACAGTATATATCAATACCCCAACGGAGGGGTGAGGCAGTCTAGCGATAGCCACAAGCGAAGCAAGACGTTAGTGACGGACTTTGCGCGTGTTATTGAATCGTGCGTTACGTTTGCACTGGTTGTGTTCCGTTATATTTGTATCTCTGTTATACGTGTTTGTATAGTTCTAATAAATTCTATAGTAATTCTAACGGCATTTTAATTCGAGTCTTGCAACTCGTAACAGTATAGTAAACCGTCTCACAAAAAAAGTCGTCCGCTTCTAGCGTCAGCTTGGTCCATACATGCTCAATATTTTGAGTAAATTGCACCGCAAAAAATGGCAAAAAAAAACAGTTTTGGTGATTAAAAAAGTTTTATTGAAGTAGATCAAGAATAATTTTTATATTTTTCTATTTGCCCTGATTCTGAAGCTCAAGCCCATTTGGCCCATAAGCCCTCGAAAATCCAAGTAGATTACAAAAAACCCCTGTAAGTTGCTGAAAATTACTCAAAATTTTGAAGGTGTATGGACCAAAATGACCCCAGATTTGGATTCAGCGAATAGAAATACATAAGGACAGATGGGGTCTGGTCGAAACTACAGACGTCTTCTTTGTCTGTGAATTATTAATTAGAAACAATTGTATTAAGTTTGTCTTTACCATTATTAATTTTCTTTTAGAAAAAAAAAATATATATATAATATGTTTTTTAAACGTTCAATATTTGGAAATAAAACTGACTGATTTTTGTTTTGGGGGTTTCAGGCGTCCCTAGAGGTCCGGCAAGTGGGCAGGAGAGCGGTGAGCCAACTCTCAGGTCGAGGAATGGGAGACGATGTGGTCATCGTGCATTATAACGATGTTTATAACATCGAACAGACCACTAGTGAGTTTTGTTTGTTTGCTTTTTAGGGGTAATGCTTAAATTACATCACATGTTAAGGGGGGGGGGGGGGGTGTCCTAAATTTCGTGACGTCACATTTAAAAACCTAATATATTTATTAACGAAATATTGTATGCTGTATTATTAAAAAAGAACTGAAATGGAAATAAAACTAATTAGGGAACTGCTGTTTTAATTAAATAATTTCTTGAGGAAGGAGTCTCACGAATGTGACCAACTGTGGCAAGGACGGGGGAGAGGTCAGAAAATCAGGAAATTCGTGTGACATAATTTGTGGTTGACCCCTTAGGACAGTAGATACAAGGAAGAATGGATACATTGAAATCGATTCTTTCTTGAGTTTTAAAAGTCCTATACCTAAAGGTAAAACTGTATAAAAATGTAGCGATACAAATTATCACTAGAGTAATACTACTAACCTACAATTTAAATTATACCGTAACGAGAAAAAAAAACGGTATTTGGCGATTTTTGAAATCTTAAAAAATTTGGAGCGAACTCTTAAAAATACTTTTTTTTGAGCTGTCGTTTGGAGGGAGTTCTTAAAACATTAAAAACTAAAAAAAAATCACTCGAGACTCAAAAATAAAAATAGTCGGTTTTTACACATGGCACTAGATAGGACTATATATAAGTATAGATATAAGGCCAACACTGCACATGCACTTCCTCACAACACCAGCATGTAACAGATACACTCTACATTAGTATAAGTTTAGTATTAAAATTAGAATAAATTAATATAATAAGTTATTATTAAGGTGGAAAATTACTAAATATAATGTCACATACACTAACAAAAATAGACAATCAGCGTGTACGGAGTCTCAAATTTTTCATAGAAATTAAGTATTAAAAAAGGGTACGGAACTCGAGTCCTTAGAGATATATATAATAATTTTAAAAAAATAGTCGGTTTTCTTGCGCCACCCTACTATACGTACATAACTTATGTTTTTAACACACCTTAAATATTTTCTTTTCAGACACAGAACCCATCGGTGGTGCGTTAAGATTCAGCACGGCAGTGAAAGCGTTGCAACATTTGAATCCCTTAGTATTATTTAGCGGAGACGCGTTCTCACCTAGCATGTGTAAGTATATAAGAAAAGAAAGAAAGAAAAATATTTATTTCCAATAGCGACACACAACACAAAATAGTACTAACATAACAAAATATACATAAATTGTATGCCGCAATTTGGAAATGAGCTTGGCACACCGAAACGTAGTCCGACACAGCACACACACATATGGCATGCGATCCGTACTAAAAATTAAAAAAAAAAGTTATAAAAAAAAACGCATAAGTACCAAAGATTAAAATATAAAGCACAAGAAACAGAAAAATGTAGGTTGTAATAATAAAAATGAAATGAGTATAATGAAAAATTACCTATCCTAAGAAAAAAAGTAATATATAATCACACTAAATATTTACAAATTATTTAAACGGTTTCACCCGTGCTCTGTCCCGCTCCCGTGGTATATAGCGTCATGTTATATAGCCTATAACACTCCCTGTTAACGTAGCTTTCGAATAGTAAAATATTTTTTTAAATCGGTTTAGTAGATCCAGAGATTACCCCCTACAACGTCACAAACTCACAAACTTTACCTCTTTATAATATTAGTATAGATATATATTTATTTATAAATATACCTATATACACATATTAACAAAGCTGTATTAATTTAGCTTCTTTGCCTCAATACAATGAATATATACATTCACGTTGTGCCACATCACTCAAAATTTTTCTATATATAACTTGATTTGAAAACTGTCAATGACGTCTGTCCTCGCGGGTCAGCCCACCTTCGGGTCGTGTATCCGTCGATGGCGCGTGCTTGCCACGTCATCGCCTAATATCCGAATGGAAACACCTACATTGAAAAGCTTGAAATATTCGCTGGTCATTTGACCGCACCTCATTTGAACGCAATCAATTGACTGATTTGATTGATTGGGGTGAAGTAATGTGAGTTTCGAATATTAATTTATAGATGCGTATTAGAAATAGAATGATTTTCATAATTTCCATATTGCCTAATATAAATAATAGTCATAATCAAGTGTCAATGAGTGTTGTTAAAGTTTTATTTATAAATATAAATAAAATAAAACTTTAACAATACTCATTGACATTTGACATCTTTGTCTTCCGTGATCACGGCTACTGAAAACTGGCTGAAACGTCAGAATAATAAAAATCGAATAAATATAAATTATATTAAAATCGTTAAAACGTAGTTTTTTTTTCAAAAATCTAATGTCATTACTTTAGTTGTTATTTAAATCGACCTCAAGACTCCTTTGTGTATTTTTTTGATATTTTGTATAATTTTGGATTTAGCCCCGAAGGCCCACTTGAACAAATCACCCTGTGCAATACAATATGTAGGATTGTCTGCCGGTTATTATACTGTTACGGTCTGAGCGCCGACAAAAACAAATTCACACCTGCATGCCTGTAGACGTTTTATTACTTTTGCGGCATTTGGACTTCTTTTGTTTACTTTGTGTTTAAAATTATCGATTAGAAAAACAGCCCATTGTGTATTATAATCTTTTATGGTAGTCATTAGCCAGGTGTGATTCTAGGAAATTCAGTCCACGCGGTCGAGCAGACATATTGTAATTGTACAGTATAAAGCAATGCCCCAATGGAGGGACGAGGCAGTCGAGCGATAACCATAAGCGGAGCAAGACTTGTATACATTCGGTAATCTATTTAGTGACGGACTTTGCGCGGGTTATTGAATCGTGCATTACGTTTGGACTGGTTGTGTTCAGTTATATTTGTACCTCTGTAATACGTGTTTGTATAGTTCTAATAAACTCTATAATAATTCAAACGGCATTTTAATTCGAGTCCCTGCGACTCGTAACAATACTATTTTCTTTCTTTTGCAGTAAGCACATTCACAAAAGGTGAACAAATGGTACCAGTGTTGAACGAGATCGGGACACATTGTGCGGTGTTCGGGAATCATGATTTTGGTAAGTTAGAAAGAGAAAGAACATACTTATTTCTAAAAACTGTACCTCTTTTTACGAAAATTGCGCGAACGGAGGAGTATGAAATTTCGCATAGTTTATATAGAGAAGAAGCGACGAATGCAATTTTATTTAATTATGCATAAAAAATACATTAAATAAATAAAAAAACATTATTTGTAATAATAACTCTTTTGTTTATTGTTCAAGTCAAATTAACAGTGTAGCCTTGGCGAAATCTGTGATTATAGAAGTATATAGTCTTTGACATTAATTATTATGGTCGAATTTTGAGCACGGGCGACCACTACAACTTTATCTATACTTCTATTATAAAGAGGTAAAGTTTGTGACATTGTAGGCGGTAATCTCTGTATTTACTAAACCGATTTTAAAAATTATTTTACGGTTAGAGAGCTTCATTAACAGAGAGTGTCATAGGCTATATAACATGACGATATATACCCAGGAGCGGGACAGAGCGCGGGCGAAACCGCGCCGGGCCGCTAGTTGTACAATAAAATTAATGAAACAATATAGAAAAACAGCTTAGAATTAAGTACAAATGGCGGTTTTATCGCTGACAGCGATCTCTTCCAGACAACCTTGGGATGTAGAGAGAAATATGACGTAAAATGTATTGAATTTCTTCATTAGATTCACTCATTTTAACAATAAGAAAAACAAATGAAAATCACACATTTTCCTAATTTGAATTTGGAATCTTCTTTAAAATTCAAACTTTTTAATGATACCAAAACCAGGTATAGCCAAAGAGATCTTATTACAAGTTCATACATACTATATGCTAAAAGATTTTTTCCCCAACCTATTACTATAGATATCTAGTTTTGTTAACGACCAGTCATGCTATACGGGTCGGAATGTTGGGCCACTAAAGTGATAAACTACAAACGTCTCCACTCAGCTGAGATGAGAATGTTGAGATGGATGTGTGGTGTTACAAGAATGGATAAGGTGAGAAATGAGTACATAAGGGGATCTTTGAAAGTTGCACCTGTGACAGAAAAATTGAGAGGAAGAAGATTAAGTTGGTATGGGCATATAATGAGGAGGGATGAAAGTCACGTGACAAAAAGAATGTTATACTACAAGATCGATGGGTACAAATTTAAAGGTAGACCAAAAAAAAGATGGATGGATTGTGTGAAGGATGACATGATGATATGCGGTGTGACAGAAGAGGTATGTCAGAATAGAAGAGTGTGGAAGGAAAAGACATATTGTGCCGACCCCAAGTAATTGGGATATGGTGAAAGAAAAGAGAGAGATCTAGTTTTGTTAAGTATATACTCGTATTTATAGTATATTCATACGTCCGTGGCAGTAAATCGTTGCAAGAAAGTGTGACGCTTTTGTTTAGATTTTTGCCAATTACAAGGAATTATTTGTTCCCAGACTTCGGGCTGGAAGTTCTTTCAGGGTTAGTCGCACAGTGCAACTTTCCATGGCTGATGTCGAATGTCATAGACAACGAGACTGGAAGACCTTTGGGAGACGGCAAAATCACACACGCGCTGCTGTGCAATGGACACAAGATCGGTCTTATCGGGTTGGTTGAACAGGTAATAGGGTAGGGTATTTATTTAGATACACACACACACACACACGCACACACACACACACATATATATATATATATATATATACATATACCACACACATAACGCGGTGCTGGTACCTACGCTCACGTATGGAAGCGAGAGTTGGGTTTGGAAGAGAGAGCATGAAAGTAGAGTAAACGCGGTCGAGATGCGAGCACTGCGCAAAATCTGCGGAGTGACGCTCGCGGACCACGTTCGCAATACCGAAGTAAGAAAGAGAGCTGGTCTGAGAGAGAGAGTCTCGGGGTGAAGGTAAGGAAAGAATGACTAAACAGATATACAATGCAAAAGTGGATGGATGCATAAGTCGTGGAAGGCCACGACACACCTTCCATGATCAAATTGATCGTGTACTAGCAGAAGGTGATGTCAGGAGCCTTAAGAACAGACGAGCGTGCATGACAAGAGCTATGAATGTCAAAGAAGCAAGTGAGGTAAGATTTTTTTTTTTTAAATAATAAAATAATAACTTTTCATCCGTGCAGGAACAGTGAAAGAATACAATTTCCAGCGTTGGGGCGGCCTGTCGTAAGAGGCGACATAACAACCCACAGCCAGGTGGTAGGCCATTTACCCGATTGGATGGCTACCACCCCTGGTCTAGAGTATGCCGTCATTAAAACCTTGAGTTGTGTTCTGGCATCAGTGGCCAGGTTCCAGTCTCCCTTAAAAGACCAGCAGAGCATTCATAGCACCTTTGGTGTTACAAATGTCTATACACGATGGTAACCGCTTTCCATCAGGTGGGCCGTCTGCCTGTCGGCTGAATTCTGCAAAAAAAAAAGACTTAAGTCTAACAATAACTACTTATTTCAAAATGTCAATAGTAATATTAAAATGACATTTTTCTAATATTATTCCCTTCCTATTCAAGATGGGTCCACCAATAAAATTAAATAATAAACGATTTACATTTAGCGTGTTTGATTTACATTCAGTTTGTCTGATTCGCGTTTAGGTTAGATATTTGATTTACATTTGGTTTGTTTGATTTACATTCATTATATTTGATGTACATTTAGCTTGTGTCATTTACATCCAGTTTCTTTGATTCACGTTTAGTTTAAGTGTTTAATTTACATTGAGTTTGTTTGATTCACCTTTAGTTTAGGTGTGGTGTTTCATTTACATTTAGTTTGTTTGATTTACGTTAATTATATTTGATGTACATTTAGTTTGTTTGATTTACATTCATTATATTTAATGTACATTTAGTTTGTGTGATGTACATTCAGTTTGTTTGATTAACGTTCAGTTTAGTTGTTTCGAGTACATTTAGTTTGTTTGATTTACATTCATTGTATTTGATGTACATTTAGCTTGTGTGATTTACATTCAGTTTGTTTGATTCACGTCTAGTTTAGGTGTTTGATTTACATTAATTGTATTTGATGTACATTTAGCTTGTTTGATTTACGTTTAATTTTTTTGATGTGTATTCAGTTTATTTGTTTTTCAATTTAGTCGACAGTCAAATGAAAACTGAAGTATTTTTGTGATTTATTTGTCCAAATATATCTTCACTTTTTCCAGGAATGGCTTGAAACTTTAGCGACAATAAATCCAGACGAAGTTACGTTCATAGATTTCCTACAGGCGGGGACTAAACTAGCTTCCCAACTGAAACAAGAGGTAAATATATGGGAATCTTCTGGTTTTTAAGACAAATTAATGAAAAATTAAGTCTTTCAAATTCAAGTTTTTATTTAAACTAAATTCCACTGGAGAACATTTTTCAAGTTCATACATATAAGTTAAAAGTTAAGTCTTCTACCTATTCCGTGTACACTGCTTCGCAGGGTGCTATCTCTGTTTAAGAAGAAGCAGCAAGAGACTTCCCTGCAACATGTCTAGCGAAATCTCAAGCACTTTTTGCATTTCGTTTATATTGTGCGTACTTCCACGACAGCGAGCAGGAAAGTAGCAATGGAAGTGGGCAGCACGATGTTGTGTTTACATAATCGCGTTGCCCGTCTCTCGCGTCATTTTTCTGCTATAATATAAAAGAGCCACAAGGAGAAGTGGTAACGAACTCCCCACTACCACTTCTAGTTAACATCACATTTTATTTCTTCAGCAATATACTACAGATAATTTTAGAATGTATTGTAACTTGTGACATATGCTCTATTATATATGAAATTTCCGAACGAAGTTAATTAATGATGATTTATTTGTATAAATCCAGGGCTGTGAATATGTGATAGCTTTGACACATATGAGGACACCAAACGACATAAAGTTAGCGGAAGGTGACACTGAAATCGATCTGATATTGGGCGGCCATGATCATGTTTATGAAATTTTACAGGTAAAATATTCCATATACACGCAGAAGATTCCATTTACACGCAAAATATTTCATTTACACGCTAAATATTTTATTATTGATATTAAATTACACATTGAACATTACATACAAATCTGCACTTTATTTACATAAACAATTACAAAATATTTCATTTACACACAATATACAGTGTAAATTCTACATAACGACACTGAAGGGACTTCATTTTATGGCGTTATAGAGAGTTGTCGTTAAATGGAGCGATGTCTGTTATTTTTGTTTGACGGACGTCTTTTGCTGCACCAGTTATTTTGTTATATTTTTTTACTTATTGTATTCATATCTTGCGATATTGAAGCATTTTGGTGATAAAGGAAGTACTTAGAAATTTTGGTATGCATGATGCCGACAGTTGACTTTATTACGGGCTAAGATAGTAAAGCGATATAAGAACGTACACAGCTGCGCAATTTTTACTAATTTTAGCAACTTAAAAGGTACTTTTTATTACTTAATTGTTGTCGTTATTCAGAGTGGGTGTAATATTATATAGAGTGTATCATTGTCTGAAAGACAAGCTAAACCAACCAAAGCCAAGTGATTTGGACGCTTAAGGGAGGTTGTCGTTAAATCGAGTGACGTTATGTGGAGTTCACGCTAGATTCCATTTACGCTCAGATGTACGTGTAGCAATTAAAATTTTTAGGGTGCATGGACCAAACTGACCAGATTCTGATTCAGAGCATCGAAATACAAAAGTACATACCACTTTTTTGTGGGTCGGTATTATCATTTTCACAGTATTGGAAATTATTAATGTTTATATTTTACATTTATATGTGAATTATTTCAGATAAACAATAAATACATAGTGAAAAGTGGCACTGATTTCCGTCAGTTCTCCAAAATTAATATCAACTTCGGTCCAGAATCGACGACTGTTGATATCACCGATGTAAAAGTCACCAGTTCGTACCCAGAAGACCAGGTCTTGAAGGCGAAGGTCGAGAAGTATTCTGGTGAGCATTTTCCACCGGTACAGAGGATATGATAATTCTTGTATTTCAATATATTCTCCACTTGAGATTGATTTAAAATTATTCACCCATTTATCAGACCATAACATTTGGGGAAAACTTATTGATTTTTTAGCATTAATTGAAAATTTTCAAGGTATTTTTCTTTTGAATAAGGGAGATAACAGCGTACCAGTTACTCGTCTATAGCAAGAAGAATTGTTTGAGAAGAGCACACAAGTTGCACTAAATGGTCAATTGTCTGTCTGTTTGTCTGTTCGTCTGTCCGTCTGTCTGTTCCGTTTTTAACGGAAAAATTACTGGACCGATTTGGCTGAAACTCAGTATATATGTTTTCGATGCCGAGAATGAACATAGGATACTTTTTATCCCGAAAACTTGCATAGTTTCCGGGGTAAAAATATATTTGTCTATTTGTTTGTTATACTTTTACGGAAAAACTATTTGACCGATTTGGCTGAAATTCGGTACGTATTTAATTTTAATACCGAGGGTGGCCAAGGGATACTTTTCATCCCGGATAATGGGATAAATTTATGTAAACGTTATCCCGGAAACTAGAATAGGACTTGTGATTTTGTCATTTTTGTCTATTTCGTTCACTCAGTCCACTTAGTCCATTTCATTCATTTTGTCTATTTTGCCTTTTTTTTGTAATTTTTGTCAAGTTTTGTCATTTGTGTAGTTTACAGATAGACGGGGGATGGGATAGTTTGCGATATAAAATGAAGTGAATCTCCCGAAGGTAAATACATAAAAATTTAGTACAATGTAACTTTTAACAAGAGGTAGGTACTAGAGCGCAGCCGCGGGGTAAACTCTAGTATTACACAAATATCCTTATTAAATACAATTAAGAGCATATAGGTTTTTGAAATTTGACTGAGCTAAATTGGTAATGCCACTTTGCTTTGTTCTAAATTTAAAACAATATTCACACCGAGTGAGCATAGTTAATTTTATTCACTCGTTTCTATTCTCTTTACTCACTCGTTTCGACCAATAGAGGTACCTATTTGTATGCGTTTATATCTATATATAAAACAGTTGTGCTAGTTACACTATTTATAACTCAAGAAAAAAGAAAATTGGTGGCGAGGTAGCTTAGAACCAGGAGACGGACATGGGGTACTTTTTATCCCGTTGGAACCGGTAGGTGGCGCTGAGATCGGGTTCTAGGATCCTCCTAATCACCTGGAGCGATTTTAGTGACTTTGTTTTTGTGTGTTTGAGTGGGTTCCCGGATGGTTTAGATTCACAATTAGAACCGGTAGGTGGCGCTGAGATCGGGTTCTAGAATCCTCATAATCACCTGGACCGATTTTGGTGATTTTGTTTTTGTGTGTTAGAGTGGGTTCCCGGATGGTTTAGATTCACAATTAGAATCGGTAGGTGGCGCTGAGATCGGGTTCTAGAATCCTCATAATCACCTGGAGCGATTTTAGTAATTTTGTTTTTGTGTGTTTGAGTGAGACCCCGGATGATTTAAATCCACAATTGGAACCGGTAGGTGGCGCTGGGATCGGGTCCTAGGTTTTTATTTTTTCAGAGCAGAACAACGTCTGTCGGGGCCGCTAGTAAGACATACATACATACATAGCTTCACGCCAGTTCCCTTGCGGGGTAGGCACGAACAACAGAGCGCCATTCAGGCTTATTCTTACACACCTCACTCGCTTCTTTGACATTCATAGCTCTTGTCATGCACGCTCGTCTGTTCTTAAGGCTCCTGACATCACCTTCTGCTAGTACACGATCAATTTGATCATGGAAGGTGTGGTCTTCCACGACTTCTGCATCCATCCACTTTTGCATTGTATATCTGTTTAGTCATTCTTTCCACATGCCCGAACCACCGGAGCATTCCTTTCCTTACCTTCACTCCGACACTCTCTTTAAGTTAGTAAGACATAAAATACAGTTATCTACGATTGTTACCATAACCTACCCTGCCTCTTTGTATTCGAAGTTTTCGTCAATGGTATATTCGTTGCAGCTATGATAGAAGGAAAGATGGACGAAATTCTAGGCAAGTTCTATGTGCCTCTAGAGGGGAGGTTTTGCTGCATCAGACGGGAAGAGTGCAACCTAGGAAACTGGGTTTGCGACGTGCTCCTCGCGGCGACGGGGGCTGATCTGGTCGTGTTGAACTCCGGCACGTTCAGATCTGATCAGGTGAGTCTTGGAATAACGACATATTTATTGCTCATTTATGAAAATTGTTTATTTTTTATTATTATTTAGCTGGAGTTTTTGGCGGGAACTGAAAGGAGATGTTGTGCTGTGCAGTTTTATTTTCTAAAAATGTGTAAAATTACTCTAAAATGAACAATAATTGTAGGATATTGATAGTTTTTGACTAGTAATTATGTGTTTTGTGAGAAATGTGAACTGTATAGTCAAATGTGGCCTTTTGAGTTGTCACAAGAACTCCGTTGAATGGCACTAGTTGATTACCTACAGGTCAGCTGTGCTACACATAGGCTTAAGAAAAAGAAGAAACTATATTGTATACTAAGATCTGGCTCAAAGGCCTAGCCGCCAAGCCATAAACTTAAATAAAATAAAAAATATTATTTACAAAACAAAGGTTTCAAAGAGATGTCAGTTTTCAGGGTGTTCATTGGCTGTTGGCTTTAAAGCAGTTTTAGTGACAATCGTTTTAGACGATTTTAAATTGAATATATATAGGCAGCGTACTGGGCCCAACTCTATTTTTAATTTACATTAATAACCTCTGTGACTTAAAACTTGATAACTGCAAGATTTTTTCTTATGCTGATGACACAGCTCTAATTTTTTATGGTCAGTCTTGGAGTGAGACAAAGAAAATAGCTGAAGCGGGTTTGAAAATAGCAGCGAAATGGTTAAATAATAATCAACTTACCCTTAACAAAGCTAAAACTCAATATATCCTTTTCACAAATACGACAAGATCTCTACCTACTGATAACTTACAAATCAAAATTCATACATGTCATAATATAACACAAAGTTTATGTAGTTGTTACCCTATAAGTGTTACTGATACAATAAAATATTTAGGAGTTGTGTTAGACGACAAATTATTTTGGCAGCCACATCTTAGTCAGCTTGCTGCTAAAACGCGTAAATTAATTTACATATTTAAAAAGTTAACAAATGTTGCTGATTTTAAGTTACTAAAAACGGTGTATTTTGCTTTAGCTCAATCAACACTCTCTTACTGTATTACATCTTGGGGAGGGAGTCGGAAAACTCATCTAATCAAATTAGAAAGAGCCCAGCGTGCGCTACTTAAAGTTATAACTTTTAAACCTTTTAGATATCCCACTATTGACCTATATACTGAATGTGATGTATTATCAATTAGAAAAATATTCGTTTTACACACTATTCTATCTCAGCACCAAAAACTTGTTTACGGCACCGAAAAAGATACACGACGTAAAGACAAAGTTTGTTCACTTAATCTCTTTAAAACAAATTTCATCACTAAGTTTCAGTGTTATTTAGGTCCCACTCTATATAACAGGCTTAATAAAATTCTTACACTTTACCCCCTCAACAAATATCAATGTAAAGAAGTTTTAATAGATTGGCTAAAACAATGTAGATACGATGATGTTGAAAATTTGTTTGTACTGTTAATTTAAATAATTTAGTAATAAATAAATATTAATAAATCTAGCTAGTTACGAAAGCAAGTTTTAATCTTATTTTTGCAAAATATAACATTTAAATCTTACATTTTCTCTTTAAGACACAGGAAGGGACTAACACCTAAAAAACAGGCTCGGCCTAGTTTAGGTGTTAGTTAACGAATTAACTTAATTATTAAGAAAAGATCTTTATTTTGTATTTGTGACTTTTATATATAATGTTGGTGTCAATAAATATTATTATTATTACATCCATTTATTTTCAAAAATTTTACATTTTTTTTTAAATATATAAAAAGTAGACATTTTATTATAAAAAAATAAATAACACTATTGATTATTATTATATAATGTATGTCTTTGTAGACCACGGGCCATAAAAATGGCCCGGACTTTTGGAGGGCTTGCGTGGGGCCATGGGAAGGCCAACACGTAGAGGCCCCTTGACAAATTTAATGTAAATGTGGCGTGACACTGACCGGCGATTATCCCTGTCCACACCATGTAGTAATGCACCCAAGGACAAGCCCCAGCCAGTGTAGGACTATTGTGGGAAATGAGGACAAAAAGTACCGGGCTATTGTGGTGAACTGCTAATGGTACTAGGGGTCTGGGAATATGGGGACTATGGCGTCTGCCCGTCGCAATGTTCAGGGAACATGGAAAAATGGGCAGACGGTGACTCGCCACTCCCTGCATGGGCCCCAAAAAATGCCATAAAGACAGGGGCAACATGGGTGTGAGTGGCTAAGGGGTGTAGAGAGGTGGGCTGCAGGTTCACCGTAGCTACTTCTGACGTGATGCCATTTATCACTTCCACCCCTGGAGCTTAAGTCTTAGCTCTAGCGATCTCCACTCCGTGCCGGCCAGCTAAGGCAAGCACGGAGGCGGGGGCCTTGCCTTGGCCCCCGGAGTCAGGTACGAGGTGTCGCTACTCACCTAAGGCTTCGCCACAAAGCCCCCCTGCGGGTTATTAATCTTAAAGTTATATTTTCAGTGTTAGCAAGCACCTTAGCTCTTTCATCCCAATATAAATTTCTACTTGACGCTTTCCGGCTATATTTTGGTCATTTTGAAAAATATCTTTATAAATTATACTAGGACATGCCCGCGACTTCGTCCACGCTTGACTTGAAATTCCCGCGGGATTCCCGGGACACAAAGTATCCCAGCATTTCAACAAAAGAATGTAAGCTATCGTTTTAGTGGAGACTGTGTCACAACAATTTCAAACCGCTTCCCGGAAAATTCCCGCGGGATTCTCGGGATAAAAAATCACACATTTTATTACATTAAATTTGCTATCAGTAAAACATCACACAAATTCTTTTTTTTTTTAAATCTGGCCACTTTAAATCTTCCCAGAAATGTTCCAACGGGTTTTCTGGGATTAAAAGTAGCGCAGTGTTGATATTCTAATCACTAAACAAACTCTGCACTGATTTCTCCAACAAAAAGCTTTATTTATTTATACGATTAACACGCAATATTGACCGTCCTATAAATTCATAGCGGAGTACAATGTTGGTCAACGCCATCTATGGATGAATAACGAAACTATATAAATGTAACAAATTACAAATCCTAACACAGAGTTTAAGTCTAAGAATTAGCTATCGATTTGCGAAAACCGCATGGAAATTGGCCCAGTAGTTTTTACGTGAACCCCGAACGAACAGACAAATAGACAAGAAATCTAAAAAAATTGCATTCTGTTCTCCATCGTTTATATAGTATATTTCAGTTGTTTTTTTTAATTAATTTACAAACACGTGTTTAGAATTTTATAATATTACTAGCTTCTGCCCGCGACTTCGTCCGCGTGGAAAGTTTTTTTACTATTCCACGGGAACTCTTTAAATTAATTCGGAATCAACAGTATCCTACATGCTGACCAGGGATATAAGTTACCACCATATAAAATTTCATTTATATCGGTCCAGTCGTTTCGGAGGTTAGCCCGTACAAACAGAGATACAAAACATTTGAAAAAAATCTAAATTACTTCTATTTCACTTCTTACATCCCCCTGACTCGATTACAGTATTTGTTTTTTTCATTATACAGAAATTCGACCTCTACAGTTTTATTATATATATAGGTAGGTAGTATTATGGATAAGCTATATTTGAAAAGTTTAGTCAGAATGAATTTCGTTTGTTCTAAATTCAAAACGATTTTATCACCGAGTGAATAAAGTTTTCATTTACTCACTCGTTTCATCCAATAAAGGCACTCGATTACAAAAATCCTTTCACTAGTTATCTGCGTGAAAGAGAAACAAAAATCCATTCATCTGACAACCAAAAAATTTTTGGGAAAATTGAATAGGATTTTGATATATTTTAGGTTCACCCAGCAGGCGAATTCACACTCCGAGATCTTTCGACTATCATTCCCATGAGGGACCCAATAGTGGTTGTAGAAGCTTCTGGAGAAGTAATATTGAAAGTTCTAGAAAATTCTGTATGCAAATATCCTAGCTTAGAGGGGCGGTTTCCTCAGGTAAGTGATCTTTTTCATATTTTGACACTAAGTAATTTTTCTAAATCGTATTTTTTTTTACAAGCTTTTATTTAACTTGCAATGGATGTATGTAAGTTCGGGTGGAATTTTGCAAGTTAAATTTGACCAACTTCCCGGTTTCCGATTGAGCTGAAATTTTGCACGCATATGTATATCGCGTGACAATGAAATAATATGGCACCATGGAGCTGATCTGATGATGGAGTCGGAAGGTGGCCATAGGAACTCCTGTACTAAACAAGATAGACCCGTCGTGTTTGGGCTCGTTTTACTTGTCTCGGCTAGCACTCTGCTGCTACATGATACCCAGGATCTCAAAAGCTTGTATTTAAAGACCTTTTTATTTATTCCATAGTCACTTCTGCACAAATAGAAAGTTGTTATGTTCATTCATCCATTAGTCTACATAATTATGCAAATTTTTCACTATATTAATGAATTTTAGCAAGAATATATAATATACTAGGATTCGCCCGCGTCTTCGTCACGTTGAATGGGTAGCAAAGCCCACAGTTGTTTTACACAGAATATTTGAATCAGTGAAAATATTGCATCGGCATCAGATTCTTTATCGACCTGGCCACTTAAAACCGCTCCCAAGAAAATTCCCGCGGGATTTCCCGGATCAAAAGTACAGCAGATTTCAAGTCCGGGAATTTGCTGTCGGCTAACCCGCAACAAATTCGGCCCAGTAGTTTTTGCGTGAATACCGAGCAAACAGACACAAAAAATATAAAAAACAAAAGACTACACTTTTACAATATGGTAATATTACTAGCTGTACCCGGCAGACGTTGCCCTGCCTTTAAAAAATAAAAATGTAGAACCCGATTACAGCGTCATCTACCGGGACCAAATGTTAATCTAAACTCGAATCAACTTGAACAAACAGAGTAGAAAATTATTAGAGTACTTATATAGCTAGTAAAAAATAGGGGTTGGTAGTAGAAGGTAGAAAGTTTAGGGTTGTCTGTATTTTTCAACGCTAAATCATAATAAAATATAAATAAGAAATTTTGACAAAAAAATAAAAAAATATTTAGGGGTGGGTCACCCTTATCATTTAGGGGTATGAAAAATAGACGTTGGCCGATTCTCAGACCTACCCGATATGCACACAAAATTTCATACAAATCGGTTCAGCTGTTTCGGAGGAGTATGGTCACAAACACCGCGACACGAGAATTTTATATATTAGAAAGAAGATAGATTCTATATACCGCTGTAGATGTTCTGACTATACAATAAAGAGTTGCCTATTTCAATTGTTTAATAGGTGGCGGGTATATCGTTCGCGTTCGACCCCACAAAGCCACCTGGTGAACGGGTGATGGAGCAAGTGGTGAAGATCGGTGATGAGTACCTCCAAAGGAACCAAAAGTACCGGCTGGCGGTGAAGCAGTACCTCCATGCCGGCAACGACGGGTTCAATATGCTACCGAAATGCAATGTTTTGGTGAGTTCGTGTTGTTTTGAATTTTTAATAATCTGACACACACGGACAGATATTCACTCAAACTCACGCTCACTCACACGCTCACTCACTCACTCACTCATCCACACACTCACATACCCTCACTCACTCACACATACTCACTCAAACACGCTCACTTACTCACTTATCCATACACTCAAATACACTCACTCACATACGCTGACTCACTCACACATACTCACTCACACGCTCACTCACTCAGTCAATCATCCACATACTTAAATACACTCACTCACATACGCTTACTCACTCACACTTACTCACTCAAACACGCTCACTCCTTCACTCACTCACTCACCCACACACTCACATACGTTTGCTTACTCAGTTACACAAACTCACTCAAACACACTCACTCACACTTTGTTAGTTTACATTTTAATACCATATCGGTCCTCCGCGATATAGCTTAGTCTTGGTGTGGGAAGCAATAATAAAGAAACTATTAAAGACCCGCCAAATGCTAGTTCATCCAAGCACGGTAAACAGTTAAGGCCACGAATGTCTATTGTTTTCTCTGTTTTTATAAACTCGTTCCGACTGTCATATTGACAGAATTTTTGTTTTCTTTTAAGTTTTATGGTTTTTTTCTTTTTAAATATTTTTGAATGTTCTTTTCTTTTTTTAAACGCAAAACTTATAGCTATGTACTTATATTTTTAACTTTCAGTTTTCACAATTAAAATTTATGTTTTTATCTATGGTCTCTACATACAACACTTGTTTACTGATTGGTCTGTTTTCTTACACTACTTTTCTTATTTCTTACATCTTGTTATCTAACTGTTACATGCTTTTTACTCCTAATATGTACATGCGTTTTTTTCCTATATTACATTTTTCTATGTTTTGTATTCTAATTTCTCAGCTGTTGATATATCTATACAAATAAATAAAATTGAAGTGTCTGTTTGTAATGTTAAAATAACAGACAAAATAACATATACACGGTACTTAGTAGAAGGTGATGTCAGGAGCCTTAAGAACAGACGAGCTTGCATGACAAGAGTTATGAATGTCAAAGAGGCAAGTGAGGTGTGTAAGAATAAGCCTAAAGGGCATTCTGTTGTTCGTGCCTACCCCGCAAGGGAACTAGCGTGAAGTTATGTATGTATGTATGTATGTACGGTACTTAGTATAGCAAAATTATCTTAGTATGTCTATGATATTCAAACAAATAAATTACTTCAACTTTGAATAAAAAAAACATTTTTTCAAAATTTGGAAATATTTCTGTGTGCCTGTTTGTTCCGGCTGATCTCTGAAACGGCTGGACTGATTATGACTGGACTTTCACTGGCAGACAGCTGATGTTATAAGGATCAACTCAGGCTACTTTTAAAATTTACCGCGAAAAAAGTAAAGCGGACGAAGTCGCGAGCTGAGCTAGTTATACCAGTCCTAGCCGATATTTTTAAATACCGTTTTCAGGTATCCGAGGACATGTGTCCAGAAATCGGGATGGCCATACAGAACCACTTCGCGGCAATAAACGTGAGGACTGGCAAGTCGAAACACTCCAAGCATAGGCAGTCACTTGTCACTTTGAGTCGGAGGTCAGTGAAAATTGTGTATAATGAGATCTATCTTTATCTATGCATATATAGCTCGCGCCACGTAAAAGGATGCTGGCTCTGAACCTGCGCAGTGAGGGTTTTATCGATCAAATTGGTGGTATGAAGGGGGCGAGACGGGGTGACACCCCGCCGATTCTACGATAAAACAATTACTCATAAAACATTACCCTAGTACTTTAGGATACGACTGTACACCTGCGCAGACACATCCCCTCCACTACCGCTCAGCGTACTTTTTACGTGGCGGGACCTATAATAAAACTGTAGAGATCGAATTGCTGTACAATGAAAAAAAATGCTAAAAACAGAGTCAGGGGGGTGTAAGAAGTGAAATGGAACTAATTTAGATTTTTTTTTTAAATATTGTTTCTCTGTTTGTACGGGCTAATCTCCGAAACGACTGGACCGATTTAAATGAAATTTTGTATGGTGGTAGCTTATGTCCATGGTCAATATATAGGATACTGTTGATACCGAAAAATTAAAGAGTTCCCGTGGGATAGTTAAAAAACCTTTAATCACTTAAACAGCTTATTATACAACTTATGCACCCAATTAAGTATTGATATTGCGGATATCATCATACAATAAAACAATTTATACATTAAAAAGACTAGTCTCTAGCAGAGGGTATTTCATCATCATCCTATTAAATAAACTAGATGGCGCTGATAGTATTCTACATCGCGATCGTGACGCGGACGAAGTCGCGGGCATCAGCTGGTATATAATATAATATAAGGTACGGTGAACCATCTCTGAACTCTATGCTATACGCTACTCTATGTATTATGTGTTTATCTGTGGGCCTTACTTATAATCGTTTCTTAAATTTAAAGAAACTGCTCAGCAAATGATTAGTGAAAATCTTACCCATAAACTCCTCTTTAGTCGAATATTTTGGGTACAACCTACGTTAATCAATCAAATTTCGTTAATCTGTACTCCTCTTAAGTAAACAACAGGTAATACACGTTTATAAGTGAAAAAAAAAAGATATTAATTGATTTGGGTCTGATTCTGATTCTCTTACTTAAGAGACGCCTAATCGTTTCTTAACGAGATTATTATAAGTAAGGCCGTTAGTATGTAATTTATTATTATTCATATATATATATAAGGAGCCTTAAGAACAGACGAGCGTGCATGACAAAAGTTATGAATGTCAAAGAAGCAAGTGAGGCGTGTAAGAATAAGCCTGAACTGGCGTGAAGTTATGTATGTATGTATGTATATATATATAAGGGTGGCTCAAAAATGTTTTTATTGCAAGATTTTTGCAAAGTTTTATCCGTGCAGGAACGGAGAAAGAATACAATTTCCTGCGGCCCGGCGGCCTTGCGTAAGAGGCGACTAAAAACCCACAGCCAAGTGGTAGAGTATTTGCTCGACTGGATGGCGACCACCCCTGGTCTCGAGTATGCCGCCATAACAACCTTGTGGTGTGTTCCGGCATTAGTGACTAGGTTCCAGTCTCCTTTAAGAGAGCAACAGTGTATTTGTAGCACCTTTGGTGTTGCAAATGTCCATAGGCGATGGTAACCGCTTTCCATCAAGTGGGCCGTCTGCCTGTCTGCTGAACTCCTGCAATAAAAAAATTAAAAAAAAGTGACACGGAAAAACGCATTGCTAGACACCTTAAAAAAATTCTCAGCAAATGTAAGCTCTTAATTTTAATACGAAGACCCTCTACATAGCAGTTTTTTATTATTTTCTCAGTCCGATAGAAAAAAATTCATACCTCATCATTAATTGATTGTACAGAAAAATGTTCTCGATGAATTTTGTAGGGAATTTAATGCTCTACAAAAAATGATATCCTATATTTTTTCCGTAAACCTCACCATTTGAATGATATTGAAGATTTAAGTTTGATTATTTTAAGACAAATTTCATTTTTATTTATGAATTTTATAACCCGACAATAAATGACTATTATAAAATGCGCAATACAAATTTTTGTAGGAAATTGACTGCTCTATTCATCATCAAACTTTCATGTGTACTGAGTTTAAAAGTTTCTTGATTAGATATTCGAAAAATTTCAATGTAATTTATAAGTATTGAGAAAATTTACACGAATTTTAGCTTTTATCAACTGTTAAACTTCAAAATATTTTTCAAGTTTTTTTTTTTAAATGTGGAAGTGTCTTTGTCTGCATTAAAAAAAAATGATTTTTTTTTAATATTGTACCTGTTGCCTGGCAATATGCTGAACTGCACTTGTTTGGTACATTCACGAGACTTTTTTCTGTATATACATAATACATCGTTTAAATCATCGCCATGTGTCTCGCTATATGAAGACCAAATAAACGTTTTTCTTTCTTTCTTTCTTTTGTAGAATAATAATCGTTTTCAGGCATAGCCTAGTGAAAATGTTGGACGGCAACGAGTTGGATGGGCCACCGCCTTTGAGGCGGGCGTCTTCGGCAGCAGTCGAACCCACGCCTCACACCGGACATCACAGGTTATTTTTTTCTTGAATATGGCTTTGCATGATTTTTATATTTTACCAGTGCCTGATATTGATGAATGTGCAACTTTTAGGAAATACCACTAAGCGTAGTGGTATTTCTTAAAATTTGAATATTCATCAATATCAGGTAAGATATATATAAATCATGCAAAAAAAAAAATGTTAATTTGTTAATAGTATTTTTAAGTTAACTTCATTTTTTTTAATAAGACTACGTTTTAACGGTTTTAAGCTCGGTGATTTATTTGTTTTTTATTATTTTTATTTTTACGTTATTTCAAGCGATGTTGCCATTTTTAAGAATTGGCTTTATTACGATTGCATTTTACCGAAACAATCGATAAACACAACTCTAAATATTACGCGCGCTCTTAGCACAGTGCTTTTTCAAGTGAAAGGGAGCGACGATCGCAACAAAATATAATTATAACGTTTAAATTACCGATAAAAATAGTGTAGGGGACATGTAAGCGTGTAAGGCGGAATGCTAGGTAAGCAGAATGCATCGTGCGAGAAGTATGAAAGGCGGGCGGCCACTGCGAGCCGACCCGTGCGTGAGTAAGGTTGTCGCTTTTGGGGTAATAAATTTAAATTCTAATAATCGACTTTTAAATTACCCCAAACCTCGATCGCGGGGACGAGTAAGCATCACCGCGAAAATAGTTTTAACGTTATATTTTTTTACCGGTAAAATGGCTAGAAGTAACGGTAAGTTTTGAAACGATATTTATTTTTTACCGTTATATGAAATTAGCTTAAATAACGATACAATATTTTTACCGGTATTTCAAGCCCTGGTTATTATACCTCATATAATACAAATAATGCGGTTCGAATTGTACAGGAATTTTTACAAGGGTTCATTTTTCTTTAAATCTCTAGATTAACCCGTCGGGCGTCGTTGGACGATTTGGAGCAGCAGTCGTGTGAATTGGCGCCCAAAATCGATAATAGGATTATATTGATAGACAAGCCCGAGGTAAGCTTATTTAATTTTGAAAAAACAAACACCTATTTCCTTCACTCGTTAGGGACTGTATGAATCGAGTGTTAATTTTGAAATGATACGCTTTTACAAAGATGGTGAAATCATGTAATTTCGTAACGTTAGTTTTACCGTTACGGCTTTACAGCTTTGGAACGCGCTGCCTGTTGCTATCTAAGACAAGCAAAATGGCTACCGATATATAAAAGTATGACCAAAAAATACTCTCTGTTGGAATATGATATTTAAATTCGTCCATTGTCAATACGTCATCATTTGTCAAATTTTTACCGATACTCCCCGTTCACGATAACTTGACGCGCAGGGCTACCAAATTCTAAAAATTAACATCGCTCAATATCTTATCTTCTATGTATCTTCTCTAATTGAAATCCACGTATATAGTGACTCGTCACTATATCTCAGGAACTATAATATCTATACTCTGTAGTAGAAATATTTGTTGTTTTTTTTATCGCGACCGAAAAAAACTAAAATTCGGGCTTCTAAACCAGAATACCCTCCCAACAGAAAATTTTTAATGTCACAACAATTAAACAATAAATTATAACACCGCACAAAGTCACAAACACATAACTAACAATAAAACTTACACACATACTCAAACCAACGCGCACTACCATTGCATTGCATTACACGCACTTCACAAACAAACCAAGACACACAAAGAGCCTAAAAATTAATAACCCAGGCACAGAAAAGAAAAAACCAACACACATGGCACTAAATACGACTATATATAAGTATAGATATAAGGCCAACACTGCACATGCACTTCCTCACAACACCAGCATGTAACAGATACACTCTACATTAGTATAAGTTTAGTATTAAAATTAGAATAAATTAATATAATAAGTTATTCTTAAGGTACACCAAAACACAAAGATACATTCATTAAATGTCACACACAATAACGAAATAACAAATAAGCGTGTACAACTTCTTAGCTTCTGAAATTTAATTTAAAAAAAAAAGGGTACGGAACTAGAGTCCGTAGAGTTGTTAATAAAAAAATTAAAAAATAAAACCTATAGACTTGAAATTTGGCATGGATTATCCGTGCAGGACGGGAGAAAGAATACAATTTCCTGCGGCCAGGCGGCCTGTCGTAAGAGGCGACTTAACAACCCACAGCCAGGTGGTAGGCATTTGCCCGACTGGATGGCTACCACCCCTCGTCTAAAGTATGTCGCCATAACAACCTTGCGTTGTGTTCCGGCATTAGTGACCAGGTTCCAGTCTCCCTTAAGAGAGCAGCAGCGCATTTGTAGCACCAAAAAACCTTCCTTTCGCCAAGTAGAGGTTAGCTAAGAACAGATGTTACGAAATTCCTCCCTAACGGGGATTATGGGGGCGTTAATAGAACTTAAAAATAAAACTTTTAAACCGTTGCTCATACAGACTTGAAATTTAGTATAGTCCTTTGTTTTGCGATGTTAAGACCGGATAAGATAAAATTTCAAGAAGATAATAATAAGATGAAGAAAATGGTTCGAGTTTGCACATGGCGTTTAAAAGTGTGAAAAAAATCACAGGGGATAACTCGGACCAGGAGATTCCGAAAATAAATTTTTTAGAATTTTTGTCTGTCTATCTATTGATGTATGTCGTAAAAAGTACTCTTACTATAGGCATTTAAGTGAAATTCGAAACGGAGCTAATTTATATCAAAGGGCGTAACTTGTATGCTTTTTATCTGTATAAATGATGTCGCTTCCGAGGGATAGACGAAAATAGCGACAAAGACAAGACAAACAAAATAGACATATTGTACTTTTTTTTTTGTATGGTATTATATATATATTATAATTTTCTTATAGTTGTATGAGCCAAATGCGTAACATGAATTATTCATTTTAAATTTTAAATGATTTGTATGTTTCCCAAATAAATTAAATAAATAAAGAACTGCGATCGCATATTTTTTGGATACTGCTGAACGTATATGATTGAAACTCGACATAGTGCTGGCTTATACATCTTATCCCGACAAATGACGTCGTTTAATTTAAATAGACTGATTAGCAAAATAGATTATATTGATCCCCAAAGCGGACCATCAGGCTCACGTGTGGGACTAAAACAGAACCCTATAATAGAATGATGATAACCCCGCTTTTATTATCAAATCAGAACTAAATTCTAGTGGAATGGTGGGTGATAACAATTACTCGCCTCTGCTCCTATTTTTGATATAACAATATTGTGTACACGACTCTCTGCTGCATGAATAAACCCATGCGGTTTCTGTTTTTAAAAGAGATGGCGCTGTAATTGCGATGTAGACAACCATCGCTGTAATTCAATAACAAATTCGCTGTCAGGTTGCCAACATGTCATTCTTTACGTATTAGATACTTCAAATCAGGTTGGCTGCTACTTTTTTTATCTTCTGCTGTGCTGTTGTCTACACTATATTAACTTAGTGTCTTTTTGTAATTGTAGTGTATTAAAAAAGAGACAAAAGTATTGAAGGTTTATATATACAGTGTAAACTCCATGTAACGTCACTCGATTTAACGACAAACTCCCTTAAGTCGATATCACTTGGCTTTGATTGGTTTAGCTTGTTTTTCATACAATGATACACTCTATATAGCATTACACCCACTCTCAATAACGACAACAATTAAGTAATAAAAAATACCTTTCAAGTTGCTAAAATTAGTAAAAGCTTTATTATCGTAGCTCGTAATAAATTCGACTGTCGGCATTATGCACACCGAAACTTGTAAGTACTTCCTTTATCACCAAGATGCCTCAATATCGCAAGATATGAATAAAATAAGTAAAAAAATACAACAAAACTACTGGTGAAGTAAAAGACGTCAGACAAAAATAACAGACGTTTCTCCATTTAACAACTCTACAACGCCATAAAATGCACTGTCCCTTCAGTGTCGTTATATAGAGTTTACACTGTATATATAAAACACCTGATTAATTTTTTATGTATGTAAAATAGCTACTACCTAGGGTTTTAAAAAGGGGAACACTATTATATAATAGGTTATAAATAGAATTTATTACAAAACATAACAAATATTCCTAATTTTTGATGGAACTTTCTAGTAATTATCGCGATTTTAGGTTTTTTTGATTCTATTTTTTAGTGTTTTTTTATATTGTTAATAACCCTGTCCGTTGAGTTTATTTTTTTTATTTAGGGCAATGAACAATTACACCACTAAGAAATTAAATAAAAATATAAACTATTGGCAAATAGTACTTGTGGTGCAACCAGCGATGTTGCCCACAACTATAAATTTAAAAAAGAAATAAATCTGTCTGTCTGTCAGCCAGTTATTACCCACAGAATTACGAATTGATTTTATAAGATTTGCTGGTCAGTCGTCAATAGATGTGAAATTCACTAAAATACTTGAGTAATATCTGTTAGTGATGAGCAACAGGTACATCCATTGACATTTCTACAATTTTCTTTTTGTACAAAGAAGGGCTTAGAAAAAATATGTCATCTTCTGTATAGTATTCATTGTGACGTTTCATTGTGATGTTAATTTATCGTGAAAGTAGTAAGAGGTCGGTAAGATGTGGGAACCGGCCATTAATCGAGACCCATTGTGTATTCAATTTACAGAAACTGCAAGCCCTCTTAGCCGAGAGGGCCCGGTGGGAGTCCGACACAGTAATAAAGGAGGTAGACGACGAGAATTCACCTTAAAATACACCCAAAATGTTCGGCTGCTTTGTGTGGTATAGACATTTTTGTTGAAGTGTATTAAATAGTGAGCACGCTTGCTTTAAGGTCATATATTAGTGCTGATTTTCGTACTACGTTAGCGATGGGTAACAAACCGAATCTTGTAAAACAGTCATCAAGCTAATGGTTGTTCAGTAGCTGCCTAAAAACAACTGATGGCTATTTGGCTAATGGGTGAATAACTCGCCAGCCGACTGTCGACGATATGCTGTAAACTTGTCGGTCAAACCAACAGAACCGTGACTATTTTATGAACAACCGCTATGTTTTACTGTAAACCGCTGGTTTTTACTATAAGTACCAATCTCTACTAATGTATATTTGAAATAGGACGGCATGGCTAGAACCACGATGTTTATTTCTCTATTTAGGTAATTTCTCCCATACCGTCCTATTAAATAGACTACACTGCGTTGATTTATTCCCTTGTTCTACTAGGTGAGCAATGCGATTAGGAGCGACGCGACACGATATTACGACACAATATAACACGTGGTTTATGTTCACTCTGACGCGAACTCAATTTATTTCTATTGTAACAATGAGCAAATATATCTTGTTGTTAATTAAAAAAATAATATTTTAAATATTTGGCGCTTCAAAAACGTATGCACAAGAAGAAAGGAAGCGAATGTTGTGGTTTCAATTGATCTTAGAACAGCTGTATAGGTCGTCGCCTGTCTTTTTAATAAACAAGGAAACTCAAGATTTTAATTATAGCATTTTTTCACATCATTCAATATAATAGTTTCATTTTCGCAAATAACAATTTTTAAATTAATATGTACATGGCTACTTTTGGTATACGCAGTTTGAGAAACTATGTTGGACAAAATCAGCAGTACGATCCGATAAACATTTATAGTATCAAAACTTTTGACCTGAGTCCATAATAATTATTAGAAATAATGGACACACTCCTTTCTTTAAGTTTATGTTTTTATCAAACTCACGATGTTTTAATATCGAGGTCTTTGGGCAATGTACTAGATGGATAATCAGACAGTCTCGTTATCTCCTTAGCAGCAAAACATCAAAGAGAATTGCGCACTGAAATCAAACGACACTTTGTTGGCGGTAATAAAACAAGTGTTTGCTTATCGGTTTTCGGTAGTTTCTTTTCCTCTACTACCTGGATCACGAGCAATACTATTTGTTTTTTAATTATAATTCAGACTGAACTATAGCAGAGGCCCCGCCTCCAGTGTCATGTTTCTTACTATGCTTTGAGTGACAATATTAAAGTGTCGAAAAATAGCACTACTAAGTGTCTTATAACTTACGATACCTTACCACAAAGAAGCTGAATTCTTAGATTTGGGATAAGGATATAATTTAATATTGGTATTGCATAGATTGCCTGTACTAAAAATAACGTTGTGTATGCTCTTTCATTATTTCTTCAACATTGGCGAGATAAAGATTGAATGCACGTTAAACAGTTTTAATTTAATTTAGTTCAATATTACTATGGTGTATTACATACATACATACATAACTTCACGCCAGTTCCCTTGCGGGGTAGGCACGAACAACAGAGCGCCATTTAGGCCCATTCTTACACACCTCACTTGCTTCTTTGACATTCATAACTCTTGTCATGCACACTCGTCTGTTCTTAAGGCTCCTGACATCACCCTCCGCTAGTACACGATCAATTTGATCATGGAAGGTGTGTCGTGGCCTTCCACGACTTCTGCATCCATCCACTTTTGCATTGTATATCTGTTTAGTCATTCTTTCATCATGCATTCTTTCTACATGCCCGAACCACCGGAGCATTCCTTTCCTTACCTTCACCCCGACACTCTCCTTCAGACCAACTCTCTTTCTTACTTCGGTATTACGAACGCGGTCCGCGAGCGTCACTCCGCAGATTTTGCGCAGTGCTCGCATCTCAACCGCGTTTACTCTACTTTCATGCTCTCTCTTCCATACCCAACTCTCGCTTCCATACGTGAGCGTAGGTACCAGCACCGCGTTGTGTATGGCGAGCTGGGCCTTCTGGCTGAGGTTCTTAGCGCCTAGACGTTAAAGTTTACCTAACGCTCCATTCAAACTATTCCCCAAATTTACTCTTCTTTCTATATCAGCGGTGTACCTTCCATCCCTGCTAAAAGCACATCCAAGATATACAAACTCATTCACTTGCTCCAGCATAACATCATCGACCATTATCCTTGCATTCGTTCTGGTTTCTTCTCTTTCAAACACCATAACCTTTGTTTTCTTCGCATTCAAATGTAAGCCTCTCGCCTGACAGTCATCTTTCATCATTGTGACTAGTGTTTGCAGTTCTGATGGCGATTCGGCTAAAAGCACGGCATCATCCGCATAAAGCAAGGTGCTTACAACTAGATCACTCATTCGCACCCCAACATCCATCAATCTTATTCTCTGGAGACAATCGTCCAGGTATAGGATGAACAGCAAAGCCGACAGCACGCAGCCCTGCCTGACGCCAATATTGACGTCAAACCAGGGCGACAGGCTGCCATCCACTCGCACGCATGCCATACAGTCCTCGTAAGTGGACTGCACAGCACGCATCAATTGGCCATTAATCCCATATCCGGGCAATATGTCCCAGAGCTCCTTCCGCACAACCCTGTCAAATGCTTTCTCTAGATCTACAAAACCGCAGAAAACCTTCCGGCCCATAGCCAGCTGCTTCTCTACGATATTGCGGAGAGAGAAAACTTGATCCATACATCCCCTTCCATTTCTGAAGCCACCTTGTGCATCCCACAGTAATCCATCGGATACCACTCTCATTCTCTTTTCAATAATCTTCGCATACACTTTAGATGCTGTGCTGATCAAACTGATGGCCCTGTAGCTGGCGCACTCCATACGTGACCCCTTGCCTTTATACAAGGGCACGATGACAGCGCGCCTCCAGTCCTTGGGAACCTTTCCCGTCCTCCAGCACAAGTTGCATAAGGACAGGAAAGCGTCCCGGACGCAGGTTCCACCATATTTGATCATCTCAGCAGACACACTATCGATTCCTCCTGCCTTTCCATTTTTCAGACTTCTTATCGACCATTCGATCTCTTCCAAAGTGATCTCGGATGCTGACTCCTCGGAGTCAGTCACAGACTCAGTCGTGGTGCCAGCATCCGGGATATCATCATACATTTCTCTAAAATATTCACTCCATCGCGCTAACACCTCTTGTGGGTTAGCAAGAACGTCCCCTGCTTTAGATTTTATTCTTTCCATTCTGGAAGCTGACGAACAACCCCGAGACTTCTTAACCTCTCTCCAAAAGAGTTTGGTATTCGCCTTGAAGTTCTCCGTCAGCTTCTCTTCTTCTTTCAATTTTATACTTTCGCGCTTCTCTTTCACTAAAGCTTTGGTTTCGTTCTTGCAGAGGCGATAAATTTCTTTCTTCATCTCTTTCATACTGTCATTCTGTTGCAAAGAAGCAACATAATCCAGCCAGGCTTTTCTCTTTCTCTCTACGCTGGATTTAACATCCGCGTCCCACCATTCATCACCTTTCGTTGTTATGTGCCTCTTCGCGCATCCACATGCTTCTTTTGCGCTTTCCACTATACTTTCTTTCATACTATCCCAGTCATTATCCACATCTAAGTCGGAGAAGTCCGCTTTTGCAAGCCTTTCTTCGACTAGGCGCGCATACATACTCCTTACACTAACATCTTCCAATTTTTCACACTTTATTCTTTCAAGCTCCCCGAAATTGGTACGCACTCGCCAGTGTCTCCACTTCCTGAAAAGGCCCACAAACCGGCTTATCACCAGGTAGTGGTCCGTTTCAAGAGTGGGGCCTCTGTAGGCTCTTGTATCCATTATTGTGTTTCGGAGGCGACTATCTATTAAAATCAGATCAATCATACTTTTCTGATCATTCATTCCCCATGTATACGTGTGAATATCCTTATGATGGAATAAGGTGTTCGACACAAGCAAGTTTCTTTCCATGCATACGTCTATGATTGGCCTACCAGCATCGTTCACTCTCTTGTCACCATAGGGTCCAAGGACAGCCTCAAGGCCGTCTCGTGTGGTGCCCACCCAGCCATTAAGATCACCACACATAATTATTCTTTCATTCCCTTCAGCCAGATCCAGAATTTCTCTCACAGACTCCCAAAACTTCTCGAGTTCTTGGGGATCCGCTGAGCTTACGGGAGCATAAGCTGCGACCAGAAAAACTCGCGTAATCCCCAGTTTTAGACGGACCCAGAGAAGTCTCGGGTTCACCAGACAATAGTCTTTTACTCCAGACACAAAGCGGGTTGAGAGTACGACGCCTACCCCCCCACTTGCACGCTCGTCCAGGTCCACGCCGGACCACAGAGCAAGCATGCCACCGGGGAGGTCATCGATGTCGCACCCCTTCCGCTTTGTCTCTGTCAGACATAAGGCATCCAGGCTTCTCTCATTCATTATATCAATCATTTCGTCCATCTTATCTTTCATTCCACCTCTCACATTCCACGTGCCTATACGGCACTCTGCTCCTCTCGACCCGCCAGGTTTGGCGCTGCGTGAAGGGTGGCGGCCCCCTTCGCCGCATGCGCGAGAGTTCACACCGACGGGGGCGCATCGGTGAGCGTCGCCTGCGGGGGACGCCCTATCGTGCACTGCACGTGTGTGGACTCGGGTCAGAATTGTGGCCCTCTGGGCCAGCGGGGATCGCGACGAGCACGCTTCTGACATGACCCCTTTATTTCAAATATAATTTAACTAGTGATTGTATTATGCATAATATTAAGCGTTGTATTATAATCGATACTTTGTAATGATTACTCATTTGAACTGTCGTTAAAATTATGTGATCGAAATCAAACTCTAAATATTGTAATATTATTCGCTAAAATTGAGATATCACATGGCCCTTCGCGTTTAATACATTTAATAATGCTTTTTAATTTGGTCGGGTTAAGGTCTCGTTTCGCGAATATTCTAGATCACCAAACTACGGCCCGCTTGCCAGAACCGGGCCGTCAGTGTCATCCATCCGGCCCTCGACAGATAATCTGTTTGCTGTTGCTGTGATAAGTTGATTAAAAAAACAGAACTATAGTAGAAGTTAGTTTTTTTAATGACAGGTATACACAGAAAATTTAAATTATAACTATTACGTACTTACCACCCCTGGTCTAAAATATGTCGCCATAACAACCTTGAGTTGTGTTCGGGAATTAGAGACCAGGTTCCAGACTCCTTTAAGAGAGCAGCAGCACATTTGTAGCACCTTTGGTGTTGCAAATGTCCATAGGCGATGGTAACCGATTTCCATCAAGTAGGCCGTCTGCCTGTCTGCTGAAGTCCTGCATAACTAACGAATAAATCAAATGAATTATTTTAACATTATAAAGAATGAAACAAATACCTCTCAACTTTATTTTTTTCGAGTCAAAACCAAATAGGAATAAATATATAACCAGCCAGTATTTTGAAAAAAGATTGCATTATTTTTTTTAATTTCTGTCTACTAGCATCCCTCTAATTTTGCCAGTGTATGTTATAATATAAACTAATATAAATATTAAGCTTTTAGATATTTAGTCCGCCTGAAATTTTAATATTTTATCCATTAATGAGATTGAGATTTAATCATATTATGATATAGTTCTAGCTTAATGTAGTGCTCCTCAAACTGAATACTGTCTCCAGTTTAACTGCATAAGACTATGCAGTAGTCGATTTTGTTGGAAAAAGCGACTATTGCGCAGCCTATTGTCACTAAAACAAGAGGTGTCTTAAAGTTTCGTAAGGCTACACATAGATATAGGGCGTGTTCCACTAGCTCACGGCGCTCAAAACGCTCATTCAGCCGTTTCACATGCCGATCTTGCTCGTTATGGTCGCGGAGAAAACGTCACTAATGAAGTCATCATATTCGCTCACGCCGACCTCACAGCGGCCTATCTCAAGACTGGTCGAAGTGGGTATTTTCATTGCTTACAGGGCATTGGTGGAAGTATTGGAAGTGGAAATTTGGAGCAATTTTCAAAACTTAAAGATGCCACAGAAAAAAATGCATTCAGATTTCGAAAAAATACATAAAAATAATCAAATTAGGTTAAACTTCCACGTTGTTAGGTGCTAGAAATCGATTCTGAATACCGCTAACATATAAATCAAGTCAACCAATAATTATCAAAGTCTATTTTATTAAGGCTTAGAAATTACAATGTAATCTCTTTAAGCTTTTTTTATTTCTATTCAAAGTCATTATTTGTAATATTTCCTTCAACACATAGAGGGCTCCATAATCCATTTGAGTGACTTGAGTTTATGATTGGAACGGGAAAAATTGTGATCGTTGGTCGTGAGCGTGGTTGTGTTGAGTGCGTAATGGAACGCGCCCGTAATAATTTATAGACACAAGTGAGTTTTTGGCGGGAACTGAAAGGAGATATTGTGCTGTGCAGTTTTCTTTTCTAAAAATATATAAAATTACTCCAAAATGAACAGTAGTTGTAGGATATCGATCGTTTTTGAGTAGTATGAGTAACTATGTTTTTGGTGAGAAATGTGAACTGTATAGTCAAATGTGGCCTTTCGAATTGTCACAAGAACTCCCGTTGAATGCCGTCAGTTGATAACCTACAGTTCAACTGTGCTATAACTAGAAAGAAGGCTTAGCTGCCAAGCCATAAACCTAAATAAATAAACACAAGCTTATGAGTTATCAAAATTTATAGTATCTATCGCTTTGATCAATTTAGAAGATAACAATAGCCGCTTATGCAAATAGTTGTAATTCAAAAGAATCTTCCATAATGTATATAATATATAACACCAAAAATGCACGCACAGTAATTATAACGAATTCATATCTGTAGCAATAAAATTGTTAATGTTATGTTTTTTACAAACCGGTGTTTTTGAATAGTTTTGAATAACATGTTACAAATGTCGCTCGTCTCCATCATGGCAAAATTAAATAACAAAAAATTCAAATTTCGTGGGAAAGCTACTGGTTTCTACGTCAAATAAATGACAATATTTTTGGATCGTAAACAATGTAGATCTGTTTCTATGTTACCAAATGAAACCTACAATTATTTATTTTAATTACAGTGTAAACTCCATGTAACGTCACTCGATTTAACGACAAACTCCCTTAAGCGTCGAAATCACTTGGCTTTGGTTGGTTTAGCTTGTCTATGTACAATGATATACTCTATATAGCATTACACCCACTCTCAATAACGTCAACAATTAAGTAATAAAAAGTAGCTTTTAAGTTGCCAAAATTAGTAAAAGCTGCGCAGCTGTGTGTGTTCTTTTATTGCTTTACTATCCTAGCCCGTAATAAACTTCACTGTCGGCATCATGCATACCGAAATTTCTAAGAAATTCCGAAAAAACGAAATTTCTAACTATTTCCCTTATCACCAAGATGCCTCAATATAGTAAGGTATTAAGAAAAGTATTATAAGTAAAAAATACAACAAAATGACTGATGCAGCAAGACGTCAGACAAAAATAACAGATTTCTCTCCATTTAACGACAACTCTCTAGAACGCCATGAAATGCACGCCCCTTCAGTGTCGTTATATAGAGTTTACACATATATTTTTTTTATTGTCTTCCTATACTTAAATATAATCTCCGATTGCCATTTTTTTTTTCAATATATTTTTATCGAGTTTATATCAAAGATTTATAAACGTCAAATCCACCAAGGCTACGTTCCACTGGAGACTCACAACGACCGCGATTTTTCCCGTTCCACTTGCTTGCCGGCGTTACAATCGTAAACCCAAGTGGAACGGTTATTTGACCCACCTCATGACACGGGTCGTTGTGAGCGTTGTGTGATCGAAAATGATGACGTCATTAGGGACGTTTTCACCACGAACACTACGACCGCGGTCGCCTTGTGGAACGGCTAGCGGAGCATTTTGGGCGTTGTGAGCTACTAATGGAACGCGCTGTTTGAAAAAGTTGTCATTTATTAAATATTGTCATGTCGGGGACGCGTTATTGTACTAACCTTAAAAAAGCTATGAGTTAACTAACCAGTCAAGTTTTTGAACTTGGAGGCTCGTGTTTTGCTGTCCAATTCTATTTTCAGAGATTATATAATAATGGTTAAAAATTAACAATAGCTGTAGAACGCTAACTGTCCTATTCATATTTAGTTAAAGTAAGTTTGTAGGCTTCTTTAAAGTTTTTAAAGAGGCCTTAAAGACGAAGAGAAATATGAATAAGACCGGTAGTATTTATTTTTAATCTTTACTATGGTTTGTGTTCAAAATCTCAACTGTTTAGTAAAATGTCTCTTTTCGAACTGGGACAAAATTTCCTCGTTTGTTGAAACTGGCTATTCGCTTGAAAATTGACTTAAAACTAGAATATTCATGAATATTGGCAATATATAAAATAATACATTAAATATTTATTGTATTGTATTAGAAACTAACGACCTTACTTATAATAATCTCTTAAATAAGAGACTCTTAACCTTAACTTATAAATTACTTTACCACCTCTTATTCTTAAGAGGAGTTTATGAGTAAGTTTTTCACTAAGCAGTTGCTGAGCAGTTTCTTAAAATTTAACAAACGATTATAAGTAAGGCCGTAAGTATAAAACACTAAACTATTAAAAGCTGATTAGCCTGCTTTCTTAAGGTTAGTATACAATCATAGTTATTAGTGTTAAAAGAAACGAGAGATATCACTTATGAATATAGTTTACAGTGCCTTGCAATTGCAGAATGTATATTATGAATTATGTTGCTTAGTGCTATTTAGCAAAACGAAAATGTATCAGAAAATACTGTTATTTACACATATATACATGTTTATAACAATACGTCTTTCTATGGTTAGTTCACTTCAGTCAGTCGCTAGTAGAACTTACAATAGTTAAGAATTACATTTTTTTAAGGAGCTATCAAATAGAATTTCGCTCTTTACAACATTTTTGATAATATAAATTGACTTACAACAAATCCGTATTACACAAATCTTAACGATAATATCACGAATGTATCACAAAAAATATTTTTTTATTCAGTCAGTTTCATACTTTTTTTTTTACAAGAATTGACTTTTATGTATGAACCTTGTTTGAATCAAAACTATTTTCTTGTGGAATATTCGTGATTTGATTGTTAAGATTTTTGGAATACAGATTTGTCGTAAGCAACTACAAATCCGTATTACACAAATCTTAACCATAAACTTACGAATATATCACAAAAAATATTTTTTATTCAGGCAAGGTTCCATGCATATTTTTTTTCACAAGAAATGACTTTTGTTTATGAACCTTGTTTGAATCAAGACCACGGGCAATGAAAATGGACCCGGAGTTTTGGAGGGTTTACGTGAGGCCATAGGAAGGCCAACACGTAGAGGCCCCAACAATAAAATTACGAATGTATCACAAATACTCTTTTTATTCAGGTAAGGTTTCACTTTTTTTCTCACAAGAATTGACTTTTATGTATGAACCTTGTTTGAACAAGACCACGGGCCATAAAAATGGACCCGGATTTCAGAAGGGCTTGCGTGGGGCCATAGGAAGGCCAACGCGTAGAGGCTCCAACGATGAAATTACAAATGTATCACAAAAAAACTTTTATTAAGGCTAGGTTTCATATATTTTTTTCACAAGAATTGATTTTTATGTATGAACTTTGTTTAAACCAGAACTACTTTCTTGTGAAATATTTGTGATTTTATTATTAAGATTGTTGGATTTACTTACGATAAGATTTGTCGTAAGCTAATTCTGTCAAATTATATCTTCAAATATGTAGCAAGTGAGTTACCGTAGAGTACGTTTGGGTAGCTTCTTAAGTGTAACTACCAGTACAAATAAAACCATTATAGCTAATGAAATGATGCTTGTGTTAAAATATGCCTTATTTTCTGAGCAATAACGAATGTTTTTCTATGTTACGTGTCTCGATTTGGAAAATATGCAATGTTAGTCATTATACAGTGCTGATGTAAATATGAGAAGAAATCTAGATTTAAGTTATTTTTATTTTCTTATCGTTAATTATTAACTGATTAACCCGAATATTAACTGATTAACCCGAATATTAATTGATTAACCCTAATGTTAATCATTTGATTTTTTTTTAAAGTTTGTGTATCTTACTATAAGATATAATAAATCATTATGAGCGCTCTTCCTTCCTTCTTCCTCATAGATTGGCACACTAATAATTTATTCAAAACCCCAAAAAATATTTTATATTGTTGCCATTCAATGATAATAGTAATATTACTGTATAGCCACAAAGTATAAAATGTGAAGATTTCTTAATATCTTGAATAAATTGACAAAATTCCAATTACTGCCGAAGGGGGTTGTCCACAGTGGTATAGACTCCCCTACATTTTATGCCTTACCATTGGTTGAAAATTGATATTACTTAGAGTCAAATTTTAACTAGAAGTGAGGTGCATGAACGAGAAGCAAGGTATAGGAACTGACTGTGTATGAAATGCATTGTTTTAAGTACAAGAGACACTGACTATGAGATTAATAAATAATACTATGAAACAAAAATACTAAAATCACAATGGTTCAGTGAAAATGTAACTCCAAACAAGGCTTTAAAACCTACTTTTAAACAGGGTTTTTAAACAAGTCCTTTTTATCTTGCAATTTAATATAGAAAAACACCACTACAATTTCAACCAACATTTTATTATTTAAAACATATTATATGTACATTTAAACCAAATCAGTCAAAATATTGAATTGTAATAAAAAAACTTCTTAAGACTTTAATGGTGTTTCTTAGAAACGTTTCTTAAATTTTAAGCAATCACTTACCATGTGATCAGTAACAATCTTACTTATAAACACCTCTTAACGACCTCATGTTAGCAGTAAGTGAATAGAAAAATTTATTAAGAAAATAAGGCTTTCTTAGTTAAGAGGTGGTTAAACTTAAAATTTGGTTATGGAGAGTAGAGGTAAGGAGAATCATCTCATATAGAAAAATAGTTGCAGAAGTGTCCAGTTGTAAGCTATAAATAACAGTTAAAAAAACGTCCACAATGGCGCCGGTGCAGACAAATGTAGCTGTTGTAGACGAATCGAATTATGCCGAGTTAAAAAATTAATATCTTTGGCGACTAGAGTAGTTTTGATGACAGTACACTGTTATAAAACGTCAGTTATTTACGTAGTACAAAGTAATTTACTAAATATAACCTCAAAGAATTGTTATGTGAAAACGTGAATAGTGATTTTATTTCGTGAATTTTGAATAATACGCTTAGTGATTTAATTTTATAAAACTAAAACACTATAATACTACTCTAATAACTTTTGGCGTTTTCTTTAAAATTCACCCTGAAGACAAAGTGGCGCCACCCTAATTTAATGAATCTCGATGAACACATCTTCATATACAGAGATGGTTTTCCTTACCTCTACCCTCCATAGGTTTGGTTGACAGTCTAAATTATGTTTTAAATAATACAATGTTGGTTGAAAGTCTAGTGGTGTTTTGCTAGATCAAATTCAACACAAGAAAGCCCGGTGGCGTCCTCTAGGAATATACGGCCTTACTTATAATAATCCCGTTAAAAAACGATTAGCCATCTCTTAAGTAAGAGAATCAGAATCACACCCTAATCAATGAATATCTTTTTTTTCACTTATAAACGTGTATTACCTGTTGTTTGCCTAAGAGGGGCACAGATAAACGAAATTTGAGTGATTAACGTAGGTTGTACCCAAAATATTCGACTAAAGAGGAGTTTATGGGTAAGACTTTCACTAATCAGTTGCTGAGCAGTTTCTTTAAATTTAACGAACGATTATAAGTAAGGCCAATAATATTTAGGCTTTTTCTGAGCTACATTTTTACTGGACGGCGTGGTCGTTTCTAGTATTATCTTCTTCGATAATATTGTAGTATTAAAACATATAAAGTGGCGTATCATAAATATATTATAACGTAAGATTATTTTAAATGACATTTAATAAGTGTTGTGATTATTTAATAAATTGAATAGCTGTAAAAAGTCGCGCAAATTATCCAAGTTTAATTTTATTTTTGCACTCGTTTTCTCGATAGACTGCGTGCGAGTGAGTTTCGAAATATATAAATTCCACAGTAAGTTTAGCAACCGATCTTATCCATAATGCGAGTGAGTTTTTATTTCGATACTGTAAGTTGTAAAATTAAAAGTAAGTGAAGATCGTTCTGACTCTATCGAGTGCGCGAATAAGTTCCGATGGTGAGTTAAGCAACCTCCCTCACTTCATTGTTATAATGCGAGTGAGTTTTGAAATAATTGTGTAAATTTCAAATTGAATTTAGCGAACGATCTCGCTTTATCGATAATGTGCGAGTGAGTTTCGAAACAAATATAAGTTTCATAATGAGTTTAGCGACCGTTCTCATTTTATAGATAATGACCGAGTGAATTTCGACAGTGAGTTAAACGACTGATTCTAATTCATTAATAAAGTACGAGTGAATCTTAGGGCCGCTTGCATAACGATCGCCTTTAAACAAAATTAGTTAATCATATTAAACTACCTAAATGCGTTTTACACAAAACGTATTCTTTAAACATATTGTTATGAGTGTGGGACTCGAATTAAAATGCCGTTGGAATTACTATAGAATTTATTAGAACTATACAAACACGTATAACATAGGTACAAATATAGCTAGACACTACTAGTACAACTGCGCGATTTAATAACACGCGCAAAGTCCGTCACTATATCGCTTGTCGAAATGTACGTCTTACTCGTATCGTAATCCTTGCTCGACTTCCCCACCCCTCCGTTCGGGCTTTGTTTTATAGTAAACTACAATACACTATCGATTACGTGGGCTGGGTTCTTCCAAGAAAATGTAATTTGCACACCTGCGAACGGCCAACAAAGTCAAAAACAATAATAATAAGGATTAATTCGACACTAATGATGGCCATAAAACAAGTAGAAAAACAATAGCACGTTTTTCTTAATTGCAAATACTAAACACAAAGTAAACAAAAGAATTCCTAAATCCGGGAAGGCAATAAAACTGCGTTTTACGACAGGCAGGTGTGCGCATTTCTTTGACGGCATGTAACAATATTTAGCGGCAAATTTTGCGTTGTACAAAACGCTAATTGTATTTATGGGTGTTAAATACGTTTTGTGTTTCTTAAATAAATATAAGCAACGTTATCCAAGCGGCCCTTAAAATAAAAGTTCCAGGATGAATTTAGTGATCGCTCTCACTTTATGGACAGTGAGTCAAGCAACTGCTCTCACGTCATTGATAGAATACGAGTGAGTATCGGAATTATTGTCAATTTCACAGCTACCATTCTTTATGGTCTTAGTAAATTTTAATAAATTAAAATCGTACAGTGAATTCACTCATATTCTCCCAGGAATGTATACAGGGCTGTAGCTAGAGTCGAATTTGAGGTAGAGCAGCATTGGTTACAGGTAGGGCGGAAGTAAAAAACAATTGTATCAATTTTTGACTAAAACCCTACCTACCCTACACTTCACTTAACCAAACTACAAACAATCATGATCAATCTCTAGTTTGTTTATTTTAGTTTAAAAGGGGATTCCCCGTACCATACATAGATTGTAATATAGCCCATATTGCAATCTATGGTACGGGGAATCCCCTCTGCATCACAGATATTATAATTAAATAGACCCATCGCTTCATATGATGGCGCTTCAAATGCCATCTATACACAAAACTAAGGATTATTATAATATGAAATGAATTTCACAAATTGATCTTCGGAAAAGTTTAGATTTTTATCGCTACAATTTTTTTTTATCTCAAACTACGCACAAACAATTTCATAATAATAATTTATCTTACTTTTTGGTATTTTTAAGGAAGGTCATTGTGATTTCAAGGTAGGGCATTGTCCCACAATGCCCCCCCTAGCTACGGCCATGAATGTAGAGCGTCATAAGTCTCGTGGAGTTCTATGACTGAAATTGAAGACCTGAGTGGATAAAGGGGTTATGTAACATTTTTAAGATTTACGTTTATTTACATCAAATGCATATGTAATGTGCGTAGAAACCAATTTAGACCTTATAATGGAAGGGAAAATTATAAAAAAATCTTTGTTGTTCATTTTCTCAATGCTGTTACATGTACCTACCTTCCATCCACTCAATCTTAATTATTCTATACCCAACTGTATTATAATTTTACATTACATAATTTAAACAAGTCGATACGCTTGGACAGTGATTTTAAGCTAAGTAGTTAAAATTGTGATAATTTTTTTGTTTCTGTTGCTAACAAATTGTTATTGTTTTCATGTTATTCTATCATTAATAAAAGCGTGACTAGTTGATGCAGTTTCTTGTTTTCTTTAACGGTTTTTGGGGCTTCGTACGCAAATAACAAAATACCGTCTTTTTGTCACACGACAGGCGCCCTTTAATCTACGTGGATTAATGCACTTGACCACCATAAACTACAACAGAGCGGAAACTTGGATATTTCACTCGGGTGATTAGATAAAATGAGGAAAGGTTTATTCTACACCTCTATCCATGCAGGGACTGAGAAATAATACAATTTCCTGTGTTGGGGCGGCCTTTCGTAAGAGGTGACAAAACAACCCACAGCCAAGTGATAGGATTTTGCCCGTCTGGATGGCTATCATCCCTGGTCTAGGGTATTCCGTCATATCCTTTGGCGTTACCAATGTCCATAGGCGACGGTAACCGCTTGTCATCAGGTGGGCCATCTGCCTGCTGAAATCATGCAATAAAAAAGTCAGCTAAAGTACCAAACGTGCAAAGCCCAAATTATTAATTCGTACAAATAAAACAACACACATAAATAAGTAATATTCATTTATTTACAATAATTATACAACAAAATTAAATATTATCTTAATTTTTTATCATCTAAAGGTTGATTTATGCTAGACTGTACGAGCACGAGCCGTGTCTTGTACGAAACACGGATTTAATACTTCAAGAACATTTTATAAACGAACTAACTAACATGTACCGGCGAGACTTCGTTCTGTATAGCCATGATAGCGACATATTTGATAGTGAGTTGCAACGCAAGCGCCAAAAGAACGCGATTACAGAGCCACTATTTTTGGTTATATTCGTCTATCTTACAGAAGCTGCATACATCCTGTCATCGCAGCGGACAGCGGAGAACTGGCGAGCGCAACGCGGGAGCGCGCATATTAATAGTTGTTCCATCTCGCTCACATATTGTGCTATGTATTGCACTAGCTGTACGACTTCATAACATTTGTACATAAGGTTACCGTTTCCATAATAAATAAGTTCACTTCAGCTCTCATCTCTCTGCCCTCTGAAGTGTCATTTAACCTTTACCTCTGCTACAATCTCATGGGAATTACGTCATTTACCAGGATAAAATGTACTATAAGTGTTGACTCTGGATATAAACTAGATGTATCGAGTTTCATTTCAATCCATTCAGTAGTTTCCACGTGATACTCTGATAGACAAACAAATGTTCTAAGTGGCATTTTCAGAATCTGCTGCTCTGAATTAGCCACCTTCATTTTATTCACATTTTTAAACGCACTGTACAAACTCGAACCCTTTACAGATTTATTATGGTAAAGACTTATGCTACACCTTGCCGAGCTGGGCGCCTCCACATCCATGTTTCCGTCTGCACGTCTCGTGCCCGTCACGGTCAAGTTTAAATCATTCTTAAAGGTGAGTACACACACCCATCTAATCCGCAAGAGCTGTTTACGGATCATACACACATGAAAGTATATTAGAAATGACAAGTCCAGTATTTATTCTAGTGTTACATTGTTTGTTGTTATAGTATTCTTTTTCCAGGGTTTCGGTTTGTTCTTTAAATGTATTATGCTCTATATTGTACAATTCATTATTTTAACTTACTACTGCCAGGCAACTGACATTACTTATATGTATTTTATGTCAATTTTTAACCAGTAGTAATGCTAATGAATGTATAATAAGATATAGGAGAGAAACCAACATTAATGGCAGTGTCTAGTTAAAAGTTAAATTTCGAAGCCTTTTTCGAATTCTATATTTAGAACACAATCTGTATAATATGCCGTTCTAGGAACGGCTCACCAGCGTATTACGACATGCTACTGCTCTGGCGGTCGGATATCAACTGACGAGGTGCCGACGTTACCTACACCTTATATAGCATGCGCGAAGAGAAACTACCCCGCACCACTACGACCTGTATTACTTAGCCTTCATCATTCGTAGTATTCTTTCATGTCTACATGATTTCAATAAAATACATATGCAAATATTTAGACAGATGTTCGACGATTCGTTCGATTCTTAACACTGCATCAACATATGTAAATGTTAGCAGATCATCGCTATGTCGCAAGGCATATCTTTAAGTATGAGAATACATAATATTTATGACTTTAAAAATCATCAGAAACACAGCCGTTTCCTAAATCTTACTATGCTGTTTCCAAGCGTTTATTTTACTTTTGACGTTTGCATGTCTATCAAGTTACATATATCTTGACAGTAAAGCCCACATGAAACAAATGACATCATTGTCGTACTTTATTGTTGTAGGCGACGCGACAGTGATGTTCTGTGAGTCATGTAACGCAGACTATTAAACCATCGACAATCAATCAATAAAAAATGTTCTACTTTCTTGCATTTTTTTACTATATTACAAAAATGGCTTATTTAATGTAATTATGTAACATATGTTCATTGAAATAAATAAGTTAAATTGATTTAAACGTATTTATAAATGAAGTCGATTTTTATAGCAAATCGAGTCGGAGCTGTCAAAAGTAACATAAATACTTGGAAAGGGTATAACCATTAAAATACTAATAAAAATTAGTCATAACCTTCATATAAGTACACGTTTACACACCTTATAATTCCGATCGATAGTTGTGGTTTGCGCAGAAAAGTGCAGACTGGATTCCGACACATAAATAATCTATATTGACCTTTATACGCAAATACATATGGCAGTGTTGCTATGCATTTTTAGCCCTTAGCTCTGTTGCGCTTACACGATTCGTACACTATCCCGCACTACTGAAATTGGCCTACTGCGCAGATATATCAGGGGGAATTATTAGTTATGTGAAAGTGTAATGTCAATTTTCAACCGCTTCTAGGGCAAAAGAATGGATACTAAGATATAGAATACTGGAACAATTGGCTATCCTATTTTTTTTTAATAATAGAATGCATAATTTGGAGTTATTGTAAAATGCTTTTCAGGTACAGAAATATTCTAATTTTCTCCATATTTAACTGTAAGGTTCTTATCGCTGTATTTTTTATATTTTATATAAAATAATAAATATAAAATAAAAATGATAAAAAAATCATCTTTATCTATCAAGATTTAGTTTCGTACTTGACAGCTATCTCACCTGATGTTAAGTGAATAGGCGAATAGGATGGAGAGCACGTTTACCTATTCACTCGTAACTTGAAGACCACTGTTATATATGAATCAAGGACAGTGGTGTGCAAACCGTTTAGTTCTAACCAATGGTATGGTCCAACATATAATGATGGTGCAAACTGGTGCGACTGGTTGTCCAATGATAGAAAGAGGATGGGGGAACCAAGTCCTGAAGTTCTATAGCACTATCCAAAGTGCATCCAATAGTAAATTGATCATATTGCATTTCAACAGATGGAGCTTATTTAACGACAGAAAATAGGAAAATTCTATATTCCAAATTCATTAATACTATTACTTCTTATTGGTTTTAAATATGGCTTTGTATGATTTTAAACCATTGTCAAGTATCCATGAATATTGACAGATTAATAATAAGTGACAGAATTATCTTCAAGCAAATGTCTCTGCTAAATTGTATGTCTTTGAGTTACCTCTATCAAAGCAACTGACCGACTGACAGACCGTTGTTGAATTAAACTGACAACTAACAAGTTTATGTCTCAACCGTCAGGTGTTGGTTGGCGAGTCATTCAGCCATTAGCTAAATAGCCATCAACTGGTTTTTCAGTCGGCTATTTAACCACCGTTAGCCACATAAGTTTTTGAAATTTCTGTTCAATCACAATCACTATTTTTGTCTAAGATGGTTAAAAAATATGATTTATATATTGTTCAAGTCAGTCAACGCAAAGAAAGAATTATGATGCTCTTTGGAAATGTGAGTTCTTTAACAGACCACATACATTTTATAGTAGGTGACCATGATTCCCAGTATTTCTTTCTCTCTCTCTTTCTTTCTTATATGCTTTTGAAAACATAAATAAACCTAACTAACAAAGAGAATACTCCAACTTTCATAAATCCACTTTGGCACCTATATTACTCAGTGGGATAGCCTGCAACTCTGTCCGTAGACAAAGAAACTCCCCGGCGACACATGTGATAGCAGCACATGCTATGTTGAGGGTCCACCATGAGAAGGTGGTCGGAAAATTGCTGTTGTAGAACCAGCATATTAACAGATGTATACCGTGGTATGTGCAACTGTAATAATAAAAAAAATCTATTTACATCTTACCAGCAAACTAGGGCTTTTGAGCAGGGAGTTTTTATATAAGGACATCATCATTATGGGTCCACCCCGAAAACAGATGAACTTTAACCAAAAAACATCTTTCGAAAATCTTATATATATTTTTTTTGTTATTATAGTAGTTTTCTCCGTGCATTTACGAAGAAAGAATACAAATTCCTGCAGCCGGGTGCTAGGGCATTTGCCCGACTGGATGGCTACCACCCCTAAAGTATGGTCTAAAGTATGCCGCTATAACAACTTTGAGTTGTGTTCCGGCATCAGTAGCCAGGTTCCAGTTTCTCCTTCAAGGCCGGCAGCACATTGGTAGCACCTCTGGTATTGCTAATATCTGTAGGCGATAATAATAACTTTCTATAACAGTTGGGCCGTAAGCCTGTCTGCTGTGCTTCAGCAATAAAAAAAACTACAATTATTACCTATAGTCTGGGCTCTGTAAGAATGTGTTTGCGTTTTGTGCTAAACTACTTTAGTTTCCTGTAAATTATTGTGGTGATATGAATTTTAGGTAAGTCTTGAATCAATGTTAAGTACAGAAACCAAAAAAAATTGTAAATTGCTTGTGATTACAATGCTGACAAGAGTTATGAATGTCAAAGAAGCAAGTGAGGTGTGTAAGAATAAGCCTAAATGGCGCTCTGCTGTTCGTGCCTACCCCGCAAGGGAACTGGCGTGAAGTTATGTATGTATTACAATGCTATCCATCCACAAGTTCAAGAACACATTCTAAGAATGGCTAAAGTATTACTTACCTAATTTAAACAAATGAACTTACATACATACATACATAACTTCAAGCCAGTTCCCTTGCGGGGTAGGCACAAAAAACAGAGCGCCATTCAGGCTTATTCTTACACACCTCACTTGCTTCTTTAACATTCATAACTCTTGTCATGAACGCTCGTCTGTTCTTAAGGCTCCTGACATCACCTTCTGCTAGTACACGATCAATCTCATCATGGAAGGTATGTCGTGGTCTTCCATGACTTCTGCATCCATCCACTTTTGCATTGTATATCTGTTTAGTCATTCTTTCATCATGCATTCTTTCCACATGCCCGAACCACCGGAGCATTCCTTTCCTTACCTTCAGCCCGACACTCTCTTTCAGACCAACTTTCTTTCTTACTTCAGTATTATGAAATAAACTTACAATAGTTGATATACAACTGATATAATAAAAAAAGTCTATATTTACCTAAAATCTAAGCACAATTTTGTCCTCCCAACAATAGTCCATAAGGCGAACGCACCAATAACTGCATTTAGTACAAATGCAAGTATTATTGATCGCCCCTCATTGTCCCTTACATGTAGCTCCTGTAAAGTGTAATAATGTTATTGGGATAGGCAACAGTATCATGTTGGATTTTGTGGTGCTTTTGGAGCCTTATAAAATCATCATCATCATCCTTCCAGCTCTGTATATCCAAATCCAATTTTCCTCAAAAACTATATGAATCTCAATTTAGCAGGAAACTGTATTTTATAGAGATACCGGTTGATGTTTGGTGTAAAATATGTGCACTTTGCAAATAGCAGGTTAATATTGAAGCAATAATTAGTGAAGTAATTTCTTATGTTCTCAGGAATTCTGATTTTAATAGTACATTATGGTACTAGTGTGTAACATTGGTGATTACCGCCGAGGCGCCATTGAGACTCGAGCCGTAGGCGAGGGTCTTAAGAGAGCCGAGGAGGGTAATCATCAATACACACGTGTATCATACGACGTTTTTCAACACACTTGTGAATAAAATAACAACAAAAACTCATTTTATTTAGTAGATAAAAAAAAGTTATATATGAGTGAAAGTTTTATTTATTAAACACGTACGAGTTAAAATTATCTATTTAAATAAGAAGTTGCATGAAATGAGCAAGCAATAGGAACATTAATTTATTTGTTCTATAGAATACGATCTTTTTTTTTTTGAATAAAAACTTTTTTAAGAACAAAGCAACTCATCCAATAAAATTTAAAAAAAATATCTATAACTCACTAGTGAGTTATAATGTTTTTTACTCACAGTTTGATAATGGGTGTCATTCTGTGCCTAATTGCGGTGACCATAGAGCCACTTTATGAGCAAGTGTGTTGAAAATGTATTTTTTAATTGATTGTGACATAATAAAACTACGTTTTAACGGTTTTAAGCGCGGTAATTTTATTTGATTTTGGTTTTTCCGACGTTTCGGCCATTTTTCAGTGGCCATGATCATGGAAGACAAAGATGTCAAGTGTCAACGAGTATTGTTAAAGTTTTATTTAGCCTACCGCCAACTTATTAATTTTAATTATTGAATTTTAATTTTGTTTATGGTTATTATTTAATCTATGGGAGCCTAATCTAATTTACTACCGCTTCGCAACATGTTATGGCTTGAAGAGAAGAAGCGGCGCAAGAAACTCTTCAGCAAACATGCCTAGCTCTAATAATTTTATATAATATTAAAATGGGTGGAAGGAAAAATAAAAGTAATTATCAGTCAAGTTGGTTTGTGTTCCGTTGTACGCAGAAAGAGCTCACAGTGTCTTGAGGTCTGGCAGCTGGTTTTTGCTGGGTTTGGGTCTTAATCAATCAAAAATCACGGCCACTGAAAAGTGGCCGAAACGTCGGAAAAACCAAAATCAAATAAAATTACCGCGCTTAAAACCGTTAAAACGTAGTTTTATTATGTATACAAGTTGCGAAAACTTAAGAAAATATTATGATTGTGACATTTTAAAAACTGGCTGAAACATAATATTTAAATAAATAATTAATTTAAATCACATTTAATTCCTAAAAGGTAGTTTAGCTGTCAGTTTTTGATGGAAATATATACAATTTTAAGCAATATGTGCACTTCAGTTTTCAAGATTTTGTATTCAGTATTCAACCGAATACCAAATAGTTAAAAGGTGGCTGAATAAGCTGAATACCTAATGGTCTCTAGTATTTTAGGTCTCTACTCAGATTTCCTATACACAAACTTTAAGTAGTGGGTGGGTCGAATGGGGAGGAGAGAAGATATACTTACCCTTTCTGCAACCCCCTTTGTCCGGATTTCTTGAGATATTAATTTTTGGTAAACATAACCTCACCTATTTTTTCACTAACATTATTGTGATGGGTGCTGAAAAGTCGCGACCAGTGACTAGAACAGTGATTTAGGTTAGGTTAAGTTTGCTTTAGACCAAAGTGCACAAGACTTGCGAGCGTGCTGCGGCAGTGGCCGGTGAGTGCCAGAACCGACTGTAACCATTTACTATTTATTATATATACACATGAACGGTTAGGACGCCTTAAGTGTCTCATATGAAACATTTGTTTTCTTCATCTATTTTGTATACAACTCGCCAGATGTTTTCTATTATTATGTCAATGAATTGATATATTAATGACAGCAATTTTTCAATGCATTGTGGAACAAATCCAATTTTTTAAATATGGTTTAGAAATAAATGTAATTATTAAAAAAATAATTATTTATTATTTCGTCTCTACTGGCCACCATTTTGAAGATTTTCATTGTTACTCTTGTAAAATGTGAATGTGCTCTGTTGTTTTTTCTTGATTTTTTGATGACTTACACTGTTTTTTGTTTATTATGATTCTTTTTCTGTTGATTACTGATTATTGACCTGGATTGTTCAACTTTGGATCTATGATATAAGTGCAATATTTGTGAAAAAAATTATGGGGTTATGTTGAAAAATAAATTAATATTTAAAGAATTCCAGATCAAAGGTGTTGCAGAAATAAGTCTAACTCCAGCTGGGGTATAGTTATAGGGCACATTTATTTATTATGAACTGATCCAAACTTTTTTAATATAGGTTAGAAGGCTAAGGCGGGTACAAAGTGAAGCAGAGAACCCACCATAGCCTTCGTGGTTAATTTTTTTATAACCACCCTTAGTTAATTTTATATCTCAAGTAATAAATAAATGTGCCCTATATCTATACCGCACCCCTTAATACTTGCAAAATTGTGCAGGTTCTGATAGAATTCAAGCCCACGTCATTGCAATAAAGGTTTAGTTGAGTGACTTCATACTTATATTTCCCATTATCCTATCATATTTCAAATCAGAAGTTAAGTAAAACTTACGTGATACTCAAATATATGGTCCAAAGTTCTCGTTGACCCAGTCAAATCTTGCATCACGGCAACAATGAGACACAGTGTAAGGTACAACACAGACTGCATAGCCACTATCTGGGAGATGATCAAACACGGATCCCATTGCTGCATATAGCGGAATGAGCCAGTCAGTTTCTTGATTTTTGCCATTATTTACAATTTCATATGTTGTAATTTTAAAATGAAATTTCAACTTGTTGCTATTGCCATAAAACACTTATGTATTGTATTGATTACATGGGTAGAAATGTTAATGTGTTTTTTTTAATAATACTTTTGATTATAAACATATGGGATTGTTTTCTTTATGGAAAACAGCGATAGATTTTATTTCTAACAAATCATTTCACCAATGACAGATAACAACGAATGCTCAAGTTAGACAATGACATTAACATTTGACAGTATAATGCTTCAGGAACACAGAATTTAGGATTTATAGCTTAACTCAATAGAACAGGCAATACATCAAATTTAATTTCTGTTAAAGATGGAACACATGTCATTGTATATATTTATTAAAAAAGGAATAATGCGTTGACTTTGAAATATTGAAGAATCACATATAAAAGATACACAAACAAAATACCATAAGGAGAACAAGACACAACCATGAGTATTTAAGGTATCTCTTTCAAAATAAAGACAACGCATCTAAATCTATCCTGCTTTTGCAAATAATTTTCTTGTTTATGTTATCTATTCTAATTCTTTCTTTACGAATAAAACCCACAAATTTGATAATTTTGTCATTTTTTGTTTTATTGAAAAACAAATCCTAATAAAAATAACATATTTGAGTCTTAACAAAAATACAAATTAAAAGAAAGTTTTTCAAAAACTTTTACTATGCCAATTATATTGAAACTAATATTTGATTTGGAACACGGCTTAATTTGCGTTTTGTAATTAAAATTGCGGCAAAAGGAAAATTAAAATATTGGATTGCCCAGATTACAATAAAATTTTTATCGTCATTTTATAAACAACACCTCTGGCCTCCTAGACTCCTAGCGCCCAGGTATTAAGAGGGTTTTTTGGAACTAAACGCCCTAAGTCCTTAAAAAAGGTTTACATGGTGAATTTCCAAGACTGAAATTTTAAAATTGTATCTTACAATTATCGCATAAGTATAATTTATACTTTTTTTTGTATCAGGTGAATGAGGAGAAGGGAAAAAAGGACGAAAATAGATTACCTTTTAATAGACCTTTGGGTCAAAACCACAACCTTCTTACATCATTTTTTTCAACTACCTTCAAAAATATCAAAAATGAAATTAAAAGCCAATTTAATAACCTTAATAAACAAAAATGCCTTTAAAATTAATAGAAACTTTTTTATTTCTTTCTATGTCTTGGAAGACCACGGACCATAAAACTTATTTATTTAAAAGATTCGGGACAATCATAATAGTCCTTATAAACTCAAAGGTCTATTTAAAAGGTATTAAATTTTGAATTATGATAATTTTCACTATATCTCAGATTCATATAAAGTTTTTATATAAACAGCAAATATAGAATTTAAGCACCTATTTTTATAAGCATATCAACACAAATCGTAAAATTTTCATGATTACATTAAGATTTATTTTCACACTTGATGATCTTGTTCGAAGTTCAACGTTATGTCAAGAAAAATACATTTCTTATGTTTTTGTTGGCAATGTTGCTTGGTTGTACACAAGCAAAAAACTCGAAAATACGTCCGGAAACACCACTTTAGAAAAAGGTGGTAATTTGAAATTAGTAGCAATGCTTAAAGTTGGGGTACTTAAAATAGTACCCTGGGCGTTCATTTGTAGAAATTGGATTTCGTGCGGGCCTTTATTCACTATTTCATTCATTGAAGTACTTTTTTTAAGGAACATGGGCGCTAGGAGGCTAGAGTATCATAAAAATATAGTTCCACAAAAAAAACCTACTTTTAATAAAACTGCTAATCACATAAGTAACATTTATTTAATCGGCACATTTAATGATCGCGCTTTTATCACACTCGCGTAATATTTTGCAGAGTCCCGGGGAGTGCGTGTCCGTAACGATGAGTTGTGATCAACGTGATAGAGGCCGAAGTCAAACCTGAAAAAAAATAGTTCTTAATTTTCATTTTAAATATGGCTAGGCTCGATTTGATTATCTATAGCCTTTTGAATAATCTTTAAGCAAGTGTCTTAGCGAAATTATATCATATTGTAAGAAAATTGCTTTGGAAGCGCTGGTAGAGCTGACATGACTTTCAAAAGCCAGGTATCCACTAGAGGCAGCCTCGGGTCCGAGCGGCTGCCTCGCTCCGAGGCCGCACAAGTGGAGACGCTGCCTCAACCTGAGGCACGCCGCGACACGAGGCAAATTCATTGCCGCGAGCCGAACCATATTTTGTCGGTTTTTTTTGCCGTGCTCAAAGGAGCCTCACTCCTATCGTCATATCGTGCATTTGATGGAGACGGGCGTGTCGCCTCGGACCGCAACGGACAACGAAACTGCTATTAAACTGATAAAATTATATGAGCGTCACCGTGTTCTCTGGGATCCGTTAAATAAAAAATATTACGATATGTCGAGTTCTATTGCAGTATAATTCTTTTATCCAACATCGATGCTTCCTCTTTTGTATAGCTTTTTGTTGCTTCCACTTTTTTTAAATTATTTTAATTGCTATTAAAGCAGCAGCTACTTGACGCGTGTCTGGTGCCATTGCGTTTTGGCTTTAAACTGCCGGATCAAACTGAGGCGACTCGCCTCGAGCTGATCCACAACGTGCCTCGAGCCTTTGCCTCAGAGCAAACAGCCTCAGTTTGAGGCTGTTTGCTTCAAGTCGAGGCTGCTCGACCCGAGTTTGCCTCTAGTGGATACCCGGCTATAGGTAATTTCCATTCCATTTTTAAATAATTATCTACTTATTATAAATTTTTGAAAATAAGAGTTCACAGGGACGACTTTTTATTATCTAAACACTAACTGAAGCTGTAGAGCCCATGCTGAAATAAAAGTTGTAATACATAATTTATTCGCGTAACATAGATAACAGAGTAATAAGGATTATGAGTGAAACAAAAGTCTTAGGATTTATTGATTCCAACTAACCAATAGTTTTAGTTATAAGTCTGAGTTATTTTTTTAGAACAATAATAAGCACGTATTAAATTTCCGTCGAAAACCTCTAAGGTCGATTTTCTGCTATGCATATTTAACTAAACTAAATCTATTTAGGTAAATAGTTGTAGAATATTTTTTATTTAACAAGAATTGGTTGCATCTTGAAAAGTCTGAACAGTCTAGTGCAGGGATTCCCAAAGTGGTCGATATCGCCCCCTGGGGTTGGAACAGATTTCTCAGGGGTAACGTAAATGAAAACTGATTTTGGGAGTGGATGAGGTCTAAAAATCAACTTCTACTAATAATTAACACAAGTTCTTATTTGAAACTTTAAGATACTATATAAGTTGTGTTACGTGTATAAATGTGTATTTTTCCAAAAAATAATTACCTATTTAAGTATTGTTACGTATTTTGCATGAATAATTATTAATTACACTTGATATTTAATTAATTTTGTGTCTATTTATTTTGTTAAATTTTGATGAGAATATGATGTCAACTTTACTCACTTAACCGTCCACAAAGTTTTTAAATTGGTAAGTATTATAAGTATATTGCATCAATACGAAACAAAAAACAAGAGTTAAGATTTTCAAAGTAATATGGCTATGGGGGTCTGAGGTATCAGTTCATTTTGGAAAAGGGGTCTCTCGCCCACAATACCTTGGGAATCCCTGGTCTAGTGGAACATGCCCTTCCGAGTTACCATAAAACTTACTCGTTTAATATCGTTCAAAGATTGAGACTTCTGTTGACGGCTTTGGTCTTGGCGAATGTTTGTTTGAACATTAAAAAATGAATATGTCATTTTCCATTTCAAAAATTGAATCTTCCAGGTTAGTAATTGAAAGTCAAGATCCTACCACCACTTCTAAACCAATTTTAGTTACTCTTAAATGAGAAGAAGTGGCTCGTCAAACTCCCCAGTACCACGTTATTATTTTAACACTTAATAAATATTCATATACTTCACACTTGCACTGACTAGATTCACAAAACGTCAAAAAGAAAATACTACTGTACTGATTGCCAACCTCATTGCTCGTAAATGGCGCCATATTTTTTTTTTTTAAATATGTTGTTTTGTTATGTTTTGTAATTTTGTGTGTGTCGCATTTAGAAATATATATTTTTGTTTCTTTCAAAGTATGAAAATTACTTACGTATATCCAGAATACCATTCATAGTTTTGCATCAGAGTCCACGCGATATATCCTTGGATATCCGCGCCATCTTCCTTGATAGATAACAGCAGCTATCAAAATGATAATAACAACAATATTAATACGTGAGGCAAAAACTTTGTGCTCCTTTTTACGAAAATTGCGCGGATAGAGGAGTATGAAATTTCTCACACATATAGTTATCCTTATAATAGAGAAGGAGTATAAAATGCTAATATTTTTAAAAAATTATGCATGAAAGATACATTAAATCAATAAAAAAAAAATTACACACACTACCATGTATTTGACACACACACGCATATATACTCTTTTATTTATCGTAAAAGTCAAACTAACAGTGTAGCCTTGGTGAAATCTGTCATTATAGAAGTAGAAGTATATATAGTCTTTGACAAGAGAACCTTAATAATGTTCAAACTTATAATTTAAATTAATTATGGTTGAATTTCGACCACTGGGCGACCACTAGTAACAATAATTCATGTCATACCTGTGAGTACGAAATAATACCATACTATCAAAGACAATAGCATTGTGGCGCCCTTACTCGCCACTATATTTTTTGTGTTTAGTGTGGCAACACTAGTTGTTTAAGATTTGCATTATCTATGACCTATGTTCTCTCTCTCGATTATTACTTCACATGAGACTATGTTACACTCTAGTTCCTTTAATCACTCATATATGTAACCTGGCTATTAACTCAGGTGTTTTCCCTAAAGCTTTTAAAAAAGCCGTTGTAAGCCCGATTTACAAAAGTGGGGATAGAGGCAGTGTCACGAACTACAGACTAATCTCCGTGCTTAGTTCTTTATCAAAAATACTCGAACGGATTCTTAATAATTCCCTTTGTAATTTTCTGACTAGTAATAACATCATTGCCGATAACCAATTTGGATTTGTAAGAGGGAAATCAACTGAAGACGCCGTAATCTCTTTCACTAACACGTTAGTAAGTAAATTAGATAATCAATTGAAATGTTACGGAGTCTTCCTTGATCTCTCCAAAGCATTTGATACTGTCTCCATTCCAATTCTACTAAATAAGCTAGAAAACATTGGTGTTCGGGGGATCGTGCTCAAAATCTTCGAAGATTACCTTTCTGATCGCACACAACGTGTTAAAATTAATAATCTTGTTAGTTCAGAGGAAGTAGTCGAATTTGGCGTTCCCCAAGGTAGTATTTTAGGTCCTACGCTTTTTTTGATATATATTAATGATTTATGTAAACTCCAGCTTAAAAATTGTAACATTTTTACATATGCAGATGATACTGCACTTCTAATTTATGAAAAAGACTGGGAACGTGCTAGAGAAAATTCCGAATCTGCACTTCGCACTGTCATGGAATGGTTGTCAAGGAATTTGCTAACACTTAATATAGAAAAGACAAGCGTCATTCGATTTACTCTTCCAAATTCGCATATTACAGCTAATTACCATCACCCAATTAAAGCTCATTCATGTGCAAACCTCTTAACGTGTTGTAATTGTCAAAAATTAACATTTCTGTCTAACACGAAGTACTTTGGAGTACACATTGACGATAAGCTGAATTGGAGACCACAAATTGAAATCATGTGTGGTCGAGTGAGACGTTTAATTCACCTTTTTAAATCTCTACGACACTCTGCTGATAGGGAAACTATATTTCTTGCATATTGTAGTCTAGCAGAATCTATAATTACTTACTGCATTCCTGTCTGGGGTGGTGCTTGCAAAACTACTCTTATACAGTTAGAACGGGCCCAGAGAGCAGTACTGAAAGTAATGCAGTTTAAACGAATGGACTATCCTACTACCCAACTCTATGTTGACTCCAATGTATTAACAGTGCGGCAATTGTACATACTTCGTGTGGTTTTGCGACGCCACACAGGCCTCCCCCTAGACTCAAATGTTTTTCTGAAGCGTATGTGATATACCTGCTAGACATACTACCTTTGCCAGCCGACATTATGTCTCACTAAGTTCACTTTTATATAACAAAATAAATAACAAATTATCTATTTACTCCCTGACTTCATTCAAAATTAAAAAGAAACTTGCTGAGTACTTACAAAAATTAACGTATTGTGAAACCGAATATCTGCTTAATAAAATTGGAGCCTAATTGTATATTAATCTGATCATAAATTAACTTAGTAATATTGTAACATACACCCATGAGAACCCACAACTAACCCCCAAGACACAGGTGCAAACCTAGTTTGGGGGTTAAGGAATTGACACGTGAACATACATACGTAGATTTAATTCAACTTATCATTCTTTTTCATTGTATCTGGTTTTTATTACAAATAAATTATTATTATTATTAGTAAAAAAAAAAAAATGTTATATTTTGTTACGCGCTTTAAAAACTCAATATATTGATGTTCAATGTTTAAATAGTGGTGTTACTTCGTTGCCCAACTCCTGTAGATGCGAACATTATAAAAAGGGACGCGTCTTCACCTAAAAGAGGTGCACGCACCAATCCCTAAAGTGGTGACCACCGACTTCGCAATACGCAGTGTCTCTCGCCACTATATTTTTTTGTGTTTAGTGTGGCAACACTAGTTGTTTAAGATTTGCATTATCTATGACCTATGTTCTCTCTCTCGATTATTACTTCACATGAGACTATGTTATATTTTGTTACGCGCTTTAAAAACTCAATATATTGATGTTCAATGTTTAAATAGTGGTGTTACTTCGTTGCCCAACTCCTGTAGATGCGAACATTATAAAAAGGGACGCGTCTTCACCTAAAAGAGGTGCACGCACCAATCCCTAAAGTGGTGACCACCGACTTCGCAATACGCAGTGTCTCTCGCCACTATATTTTTTTGTGTTTAGTGTGGCAACACTAGTTGTTTAAGATTTGCATTATCTATGACCTATGTTCTCTCTCTCGATTATTACTTCACATGAGACTATGTTATATTTTGTTACGCGCTTTAAAAACTCAATATATTGATGTTCAATGTTTAAATAGTGGTGTTACTTCGTTGCCCAACTCCTGTAGATGCGAACATTATAAAAAGGGACGCGTCTTCACCTAAAAGAGGTGCACGCACCAATCCCTAAAGTGGTGACCACCGACTTCGCAATACGCAGTGTCTCTCGCCACTATATTTTTTTGTGTTTAGTGTGGCAACACTAGTTGTTTAAGATTTGCATTATCTATGACCTATGTTCTCTCTCTCGATTATTACTTCACATGAGACTATGTTATATTTTGTTACGCGCTTTAAAAACTCAATATATTGATGTTCAATGTTTAAATAGTGGTGTTACTTCGTTGCCCAACTCCTGTAGATGCGAACATTATAAAAAGGGACGCGTCTTCACCTAAAAGAGGTGCACGCACCAATCCCTAAAGTGGTGACCACCGACTTCGCAATACGCAGTGTCTCTCGCCACTATATTTTTTTGTGTTTAGTGTGGCAACACTAGTTGTTTAAGATTTGCATTATCTATGACCTATGTTCTCTCTCTCGATTATTACTTCACATGAGACTATGTTATATTTTGTTACGCGCTTTAAAAACTCAATATATTGATGTTCAATGTTTAAATAGTGGTGTTACTTCGTTGCCCAACTCCTGTAGATGCGAACATTATAAAAAGGGACGCGTCTTCACCTAAAAGAGGTGCACGCACCAATCCCTAAAGCATAATAAAAATTAACTCTGCAAAAGACTTAAGTGCCGTTTATAACTATAGTTCTTGACATTTAAGGAGGCTTTATCTGTGACATGGATTGTAAGTGCCTAGGTATTTGCATTTTTTCTGCATCCTGACGAACTAGATATGTCAAGGTATTTTCTATTTATTTATTTATTTTCTATTATCTTTTATCCGTGCAGGAACGGAGAAAGAACACAAGTTCCTGCGGCCAGGCGCCGTGTCGTAAGAGGCGACTTAACAACCCACAGCCAAGTGGTAGGGCATTTGCCCAACTGGATGGCTACTACCCCTGGTCTAAAGTATGTCGCCTTAACAACCTTGAGTTGTGTTCCGGCAATAGTGACCAGGTTCCAGTTTCCCTTAAGAGAACAGCAGCGCATTTGTAGCAACTTTGCTGTTGCAAAAGTCCATAGGCGATGGTAACCGCTTTCCATCAAGTGGGCCGTCTGCCTGTCTGCTGATCTCCTGCAATAAAAAAATGTGTTTTTACTACTTTTACTAATTTACTTTTACATGTCTTATGTCTAATCTTATTATCTATTACATGCAATACTTTTCCTATTACTATTTTGCACTTTACATTGTCCTTTTTCAATCGGGTTTTGGACGTCTTCAGGTAGAAATGAAATACTGCTGTGTGTTTGAATTGCAGTTCAGGAATGCATAATTAATTTGTAAAAATGCCGATTAATATTTTATAATATAGCACACCTTTACGGCCTTACTTATAATAATCTCGTTAAGAAACGATTAGGCATCTCTTAAGTAAGAGAATCAGAATCAGACCCTAATCAATGATTATCTTTTTTTTTCACTTATAAACGTTTATTACCTGTTTTTTACCTAAGAGGAGCACAGATAAACGAAATTTGACTGATTAGCGTAGGTTGTAGCCAAAATATTCGACTAAAGAGGAGTTTATGGGTAAGATTGTCACTAATCAGTTGCTAAGCAGTTGCTTTCAATTTAAGAAACGTTTACCGTGAAATATGGTTACTTAACCAATGGTTGACAATTTTGCCATTATAGGTCTTCGAATTTCATTTACAAGATTACAATTACCTGTAACAAAATTACTTTTTGAGCATATAACGTCACAGTCATATGCTCAAAAAAGACATTTTGTGAGAGGTAATAGTAATCTTGCAAACGAAAACCTATAATGGCAAAATTGACAACCATTGGTTAAGTTGCCAGATTTCACGGTATAAGTAAGGCCCTTAGCTGCTAAACGAAATATAAGATTTAATAATAATAAGCGCATTCAAGCGATTGCACGTGCCGAAGTGAGGTGAGGAGAGGTGTGCGCGGAGGGAAACACGCGGGGGCGACGAGGAGTGCGCGCTTGCCGATCATTTGCGAAAGACCGCCGTAGTGATCGGACGTCTGCGGCTTCAGGGTCATTTTATATTTACATTTTCCTTTATTCTATTGCTCTGTTTATTTATTACAATTATTACTTTTATAAACTATTACTACCCTATTTGCCCTGTTGATTTAATATTATTATATTACTTTTACAATATTTACATTTCGCGCTTGTGGTGTCAGGCCCATTTCTTATATCTTACCGACTGGTTATTCGCCTTATTATCGGTTAAAATTCGACATAAGCTCCGTACATCTAATGTCAAAATTCAACCGATGGTAGGGCAAGTGAATGAATAGCAAGATACAGGAACTGGTCATCAGACAAATGAATGAAAATATACACGGAGCCTACCTGAACAAAAAAGTCAAAGAGCGAAGCGTTTTTTTAAAAACTTGCTTGCGTCAAAGTATGTAATACACTTTACGCCCGGATTCCGCAGGTAAAAAAACCCGGATATTCTGCAGACACGAAACCGCTGAAGCTAATAGTATAAGTTATTGCCTTCAGTTGTTGTATAACAATAAATAAAATAGATTATTATATGGCCTTAACCAAAGCCCCGTCGACTAAGAACGTCCACCTTGGTTTCAGAAGTAGATATCACACATACACAGAAACTAAAAGCCCTTAACCAATCATTCAAAGAAGAACAATCAGTTTTCAGGCCGGCCGCCATTTAGTTTCTTTCAACAATTCACTGCACTTGTCAAAAATCTTATTATTATTTCTTACATGTCTGTCTTTTTAACACTGCAATCGAATCCGACGACAAAATGGCGGTATCTTCCAAGTTGTAGGGGAAATTGGGGGGACAGAGATAGATATATATATACATACTATTATACAAAAAGAGAAGGAATGTGTTCTGAAGTTCGAACAAAAGATGGCGATACCATGACTTGACTACATTAAATAATAAACAATACTGGAAACGATTTCACCTTGATCTGCACGAATGCAATCATTTACTCCTGAAGTCTGCAGCGCGATCGGCTTTCTAGTCTAAAATCGTCTTTGTATAGCCGGCTTCACTATGAGAGCTCGAGGCCCGGTCTACCTGTTTTGTTCATCTGAGCTTCTGGCAAATTAAATTCACCAGTTATGGAAATTTCCAAAACTGGAAACTCTGCACATAATTATGTACCTGTTCCAAATGAGACTTGATAAACTGGCTCCTCTTTCCATCATGCAGCCCGTGGTCAGTGCTCCCGAATCCATTTTCTGTGACCAGAACACTGACGTTGTTGTAATTTTGTCTAATCCAAGATATCTGGTCTCTCACTCCTTCTGGAACTATCTGTAACGTAAACAATCCAGCAAGAATAGAGTAATTGACAGTCAAATTAATTGTGATACTTTATGATCTTACAAAACTCCCAAGCTGCCAAGAGACGAGTTTGTACGAGAATAGCAAGTTATGACGCCATGGCTTACGTCTTTATATACGTAGGGCATTCAGAAAGTTTTGCGACAATAAAAAAGTGTTCTATAGGTAAATATTTTTTATTAAATCTTCTCAAAGTACTCTCCACCAGCCTCTATACAAAGTTTCATGTGTCTGCACCAGTTTTCGAAACACTTTTTCCAACCCGCCGCAGACACCTCGATTATAGTTTTTTTTTTGTTTTGAGGCGAGGGAAAATGCTTAACCGACTTAGGCACAAACTGGGCCGTTGCTAGGGGAACGACACGCGTCGGTCAGGGGCGATAACACTGCAGCAATAGTATGCTCTTGGCGGTGCTCCGTCCGCGATCGACGTCACAGAATAGTGCGGAAGACTCCTAGCGTTGCTACACGAGCGAGCAACCCCAATACCCACTAAAAACCCCCTCCTCCCTGTCGACCCTGCGCTTTTGTTTCTGTTGGAAAGGCTGAGATTTAGAACATAGTTACGCCCAGTCGATCCAGCGCAATAAAGTGCCTTTAGTGTGCCCTGAGAGAACACACCCCACTTCGTTGTGCGGAGGTAGAAGGTCCTTTGCTCTCCTAGCAAGCTAAAGGCCCCCCGCGGTAAACGGAAACCTCGATTATAGTTTGCTTTAACGCTGACAGCGCATCTTCCGGCGACGAAAATTGTGTCCCTTTGAGCTGATTTTTTATTTTCGGGAATAAAAAGAAGTCACACGGTGCTAGGTCACCGTTGTAAGGAGGGTGACTCACGAGTTTGACCGGCGTGCTGTCCAGGAAGTCCCTCGTTTTGAGCGCGGTATGGGCGGGCGTGTTGTCGTGGTGGAGCAGTAGACCGTGAAGCCCTGTATTTGATCGTTTGTTGCTCACCACAGAGAAAACTTTTGACAAACTTTTGATAGTATGCCATTTGGCATTGATGCTTTTTTGGTTCCGTAAAGCAATTGACACTATGCAGCCAGTCAAATTGAAAAAACTCGAGATTAAAATCTTCCGCCCGCTTCTAGATCGCTTCACTTTGGTAGGCGTTGATTCCTTTTGAAGCACCCAACCCGTCGATTGGCACTTCGTTTCTGGATCGTGTTGATAAATCCAGGACTCATCACCTGTAATGATGTCGTAAACACGCCGAGATGAGCCTGCTTCAAATTTGTTTATCGTATCATGGCACCATTCCACCCGGGCCTGCTTCTGGGCATCGGTGAAGTTGTGCGGCACCCAGCGTGAAACTATCCTCCTCACGTGAAGATGCACGTGTAGAAGCTCGTGAAGGCTTCCTGATCCAATCTGGATTTCGTGCTCAATTTCTTGATACATAACTCGCCTATTGTCTTGGATTAATTTTTTTTCTGCTAGCACGTTTTCTTCCGTGACAGCCATCAAAGGGCGACCACTTCTTTCTTCATCCCCCAAAGTTAGTCGACCGCGCTTGAATTCGTTGTACTAACGATACACGGTTGCCTTAGAAGGGCTTTCATCCGTGAATGCCATTTAAAGACTGTCGTACGATTCGTCCGGTTTAGCGACACTTGAAATCGTAAAAAATAATAGCGCGAAAACGTTTCCGGCGCAGATTTATTTTTCAATGAGACACAGTAATTTAAATTAGCTCACAAACAATGTGGAGGGAAATTTTGAAATTGGAACGTACCTATAGTTATAAATAATCAAGTTTTCAAAATAGATTATAACTGGCCAGTCTCTCGCACATAAAACATTTTTTTTGCAATACTTTATTTTTTATATTTTTTATTTAGGTTTATGGTTTGGCAGCTAGGACTTTAAGCCAGGTCTTCGTTTACAAGATAGTTTCTTCATTTTCTTAAGCCTATGTGTAGCATAGTTGAACTGTAGGTTATCAGCTGGTGTCATTCAACGGAGTTCTTGTGACAATTTAAAAGGCCACATTTGACTATACAGTTCACATTTCTCACAAAACACATAATTACTACTCAAAACCTATGAATATCCTACAACTATTGTTCATTTTAGAGTAATTTTACACATTTTTAGAAAATAAAACTGCACAGAACAACATCTCCTTTTAGTTCCCGCCAAAAACTATTCGCAATACTTTCTGAGTGGCCTGGTATAGATTATTTATAACAAAGTTGGATATAATGACCATGCTTATAGTGACATGTCGCCTATGGCGTTATATGGATATAATTTACAAAAATAAATAAGTGACAATTATAGCAAAATCTCCGTTATTAAGTTATCCGTGCAGGAACGGAGAAAGAATACAATTTCCTGCGGCCTGGCGGCCTGTCGTAAGAGGCGACTAGACAACCCATAGCCAGGTGGTAGAGTATTTGCTTGACTGGATGGCGACCACCCCTGGTCTAGAGTATGCCGCCATAACAACCTTGTGTTGTGTTCCGGCATTAGTGACCAGGTTCCAGTCTCCTTTAAGAGAGCAGCAGCGCATTTGTAGCACCTTTGGTGTTGCAAATGTCCATAGGCGATGGTAACCGCTTTCCATCAAGTGGGCCGTCTGCCTGACTGCTGGACTCCTGCAATAAAAAAAAAATCAATCATAAAGCATCATGTGCTTAAAATGATCAATTGCATTGATTCTAATCAAAACAGCTCTTCTAAAAAAATAACAGTTTTAGATGCAATTCTTATAGGTGATGATGCCTGGAACAAAATGTATTAATTACATAATATTTTATTTTATTGTACAAGTTCAACAACACACAGGCAGACGGCACGCCAGATGCAAAGCGGTTACCGTCGCCTATGGACATTGGTAACACCAAAGGTGCTACCTGGAACCTAAGACTGGAACCTGGCCACTAATGCCGGAACACAACTCAAAGTTGTTATGGAGGCATATTCTATAGGCATATTATGGAGGCACCTGGCTGTGGGATGTTTTGTCGCCTCTTACGACAGGCCGCCCGGCCGCAGGAAACTGTATTATTTTACCGTTCCTGCACATATAGGATATAACAATGTTTTTTAATATAAAGTGACGAAAGGACTGGTCTGTATTTAAGGCAGCATATCAGCGCTGCCATTCAACGAATGCGGCCAGTGTTTTGGGAACGTTGCCACTTGACGGCGGTATGGGACTCATCTATTGTATGTAATTTTTGGTATTATATTTTTTTGTGTAATTTTAATTTGTATATTATATTGTTACGAGTTGCAGGACTCGAATTAAAATGCCGTTGGAATTATTATAGAGTTTATTAGAACTATACAAACACGTATAACACAGGTACAAATATAACCGAACGCAACAAGTTCAAACGTAATGCAGAAGAACGTAATTCAACAACACGCGCAAAATCCGTCACTAAATAGATTACCGAATGTACATAAATCTTGCTTCGCTCGTGGTTATCGCTCGACTGCCTCGTCCCTCAATCGAGGCATTGCTTTATACTGCACAGATGCAATATGTCTGCCCGGCGGCGTGGATCGAATTTCCTAGAATCAGTTTGTGCTTTAAATCCAAGACACCTGGCTAATGACTGCCATAAAAGATTACACACACAATGGGAATACACAATGGGTTGTTTTCTAATCACAAATTTTAAACACAAAGTAAACAAGAAGTTCAAATGCCGAAAGGTAACAAAATGTGTTTCTACAGATATGCAGGTGTGAATTTGCATTTGTCGGCGTCTAGGTCGAAATATTAAGATAAAAACTATATATTATTTACAATATATATTTATAAACTTACACATTACATAAGTGTTTCGGATAATAATTTTCTAAGTATGTATAATATATAAAATTAGAAAATTATTATGCTTTGTGCTTTGTATGATGTGTTTGTCACTTCCCTTCCATGCTGTTATAAACGGATTCCACTGTACGGATGCCACCGATGTACTCACACTAAACCAAGGTGCACCGGCGAGCTCCCAAGCGGGATGAGCTTCGAAGACCAGCCCCATCTCATCGGTTCCGTTAAAAGGCCAAACTCCAATCTTCTCGCCCGGTCTTGGCCTCCTCACCAAACGGGATGTGTAGTAGTTCAAGGCGAAATAATCGTAGGTCCCTGAAAATTAAAATATCGTGCACACAATATACATATCCGCCAGCCTTTTGGGAACGTTCTCGGTAAGTCAGTGGTTTGGGACCAATATTTTATCTATAATTTTTTATTTAGTTCTAGTTTTTAATTTTAGATTTATTTTTCATACTATAGTTTAGTTTTAGTATTTAATTGTATTTTTCTTTTAATATTCTTTAGAATAAAAATTGTTATTTGTCTCATATCTACAATATTATAAATTTCTAAAATGCCGTGTCTGTACATTGAAGCTATTTAAGAAAAAAACAACTGGACCCTATATAATTTATATAAATCATGGAGAACACGATGCATTTTTTTAGATTTGTCTGTTTGTTCGGGATTTCGGGCTAATTTCGATGCGGTTTTCGCTGATCGACAGCAAATTCTTAGACTTAAAATCTGCGCTACTGTCTATCCCGGGAACTCCGCTGGAATTTGTTTTGGGAATTATTTAAAATCGTCAGAGAGAAAAAAAAAATCCAAAGCGATTTTGTCACTGATCGTCAGCAAATTTTATGTTATAGAATAGAACAGAATGCTTTATTGTTAAACTGTGTGCATAAAAGTGGTATAAATAGAATAAAGAAGTAGCAGTTGGTCCGATGAGAGCGTACAATAACAATTGTTGCCTACATAATTACATACATACATACATACATACATAACTTCACGCCAGTTCCCTTGCGGGGTAGGCACGAACAACAGAGTGCCATTTAGGCTTATTCTTACACACCTCACTTGCCTCTTTGACATTCATAACTCTTGTCATGCAAGCTCGTCTGTTCTTAAGGCTCCTGACATCACCTTCTGCTAGTACACGATCAATTTGATCATGGAAGGTGTGTCGTGGCCTTCCACGACTTCTGCATCCATCCACTTTTGCATTGTATATCTGTTTAGTCATTCTTTCATACATACATACATAATTACAATGAATAATTAAGTCATAGATTAATGAATCACTATACTTTCATTAATTTTATACAGCATATTATTTTCATATTTTTTTTTTTATAGATTATCAATAATATGTAGTTTAATCAATTGTTATATTATTTACACTGTAGGTATATTCTAATAATATAATTTAATTAATTTAGTCAGTTTTAAGGAATTACAATTGAGTTTCTCTAATTCCTTGGCATCCACTATTTTATATTATTTTTTTATAATTGGAGTACAACAGACAGGCAGACGGCCTACCTGATGGAAAGCGGTTACCGTCGCCTATGGACGTTTGCAACACCAGAGGTGTCACTAACGCGCTGCCAGCCTCGACGAAATTTTATGAAACCCTTTATAAAAAACCCCATATTGTAGCGCTGTGGGAAAACCTCGGCGGGAGCTCATTCCAAATCCCCATGGTACGTAAGAAGAACGTTCTAGAGAACCGTTGCGTACAAGAGCGAAGCGGCTCAAGGAAATGGGGATGAACGCCCAGCCGATGGCGTGCGGTTCGGTGGTAACAAGAAGACGAAGGCACCATTCTGAACAGTTCCTCGGAACACTCTCCGTTGTATAGTCGGTAGAATACGCAGAGAGACGCGAAGTCTCTCCGAAGGTCAAGCGTATCTAAACCGTCGACAATGCAAACGGCTCGACGTTGAATACTGTCCAGGGGCTTTAGCTGGTAGGCGGGTGCCCCGGCCTACAAGTGTGAGCAGTACTCCATATGCGGTCTCACCTGGGCTTTGTAAAGCACAAGGCGTTGCCTCGGAGTGAAATACTGCATGGACCGGTTTAGCACTCCCAGCTTCTTGGAGGTAAGTTTTGCCTTGCCTTCAAGCTGGCTTCTGAACTGTACATCGTTTGCAATGTCGATACGAAGGATCCCAATACTTATCAGATTCCACTTATCAGATCCTGGCATAGTGTCAATGGGACAAATTCGATAATACAACCTTTCGATTAAAATAAAAAAAATTGAAAATCGGTCCACAAGTCGTCGAGTAACGAACATACAAAAAAATATACACACGAATTGAGAACCTCCTTTTTGAAGTCGGTTAAATACAGCAACAAATTTGCGCCAGCAAAAATCTACCGACTTTAAGACGTTGTATAAAATACTAGCTGACCCGGCGAACTTCGTACCGTCTATTTTCTGAATTGCTAAAAGATGACGTGACCATGACACAAAAACAAAATCACCAAAATCGCTCCCGGTGATTAGGAGGATTCTAGAACCCGATCTCAGCGCCACCTACCGGTTCTAACTGTGAATCTAAACCATCCGGGAACCCACTCAAACACACAAAAACAAAATCACCAAAATCGGTCCAGGTGATTAGGAGGATTCTAGAAACCGATCTCAGCGCCACCTACCGGTTCCAATTGTGGCTGTAAACCATCTCGGGACCCACTCAAACACACACAAAATGTCATCAAAATCGGATGCATAGTTTACGAGTCTATAAAGGACATACACACAAACATTTATTTTTATATATCAAGATTTATTTTATGCTTTTCAGTTAAACTTGAAGGCGGCTTTATTCTTTGCTAGAAGACTTTTATCTATAACTTAACAATTTCCTAATAGTATTTATCATAATGGCAAATACGACTTCGAGAGGGAAGCCAGGAGGATCCAGTTAAGCTGGGCAGCCCGTATGCTGCCCAGCTTATAGACATACGGTGCCGTGACATGCACGCTGACAGCAGGACTGGTCCACAAATTCAAAGTCACTCAACGGGCTATTTTTTTTTTGCAGGAGATCAGCAGACAGCCAGACGGCCCACTTGATGGAAAGCGGTTACCATCGCCTATGGACATTTGCAACACCAAAGTTGCTACAAATGCGCTGCAGCTCTCTTAAGGGAGACTGGAACTTGGTCACTAATGCCGGAACACAACTCAAGGTTGTTATGGCGACATACTTTAGACCAGGGGTGGTAGCCATCCAGTCGGGCAAATGTCCTACCACCTGGCTGTGGGTTGTTAAGTCGCCTCTTACGACAGGCCGCCCGGCCGCAGGAAATTGTATTCTTTCTCCGTTCCTGCACGGATAAAAATACTATGGAGTGAGCTATGTTAGGTGTTTCTCTTATGGATAGAATTAGAAATGAAAACATCCGTAAGAGAACGAAGGCAACCGACATAGCTCGCAAAATTAGCAAGTTAAAGTGGCAGTGGGCCGGTCACATCTGTCGCAGGACCGACGGCCGATGTAGCAAACGAGTCCTGGAGTGGAGACCACGTCTCGGCAAACGTAGTCTGACGACCTGCGCAAGATCGCCGGCAGGGGCTGGATGGGGAAGACGGGAGACCGGGATATGTGACGCGTACTTGGGGAGGCCTACGTCCAGCAGTGGACTGAGATTGGCTGAAGAAGAAGAAGAAGATTTATCGTAAAGAATGTACCTTTGACTAGTTCAATCTCCTCTTGGCTGAATGGCGGTAGTTTAGATCTGGAATACCCTTCTTTTATGCTGTTCTGAGTTATGATTTTCTCCACAGACGGTGGCCAACCACCTTCCTTGGTATATATCGGATGTGAGAACTTTCCGTCCTATTAAAGAATAATTTCTAAAACACTGCAATCTATAATATTATAAAATTCTAAACATGACGCGTCTGTACATTGAAGCTATTTAAAAAAACAACTAGAATTCACAATATAAAACGTTTAGATTTCTCGTCTGTTTGTTCGGGATTCACGTACAAACTATTAGACTAATTTCGATGCGGTTTTCGCTGATCGGCAACAAAATCTTAGACTTAAAATCTGCGCTACTTTTTATCCTGCGAATGCCGCGAGAAATTTTCTGGGATTATTTCTAAATAGCCAGATTAAAAAAATCAAATTCCAATGTGATTTTTTTACTGATCTATAGCGAATTTTATTTTTGTAACAAAATGTGTAATATTTTTTATATCAGGAATCCCGCGGGAATTTACTCGGGAGCAGTTTGTAGTTGTTCGGGTGCATAAAATTTAGCTTACTCCGACACAATTTTCAATAAGGCGATAGCTTACATTCTTTTTTAAATACTGCGGTACTTTGTGTCCCGAGAATCCCGTGGGAAGTCAAGGGTGCACGAAGTCGCAGGCATATCCTAGTTTAAAAAAAAACCTGTTATTAACCATTATGTCCCGATGGCCCACTTCGCCCTTCCCTATCCAAATCTATCCTATCTCCCTATTCCAATCCTATATCCCATTCCTTCTGCGTGGTCCCTCTATCTCATCTCCCTATCCTTTCCTCTTTATCCCATAATAAAGGCTGTCAACGCGTGGCTTCGCCATTGGTGTTGCAAACTCCTATAGGCAACGGAAACCACTTTCCATGAGCTGGGCCGTCTGCCTCTTTAGCGGCTTCGTAATTTATAGAAATCCGGTGCGGAATTAATTCCGCGATGCGCACGCTTTTATGGCATTTCATAACTTATATTAGAAATTTTGAGGGGAAAAAGTGCACCGAAATAATATCTTATTAATTTTTTTATTGCAGGAGTTCAGCAGACAGGCAGACGGCCCATTTGATGGAAAGCGGTTACCATCGCCTATAAACATTTGCAACACCAAAGGTGCTACAAATGCGCTGCTGCTCTCTTAAGGGAGACTGAAACCTGGCCACTAATGTCGGAACACAACTCAAGGTTGTTATGGCGGCATACTCTAGACCAGGAGTGGTAGTCATCCAGCCGGGCAAATGCCCTACCACCTGGCTGTAGGTTGTTTGGTCGCCTCTTACGACAGGCCGCCCGGCCGCAGGAAATTGTATTCTTTCTCCGTTCCTGCACGGATAAAAATTATTATCTGTGTATCAAATTATCCAAAACACCACCGTTCGATCCTTCGGAAATGTCGAAAGCCATGCTCAGGAGAGAAAGTTTATAGCTTGCTATCATAATAATCATCGTATTTTAATACCATGTACTGCCTAGCCAATTCAGCTGCTTCTTCATCCTCTTCTGTCCTAGTCGATGGATAAAACCAGAAGAACAGACTGGATAGCGATAGTTGTCCTGAAAACATTGTGTAATTTATGGTATGGCATGACACAGCATGATTTGGCATGACATGGCATGGCATGGTACGACATAGCATGGCATGGTATTGATAAAAATTTGCAGAGAAAAATGCAGAACTGGTCCAAAGAACTTACCATGATAAAGTGGCTTATATTCCTTGTCATATATCCTCCAAGCCTTAGCATGGGCTACCACAATATTTTTAGTACACAAATACACTCCTACAGGACTGACGACGCCTGGAGCTGCCAAGTCCGCAAAACCGCCGTCGCACACTCCAAGGGGCTCGTTGATAGTTATCCAGGTCTTGACCCTGTCAGCGTATAGTGAGAAGACTACCCTGGCATAGTCGGCAAACCAGTCTGATATGTAGGGATTGGCCCAGCCCCCTATCAAATATCAAAATATATTTATTGAAGACAGTAATATATACTATTAGGTTGGGGAAAAAGTTTCTTCGCATTTTATATAAAAATTCAAAAGGTTTTTTATAAAGTTTATTTACATTTGACTAAAGTATGTATGTGCCATTTTGTTGGATAACTTTTTGCCATCTTGTAGGTACGGCTACCGAAAAGTGGCCGAAACGTCGGAATAAAAAAAATTAATTAAATTACTGCTCTTACCGTTAAAACATAGTTTTCTTATGTATACTATAGTCGACGCATTTTAAACTGAGTCGTCGGGCAATAAATGTCACTGACAGTAGGAATGTGCACGCAATGCAACCCGTTCTCGATACTTAGCCACCTGCGCACGCGGAGTATGCGTCATCGTGACCTTCATTAGCACTCTGACTCATGATTGGTCGTTACGAGTAAGACTTGTGGTTTTTCTATAAATATAATATTTTTTGTTATGACGCTCGTTACATTACTTACGCTTCGTTACGCAATACTTGAAATGGAGAATTTATTTTCTAACGAGGTTTTGAAGAAATTAAATGGTGACATCAACGCTCAAGATCGGGCTGTAATTAACAACGTATTCCTGTTTTTAAAAGAATTGAAAACTGACCCCGAGAAAAAAGCTTGTGTTACAGCTGCAGCCAGCAACCAGACCGGTTGGCGCGGGGCGGCAGCTGCGACGGGGCGACGCGGCGCATCGGCCGATGTCACATATCTTAAGAGCACTTTTGCTAACGATCCTCTCACGTCAACGCGCGCGCACCATACACATATAATTATAATTGTAATACCAGTAAAGAAATAAAATTATACATCTATACAAACCGTTAATTATTCATCAATCAAAGTACAGTCCACAAATTTATAACCGGATTCTCAGCAGGCTCAGGCCTTTACAGCTTGCCTCAATTTCAATAATCCACGAGAGCTTGCAGCACTGATTTGTGGATTTGATTTGAGGATTTTTGAAGAACTAAGAAATATCCCTAGAAAAGATAAAAACGGCCCTTTCCAGGGCCACATTACGATTTATACAGTTTCTTTATGATTACTTCGAAACAAACATTTTATCTTACAAATAAAAAACTTTTTTTTTTCGCGAAAAATTATTCCTATTAATACTTAACATAATTTAGCATATCGATCCCTTATCCCGTTATCGATATGCACCTCTACAATTCTTACGCACATCACTACAGCTCTCCATAAGACCTGTAAGTGCGAGCGAGACAGACAGATAAATATGATTTATGACCCGAAGCCTCAGTTCATAATGCGTCGACTATAGTCCCAAAAACTTGTATTATATGTTAAATCTACAAAAAAACAGTACAAGAACAACTCACCAAGATCTTGCAGTATCTGTGGCAAGTCAAAATGGTATAGAGTAACCACTGGCTCTATATTATTTTTCAGCAGGCCGTCAATTAAGTTATTGTAGTAATTCTTGCCATCTTCACTTATGTAGTTCGCGAAACCATTCGGAAGAAGTCGAGGCCAAGATATGGACAGCCTGGAAACGATTTGAAAAATTATTAGATTTTTCTTACTAACAGGAGTATTTGAATGGATGGCTTTTGGGTGGGGGTTAATTCTGGTATAACTACCTCGTGAAAACTGCTGGACACTATCGTCTGAATGGTAGTTTTGCCTGATTTTGCTATTCTGTTAATTCCAATGGCATGCCCGTGGCATGCCAGTCTATTATTATAAATATTCATAAACGATAACTTGCGAAATAAATGTTTAAAATTTTGGTAGATTTTCAATTATTTATTTCGGCAGACGCCATTTCTGCTAATGATCCATTTTTTTCTATTATAATTCCGCGATATCGAGAAGAAATTGTGGATTTAGTAGAATACGAATTATTGACACTACCGCAATGGAATCTTACTTTGAATATTTTCGAAACGCCAATATATTGAAATGGCAGAATTGGGCCCCTGAATGGTTTAGAATTTAGATTCACAATTGGAGCCGATACGTGGCGCTGATTTTTGAAGTGAAACTTCTATATAGACGAGGGTATTGAGTATTAGGGTTTTTTTCTGTTATGAAAAAGCGCCACGGCCTCGTGGAGGGGTAGAAGGTATATCGCATGGTGAGAGGCGGCATAATTTTAGAGTAGACTATGGATGTTTTTTTGGTACCGGATCGAATTCAGTTTTTTTGTTTGATAAAATAAAATATGTTTAAATAAAAAATGCATTTATTAATGTACCTTTTTTTTTGGCCAGGGGAAATCCGTTTGAGGACTAAGCCGCGACAGGCACAGAAGCCTGGGGGGATGTTCGCGACCCTTGTGAGTGTGTGGGATTCGCCAGATCGGGGATGGCACTAGCGTGCCCGGTCAGAACCGGTGCCACGCTATTGCCACGCCCCGGTTCGGGATACCCACTAAAACCCCTGGGTGTTCTGTCCTGCGCTTTATGCCAGGGCTACGTGAATGCGGGCTTCCTAACTCACTGGGCCTCTTCCTATATTCATTAATGTACCTAACCTAACCAAATCATAATTTACAGTAAACCTGCGAAAAATCTAAACGTGTGCTGGGACACATAGTAGAAGTGAAACTTCAACGGACAAGTGGAAAAACGAATGGCAACGGACAAGTGGCAAAACGTGTACATAAACGTAATATAAACGTATTCTCTTAAGGGAGACTGGAACCTGGTCACTAATGCCAGAACACAACTCAAGGTTGTTATGGCGACATAATTTAGACCAGGGGTGGTAACCATCCAGTCGGACAAATGCCCTACCACCTGGCTGTAGGTTGTTTGGTCGCCTCTTACGACAGGCCGCCCGGCCGCAGGAAATTTTATTCTGTCTTCGTTCCTGCACGGATATAAATTTAAACTTTGTCAGAACATAGAATTATATTTCTTAATTACTCGATTTGAATAATAATCGATTAAACAACACGACATTGCACACACATTGTTTGAATGGAGCGTTAGGTAAACTTCTAGGCGCTAAGAACCTCAGCCAGAAGGCCCAGCTCGCCATACACAACGCGGTGCTGGTACCTAGGCTCACGTATGGAAGCGAGAGTTGGGTATGGAAGAGAGAGCATGAAAGTAGAGTAAACGCGGTTGAGATGCGAGCACTGCGCAAAATCTGCGGAGTGACGCTCGCGGACCGCGTTCGTAATACCGAAGTAAGAAAGAGAGTTGGTCTGAAAGAGAGTGTCGGGGTGAAGGTAAGGAAAGGAATGCTCCGGTGGTTCGGGCATGTGGAAAGAATGCATGATGAAAGAATGACTAAACAGATATACAATGCAAAAGTGGATGGATGCAGAAGTCGTGGAAGGCCACGACACACCTTCCATGATCAAATTGATCGTGTACTAGCAGAAGGTGATGTCAGGAGCCTTAAGAAGAGACGAGTGTGCATGACAAGAGTTATGAATGTCAAAGAAGCAAGTGAGGTGTGTAAGAATGGGCCTAAATGGCGCTCTGTTGTTCGTGCCTACCCCGCAAGGGAACTGGCGTGAAGTTATGTATGTATGTATGTAAATTGCACATCTCTGTTTGTTGTTTAATGCTTATTCGACAATACTCGGAATAAACCACGAGGTACTCTGTCTTACTCACACATCAGCATTGGTCGTGTCACTATCACTCTCTCGAGTACAACAATCACGAGTGTACAAGATCAAAAGTTCGCAAAACCTATGTTCAGAGGGGCCACGACTCATCGGTCGTACTAGGGATATTCACTTAACATCGATATATCGAATTTATTCGATGGTTTCCTTACCATATATCGGATTGATTCGATGTTTTGACAAATATTTATTGTATTCGACATATTTATTTATAGAAACATCGAATATTTACTTTTTTATTTTTTTGGCGAATCTATTAAAAAAGTTTATAATTTTAACACTACCTGATTACTTCAATTTTAAAGAAGGTTCATTAAGATAGTGACATTGGGAGTGATCAGCTTAATTACCTAATCTATCGAGTTTTTGGCGGGAACTGAAAGGAGATGTTGTGCTGTGCAGTTTTATTTTCTAAAAATGTGTAAAATTATTCTAAAATGAACAATAGTTGTAGGATATTGATAGTTTTTGAGTAGTAATTATGTTTTTTGTGAGAAATGTCAACTGTATAGACAAATGTGGCCTTTTGAGTTGTCACAAGAACTCCGTTGAATGGCGCTAGCTGATTACCTACAGTTCAGCTGTGCTACACATAGGCTTAAAAAAATGAAGAAACTATATTGTAAACTAAGATCTGGCTTAAAGGCCTAGCTGCCAAGCCATAAACTTAAATAAAATAAAATACCTAATCTCAATTAATGTAGTCTGAGGATTTTGTAGATACATTGTTTACTTTCACTCACTCTCACTCTTTTTGCGCCGTCTTCTGATGTTTGGTTGGCGATAACGCAATTAAATCATTATTTTGTTTATCTAAGACAAGTTTAACTTAAATTCTGGTCTCTAATTCTACATTCACACATACAAAATCAGGGACCACAAACTTTGCGCACTTTACTGGAAAAAGATAATATTAAACTTTTGTGGAAAGTATTCCAAAGTGAAAAAATATCGATGTTTTCTAGCGATATATATCGATAAACATCGATGTTTTACATCGAATATAAATATCGATATATTTTTTAAGTGGACACCCCTAGGTCGTTACTATACAAGCGTAACTTGCTAAATTTGGGGTATATAATGTGTTTCTATCTGTTATTTTTTTTAATATACCTATACATTTGCAGTCCCATCTCCACGGCCATCTCGATGTCCCTTTCCCACAGATGGTACGAGTCACATGCGACGTCTCCGTTACTCCCATCAGCGATTTTCCATGGTTTTTCATGGACCAATCTATCCCAAATCCCTTCACCTTTGTCTGTAAAACAAAGAAACTTGGTTCAATATTTCAATTGCTAGTTATATTTTAACTGGTATTTAGTCTAACGATTTTGGTAAAAATTAAAATATTGTTGCGAACCGATACTAATCCTTTACAGGTGTGTTTTATTACCCCTTCAAATTTGAGTGATCTATTGTTTGCGTCAATCCCTTTGTATGTGTCCCGGTAGCACGTCATAAATCCTTCTTTTTCTTGTTTGCATTTCATGCATATTCTTAAAAGCCATCAAGCTAGCAAAATAAGAATTCAAAGGAATAGTAGGCATGTTGTTAGGAGGCCATGTTTACTTTACAAATATATAAGGTCAGTCCGTCGGGACTAATTTAGTAGAGTTTCAACTGGGACCGAGGTGTTACCTAGTGTACTTTCGAAATTAGGGTCGAAACAGTGAGACAAATGGACTTTGTTTACCAACTTTTGTACAACAATTAGCTGTATTTCTACAAATATATTTCTATCTACAAATATATAATTTTTATCTGTGCAGGAACGGAGAAAGAATACAATTTCCTGCGGCCGGGCGGCCTGTCGTAAGAGGCGACAAAAACAACCCACAGCCAGGTGGTAGGGCATTTGCCCGACTGGATGGCTACCACCCCTGGTCTAAAGCATGTCTCCATAACAACCTTGAGTTGTGTTCCGGCATTAGTGACCAGTTTCCAGTCTCCCTTAAGAGAGCAGCAGCGCATTTGTAGCACCTTTGGTGTTGTAAATGTCTATAGGCGATGGTAACCGCTTTCCATTAAGTGGGCCGTCTGCCTGTCTGCTGAACTCCTGCAATAAACAAAAAATAAATAAAAAATAAAGATTCATTCATTCATTAGTATTGTTATTAGTATAAAATCTATAATATTATAAAATTATAAACATGCCTTGTCTGTATATTGAAACTATTTTAAAAAAATAAGTAGAATAGGCTGTATAAACGATCTAGAACACGATGCAATTTTTTTTTAGATTTCTTGTTTGTTTCTTCGGAATTCACGTAACTACTAATGGGCCGATTTCCATGCGCTTTTCGCTGATCGACAGCTGATTCTTAGACTTAAACTCTGCGCTACTTTTTATCCTGTGAAACGCGCGGGGATTTTCTGGGAATCATTTAAAATGAATATGATTTTTTTATTGATCGATAGCAAATTTAATATAATAATATATGTGATTTTTTGTATCCCGGAAACTACGCGGAAATTTTTCCGGGAGCGGTTTGTAGTTGTTTGGGTGCATAAAAATTTGCTTATTTTTCACTAAGACGATAACTGCGATGCTTTGTGTCCCGAGAGTCCTGCAGGAATGTCTAGTCAAGCGTGGACGAAGTCGCGGGCATATATATCCTAGTTAAAATATACGGTATGTTTTTTAAACTAGCTTATCTTAGTCGAATTTCTACCACGAGCCACTGATAGATATTTGTTTAATCCTATTATAATACTGTTATTTTGCCAAGCACTTATCCAAATTTTTGTGGTTGTCTCAGTGAAAATGATATACAGTGTAAGCTCCATGTAACGTCACTCGATTTAACGACAAACTCCCTTAAGCGTCGAAATTACTTGATTTTGCTTGGTTTATTTTGTCTTACATACAATGATACACTCTATATAGCATTAAACCCACTCTCAATAACGACAACAATTAAGTAATAAAAAGTAGATACCTTTTAAGCTGCCAAAATTAGTAAATACGGTGCAGCCGTGTACGTACTTTTACCGCTTTATTATCCTAGCCCGTATAAACTCGACTGTCGGCATCATGAATACCGAAATTTCTAAGTACTTACTTTATCATAAAGATGCCTCAATATCGCAAGATATGAATAAAATAAGAAAAAAAAAAACAACAAAATTACTAGTGCAGCAAAAGGAATCAGACAATAATAACATACTTCTCTCCATTTAACGAGAACTCTCTATAACGACACCAAACGCACAGTCCCTTCAATGTCGTTATATAGAGTTTACACTGTATTACTTACCACTAACATTCCAAGCCCCTTCAACTTGATACGCGGCTGTGGCGGCTCCAAACTTGAATGACGGTGGAAATGTTAGGTTTACACACCATGATGACGTGACTAATGTACTGTAAACAAAAACATGGCTAAGTGCGTAACCATCCAGGTGTAATGAAGGTCCTGTGGCAGTACCTACCCCCAACTCAAGAGCTATAAATGAGTCAAAAATCACATTTTGTTCAAAAACAACCCTTTCCCTTGGTTTGCCGTTCGACTTTAGCTCACAGGAATTGATCCTTACTAGCTATACTATGATTTGGTATAATAATACAGCATGTGTGTGTTTGTCAAAGAAGCAAGTGAGGTGTGTAAGAATAAGCCTAAATGGCGCTATGTTGTTCGTGCCTACCCCGCAAGGGAACTGGCGTGAAGTTATGTATGTATGTATGTGTTTATTCTTTCAAAATCAGCCGATTCGATTTCTGACAAGGGTATTTGATTTTTCAAAAATCTAATGACATCATTTTAGTTTTTGTCAAAATCGGCCTCGGGATTCCTGTGAGTGTTTTCCAATATTTAGCATAGTTCAGGATTTGGCTCTGAAGGCCCACTTGAGAATTCACCTGTATTGTACATACAATAAAACTGTAGGGGTCGAATTTCTGTACAATGAAAAAAAATCTAAAAACCGAGTCAGGGGGATGTAAGAAGTGAAATTGAACTAATTTAGATTTTTTCAATTTTTTTGTTTCTCTTGCCTGTTTGTCTGTCTGTTTGTTTGTACCGGCTAGTCTCCGAAACGACTGGACCGATTGAAATGAAATTTTGTATGGTGCTAGCTTATATCCCCGGTCAACATATAGGATACTTTTGATCCCGAAAAATTAAAGAGTTCTCGTGGGATAGATAAAAAACCGCACCACGCTTACGAAGTCGCGGGCATCAGCTAGTTAGTATATATATATCGATTTATTCTACATTTGTAACAAATAGATTTTTGTTCCTGATTATTAATTAATTTTTGAATAAAAATAAAGTTGTTTTATAAATATTGAAAAATACTCGTTTGATTATTAATATTCGTAAAAAAATAATCAAAAATAACAAAATAAATTTCAAATATTAATTACAACTTGACGCATCCAATATTCAAATTTCTATATATTACTTACTAGCTTCTGCACGCGACTTCGTCCGCGTGGAATAGTAAAAAAAAAAAATGGTCTTAGCGTGATAATATATCGCCTATGGCCTTCCTCCAAAAATGGGCAATCTAACACTGAAAGAATTTTTCAAATCATATCCGGGCAATATGTCCCAGAGGTCCTTCCGCACAACCCTGTCAAATGCTTTCTCTAGATCCACAAAACCGCAGAAAACCTTCCGGCCCAGACCAGTAGTTCCTGAGATTCCTCTTCAGCTTTATATATTAGTATAAGATTTAATATTACGGTATTTACTAGAGATGTGCCGACTATCCGGCCACTTCTGTAGTCGGCGATTATTCGGCAAAGAGAGCCAGCTGTCCGGCTTCTCACTTTGTATTTTATAATATATAATTTACTAATACATTGTAATCCATACACGAGACTTTCTTTTTGACATGATGATATTTTACTTGAGCTCTTTCACTTTAATGAACAATAACAGTATTATCTTTAAACGTTTACACAAAAACACCGCTCTGAGATCCGTACAAAAGTAAAAATCAAGGAACAATGCGAAGTAGCCACTTGCACACGAATCTTATATTTTATACTAATATATAAAGCTGAAGAGTTAGTTTGTTTGAATGCGCTAATCTCAGTAAATACTGGCCTGATTTGAAACAGTCTTTCAGTCTTAGATAGCCCATTTATTGAGGAAGGCTATAAGCTATATATCAATACGATTACGCTAATAGGTGTGGAGCACCAATGAAGATCGTTTCAAAATCGGGGGGGGTTTTGGAAACAAATTCCACGCGGACGACGACGCGGGCACAGCTAGTCAGCTATAAAGGAAGTGTTACGGAAATGCCCGAGCCGTGATCGGTTTAGCCGACGACTAGTCAGCCTCTTTACATCCGATTAATCGGCTAGTCAGCCAAAGTCATAATCGGCACATCTCTAGTATTTATTTAACTCACCTAAATACAAGCACTCTACACGCTGTCATATTGCAAACTGAAAAGGAAAAAGTTAAAACATTTAATTTATATCTGATATATACAAATTACCGGGCACTATAACCCTGGTAATATTTCGTTTATGGTTACCATAATGATCCGTCATTATAGTTAAGAGAATGAATATTCAAGTGTATTAAAAATATGTTCTTATTTAACGGCCAGCGGTCATCAAAAGAACAATAATGCTAAAAGCAAGATAAGACTCGTGTTTTTCATTTTTAGTATTATCTTTATATATATATATAATAGCTTCTGCCCGCGACTTCGTCCGCGTGGAATAGTTAAAAAAAAACGATTTTGAAACATTCTTCATTGGTGCTTCGCTCCTATTGGTCTTAGCGTGATGATATATAGCCTATAACCTTCCTCGATAAATGGGCTATCCAACACTGAAAGAATTTTTCAAATCAGACCAATAGTTCCTGAGATTAGCGCGTTCAATCAAACAATATTAGTATATTTGGCTACAACACTAATACTTACATTTTAAATATCGCGATATATTTTGAATGAAACTTCCGAATTAAATAATTCAAAAAGTTCTAGAAAGGTATTAAATTCGTCTTGAATGTGGAGTAATTTATTTTGATAAGGATTAGTACTAAGGTACAAAATAAAGAGTTTTTGAAGCGACGGCAGTTTAATTATTCAAAAAACTAAAAGAAAACACTTATTGTGAGATAACTACAATAGTTAGACATATGGTTTCGCGATATTTTTTGTAGACAATTATAGGTTCTGAAAAGTGGTAGCACATTGTTTTGTTCTATAATCAATAGTTTTCGCAGCGCACGCCGTGTAAGGATTTTTTCGGGTTATGTTTTTACACCTTGGGTTACATTATTGGACTTTTAGTAAGGATCCCTAATTTTTTGAAAATATAAAATAGCCTATAGCCTTCCTCGATAAATGTACTATTCACACTGAAAGAATTTTTCAAATCGGTCTCGCGGTTCCTGAGATTAGCGCGTTTAAACAAACAAACAAATTCTTCAGCTTTATAATATTAGTATAGATTCTTCTGTACGTGTGTTGACAGTGAACTCCTCCTAAACGGCTGGACCGATTTGAATGATATTTTTTGTGTGTGTTCAAGTGGATTCGAGGATGGTTTAGATTCACAATTGGGCCCGGTAGGTGGCGCTGCAATCGGGTTCTAAATTTTATTTCTTCAGGGCAGAACAACGTCTGCCGGGACAGCTAGTTTACTATGAAAAGTTGTTTATTTTGGAAATTTGTTTATTCTTGATTTAACATTAGTGATAATTTTTTTTTTCAGGAGTTCAGCAGACAGGCAGGCGGCCCACTTGATTGAAAGCGGTTACCATCGTCTATAGACATTTGCAACACCGAAGATGCTACAAATGCGCTGCTGCTCTCTTAAAGAGGACTGGAAACTGGTCACTAATGCCGGAACACAACTCAAGGTTGTTATGGCGACATACTTTAGACCAGGGGTGGTAGCCATCTAGTTGGGCAAACGCCCTACCTGGCTGTGGGTTGTTTTGTCGCCTCTTACGACAGGCCACCAGGCCGCAGGAAATTGTATTCTTTCTCCGTTCCTGCACGGATAATTAAAACCAAATAAATATTGAAATGAATATTACAAAGAGATAAAGTTTGTGAGTTTGTGATGTTGTAGGGGGGATCTCTGGATCTACTAAACCTATTTTAAAAATTCTTTTATTGTTAGAAAGCTACGTTAACAAGGAGTGTCATAGGCTATATAACATGACGCTTTATACCACGGTAGCGGGACAGAGCGCGGGTAAAACCGCGCCGGGCCGCTAGTATTGAAATAAGTATGTACCTACCTACATAATATAAGTTACAATAAAAATTGTACGCCCAACCGGCAAAAAACATGTGCTCAGTGTAAAATGACAAAGACCTATTTGTATAACCATTTCTTTTATGCAATAAATTATTTGATTTGATTTGATTTCGTATAAAAATAACTGTCACGCCTTTATTCATAAAAGTTATACTAGTTTTATCACCTCCTTAAAATGGAGTTATACATATTCAATATTTTGATTATGATATATATTATTAAGGAATCTATAAACCATGAATAACTTTTTTGGATTGGGGGGCTACAATTTATCTGAGGTTTCGCGAATTATTTTTAAACTTAATATGAGGGTCGTTCAATAAAAACTGAGAATTAGGTAAAAACTCTTTGAAACCGAAAAAAATTAATAGTGGCTTATAAAGCAGGCATATTGATTAGTTTAAAATAAGGAAAATAGTTAGCTATCATATTTTTTTATTTTATTGAAATACTTTTTTACAGTCTGCGTTCTGCGTCATTGCGAGTTGTCAAAAGTGGAAAAAATGAATTGCGCGCGACCAGGTATTGGTATATTTTATTTTATTTATGTGATCAAATTGAAATTCAAGTTTTTATTCAAAATAAGTTCCGCTGGAGAACACTTTTTGAAGGTCATATTATATATATAAGTTAAAATTGAAATTTACTTCCTATTTTACGTACACCGCTTCGCAACGTGGAGAAGAAGCGGCAAGAAAGTTCCCAGCAACACATACATACATATTATCACGCCCGTTTTCCATGGGGTAGGCAGAGCCTATAGATTTCCACGTACGACGATGTTGCCAATCAACTTTCGCTTCATCTACTTTCATTAACCTCTTCATACATGCACGTTTATTGGATATGCTTTTTACCTGACCGCGTTTTTCAACACGGTCTACCATTTAAAATACTGTCATACACTTGTTTTGTGATTCCATTTTCATGCATCCTCTCTACATGCCGAAACCACCTTAGCATTCCTTTTTGAACTCTTGTTGAAAGACGTCTAGCTAAAAATTGTTTTTCTTTATAATTCTTATTCAATTTATATCTCAAGCTCTTTTTTTATAAGTTTTATACAGAAGTATGCTACAAAATTACTTATTCAAAGAATTAATAGAGTTGTAGCAAATAGTGATTATTTAGTAAGACAAAGACACAATAAAAGAAAAGAAGAATATAAGTGGCGATATAATAATGCCGAGACGTACTAAAAGTTATATCTCCGTAAATTCGTTAATGTTTGGCAATATAAAAACGTCATATAGACGATAGTATAAGAGGCTGGAGCGAGTTGCTATGTTAATGAATTTTTGTCATTTAAATATTCTTCAATATATCCCTTTTTAAGCAAAATGATTTTTAATTTGGTTTTAAATTTAGTGAAAGACAGATCTAACATTTCTTTAGAAATCTTTTTGAAGAAGCGTATACCAATCCCTAAGAAAGAGGTCAACTAAACTTTTGTAGTCTAAAAGATGGCAATATCAATCTATTACTATGCCTCATATAGAAGTTGTGAACATTCTTATCAAATCAAATCATTTATTTGCTTCAAAACATGGTTAGTAAAAACATTAGATGAAGATATGTTAATAGGTTTCACATGTATATATGCTTATACCTACTGCTTGTAGGCACTCAAATTATTACGAATATCTATATATATATATATATATATATATATATATATATATATATATATATATATATATATAAATCAATTGCTGTTTGTAAGTCTCGGTAAAACTCGAAAACGATTGGATTGATTTGGTTAATTTTGGTTTTGAATTATTTGTAGAAGTCTAGAGAAGGTTTAAAAGGTGAGTAAATATGAAAAAAATGCTTGAAATATAGTAAAAACAACAATTTCGCTTTCCCTTAGAAACTATTGCTACCTGTCAAACATTTGATGTTCGTCCCGTTGTTTAGAAATCAATTAAATTTAAAAATCGTTCGGAAATCAAATTAAATTTAAAAAGTTAATTTAACTTTTTTTTTCTTTTTTTTGGTTTTGAATGTCAAACTTTTGATGTTCGTTCGGTTGTTCAGAAATCAACGTTTTTTATTTATTGATTCTGAGGCGGTACGAAGTTTGCCGGGTCAACTAGTACATTATATTATTAAAAATATATTGGCAGGTGACCGTCATAATATCGATTTTCTTAAAACGTTCTCTAAGAGACGCCCAAGGGCCGAGCTTGTAAATTGACCTTACGGCTCTTTTTGGTAAAACAAGTATGGTTTCTAAGTCAACAGCGTTACCCCAAAGTAATATACCATAGGGCATGATACTATGAAAATAACTAAAATAAACTAGTTTAGCAATCTCTTCGTCAGTGAACTGCCTAAGTATTCTGAATGTTTTCCAAACAATAATTTAAAAAAAAATGACATATGAACTACCGACCTTTGTCTTTTGCAAATTTCATATTGGAAGTAATGGTCGTTGGCTAAATAAACGAACATATTGCCAAAAAACAAAAGAAAGGCCATTCCATCCGTGCAGGAACGGAGAAATAATACAATTTCCTGCGGCCGGGCGACCTGTTATAAGAAGTGACAAAACAACCAACAGCTAGGTTGTAGGGCATTTGTCCGACTGGATGGCTACCAGCCCTGGTCTAAAGTATGCCACTATAACCACCTTGAGTTTCGTTCTAGCATTAGTGGCCAGGTCCCAGTTTCCGTTTAGACAGCGGCAGCACATTAGTAGCGCCTTTGGTGTTACAAATGTTCATAGACAATGATAACCGCTTTCTATCAGAATTCATAAATAAAATTAAAAATCTGTACTTGAACATTTTTGACTATGGAACGTGTTATTCAAGACGTACAGGACGCTTAAGGTGCAAGTGTTCGACTATATTCTTCAGTTACACGCTAGTGCACTGAATTAGAAACGTGTGAGAACATTCAAACCAAATATGATCCTCGCTCAGGTCACCCCACAACGGCAGTGGCCGAAAATATGGTCAAAAAAGTCGAAAACTATATTTTAGCAGTGCGTCGTGTCACGGTATGTTATATAGCCGTAGAAACAAAGATTTCGACAGTGTGCATAGCATTTTACATGAACGCTTGAGGATGTAACAAGTATCTGCGCGATGGGTCCCCAGAATGCTTACCGATGTACAGAAAAAACTACGCTGAATATTTCCCAAGCTTGTTTGGAACTGTTACAACAAGGTCCTGATCTTATCTTTTTCTCGATTTATAACCATAAGTCGTGGTAGCGTAATGGCTAGCGCACGCGTCCTAAACTCAAAGGGAGCGGGTTCGATCCTGAGCGGAATGCATGCACCACTTAGGCTGTTTTCTGACCTAATGTGCATATTTAATAAAACTACGTTTTAACGGTTTTAAGCGCGGTAATTTTATTTGATTTTGGTTTTTCCGACGTTTCGGCCACTTTTCAGTGGCCGTGATCACGGAAGACAAAGATGTCAAGTGTCAACGAGTATTGTTAAAGTTGTATTTAGCCTACCGCCAACTTATTAATTTTAATTATTTAATTTTTAATTTTGTTTATGGTTATTATTTAATCTATGGGAGCCTAATCTAATTTACTACCGCTTCGCAACATGTTATGGCTTGAAGAGAAGAAGCGGCGCAAGAAACTCTTCAGCAAACATGCCTAGCTCTAATAATTTTATATAATATTAAAATGGGTGGAAGGAAAAAATAAAAGTAATTATCAGTCAAGTTGGTTTGTGTTCCGTTGTACGCAGAAAGAGCTCACAGTGTCTTGAGGTCTGGCAGCTGGTTTTTGCTGGGTTTGGGTCTTAATAGTTTTGATAATTGGATCCCAAACAGGTGGTACTTGCCAACCATCTTCTCTATTGAAATTTGGGTGTTTTTTGATTTCAATAGCCTCACGCATCATTCTAGGTATGAAACGATTCTCTTTCGCGAGGATTTGTGGGTTATCGAATCTGATGTAGTGGTTGGGTTTATCCAGCGTGTGTTCACTGATCGCAGACTTCGTAGACCTTGTGTGTTTCATGTCAGCAATGTGTTCTTTTACTCGTGTTTTTATGCTCCTCTTTGTTTGCCCAATGTATGACAATCCACACTCACAATCAAGCTTGTAAACCCCTGCATCCTGGAGTGGGATATTGCATTTCACAGGTCTCAGAAATTGGGTAATCTTTTTCTGCGGCTTGAAATATGTTTTGATTGAAGCTCGCCTGAGGATGTGACCAATTCTGTCTGTGACCCCCTTGATGTAGGGTAGGGTAGCAGGGCACCGCTCAACTGAAGGTGGTTTGGGGCCTTTGTGACATTGGTGTGGAGTCTTCAGCTGATTGCGTTGTAGAACTCGCTTGACATGCTGAAGCTCTCCAGCTATGTGGTTCTCGTCACAAATTTTCCGTGCTCTCTGAAACAAAGATTTGCCCACGGTAGCTAACTGACTAGGATGGTGGTGAGACGAACCATTAAGGTATTTATCTGTATGGGTAGGTTTCCTATACACCGTATGACCAAGAGTATTGTCAGGGTTCCTTAGGATGAGCACATCCAGAAAAGCTAATTTATTATTTGCCTCTAGTTCCATAGTAAATTTAATATTACTAGTAAAAAAAACCGTTAAAACGTAGTTTTATTATGTATACAAGTCGCGAAAACTTAAGAAAAAAAAAATATAATGTGCATATTGTTACAATTACCACGTGCTAACAACAGTGAAGGAAAACATCGAGATAACCGGTGTCACGCCGATGTGTCAAACCTGTCAAGCCGCCTTGGACAAGCGTGGCGGGTATACTGTTAGTTCCGCTACAGTGCGAGGCCCGAGCCCAGAAGTGGGACAGTTATGGGCCGTTATTGTATAACCATGGATGTAACGTGCCTTCACCAGAAATAAAATTATAGTCTATGACTTAGAAATGAACATCGTCTTCAACCAGTAAGTGAAAGGTAAATCGTTCCACCAGAAAGATCGTGGGTTCTCTTTTCTGGGATAGTAATGGGATGGTCATGACACCTCGACGATGGAGCTACTGTTACAGGCTCTTTGTATGTAGGACAAATAAGAAAATTACGTAACGAAATTCGCGAGAAACGATGACGCATACCAGTGTGTCATTGCTATGTTGCTATATTTATGGCTGCAATTTAAAATGTTGACTTCGAAATACTTGAGAATCCTCCATATTTGTTCTAGTCCCTAGTGATTTCTAGAATATAATAGAATAGAATGTTCTTTTCGCACTCAAGAAAATCATACACATGTGTTAACAATCATTTAACTAGTACCATCTGCGGTCTTATCGTTAACTGAGATTTCTTCCAGACTGGTAGTGGATCGGTATTCAATGCACATAGTTTAAAATATATACATCAAATATATGTACATAGAGTTACATACGCATACATAAATTCCTGATTACAAATTTAGATAGTGCTCTTTGAGGAGTTTATTGAAAGATGTAAGTGACTTTGCACTTCTGATGCTCATTGGTAATGCATTCCACAACCTTACAGCCTCTACAGTAAAAGATTTCTGACTAAATTGCGTAGAATGTATTGGCGTCATTAGTCGCAGATTTGCTGATGATCTTAAGAGATTCCTATTTCCAAGATTAACGAAGTCTCTGAAAGTACAGATTTTTGAAATTGATGAAGTAGTAGTCGCTGAGGTACAGAAATTTTTAAGTGCTCAGGATGAAGAGGTTTTAAGCAAGGAATTTTAAGGTTGGAAAAAAGATATTGCAAGTGTATTATGCTAAAAGACGACTAAATCGAAAAAAAAAATCTCACTTCTTATTGAACCGTGTCAGGAATTCCCGCATTCGCGGTAGCCTTCATGTCCGTGACATAGCAGACAAACTGCAAGAGTGTCGCTTACGCTGGTACGGCCACGTTTTACGGAGTACAGCTAATTATGTGGGGATCAAATGTCTAGCCATGCCGCCTCCGCCAGGTCCCAGTCGAAGGGGATGGCCCAAAAAACATTGGCTTGACGTTGTAAAGGTTGACATGCGTACCAATGGTCTCAAAACGGGGCATGTTAAAGACCACGCGAAGTGGAGTAGAAAAGCGGACGTCTGGGCGTCGGAGTGAATACTCCGAACGCAACCGGGATTTAACGCTCGGATGACGATGAGGACTTTTTAGTTGAACGCCCCACGTGAATAATTGACACTGAATGAAGAAACGAATCATACAATCACAATTTAAAAATAATACAACCAACCTTTTACATTTGTATAAAACAAGATAACCTAGCAAAAAATCAACATAATTAATTCCTGCACTTTCAACAATCAATTATGACATTATACGTCCATCACATTGGACCTTTACAAAATAAGAAACTTAATGAACATGGGTGATTTCAATAATTGGTGCCTCACCTTAACAGAGTTTTAGAAATCAAAGCCATTTTAGAAATAATGGAACCTTTATTAAAGTCAGTTCCTTCTGTCCGTTTATTTTTGTATGAAATTTCCCAGGTGGTAGCGACTGGATGGCTACCACCCCTTGTCTAAAGCATGTCGTCATAACAACTTTGAGTTGTGCTCCGGCATTAGTGACCAGGTTCCAGTCTCCTTTAAGAGAGCAGCAGCGCATTTGTAGCACCTTTGGTGTTGTAAATGTCCATAGGCGATGGTAATCGCTTTCCATCAAGTGGGCCGTCTGCCTGTCTGCTGAACTCCTGCAATAAAAAATAAATTTAAAAAAAAAACACTTTTTCTGTTCACTACTAAAGGTCTTATTCATAGACAGTTAGTATGTTTGAAAGATTATTTAAGAAACATCAATATATAGAAAAAGAAGGAAAGAAAGAACAAATATTTATTTAGGACAAAATAAAAAAGTCTTCCATGATAATAGATCTAACAATTAATTGTGGTGTCCTAAAATGGCTCTTAACCAGCGCTGATCTTTTTTTTGGCCAGGGGAAATCCGATTGAGGACTAAACCGCGACAGGCACAGAAGACTAAGGGGATAATTCACGACCCGTGTGTGGGATTCGCCAGATCGGGGGTAGCACTAGCGCGCCCAATCAGAACTGGTAGCACGCTATTGCCACTCCCCAGTTAGGGATACCCACTAAAACCCCTGGGTGTTCCGTCTTGCGCATTATGCCAGGGCTACGGGTAATTGGGTTTCCCGGCTCCGCGTGCCCTGGCAGGCGTGGGCCTCCCTCACAAGGCCTCTTCTATTGGCGGGGGATTAAATCCCCGGCGTCGTTCATGTCTATTCTGGGCGTGGGGCGGTCTATAACGCGCCCCACGGGAGGAGAGATGAGTACGCGCGGAATACTCGCGCTCTCATCTCGACGGTATGTGCGGGTGAGTGAGAACCCCTATGCCCCAAGGGGCAACTTACGGTGGCTGAAGGTCGAAGTCCGCCCTCCGGCGTCGGCGCGTCCTCCTTTGGCGGGAGCAAAGCAATGACCTCCGCTCACGCTCCCACTCCTCCTCCTCCTTCGCAAGCATGACGCGCTCGCAGAAGGAGGAGACGGCGTCTCATCCGGGTTTGCTACCGACCATGGTGTGAACCACGGCCGGGAGCGAGGTGTCGAATCCGGTAAAGGCGATGAGGTCTCAGCGCTGCTCTGTCCAGGCTGGACAGTCCTGGAGTGTGTGCAGCGACGTATCCTCGTCGCCTGTGTCACAGTGATGACACCCTGACGTTGGCTTACAGCCGAGGCGACACAGGTACCTCCCGAAGCAGCCGTGCCCTGAGAGGACCAACGTCAGCCTGAACGTTAGGGAGCCGTGACGTCTATTAAGCCAGTCGTACAGGACGGGCCTCACCGCCTCGATAGTGGTGGGGCCCGCGCTGAGGCGTCGAATGCGTTCTTCCCAGACCCCCACGGCGACCTGGTGGAGCTCCGACCGGCACGTCTCGATCTCGCGAGGCGCGTGTCTGGTGCCCCTGGCCTGTGCCTCTTTGCGCCACGTGTACAGCGGCGCTAGGACCCTGGCTTCCAAGTCCTATGGAGGGGATCCGGCGAGTAGCGAGGCCACTTCGAAGGACACCGTACGGTATCCTCTTATTGCCCTGACGGCCAATACACGCTGCTCCTGGCGAAGCAGCGCAGCGTTTCGGGCCCTCAGGCGGTCCGCTCACACTGTGGCCCCATACAGGGTCAGCAACCATACGATGCCTTCGAAGAGTTTTCGGCATGTGGCGTTCGGCCCTCCGACGCTGGGGAGCAAGCGCGATAGCGCACCCGCCGCCCCCTTGAGTCTGGGGAGCAGCTGCCGGAAGTGTGCCAAAAAATCCCACCGGCCGTCGAGGACCAATCCCAGGTACTTCATGGTCTCCCCGATGCCGATGCGGATGCCTCCTACTATTATGCTGGTATCTGGATGTGGGCCATTACGAGGACCGTGAAACATCACGGCCTCGGTCTTCTGCAACGCCACCTCCAGCCCAAGACGCCGGATCCTGCCTACATTAGACACCCCAGCCGTGCCTAGAAGGCACGCCTGTCGATGGGTTCTCCCACGTGCGGCGATCAGCGTGTCGTCTGCGTAACATACGACGCTGACGCCCGGGAGCACCCGACACCTCAATATCCAGTCGTAAACCAGCGCTGATCTTCCGCAAGTACCTCTAAGTGTTGCCACGGCTTAGCTCCACAAAGCAAATTAAAAACATTTTTTTTTATTGCAGGAGTTCAGCAGACAGGCAGACGGCCCACTAGATGGAAAGCGATTACCATCGCCTATGGACATTTGCAACACCAAAGGTGCTACAAATGTGCTGCTGCTTTCTTAAGTGAGTCTGGAACCTGGTCACTAATGCCGGAACACAACTCAAAGTTGTTATGGCGGCATGCTCTAGACCAGGGGTGGTAGCCATCCAGTCGGGCAAATGCCCTACCACCTGGCTGTGGGTTTTTTGTCGCCTCTTACGACAGGCCGCCCGGCCGCAGGAAATTGTATTCTTTCTCCGTTCCTGCACGGATAAAAAAATAAATAAACAATAGTTATAAATTATGCAATTAGTAGTGTATGTGTACATTGTTATAATTTACAAATAAAAGAAAACGAACAAAAAAAAATAACAACAGAAGTGACGAACAAGACAGAAATAATAAGTTCGTAATGGTTTATTATAGCGTATTAATCGTCATATATACTATAAAATACTTATGTCGTATTTAAGGTCTCTCTGGCGAATTTGGTGGTCAAATAAGCACAAGTCAAATATATTATAAACTAGCTGTACCGGGCAGACGTTGTATTTTTTAACGCAGAGGAGCCTTAAAAAATAAACCTAAACGGTGGGACCGATTTTAATGAAACTTTATTTTTGCTCAAGTGGATTCGAGAAGTTTAGATTAACATTTGGTCCCGGTAGATGGCGTTGCAATCGATTTCTAGATTTTATTTTTTAAGACAGGACAATGTCTACCGGGTACAGCTACTGTTTGACACCTAGTTTTTATGTGAAAAGAAAAGTATTGCTTTTACTACTGTTCATGCAATTTTTATTTTTGATTTTTTTAATTAAATCTTTCCGTGTTCTTTAAGGGACATACGAAAAAAATTTTGTATTCTACCCATACATAGTCCCTCAAGGCTATAACTAGAATACTGAGCCTAGATCACCGACTTCTATCGGTAAGGTGCTAGGAAGGTTGGCTATATATAAAGGTCGGTATAAGGTTGCGCCGAGGAACACCTCCTTGTAAATTCTTCCTCCCCATCCTCGCCATCAAGAAAAGAGTAAACTTTTAAAAGAAGAATGCGCAATACGAGACATTAGGATTGTTACAGCTGTCACCGCAATAAAAGATATATAAATTGTTGGAACACGATAAAGGGAAATAAACTTATAATTTCGTTCAAAGCACATTAAAACAACACCCTAGTGAGTGTGTGAACCCCCGGGGACGAGTGCAGTGTGGCGGCGGACTGGTGGCGAGGTAAGTCCTTCCCTGCTTCTTCTTCCCGTCCCTTTGCCTTCTCCCGGCCATCGCATCGCGCCCGCAATATATATAAAGATAATTAAACATATGTATTAAGAAGACTACGTTACGTCGTTGGATTTTAATACTCAATCGATATGCGTAGTAGTAGGCATTATTAGACTTCTCATCGCCCGAAGAGTCGATGAGCTTCGATAGCTCTTTGTAGAAGTCTTCTAGTCTCAACAGGAAATGACACAAATAATTATAATATTTTTTTTATTTCCTAAAGCAGGCAAACCGTCGGACGGCCCACTTGATGGAAGGTGGTTGGTGGGACGAACTGCCTCTAAGAAATTTTATAACGCCCTTCTTAACCGACCCCATGTAGAGCAAAGAGAAAACCTCGGTGGTAAGTTCTCCACAGATCATTGTTATACGCGGAATAAACGTTCTAGACAACCGTTGCGTAGATGAGCGTGGGAGCTCAAGGAAATGGGGGTGAACATCCCGTCGATGGCGAGCGGTGCGGTTGTAAAAATTAGGCGTAGACACAGGTCAAACAGTTCCTTGGATCACTCTCCGTTGTACAGGCGGTAGAATACGCAGAGGGACGCAAAGTCTTTCCGAAGGCTAAGTGATTCTGAGTATATTTATTACCTGTGTGTTCAGAGAATTCCGTTACCTCGCATCACCCTTCCTCATACCGCACTTACATGTAGCCCAATTAACAACAATTAATATTAACAATTACTTAATGCTATTGTACAATCAGCAATGTCGGGATTGCGGCTAAAATGGACTGTATTACTGCGAATTTAATGCGAATCTATGCGAAAAACGGTCAGCTAGCCAGTGAAAACAAATCTTACAATGAGTAGTCAACTCGCCTTGCGAAGATCGGGTTTCAAGTCCAATGGTCGGCGCCGACTCTTTCTTTGTGGACACAATTTTAGTTCAGAGCCCGGGGGGGCAACTTGCTCGAGGGAGCTGGACTGTTGCCATGAGAGGGGGATGAATTTAATGATGCCCACCATAGGGCGACACAAAGCACTAATTGAGAACGGGTGACGGGTAATATAAAGCCCGAGGGGAAGGATCCCGGCGGGCCGGGATCGGCGGTTCGCGGCGGCCTTTTTTTTTTTTTTTTGGCCAGGGGAAATCCGTTTGAGGACTAAGCCGCGACAGGCACAGAAGCCTGGGGGGATGTTCGCGACCTGTGTGAGTGTGTGGGATTCGCCAGATCGGGGGTGGCACTAGCGTGCCCGGTCAGAACCGGTGCCACGCTATTGCCACTCCCCAGTTAGGGATACCCACTAAAACCCCTGGGTGTTCCGTCCTGCGCCTTATGCCAGGGCTACGGGAAATGGGCTGCCCGACTCCGCAGTGCCCTGGCAGGCGTGGGCCCCCCTCACTGGGCCTCTTCCTATGCCAGGGGACGTGTCCCCCGGCTAAGTCTCGTTCGTGCGTGGGGCGGTCTGTAACGCGCCCCACGGGAAGAGAGATGAGCGCGCGCGGAACACTCGCGCTCTCATCTCGACGGCATGTGCGGGTGAGTGAGAACCCCTATACCCCTAGGGGCCCCACCCGCGCCGCCCGCTTACGGTGGCCGAAGGTCTAGCTCGGACCTCCGGCGTGGTTCGCGGCGGCCTACGCTATCTTACTGCCGTTTCGCAACGTGTTATGAAACTTCCCAGCAACACGCCTAGTCTATCCTGAGGGGGGAGCTATGTCTCCTAGCGTCCCTCGCGGGGACGTGGAGAGATCTTGATTGGCGGCGTTTGAGACGCCGCCGTCTGTGTCTGTCTGTCGGTGCCTGCCGTTGTAGTTTCACAGCACTCGCCACGAAGATGCAGCACTGACACACTGGATGGCGAAGGTTGCGAATATTTCCACAAAATACGAGATGAGTCTGTTTTGAAGCGAATTCAACGAACAAGACTTGCCGACTATATCCGTACACGACGGGCGCAGCGAGTGACTCTCGCCGCAATTTTCTACCCTCACTGGCTTATGCGACAAAAAAATTTACTAATCTAACCCGAACGAAAACTGTCGCTAATTTAACATATACGAATGAAATAAAAAAAAATTAAACTATTTAATTTTATTTAATGCTAATTAATATAAAACTACTAATAAAAGAAAACGGTTTGTACAGGTATGATTAACTAGTTTTAACATATTGTTACGAGTTGCAGGACTCGAATTAAAATGCCGTTGGTATTATTATAGAGTTTATTAGAATTATACAAACACGTATAACACAGGTACAAATATAACTGAACACAACCAGTCCAAACGTAATGCACAATTCAATAACACGCGCAAAGTCCGTCATTAAATAGATTACCGTATGTGCACACGTCTTGCTTCGCTTGACTGCCTCATCTCTCAATTGGGCATTGCTTTATACTGTACAAATTCAATATGTCTGCTCGGCGTCGACTGAATTTCCGAGAATCATACCTGGCTAATGACTACCATAAAAGATTACAATACACAATGAACTGTTTTTCTAATCACAAATTTTAAACACAAAGTAAGCAAAAGAAGTCCTAATGCCGAAAAGGTAATAAAATGTCTACAGGTATGCAGGTGTGAATTTGTCTTTCGTCGGCGTTCAGGTCGTAACAATATTAATATTCAATATCCAAATATGAAATCGTAACCTTAGTGAACTCTACTAGTGTTTGTATATACCTTTTTTGTAATGGTCGACGAGGGCACTCTCGAATCAAACAGGTAGTATAACACACCTCAGTTCTGAAGTAACTAATAAGTCCGGATATTAATTATTAAAATAAAACAGCTGACAATCTTCTAACATTTGATAAAGCGATGCAACTATATGACCCATGAAATATGAAAACAATTATTACCAACAACACGTTATGTATGTAACAGCAATAAGGATATTTGAATAAAGAAAAACAGGCTTATAAAAGCACGTATATTGTAAATATTGAAAATTTATTGGTAAGGTGACCATCTTGTCCATAAAACCTTAGGCGCAATCCACACTGAAGAGACGCTAAGGCTTGTAGCAACGCCGACGGCCTTGAGAAGGCCTTGATTTATAAGAATAGATCGTAGTGTTTTTCACCCTTCTATGGTTTTTTATTATTTATTTTTATGGTAGATCACCGTTGGTCGGGTCAGTTAGTTTTAAATAAAATTCTTGAATATAAAAGTGCTTTATCGGAGTTTAGAACCTTTTTAACTAGTGGTCGCACGTGGTCGAAATATCGAAATAATTATTTGTTGTCAAAGACTATACTTCTATAATCACCGATTTCGCAAAGGCTACACTGTAATTTGACTTGAACAATAAACAAAAGAGTATATATGCGTGTGTGTGTCAAATACATGGTAGTGTGTGTAATGTTTTTTTTTATTGATTTAATGTATGTTCTACGCATATTACTTTTTTTAATTATTCGTCGTTTCTTCTCTATATAAACTACTAGCTGTCCCGGCAGACGTTGTTCTGTCCTGAAGAAATCAAATTCAGAACCCGATTCCGGCGCCACCTACCGGGTCTAAATGTAAGTTATCCTATCTTTCAAGTCGGATCAAATTGCATACGGTCTTCAAATTTGATTAAAATCGGTCAAGTAGTTTAGGAGTCCATCGCGGATAAACAACGTGACACGTAATTTATATATATTAAGATAAGTGTGCGAAATTTCTCATACTCCTCCGTCCGCGCAATTTTCGTAAAAAGGGTACAAAGTTTTTGCTTGAATTACATATATATAAATACTATTACAAAATCTATTTATAATGCTCGTATAAATCTTATATAACTTATTATGAATAAGGCCACTGCTTACATATTGTATACCTAATCACTATTTGGTATATAATATGTATGACTTTTAAAGTGGTTTTCAGTGGTACCTATATAAGATATTTTTCTAAATACGTCTTCGGCGACATAGCCAAGTTGTATTTAAGAAGATTAAAAAGATAAGATAAAAAGTACGTCATCGTACGTATTTTCTATTTGGCTTGTGTTGTAGTAAAATGCACAAACTGGTTTTGTTCAAGGTCAAATGGGAGTGTATTATTTTTTTGCCTGAAATGCGAAAGGTTCCGTATAAAAGAATATGAACATTTTAATATTACGTAGTGTAAAATATACTATTGGTACCTTTTTGTTTTTGAGGCGGTGGAAATGCGTTTCGCATACTACCGGGTCCTTTACTAGTGACTAGACCAAAGCGACGAGAGGTGTCACCCACGAATGGCCGCACCAGAGTCAAATCGCCGGCTTGTGTGGAGACTCGAAGACTCAATACTCCACTAAAATCACCCTCCTCCCATGTGCCCCGCGCTTATGGCAGGAAGAGCGTGAGACTTAGAACGTAGTTACGCCCACGCTGATCCTAGCGCATCAGTGCTTGAGAATGCCCCGGGAGAGGCAAACTCACTCTCCACATAGAGGGGGGTACCTTGCTGTCACTGCACATGCCGGCAATCGACTCAGTGGATAACTCTCATTGCTTTGATGTAATCCCAATAAAGGACCCGGTAGTGTACGAAATGTATTTCCCCTGTCTTAAAAAAAAGCTTGCCTTCCATGTAATGATACACTCTATATAGCATTACACCCACTCTCAATAACGACAACAATTAAGCAATCATTTTAAGTTGCCAAAATTAATAAACACTTTATTATCCTAGCCCGTAATAAACTCGACTGTCGGCAGCATGCATACCGAAATTTCTAAGTACTTCCTTTGTCATCAAGAAGCATCAATATCGCAAGATATGTATAAAATAATTTTAAAAAATACAACAAAATTACTGGTGCAGCAAAAGATGTTAGATAAAAATAACACAATTCTCTCCATCAAACGACAACTCTCTATAACGCCATAAAATGCACAATCCCTCCAGTGTATGTGGGTTTTGTTTGAAGAAAAGCAAAACAAACTTCCTTAGAACAGTCTTACATCGTTTATTCATGGACTACCTCTTCTGACTATATTTTGACACTGACATTTACAATATCAGGTTTATAAATTTAAAAAAGATAATGTGTGGCCTGGCTACCGAGTTGGAATGCGTCTTCGAATCCCACACGGCTATCCTGCATTATTCATCTGACCCAGATGAATGTGATACTTCATCTTCATCGCCATTGGACCAGGGTTTCATCAAATCTGCTGAACTGGTGGTATTCATAGGTCCTTCGCCATTGCCAATTTTCCTTACAACGTATCTGTCATTTTTCCTGTTCTCTTAATCGCAACTAAATCTCCAATTTCGTACTGTATAGCTTGTGTTCTCTTTTTGTTATAAACTTTCCTATTTTCTTCCTGAATTTTCTGAATATTTTGCCTCGCCTTTCTATAAGTTCTAATCGTTGATCTTCAAATTTTTCTTTACAATTATCTATGTAGTAATCTCTATTAATTAATTCCTCAGTTTTCAAAATTCCAAAATGACCCTTTTCATGACATTTTCTTATTATTTCATTCTGCATCTTTTTAGGTACAATAATCAGTTTAGTTCCATCTTTAGCTTTACATAAAACTCCATTCTCCAGAATAAAATTTTCATATGACTCTTTTTCTAAAATTTTCTTTAATAGTTTTATCTTCAGGTCATCATCTTGAGCTCTCTTCAGACGTGCTGTAGTTTCGGTAAGTATTAGACTAACAGGATTTCTGCTCAAAGCGTCTACGTGTCTCATTTGGGTTCCAGATCGGTGTTCTATCTTATAGTCAAATTCTTCAAGAAGGAGTGCCCATCGAGCAACTCTCGGAGGTAAGTCTTTTTTCTGTAACGTCATAGTTAGGGCTGAGCAGTCAGTCACAATTTTAAAGCGGACTCCAAGTAAGTAAACTCTGAATTTCTTGACAGCTTCTACAATAGCTAAAATTTCTAAGTAGTAACTATGGTATTTCTTCTCAGCAGGAGTAGTCTTTTTGCTCATATAGTGAACAGGGTGTAGCTGATTGTCGTGTGGATTCCTTTGCAATAAAACAGCTCCATATCCGTCTATACTTGCGTCTGTATGTAACTCTGTCTCAAAATTAGGGTTGTAAATTCGTAAAACTGGTGAGGAACATAAAATATGTTTCAATTCTTCGAAAGCTCTCTCACACTTTAGATCAAAGTTAAACATAACATTAGCCTTCAATAATTCTGTTAGTGGCTTTGCTATTATTGAGTAGTTCTTAACAAATTTTCTAAAATAGCCAGTCAGTCCTAAAAATGATCGTAATGATTTGATATTATGAGGCTTTTTAAATTTTGCAACAGCATGTATCTTTTCCTTGGAAGGTCTTATCTGATTATCACGAATTATGTAACCTAAATAATTTATCTCGTTCTGTAAGAAATGACATTTCGCCCAATTAAATTGTAAGCCAAACTCTTCAGCTTTTCGAAGTACTTTCTCTAGTTTAACAAATCCTTCTTCTTCTGTCCTAGATGGTATAATCAAATCATCTAAATAGGCAAGAACAGTGCCCTCTGACATTAAATCTTGAAAGATATCATTGATAAAGCGTTGGAATACAGATGGTGCGGTGCATAAACCAAACGGCATTTTCTTAAATTCATATTGCCCTTCTGGAGTAACAAATGAAGTGTATTTTTGACTATCCTCGCAGACATCAACATGTAAAAAACCATTCTTCAAGTCAAGTGATGTAAATAGTATTGCTTCTTTCAATTTGTCTACTTGATCCTCGATGAGTGGAAGTGGATATCTTTCCTTTATAATCTTCTTATTTAGCTTTCTAAAATCTATACATAATCTGTAGTTTCCATTTTTCTTTTTCGCTAACACGATAGGGCTTGCATATTCCGATTTACTAGGTTTTATTACTTCTTGATCTAACCATCCTTGTATCTGTTTATTAACTATGTCCTTTTCTAGAGGTGACAGCCTTCGTGGAGTCTGGTGTATAGGATCTTCATCAGTAAGTATGATTTTCAATTTAACATTTGATTCCTTCTTTCTAGTTTTCAAGTTATTGTAATTATCCAATAAATGTTTAATCTTGTCTTTATATTTCAGCTTCTTGATATCATATTTCTCATCAAATTCTTCTTCGTAGTCGTTAATTTGTGTAAGGTGTAATATTCTTTTTACAGAGATCCCGTCGGCAGAGAAAATAATTTCAACGTCTTTTAATATCGGGTTTCCAAGTATGACCATTAAGGTTTCAGAATTAACGTTGTCGATTTCAACTTTTGCCATAAAAGATCCCTTCGTGCAAACTTCGTACTCGGCTATTCCTGATAATTTGAGAGTATCTTTAATATTATAATCATTATTCTCGGGAAAATTTTGTTTGTAATAACTCTCACAAATCAAATTCGCATCGCTTCCAGTATCAATAAAGGTTTTAACTGTAACTCCGTTAATTTTCGCTTCTTTATATGACTTAACAACATCTGTACTAACTTTCTCATCTTGAATTTTCAGTGTCTTATTCGTAGAACTTTGGCATTCTTTTGACTTATGTCCATATCCATTACATTTGAAGCATTTTATACCTTTAGTACAAGCTGGTGATTGATGATCAGTTTCACCACAATTGTAGCATCTTTTAATGGTATGATTTTTACGTCCGGTTGTCATCTGAATAGGTCTTTGTTGCATCTTGTGTTCTTTAATCTGTGCATATACTTCAAGTTTCTTTCTAAATTGTTTGATATCAGTGGCTCCGTAAAGAATGGCCTTATTTATTTCAGAATCACGAATTCCATCAATAACATATTCAATAAGTGCCTCATCTTCTAAATTTCCATGCAACGCCAGTTCTTTCATATGTAAAAAATACTGTTGATATGTCTCATCCGGTTTCATTTTGCGTGATGCTAATTTCTTGTGAATGCTAGCACTATTTAATTTCGGACCAAATTCTTCTAATAAAGATTCTTTTAATGTATCCCATGACGTAATGGAGCCTAGCGATCGTAAAAATAATTTAGCTGTACCTGAAAGCAGTCTCTTCGCGTAAATAAGTTTTTCAAGATTATTCCATTCCATTAAATTTGCAGTGTCATTAAAATCGGTCAGCCAATTCGTAATAGGGTAGGTATCATCGCCTGTGAACGGTGTCATTGATTTTTCCAAGTCGCTAAATGAGATTCGTACTCTGTAACCAACCAGCTTCTGAACAATTACTATCTGAGTCTTCGATATCTTTATTTTTCTTCGGTGGCATCTTGTATGATTGGTTGTAAGTCTTTCAGTCGTAAAATATAACCAATTCATAAAACGTCTTCATAAAAGAAAAATAATAGTCTTTATTCCAAATTCTGGGAAATTTCATGCGCTGGTATCATTATGCAAATTAGTGTCGGTAAAACAGCACACAATGACTCGTCTTCAATTTTAATTTCGAGGTTGTTTCGTAATCATCAGATCAAAACTCACGTTAAAACAATGCTTCGCAGGATTCTTACATGATCCTGCTATGATCCTGGCACGATCCTCCATAAAGTTGTGGGTTTTGTTTGAAGAAAAGCAAAACAAACTTCCTTAGAACAGTCTTACATCGTTTATTCATGGACTACCTCTTCTGACTATATTTTGACACTGACATTTACAATATCAGGTTTATAAATTTAAAAAAGATAATGTGTGGCCTGGCTACCGAGTTGGAATGCGTCTTCGAATCCCACATATATATATAAACTCTGCTTCGAAAATATGTTATATGATATCCACGTGCGAAACTGTATCATTGTTAACCACCTGTTATTTTATTCAAAATAATTTGTTAAACACTTCTTTAAATATTAATTCGTTGTGGACTGTAAATATTTTAATTATTAAAGAAAACTACACGTGCGTAATCTAATGACGATTTTAATAGAAATAGTTATTATTTAAGTTTATGGCTTGGCAACTAGTTCTTTAAGCTTTTAAGCCAGATCTTAGTTTATAATACAGTTTCTTCATTTTCTTAAGCCTATGTGTAGCACCGCTGAACTGTAGGTTATCAGCTAGTGCCGTTCGACGGAGTTCTTGTGACAACTCAAAAGGCCACATTTGACTTTACAGTTCACATTTCTCACAAAACACATAATTACTACTCGAAAACTATCTATATCCTACAACTATTGTTCATTTTAGAGTAATTTTACACATTCTTAGAAAATAAAACTGCAAAGTACAACATCTCCTTTCAGATCCCGCCAAAACTCCTTTAATAGCAACGGAGGGAAAAAATACAGATAAAAAAACAAAAGAAAGTCTATGTTCTAAATTCAAACATTTAGTATATTTTGTGGCCAGTGCCTATGCCGCATCAAATAAATAAAAACTGTTTGTTGGAGATTCCAACACAATTAACAGCTCTCAAACAATGGTATACTTTACGCTTTGTCGCGGCACGATTTACAACGGCAAGGTACACACCGGTCCAGCCGAGTATGCAATCGGTACGCTCGCGCCGGTGTGTACACGCAATATCAAAATTGCCTATGACAAACGCATTTTGTCTACGGCCAACCGCCAATATTCGAAAAATTCAAGAAAGGAACGACGACGAAAAATTGTACGAGCAACAAAATTTATTGTCAATTCGCAACATATTAAAATATACGCATATTTCAAGCCAAAGGGTGCTTCATTGAAGATTTCCTATGATTCACGCTTTCTTAGTCTTATCTAGTCTTTTTATTACGTACTTGGTGGGCATGGTGAGATAGTCTGTGTAAAATCTATATAATTTATATAAAAGAAAGTCGTGTTAGTTACACTATTTATAACTTAAGAACGGCTGTCCCGATTTGGCTGAAAATTAGTGGGGAGGTAGCTAGGTAGAACCAGGAGACGGACATAGGATACCTTTTACCCCGTCCGGTAGGTGGCGCTGAGATCGGGTTCTAGAATCCTCCTAATCACCTGGACCGATTTTGTTGATTTTGTTTTTGTGTGTTTGAGTTGGTCTCCGGATGTTTTAAATCCACAATTGCAACCAGTAGGTGGCGCTGGGATCAGGTCCTAGATTTTTATTTTTTCACAGCAGGACGTCTGCCTGGGCCGCTAGTTTATAATTGCCCGACTGGATGCCTATCACTCCTGGTCTAAAGTATGTCGCCATAACAACTTTGAGTTGTGTTCCGACATTAGTGACCAGGTTCCAGACTCCCTTAAGAGAGCAGCAGCACATTTGTAGCACCTTTGGTGTTGCAAATGTCCCTAGGCTATGGTAACCGCTTTCCATCCAGTGGGCCGTCTGCCTGTCTGCTGACTTCCTACAATAAAAAAAAATTTCATTATCGTATTTTTTATCGCGGCTTCATTATTTAAAGTTAAACTTTATTTTTAGACTTAAAACCAGTATTAGTGATTATTTAGTGGTTTGAAACAGTTTTAGTAGCATCCTACAATACGTGAGTATATTTCTGAAGTTAAATTAAACTTTATTATTGTAAAAATTACCAACCAAATCATCGTCGTGAATTTTAAATTTCCATAATTAATTGAAAATGTTTTTCCTCCACTCAAAAATAGTTTTAGTTGTTATAAATAAGTCTTATAGTACATTATGGTACTAGTGTGTAACATTGGTGATTACCGCCGAGGCGCCATTGAGACTCGAGCCGTAGGCGAGGGTCTTAAGAGAGCCGAGGACGGTAATCATCAATACACACGTGTATCATACGACGTTTTTCAATACACTTGTGAATAAAATAACAACAAAAACTCATTTTATTTAGTAGATAAAAAAAAGTTATATATGAGTGAAAGTTTTATTTATTAAACACGTACGAGTTAAAATTATCTATTTAAATAAGAAGTTGCATGAAATGAGCAAGCAATAGGAACATTAATTTATTTGTTCTATAGAACACGATCTTTTTTTTTAATAAAAACTTTTTTAAGAACAAAGCAACTCAACCAATAAAATTAAAAAAAAATCTATAACTCACTAGTGAGTTATAATGTTTTTAGTCACAGTTTGATAATGGGTGTCATTCTGTGCCTAATTGCGGTGACCATAGAGCCACTTTATGAGCAAGTGTGTTGAAAAATATATTTCTAAACACATTCACCATTAAAATCATCCGGGCTTATATCTATACCCCACCCATGGTTAAAGTCAAATTGACAGTTGACAGCACTGCGATTTTTATGGTATGTTATTATCTATTATAATTATATTGATACGTAGCAATACGTAGCTAAAACTTTGTACCACTTTTTACGAAAATTACGTGGACGGAGGAGTATGAAATTTCGCACACTTGTAGTTTATATAGAGAAGAAGTGCAGAATACTAATATTTTTTTAAAATTATGCATAAAAAATACATTAAATCAATAATAAAAACATTACACACACTACCGTGTATTCGAGACACACACGCATATTATTATATACTCTTTTGGTTATTGTTTAAGGCAAATTAACAGTGTAGCCTTGGCGAAAGCAGTGATTATAGAAGTATAAGTCTTTGACAATAGAACCTTAATAATGTTCAGACTTATATTATTATTTAATAATTAGAGAATTTTTAATAAACTAAGTTATAAAGTACCAGCGATTATAGACTGTGTAACAAATCGCTGCCAGATGGGAGCGTGCCCAGAAGGCTGGCTGCATTGCCGCGCTGTATGGCGATGCTTATTTGTTGGGCGAAATATGAGTCAGCCTTCCGATCACGGGTGGCATCAAAGAGTTTCTTGCAAATCTCTTTGAAGAAACTCTTTGCCGACGGACCCCACGGACCTAATGTTTCAACACCAAACGGCACAAATATGTAATCCCTTCCTAAGGTTCCATAAGTTCAACTTATAATTTAAATTAATTATTGTCGAAATTCGATTACTGGGCGACCCTAGTCATTAAAGTTTGATAAAAAATGTCTCATCTTGTAATCAGCTGGGTGAAGATCGATCTTCACCGTCGCTAGACTACATGGAATCCTAATATCACAAGTGCATTCATTTGACTTTAAAACAGGTTGAGGTGTGCTTGTTTATCAGACAGTATATACTTCTGTTGTAAGTTATCATTAATAACCATTAAAAAATAAGTGAATTCATAGAAGCAAATTTACTAAAATAATAGTATTATTAAAATATATACTTAGGATTCAAAATATATTTATAGACAAGGTGGGAAGGTCCATCAATGGGGTAAGTTCATACATCGTTCGTTTTTTTTAATTTTTTAAACGGAATGTACCGCTAACTACAATTCGAGTCGAGCAAATACTCTACCACCTCCAGGTGGTAGAGTATTTGCTCGACTGGATGGCGACCACCCCTGGTCTAGAGTATACCGCCATAACAATCTTGTATTGTGTTCCGGCATTAGTGACCAGGTTCCAGTCTCCTTTAAGAGAGCAGCAGCGCATTTGTACCACCTTTGGTGTTGCAAATGTCCATAGGCGATGGTAACCGCTTTCCACTAAGTGGGCCGTCTGCCTGTCTGCTGAACTCCTGCAAAAAAAAAAAACAATGGGCGGTCTTATCGCTAAGGAGCGATCTCTTCCAGACAACCCGTGGCAGGAATAAAACATATTATATTGGTCAAAGGTGGTATACATAAATATTACTGGATGGCGACCACCCCTGGTCTAGAGTATACCGCCATAACAATCTTGTATTGTGTTCCGGCATTAGTGACCAGGTTCCAGTCTCCTTTAAGAGAGCAGCAGCGCATTTGTAGCACCTTTGGTGTTGCAAATGTCCATAGGCGATGGTAACCGCTTTCCACTAAGTGGGCCGTCTGCCTGTCTGCTGAACTCGTGCAATAAAAAAAAAATAAAAAAAAATTTCGAAGACTGAATTCAATTGTGTGTTAGCTTCACTGACTGATTTATTGTCGGCGTAACTATTCAAACACGGAAATACTGTGAGGAGTTTTCACTGACGGACTTTGCCACCTTGACTATATATTTGATTGTACAACGCTGTGCTGCTACCTACGCTCACGTATGGAAGCGAGAGTTGGGTATGGAAGAGAGAGCATGAAAGTAGACTAAACGCGGTCGAAATCTGCGGAGCGACGCTCGCGGACCGCGTTCGTAATACCGAAGTAAGAAAGAGAGTTGGTCTGAAAGAGAGTGTCGGGGTGAAGGTAAGGAAAGGAATGCTCCGGTGGTTCGGGCATGTGGAAAGAATGCATGATGAAAGAATGACTAAACAGATATACAATGCAAAAATGGATGGATGCAGAAGTCGTGAAAGGCCACGACACACCTTCCATGATCAAATTGATCGTGTACTAGCAGAAGGTGATGTCAGGAGCCTTAATAACAGACGAGCGTGCATGACAAGAGTTATGAATGTGAAAGAAGCAAGTGAGGGGTGTAAGAATAAGCCTAAATGGCGCTCTGTTGTTCGAGCCTACCCCGCAAGGGAACTGGCGTGAAGCTATGTATGTATGTACTATATATTTGAAACGTGTTGTACATTAGGACTGCCTATTTTGTTATTTAGACGATTTGGAAAAATAGTTTTGCTATCTATTCTTTTTTAAATTTCATTTTCTAATATACATACATACATACATAACTTCACGCCACTTCCCTTGCGGGGTAGGCACGAACAACAGAGTGCCATTTAGGCTTATTCTTACACACCTCACTTGCCTCTTTGACATTCATAACTCTTGCCATTTTCTAATATACTTAGATATAATGCGATTCAAATGAGAATAGGATCGACTTTGCGCCATATTGTGACTTTAAATAACTTAAAATAATTAAATATTATATTAAAACAATTTACTACTAATGTAACCTTTTTATTTAAATTTGATGTAAGACTACTTATTATTGATATGCAAATAAGTTTTTTGCAAACCATACTTTTCAAGTGACATTTGACAGATATAGGTTATCCTCTATCTAGAGGTTATCTCAAAACTTTCATCATGTATTCTTTCCACATGCCCGAACCACCGGAGCATTCCTTTCCTTACCTTCACCCCGACACTCTCTTTCAGACCAACTCTCTTTCTTACTTCGGTATTACGAACGCGGTCCGCGAGCGTCACTCCGCAGATTTTGCGCAGTGCTCGCATCTCAACCGCGTTTACTCTACTTTCATGCTCTCTCGTCCATAGTTGTTTTGACGCCTCTTACGAAAGGCCGCTTGGCCGCAGGAAATTGTATTCTTTCTCCGTTCCTGAACTGATGAAAACACGGATGAAAATTTCATTGACAATTTCAAATTTGAATGTATGTTTAGGATAAAGGTGCCAAATATAAGATATCATTTTTAAGTAATTTTTTATGGCAACCACCCCCGGTTTACGAGTATGCCGCTACAACAACCTTGAGTTGTGTGTGTGTGTTAGTGGCCAGACTCCAATCTCCCTTTAGAGAGCAGCGGCGCATTTGTAGCACCTTTGGTGTTGCAAATGTCCATAGACGATGGTAGCCGCTTTCCACCAAATAGGCTGTCTGCCTGTCCGCTGAACTCAATTCCTCTTTGGGAGCTTATTAGTTTTTACAAACTCGTAACTATGATAGCCCCTTTTTTTTTTTTTTGATAACGCAGGGGGAATGTCTTTGGACACCGTCCTCGGGCTTTTCGGGGGAAGAGCCAAATGCAGCGCAGAAGCATGCATCGAGGGTGTGTGGGACTCTCAGCGATCGGTTCTCCACGCTAGCTTCAAACAGAAGCAGTCGCGAGAAACCGATCGCCAAACTACCCACTAAACCTAAACCTGCGCCCCTGTACGGGGGCTCCGTACAGTGCCATACTCCGGAGGATGCCGGCGTACAATTTCCTCGCCGCCGCGCCCGGCCCTCCCACGTTTGGAAGAAGCCTGGCCAGGGCGGTAGCGGATTTGATCAACCTCGGGGCCAGCTGGGTGAAGTGGGCCCCGAAGCTCCACGTTCCATCGATGACAAGCCCCAGATATTTCATCTGGGGCTTGACCGCTACCGCAACACCTTGGACAGCGACGCACGCGTCCCGGGGTGCACGTCTATGTGGTCTGCGGAACATGAGGGCCTCCGTTTTAACTATGATAGCCCCTATTTCGTCCCGGCCTTACATCTGTCTGCTCGTTTGTAAAAACCAACTAACCGCACTCGTATTACAAATAACTATTCTACTCGTATCATCCCATTTTTATAATAATTTGGTTAACTATTGTTTAAATAATAATTAATACGCTGTTGACATTACATTCAAACCTGTATACACAAAATAAATTACTTCGACTTCGGCTACTTGACTTATTAAAATTAATTAATTTAAAGTGTTAATTAGATTTTTAAATTAAGAACTAGATTACATTTATTTTTAAATATTTAATAGAAGTTGTTTTGTGGTACTGCGTTTGAAATAAGTCTATTATTATTATTTTGTACATTAATTCATTAACTTTTATGTCCGCTGGTAGAGGAGCCTTTGTCCCAAGGTACTGGTGATTATGTCTCCAGAGACATAACCTCCTCACTATGCGTGCAGTGCTCAGGAGAACTACATTCTGTATTTGGCCCTTCATCCATTTATCGATTACGAGCCTCTCTAGATGTTGGTAGAGGCTCTTTGCTACTAAATCGTTAACGGACAGCACTATCGGTATGATGATCCATATGCCACATGGTAGTAATCACGTGATGATACTTGTATATCTCACAAGACCAGGGGCTTGAAAATGGCCGGGACTATTGGAGTGCTTGGGTGGGGTATAGGAAGGCCAACACGTAGACTTCGGGAGGTACCTGTGTCGCCTAGGCCGTGTGTCGGCATCAGGGTGCCATCATTGCGACACCGGCGCAGGGATACGGCGCTGCACATACTCCAGGAGTGTTCTGCCTGGACAGAGCAGCGCCGAGACCTCGTCGCCGTCACCGGACTTGACCTCTAGCTCTCGGCCGTAGTACGCACCATGGTCGGGAGCTCAACCGGATGGGACGCCGTCTCCTCCTTCTGCGAGCGCGTTATGCTTGCGAAGGAGGAGGCGGAGCGGGAGCGTGAGCGGACATCTTTGCTCCGCTCTCGCTAAAGGAGGACGCGCCGACGCCGGAGGGCGGATTTCGACCCTCGGCCACCGTAAGCGGACGGCGCGGGTGACGCCTAACCCCTTGGGGTATAGGGGTTCTCACTCAGCCGTATATGCCGTCGAGATGAGAGCGCGAGTGTTCCGTGCGCGCTCATCTCTCCTCCCGTGGGGCGCGTTACAGACCGCCCCACGCCAAAGAGAGCATGACGATGCCGGGGGATGAGTCCCCGGCAATGGAAGAGGCCTCGTGAGGGGGGCCCACGTCTGCCAGGGCCGCGGAGAGGCTAGGTCATATACCCGTAGCCCTTGCATAAGGCAAAGGACGGAACACTCAGGGGTTTTAGCGGATATCCCTAACTGGGGGTGGCAACAGCATGGCACCAGTTCTGACGGGGCATACTGGTGCCACCCCCAATCTGGCGAATCCCACACACGGGTCGCGAACTATCCCCCCAAGGTTTGCCCTTGTCGCGGCTTATGGTCCTCAAGCGGATTTCCCCTGGCTAAAAAAAAGGCCAACACGTAGAGGCCCCTTGACAAACTTAATATAAATATGGCGTGACACTCACTGACTATTATCGCTGTCTACACCTTATAAAATGCACCCAAGGACAAGCCCCGGTCAGTGTAGGACTATCGTAGAAAATAAAAATAAGCGGTACTGTGCTATTGGGGTGAACTACTACTGGTACTAGTAGTCTGGGACTATGGGGTCTATGGTGTCTGCCTGTCGCACTGTTCGGGCAGTTGGTGATTCGCCAACCCCTTTACGGCCGCCGAAAATTGCCGTACAACATAGGTGTAAGTGGTTGAGGAGTGTGAAGAGGTGGGCTGCAGGTTCACTGAGGCTACTGCCGACGTCATGTCATTTATCACTTCCAGTCCTGGAGCTTGAGTCTTAGCTCTATCCATCTCCGCTCCGTGCCGGCTGGCTAAGGCAAGCACGGAGGCGGGGCCTTGCCTTGGCCCCCTGGAGTCGGGCACGTAGTGCTGCTTTTATTATTATTATTTATTGTTCCGTAGTGAAATGTTGAAAACTTGTTACTTTAATGAAACCCCTCATAGTACGGGATCTATCACGGGCTTGGTAAAGTATTCGAAAAAACAGTACGCAGTAAAACTGCACACTTAAAATTCTAGATTAAATAATATGCAAAAATAAACCTAATAAAAATAAATAATAGTTATTATTATTATATCGTGGTAGCGTAATGGCTAACGCACGCGTCCCAGACCCAAAGGGCGCGGGTTCGATCCTGGCCGGAACGCATGCACCACTTAGGCAGTTTTCTGACCTAATGTGCATATTGTTACAATTACCACGTGCTAACAACGGTGAAGGAAAACATCGTGATGCAACCTGCACATCGAGATAACCGATGTGTCAAACCTGCCAAGCCGCCTTGGACAAGCGTGGCGGGTATACTGTCCGTGCCCCAGTAATGGGAGGCCCTAGCCCAGCAGTGGGACATTCATGGGCTGTTATTACATATTACATTATTATATCGAAGGCAGCTAATGATCGAACGGAGCCGAATAGACAAAGTAAAAAACAAACCTCGAAGTCCCAAGTGGAAACTTAGGATGTAGCCGGTATTAACGCTGCAATGATAACACTGATATAATAGAATTATGACTTCTAACGTAGATAAAACATCGTTCAATTACACTCTATTGTTATTAAGCCCATAGCATATATTACTCAAAATAAATACAATTCTAACATAATCTCATAATTCCTGCAGCTTAGTCTAGTTTATTATATATTATTGCTATGTTCTTTGAGTCATAATTGCTATATAATCTTAGACCTTAGTAATATAGTTATAAAAATGTTTTCATCTTTCACTGGTAGTTATTTTCTAGGATAATGTACAATAACGGTATGAAAATGTTCACCAGTTTCAAATTTATCATTTAACGTTCCGCGAGCACATGTTACCTATCCAAACTAAGTCACAGAACAGACTGTACCAGAGTAAATTTTATTTAACTATTTGACAATAAAGTTTAAAATTGCTTAGATCTTATAGGTGTTTGATTTTGTATCTCGTCTAAGAAGATTGTTTAGACGTGTGAAACATTTTATTGGTTTTAATATTTATGTTAAGCGTAGTGATTATATCCGCTTTATTTCTTATTGTTAATTTCAGCGTTTGCCATTGTCAATATTGCAATTATTTATTTCACATTTCTATATTTTACAAGCGTAAAATTTATTACAATGTTGGCAGTATTGTTTCTTGTACTCGTGCAAGCAGAAGTCGACTTTAAGGTGACGAACATTTTCGTTCCGTCACTGTACATAAAATATGATTGTTTACGTTTAGTTACATTGTATCAGCGAAAGGTGAGGTTAAATGATACTTCAGATGGCAGAGAAGTAGCATTCACTGTCGAGTGCTGATGTGAACTGAAGTGAACTCATTTATTTTGGAAACGGTAACCTTAAGTACAAATATTAACAAGTCGTACTGCTAGTACAATGTATAGCACAGTGTGTGAGCGGGACGGATGATGTGCGAGCGAGATAGAGTAACTATTAATATGTGGGCTCCCGCGTAGACGGAGTCGGTAATTAGTCCCCAAATAATCACTTCAGCCTTTTACGGCTAAATCTCAATATAGAGTCAATCCCCCGCAACGGTCGAGCCGAGGTCGAACCTCACAGGAGGTGCCTCCTCCAGCGCGCTGCTTCCGGGCTGAACGCCTCCGCTCCCACGGAGTCGGGAAGCCCCCAAAGTCCGATATCGCTGAAACAGTCATCTGCGGCTATTCAGCTGGGTCTAACTCCCAAAAAAAAAATCTCTAGCCAAAGAGTACATTGTGGCGATAGCCAGTAGTTCGTTGTCCGCTGCGATGACTAGACGTATGCAGCTCCCAAAATATATACAAACACAAGTACATGTATAGATAAACAGGGCCTTCAGCTTCATACTCTTGCAGGTACTGTCTTTCTTATTCTCGTCATAGTATGATGTGTAATAAAATGAAAATATTTTTAATTAAACGGGTAGTTTCTGGGATTTATATAAATAAACGCCGATGTTGATACAATGAATATGTAATTAAGAACATATACCCTAAAGAACGTATACTCTAAAATTATGCCGCCTCTCACCACGTCTAGTCTAAATTTATGCCGCCCGTCCACGCGGCCGTAACGCTTTTTCGTGACAGAAAAATCCTATATATACCGTCTATATAGAAGTTTTGGTAAATCTGTAGCTTCTTTATACAGGAATTTTAAGTAGTGGGGTGGTAAAGTGGGGAGCGGGGGAGGCATACTTACCTTTACTACAACCCCTAAGGTCCGGAGATATTGAATTATTTTTTTTAATAAACATAACCTCACTTATTTTCACTGATTTTTTCGCTAATCTTGCACTTCTATCATAGGTCCGAAATTTAAAAATCCTTTCAAAGTTCAAAAAAAAGCCAGTAATCAACATAAAAAGAGCCAAAATAACCCAAAAACCAGCTTAATTGTATAAAAATGAACAAAAAACACAATAGAGCACATTTATATACACTACAAGAGTAACCATTCAAAATGGCGACCAATAAAGACGATATTTTTTTTACGTAATCGCATTAATTTAAATTTAACCAATATTTATATATATTATATAATAAAATTGATATCATTAATATATTGATTCATTGTCATATTAAAAGCCAACTTGCTAGTCGTCCACTAAATTGATAAATAAAACAAATGTTACATATGAGACTTTCAAGGCTTCCTAACTGTCTGTGTGTACAAAAAAATAGTAAATGGTTACAGTCGGTTCTGGCACTCGCCGGTCGCTGCCGCGGCACGCTCGCTTCGCTCGCTCGGCTCGTGCGCTTTGGTCTGAATATCACCTAATATAACCGACTGTTTGTGTATAAAATAAATAGTAAATGGAAATTATTATAAAATACAACACAAGTCGTCGTAAAATCAAAAATTAACAGAAGAAAGCACATTCACCCAACTACTAGAGAAAAGGAATAAAATCGCGACAATAAAAGGGGCAATAAAGGCGGAAAACAAAAATATTTATCAATTTTTTTTCATAGAAATATATCGATTTCCGAAAATTATATAAAACAATATATTAATTAATTCTAAATCTTGAGCTACAAGATTTCGAATATCTTAATTACACATCGATAAATATTAATGACATATCGATTAATTTATTATTATAATCACACCTTGTTAGCCTAGCCATTAAAAACAAAAGTGACACTAAAAACTGTCACTTTTTAATCAATCGATTATATATGTCTAGCAATAATTTGTATTAATGCGCCAATTAAATTTGAAACTTTATTTCTACATTAAAAAACAGTTTTAGTGTTACAAAAAGTTCTAGTGGTTCTATGTAAATCATGAGTACATTCATAAACAATTCGTGAGTACATTCATAAACTCAAATCACGGTGTGTTATTATCAAAAGTGGCACAATTTTACAACAAAAATAAGTGAGATTATGTTTATAAACTAAAAAAAATTTAAAACCTCCGGACCTTAGGGGTTGTCGTAGGGTTAAGTATACCTCCCCCCTATTCACTACGCCCACCCACAACTTAACATTTGTGTATTAGATTCTTAAGTAGCAGCCGAAGTGGTACTTCGATTACTAATGCAATCAAATAAGTGCATGTAATTGTAGAACCACTGTGCTTGTCAATTTTTCCAATAGGTATTTACTATTCCACTCATTTGTATTATATCGTGACTGTAGTAAAAGTATAATTTCAAATCCAGCTGCTATTTTATAGACATACGTGACAAAAACACATACAGATTTACTATTTTTCTGATAATATTCAAGATTTCCGTTTAATGTACTCACATATATTACTTCAACAGGATTCATTTGTGATGGACGTAATTAGATCAGTGCTTTAAACCATGTTCTTATCGCAAATCGTGTTGTGGTAAGTATAATTTGTACATGTTGATATCTATCTATCTATAATATTATATTATTATTAAAAAAAAAACAACTTGAATTGACTATATAAACGGTTTTTTATCTGTGCAGGAACGGAGAAAGAATACAATTTCCTGCGGCCGGGCGGCCTGTCGTAAGAGGCGACTTAACAACCCACAGTCAGGTGGTAGGGCATTTGACCGACTGGATGGCTACTACCCCTGGTCTAAAGTATGTCGCCATAACAACCTTGAGTTGCGTTCCGGCATTAGTGACCAGGTTCCAGTCTCCCTTAAGAGAGCAGCAGCGCATTGGTAGCACCTTTGGTGTTGCAAATGTCAATAGGAGATGGTAACCGCTTTCCATCAAGTGGGCCGTCTGCCTGTCTGCTGATCTCCTGCAATAAAAAAAAAACGGTGAAGAACACGATGCATTTTTTAGATTTCTTATCTCTTTGTCAGTTTGTCTATTTGCTAGGGATTCACGTAAAAACGACTGGGCGGGTTTTGATTCGGTTTTCGCTGATCGATAGCATTTTTTTTTATTGCAGGAGTTCAGCAGTCAGGCAGACGGCCCACTTGATGGAAAGCGGTTACCATCACCTATGGACATTCCTAGACTCAAAATCTGCGTAAAATCTCTCTCCGCGCGAACGAGATTGCTCGGGCTTTTCACTTTTTTAGGGGTTATTTTTCTTCTCTTCTTCTTATTCTGTTCTTTTTTCTTATCTTTTATTTAATCTTTTCCAAATAATTTTTACAATGTTTTCTTAAGAATTAATGAATGAATGAAAACACTTTATTGTTCACCAAAAATTAAAACTACGTTCTTAAAACTAAGTACAATAAATGTTGAACAGAGGGCGGCCTTATCGCTTAAAGCGATCTCTTCCAGGCAACCCCCTAAGTACTATTACATGTTACATATACTATCTTTTATATAAACTATAGGCTTATACTATCTGTTTTTTCTTAATCTATTGCTACAGGCTTCTTTATACTAACTATAAAAATCTAACAGACAGAACAGACGAGCTTGCATGACAAGAGTTATGAATGTCAACGAGGCAAGTGAGGTGTGTAAGAATAAGCCTAAATGGCACTCTGTTGTCCGTGCCTACCCCGCAAGGGAACTGGCGTGAAGTTATGTATGTATGTGTATAAAAATCTATTGTCCTGCTGGAAATATTGTTGTGGTTTTAAAAATTGCAAAACAACTGTAATCTATGTGTAGGAAACCTACATAGACACTGGCTGTATGGAAGCCTACCTACCGCGTATGGAGCGTGCCTACCCCGCAAGGGAACTGGCGTGAAGTTATGTATGTATGTATGTAATAATAATATTGTTAGTTGCCATTGATCTGTTTATGTGAAATATTAATTAATACAATATATAGTCCTAGTGAATGGGTGCATGTTTTATTACATAGATAGACTCGCATACACTAGCTAAGCAATTATTACAGTCTGCTGAAATAGAGGTTTCAAACATGGTCCTTCGAGCCGGATACGAACCAGTGACCTATGGATATTTAATATAATAAATATTAAAAAAATAATAAACAAAAGTTTGTTTACTGGCTATTGATATTAATTAGTGGATGGATGCAGAAGTCGTGGAAGGCCACGACACACCTTCCATGATCAAATTGATCGTGTGCTAGCGGAGGGTGATGTCAGGAGCCTTAAGAACAGACGAGTGTGCATGACAAGAGTTATGAATGTCAAAGAAGCAAGTGAGGTGTGTAAGAATGGGCCTAAATGGCGCTCTGTTGTTCGTGCCTACCCCGCAAGGGAACTGGCGTGAAGTTATGTATGTATGTATGTATGATATTAATTAATATTGGTCATTCATGTTTTTTTTAATTTCTTACTTCTTCTTTGGGAATATGTAGGAAACCTACATAGACACTTGGTGTATGAAAGTCTCATTATTGTATAATAAAACCATGTGTCTAATAATATTGTTACATGCCGACAAAAGTGAATGCACACCTGCCTGCCATAAAGCATAAACATAAACCTTCCCCTATTTGGACTTCTTTTCTTTGCTTAGAAAAACAGTCTATTGTGTATTGTACTCGTTTATGGCCGTTCGCAGGATTAATTAAGCAGGTGTGCGGATTACGTTTTCTGGGAAATTGCGTCGACGCTTGGCAGGCAGGAGCTATATGGTGGAAGGAGGCAAAATCCACAGCCGGGTAGATTTAAGCGGCACTCACCTGCGGATCCCCAATCCTCGTCGTAAAGCACGTCTTCAGAGGGTTGCGTATATCACACCAACAACAGGAGCGGGTTTAAGGAACAAGCGTTCTATGCAAATGACTTATGCGCGTGCGGTACTCGCGAGGCCGTCGACGTACTGGGCCGCCCGCCGGCACGAGTCGTGGTTAGCCGACAGGTGGCACCACCTGTCTCTATCCAGCGTGCGGATTTGCGGAAAGGAGGGGAAAGGTAGGTAATATAAGGCGCCTAACCATGCACCCCGCCTTGAAAGTTCATAGAACTTTCAACAGAAGATGCGAAAAGAAGAAAAGAGAGGATAGAGCAGGCATAAGGCCTAAGCGAAAATAAAGTGCGGTGCGGATATATAAAATAAATATAAGTAGCGGTTGAAAATTATGCTAATGAGTGCGGTATCAATGAATAAAACAATATAAACTAATATTAAGGCGATTATTGAACTAAATTTTACTAATAATTAAGATGTTACTATATGCTAAATGAAACTTTGAAAGGTTACTGTTGCGGTAAAGGATAAAGTTTGACAACTGGACGTTTGTAAACTCCAGTACTAGTTTTTACAGTAGCGACTCGGATAACTCCGTCTGATCCTGGATAGACTTCCGTAATTATACCTAAGGGCCAACTCAAAGGTGGCAAATTATCGTTTTCTAATAGAACTATGGTGCCTATTTCCACGGAGCGTTCCGGAGTACACCATTTTTGGCGCACTTGTAATGTATGTAAATACTCAACTCGCCACTTCTTCCAGTAAGAAAGAACGAGTTGATCTAAAAGATCTTTCCGTTTAGTTAACGTTATGCGGGCGTCTGGCAATTCAGAAGAAGGCAAGTGCTTTAAAGGACTTGACATTAAGAAATGAGCGGGTGTTAACACGTCCGGATGCGGATCTGCGGAGACAGCAATAAGCGGTCTTGAATTCAAAATACATTCGATTTGTACTAAAACCGTTAAAAGTTCCTCATAAGTGAGAAGTTGTTTGCCTATTACTCTAAACAAATGCGTTTTAACACTTTTAATATTAGCCTCCCACGCCCCCCCAAAGTGTGGAGATCGTGGAGGAATCATTTTCCACTCTATTCGACTATTCAATAGCTCTTGCTTGACTTCAGCTTGAAAAGTCGAACTTAACAGAAAATTATGCATTTCGTCTAACATTACTTTGGCACCGACAAAATTAGTGCCATTATCTGAATATATTACCGATACTGGACCGCGGCGAGATATAAATCTCTTGAAAGCGGAAATAAATGATGCGGAAGTGAGATCTGACACTAATTCAATATGAATTGCCTTAGTAACAAGGCATATAAAGAGGCAAATATATACCTTACAAGAATGCTGCCCTCTTCTTCTTATCGGAATATAACTAAGCGGGCCCGAGAGATCTACTCCAGAGTGAACGAATGCTTTGGCATCGCTAATACGAAATGCGGGTAGATCAGCCATTTTTGGAGTCGGATGCTTCGGATTTAGACGGAAACAAATATTACACTGACGGCAACGAGAGCGAATGACGGTTCTAGCATCCAAAATCCAAAAACGTTGACGTATGATGGACATAAGTAGTCCAGGTCCGGTATGACAACTCGATGCATGATAATGATCAATGATAAGATTCACTAAACGATGACGTTTAGGGAGTATAGCGGGGTATTTCACTTCATATGGAAGGGAAGATTTAGACAACCTGCCCCCTACGCGGAGTATTCCATCCTCATCTAAGAAGGCTGATAAATTACGTAACCTTTTAGATGGTAATTCATTCATCTTTAAAAGTTGAATTTCTTTAGCGAAACATATGTTTTGAATAGCTTTAATAATAAATTTTTCAGCGGTATTAATATTACATACAGGTTCATTATTTGGCAATTTTTTAATAAATTTTAGAATATAAACAAATATTTTTAACAATTTAGACCAAGAGCTGATGCGGTTAATTATATCAATTAAGAGCGGTGACTCACACTGAATTGCAGATGTAAGTGTTTTACTATTAATTTTAAATTCAGGAAGCGACTCCTGAACTAGAGGTGAAAAGGCTACAATAGGCCATTCGTTAATGGGCTTACTAAGCCAAGTTGGACCATTCCACCACAGTGGATGCGATAGAAGTTGTGAAGGTAACATACCACGTGACAGACAGTCACTCGGATTTTCTTTACCTACGATATGGTAGAAACAATCGAATGCAAGATTTTCTTGTATCTTAGCCACACGGTTGCTCACGAATATAGACCATCTATGTGGAGAAGAATGAATCCAAGAAAGTGCTATAGTGGAGTCAGAAAATGCGTAGACTCCTTTAATAGGAATGCGAGCGGATAGCCTATCTCGAACTAATTTAACAAGTTTTGATAATAACAAAGCTGCGACTAACTCTAAGCGAGCGAGCGTTACAATTTTAACTGGCGAAACTTTAGACTTTGCACACAGAAGGCGGACAGTTACATTACCTAACGAATCTGTAACATGTAAATACACACAGCATCCGTAACCACTAAAGCTAGCGTCACAAAATGCTACTATGTAAACCTCGGATCCTAACTGAACACCAGAATGACGCGGAATGCTCAAAGTCGCAAGCATGGGAAGTTCTAATGCGAGGGCGGTGAAACGTCGACGAATAGATTCTGGAGGCGTTTCATCCCAGTCAATTTTACTCAACCAAAGTTCCTTAATAAGAATTTTGGCGAATAAAATAATGGGCGCGACTAAACCGAGCGTGTCAAATAAGCGCGCGACGAACGAAAGGATCGTGCGTTTTGTGCATTTATCATCAACTTTGACAATGGTCAAAGAGAGAATATCGTGAATAGGCTCCCAGGATAATCCTAGGATTTTACAATTAAATAGGTCTGACTGTGCAAAGTCAATAGGCATACGATGCGAATCAGGAAAAGCTTCAAGTAAAGCTGGTGAATTACTAGCCCACTTAATAAGATCAAATGAACCTAATTTAAATAATTTAATTAAATCTTGCGAAACACTTACAGCGGTTTGTTCATCAGGAACAGAATGTACAAAATCATCCATAAAAAATTGAGTATCTATTAATTTAGATGCCTCAGGATAGCGGTGTCCAAAATCAGAAGCTAGTTGACGTAATGTACGCATAGCTAAGAAAGGACTTGATTTTAAACCGAACGGTAAACTAATAAAATTATAAGTGCGGATAGGTTCGTTAGCGTTAAAGCGAAATAAAATGCGTAAATATTTGCGGTGGTGTTCATTTACACCGATGCGAAGAAACATAGATTTAATGTCAGCGGTTAATGCAATAGGAAATAATCTAAAGTCGATCAAAAGCAAAAATAAATCAGACTGCAAATTAGGACCGACGTGTAATACGTCGTTTAGCGATAAGCCAGAATGAGTTTTTGCGCTGGCGTCTAACACTACGCGGACGCCATCTTTGTTCGGACGTACGACACCATGATGTGGTATGTAATAACCGACATGCTTGATATCGGAGACCGGAACTTCTGACAAATATCCATTTGCTATATAGTCACTTATTGTTTTATTATAGCTGTCCTGTAAGCCAGGAACAATTTTAAATTTGCGTTCTAAAGCGAGGAAACGGCGATGTGCAACAGCGCGGGAGCAACCTAAGTCATCAGGGTTGCGACAAAACGGTAAATCAATGTTGTATTTATTATTTTGAAAATTGGTTGTTGAGACGAAATTATTCTCACACTCAATTTCAGCGGGACTAAGAAAGCGTTTAGAAGCGACTTCTTCTAACTCGAAAAATTTATGCAAGCTTGACTCAATGTCAATAGGCGTATGCGCAGTAAAACAAGCGAAAGATTGCGGCGGCGGTATCACATCGGAATTACATGGGACTTCGCCCATTAATACATAACCAAAACTGGTATGTATGGCGGGAGGTGCGCGAGTTCCAGATTCAACCCTATCACCTAAATAAATATACGGAAATAGTTGAACACCTAGAACTAGTTCTATTTCCCCTGGTACATTCCAGGTTAAATCTGCGAGTTGTAAATTATTTAAGTAAGTCATGTCCTCAGAAATTTCGATATAATTAGCGGGAAGTCGATCAGTTATACAATCAACTACAAGAGCGTGAATATAGTATTTGTTATCTGGGTAAACGCGGGATTCGACATTAAAGTTAACATAACCGTAAACCGGTTGAGAGTTCATACCAACACCTTGCAAGTATGAATTAAGTAATTTTGTTATAGGAAGATTTAAGCGTTTGCAACAATCTAATGTTATTAAATTATTTTGACTGCCACTGTCAATTAAACATCGAACAATTAACTTGTCATTATTATTATAACAAGTAGCGTAAACTTGCGCGGTTGACAATAAAATAGTAGAAAAAGGTTTAAGTTCCGAAGCAAACGAAACCGATTTATTGTTATTCAATAAAGTTAAAGTTTCATTATTACTACTCTGCGGCATATGCGTGGCGCATTCGGTCGAGTTACGCGGCTCTGAGCGATCGGCACTCGTACTGACGTGCGCTAGCGCACGGTTCTCTCGTTGCGGCGACTGCGAATAGCGTGACACCGACTTAGCGACAAGCGGAGAACTGTTTGTTCGAGAAGTATCAGCGTTATTCGTGAAATGTAGCAATGTGTGATGTTTTGCAGAACAAAACGAACAAACATGTTTGGAAGAACAAGCATATGTTTTATGTTTAACACTTAAACAGTTATTACAAAATGACTTCTCTTTAACAAAGTTATACCTCTCATGCGGAGTCAACTTTATAAAAGAAGGACAAAAGTATAGATGCGTATGAAAGTCATTTTGACACAAATTACATTTTTCATATTTATTATTATTAAGTGAATTGGACTTTACATTTACAAATGATTTAGTTGTTTTATATGTTTGTTTGCGATTTATATTTTGCGGGTTAATAATATTATTTGCGGTTTTACAAGAAGAACGAGACAAAACTTTACTCTGTTCTTTTACAAATGTAATGAGGTCTTTATAGGAAGGAATATTTTCTTTACGATATGTAATTTCGAATAACTTTACAGTATCGGAATCTAAGCGTTGCAATGCGAGGTGTAAAAATATAAAGTCATTTAAATCGTTTAACTGCAATTGTTTAAGGGCTTGTACAGACGAGTCGAAGTTGTTTACGAAAGAATCGAGATTAGATGCATTATTAGCGGATAATTGTTTGAAGTTTAGCAATTGATTAAAATAAGAACTAGCGAGTGACCGAGGGTCATCATATTTTTCGATTAAAGCGTTCCAAATAATTAAATAGTTTTCTGCGGTTGGCGGAAGGCCCGCGCAAATAGATAAAGCTTGACCAGATAACTTTCCGATTAAATAAAATGCCTTCTCACTATTCGACAAGGTAGGATTATCGTGTACCATATTTTTAAATTGCGTATAAAAGAGAGGCCATGTACGAACATCGCCTGAGAAAGAAATTAAATCGATAGGAGGTAGATTTGGTTTGCGCACAGAATTATATGAATGCGTAGCCAATATGTTTGCGGTTTGAGATGACTCATTTTCATTTGTAATCTCAGTTAAAATTTGTTTGACAGAACAATACATTTCATCAAAACTGATAAATGATTGATAATTTATAGTTTGTGCTTTATGAGGGTTAATTTTTATGTAAAGCATATTATATGAGTCCAAAACAGATTCAAATTCCTTACGTAAATTATCAATATTGGAAGCATTGTGAATAAATATTCTCTGACTATTCTCATCGGAAATATTTAACGATTTATCGTAAATATTTTGCATGCGGCTAAATAACATGTCGCGTTTATATTGAAGAACAATTAATTTACTATTGTCTTCAGAGCTTGCCTCTGAAACAATAGTTTCTCCACCTTTCTTACTCATATTGAGTGATTAAATTTATTGAGGCGAAGAAAAAAAAAACTAATTAAAAGTAGCGTAGAAAAAACTAAAACTCAAAACCTCTTTACTAGTGCAGCGGTCGGTTAAATAAAATGTTAAAACTCGCCTCGAGTGAACGTGACTCGAAGCGGCCGAAGCGACGTTGCTATGCGAAGCGCTACGAAATTTCGTTAGCCTACCGTCTATTAAAGCCGGTTAAGAAAAGATGCTAAGTAACACCTATATTATTGAAATTTTTGAATATACGTATTTAATACTGATCACGCGGGATTAATAAATGAATATACTGCCAATGCGGGTTGAAAATAAATAAATTTGGCAATAATTCGATGATACAGCACAAATTACGCATAGAATCTCATATGACTTAGCGGGTGGCGGGTAGCGATATGAACCAAAAAATGATTCAAAAAAGAATTAAAATAAAGAAATTAAAGTATTTAAGCAAGAAAATGGGATTATATATAGTTTTTAAATATATATAGCGGAACAATATATAAATATAGCGGGAATAATACGTAAAATAATTATATAGCGGGAATATTATAGAAAATATATCGCGGAAAAAATAAAATACATATATCGCGGCTCGATTGGACCAGAACTAATATGGTGGTGCGGGTGACGAAGGTAGAATTTGTTGGTGGTGGAAGGAGGCAAAATCCACAGCCGGGTAGATTTAAGCGGCACTCACCTGCGGATCCCCAATCCTCGTCGTAAAGCACGTCTTCAGAGGGTTGCGTATATCACACCAACAACAGGAGCGGGTTTAAGGAAAAAGCGTTCTATGCAAATCACTTATGCGCGTGCGGTGCTCGCGAGGCCGTCGACGTACTGGGCCGCCCGCCGGCACGAGTCGTGGTTAGCCGACAGGTGGCACCACCTGTCTCTATCCAGCGTGCGGATTTGCGGAAAGGAGGGGAAAGGTTGGTAATATAAGGCGTGACTAATACTGTTACCTATTTCATCACATAATATATCTATGTATATAGCATACTAGCTTCTGCCCGCGACTTCGTCCGCGTGAAATAGTAAAAGAAAAGTAAGTTAAATAACCCCCCGATTTTGAAACATTCTTCATTGGGACTCCGCTCCTATTGGTCTTAGCGTGATGATATATAGTCTATAGCCTTCCTTGATAAATGGGCTATCTAATAGTGAAATAATTTTTCAAATCAGACCAGTAGTTCCTGAGATTAGCGCGTTCAAACAAACAAACAAACTCTTCAGCTTTATATATTAGTATAAGACTTGTCATATTATGGATATATAGTTTCAATCTAAACAATAAAGTTTAAAAAGAGAAAAAGAGCGGTTGGTAATTTGGAACAGCAGATTCTGAGAATATCTACAGCCAATTTTTAGATTTTTTTCTCAATCAGCATGAAATGAAAAATGTTTAATGGATTTTATAAACAAATAGAATATGCACGCGGCTTCGTCCACGCTTGACTTGAAATTCCCGCGGGACTCCTGGGACACAAAGTATCGCAGAATCTAGAAAAGAATGTAAGTTATCGTTTTAGTGGAAACTGTGTCGGAATAAGCTAATTTTTATGCATCCGAAAAACTTCAAACCGCTTCCGGGAAAATTCTCGTGGGATTCCCGGCTTATAAAATATCACAAATAAAATTTGCTATCGATCAGTGAAAAAATCACATTGGAATTAGATTTTTTTAATTTGTTAATTTTAAATCATTCACATAAAAACTCCCAGGATAAATATTGGCGCAGATTTTAAGTCTACGAATTTGCTATCGATCAGTGAAAACCGTATCGAAATCGGCCTAGTAGTTCTTACGTGAATCCCGAACAAACAGACAAGAAATCTAAAAAAACTGCGAGGTGTTCTCCGTCGTTTATATGGTCCAGTCCAGTTGTTTTTTTTAATAGCTTCAATGTACAGATACGGCATGTTTAGAATTTCGTATATATATTTTTTTTATTGCAGGAGTTCAGTAGACAGGCAGACGGCCCAATTGATGAAAAGTGGTTACCATCGCCTATGGACATTGGCAACACCAAAGGTGCTACAAATACGCTGCTGCTCTCTTAAGGGAGACTGAAACCTGGTCACTAATGCCAGAACACAACTGAAGGTTGTTATGGCGACATACTCTAGACCAGGGGTAGTAGCCATCCAGTCGGGCAAATGCCATCCACCTGGCGAATATTACATATTATTAATATTAATAACTTGGAAGAAAATTACATGTTGAATGTTTACACCAGCTCTAATGGCTGATTTACACGTATTAAATAAACTAATAAACTTACTTACGTATTTAATACGTATAAACAAACCATTATGGGAAGGGAAGAGAAGAAGAAGCAGATAGTGGGCAATGAAATAATGGTTTTATGTTTTCAGCGCTTTTTTTGGAACAGGACTCTCTGAGAAGACGTTCCCGAAATGGTTTAAATTTGGAGTAGCCACATCTTCATACCAAATCGAGGGTGCTTGGAATGTCAGTGGTAAGGCCTTAATAGGGTTAAGTTACATAATGCGTTTCTATGGCGGCGCAACGCCGAAGCGTTGTCTGTGCGACATTTTAGAATCTTTATGATATTTCTTCATAACTTTTCTACTTAAGTAAGTAAGTCAATAGAGAGCTATGCTTTTAAACTTGTAAAACGCTTCCCCTGCTTTAAATTTCTATTCTTCTACAAGCGGGCGGTTTCCTGAACTTGACGATGTAGCTCCACTCCAGGACGTTACTCTATAAAACCCAGTTCCACCAGGAAGTCCACTAGCTTCTTAACGTTACCGAACACTTCTCGAAGGCTACGTGATGCTTCTAGATACGTCGCTCTATATTGAGCCGCCCTTCCGCATTCTAGCAAGACATGGGCGGCTGTTTCTTCTACCTCGAGGCAAGCTCTGGGCAACCGGCTGTCAGTGAAACCTATATTGCAAAGATGCCTGTTCTAATTGCCATGTCCAGTGGCTGCAGTGTTATTAGTGATATCTCAGTCTGCGATAAAGATTAAAATAAACTTTCAATAAATACAATGCAAGAAAACTTAATTTATTTGTATTGTATTCTACTCATAGTCCCTCAAGACTATAAGTAGAATACTGAGCCCAGATCACCGTCTTCTATGGGTAAGGTGCCCAGAAGGCTGGCTACGTTTCCTCGCTGGATCGCCATACTGATCCGTTGGCCGAGGTAAGCACCAGCCCTCTGATCACCCGAAGAGTCAATGAGTCGTTTCGATAAATTTTGGTAGAGGCTCATGGCCTCAGGACCCCACGGTCCAAGCGTCTCGACAGCAAACGGCACAAACATATAACTCTCACTGAGGGTTGCATATTTGCGCCGCTTGAGTGATTCGGCAGTTTCCGCGGCTGAACAGGCTGATTTAGACGTGTTTGGTAAATGGGATGCGGCCAACGTGTCTTTCAATAAATATTACTTTGTAGAAAATCTTTAAGGTATAATCGTCCATAAGTTTTGAGTTGTGGGATGAATTTATAAGCTACATACATACTAATTTGCTTTCAGAGAAATCTGAAAGCATCTGGGATAGATTTACTCACCATAACCCTGAAGCAATAAAAAATGATGACAATGGAGATGTCGCTTGCGATTCATATAACTTGTGGAAGGAAGATATCAAGATGGCCGTGGATTTAGGATTGGATTATTATAGGTATGTATGATCTTCGCGTAAAGTTTGGAGGGCGGTATGTGGATCACGAGACGTGACCCTTGGGATAATATCCAATTGGTATAATAGCACATAGGTACAGAAACGGAGAAACAATATGAACTCCTGCAGCGGGGGGATCTGTCGTCAGCGGAGACAAAGCAATCTAATACCAGGCAGAGCTTTAACACGCCTGAACAGCTAAACTAGAAAGAAGAAAGAAAGAATGAAAGAACGTTTATTTGGTCTTCACATAGCGAGACACATGACGATGAATGAAACGATGTAAGTACGTGTATATACCAAACAAAAAAAGTCTCATGATGGTACCAAATAGGTCTTCCAGCGAGACTATTGTTGTTCCTCGCAGGCCTTGGCCTAACTATTACTGTGGGAAAATTGTATATATTGTTTGTACATTTCGGGAAACGTTTGCGACTTCAATTATTGCACAGCACCATCTATTGGCTTATAAGTGTTCCACTACAAACTCATGCTATAAAAGTAAAAAATAAAATCTAAATCTACAGATTCTCAATATCTTGGCCTCGTTTGTTACCGACCAGCTTCTCTAATCGCATAAGTGAAGACGGGAAGAATTATTACAACAATCTTATTGATGGTCTCTTGGAGAACGGAATCGAGCCTATGGTTACAATTTACCACTGGGATTTACCTCAGAGACTTCAAGATATGGGTAAGTAGATGTTTGTTGCATTCTGTTTTGTTGTTTTTGGTTGATTTTATATTTAAGACAACAATTTTACGGAGCAGGTAAAGCTTTAGAAGAGACTTCGCGTCTCTGCGTATTCTACCGACTGTACAATGGGGAGTGTTCCGAGGAACTGTTCAGTTGGTGCCTTCGTCTTCCTTTTACCACCGCACGCCATCGTCTGGGCGGTCATCCCCACTTCCTAGAGCCGCTTCGCTCTTCTACGCAACGGTTCTCTAGAACGTTTCTCTTGCGCACCGTGGGGATTTGGAGTGAGCTGTCAGCCGTGGTTTTCCCACAGCGCTACAATCTGGGATTCTTTAAAAAGCCGGCAGCGCGTTGGTGACATCTCTGGTGTTGCAAACGTTCATAGGCGACGGTAACCGCTTTCTATCAGGTGAGCCGTCTGCCTATCTGCTGTTTTACAGCTATAAAAAAAATCTTACGCAATTGGGGGGTTATGTGCTAAATTTATTATTTGTATAAATGAGGATGTGACCTACAGTAGGGAGTATATTTAACAACAGCATTGTTTATGGAATGGCGATGGAAGGCAGTTACCATAGTCTATCGACATTTACAACATCAAATTCGCTGCTGCTCTCTAAAAGGAGTAGGGTAGTATATAAATAAATGGTTTGAATTCCAGGTGGTTGGACAAACCCTCTCATATCCGACTGGTTTGCAGACTACGCCAGGGCAGTCTTCTCGTTATACGCTGACAGGGTCAAGATCTGGCTGACCCTCAATGAACCCCTGGCTATTTGCGATATATCCTATAATTATGGGATATTAGCTCCTGGAATCAAAGACCCTGATATAGCAAATTATATTTGCATTAAGAATTTAATTTTAGCTCACTCTAAAGCTTGGAGGATATATGATGAAGAGTTCAGGCCGAAGTATCATGGTAAGTACGAAAGGATAACCAATAGATTAATTTCGGATGCAGAATTAATCTTTTATTAGCATTTATCTTTTTACATTCTATCTTAAGAACTAGTGCAATGAAGGAAATTTAACTTATATTCTATCTATAATCCTTGAAGACTATAAGTAGAATACTGAACTTAGATCATTGAAGTCAATAGGTAAGGATCCTAGAAGGCTACGTTAGCTCTCTGGATCACCATACTGATCCGTTGTTCGAGGTAGGAACCAGCCTTAAGATTTTCTTTAAGATCCATATTATCATGGACGAAGAACATGGACGAATGGCCTGCAACACTACAGATCCCACATTTGCGCGCATAGGCGAAGGTAAGGTCGAACGCTCGGACCAGTTTAAGTACTTGGGATCTGTACATAGCGCGCCCGGGGATGTCAACCACGATGCGAAGGCCCGTATCTCAGCAACTTGGGCCAAGTGGCGTGAGGTGTCATTTGTAACTACAAAATACCGGTTACATTAAAAGGACAGGTTTATAAATCCGTCTTTAGACCTGTGAGCTGCGTGTCACAGAGATGAATATGCTGCGATGGATTTGTGGAATGACGTGGAAAGACCATGTCAAGAACTCCCGCATCAAACAAACTGCAAGAGTAACACTTACGCTGGTACGGCCACGTTTTACGGAGACCGGCTAATTATGTGGGGAACAAATGTCTAGCTATGCCGTCTTCTCCGGGTTCTGGTCGTAGGGGAAGGCCCAAGAAATGCTGGTTTGACGTTATGAAAGATAGTACGCGTACCAATGGTCTCAAAACGAGGTATGGTGAAGATCGCACGAAGTGGAGAAGAAAAAGAAGGAAGTGAACCCTGGACGTCGGAGCAAACGCTCCGAACGAGACCGCGTTTTAACGCTTCGATGATGATGATGATTATAATGGACGAAAAACACTTTTTTGATTGTTGGAGCACAGCAGACCGATAGACCCATCTTAAAAACAAAACTACCAATGTGTTGCCGGCGTCAAAAGAGTAACTGGAATCTAAGCCACTGAGGCTGGAAAATAATTCAGGGTTTTTATGGAGATACTTATATTCTAAAAAAAGCCGTGGTAGCGTAATGGCCAGCGCACGCGCCCCAAGTTCAAAGATAGCGGGTTCGAATCCTAGGCAGAACGCATGCACCACTTAGGCAGTTTTCTGACTTAATGTGCAAAATGTAAATAATTACCACGTGCTAACAACGGTGAAGCAAAACATCGTGATGAAACCTGCACATCGAGATAACCGATGTGTCTAACCTGCCAAGCCGCCTTGGACTTACGTGGCAGGTATATTGTCCATTCCCCCTATAATGGGAGGCCCGAGCCCATCAGTGGGACATTTATGGACTGTTATTATTATTATTATATATGTCAATTTTCAGCTCAGCCAAATCGTAGGTTGACTAACGCCAAGCAACGCAGTTCTTGTGATAACTCGAAAGGCTATATTTCTCAAAACAAGTCGTATTTTTCACGGAAACAGATAATCATTACCTTTCAGTTCCCGCCAAAAACTTTTCTTTAAGGATGTAATTTTTTTTTCAGGAAAGATTTCCTTGACTAATGCATTACTGTGGATAGAACCCAAGAACCCGGAAGACCAGAGGCTAGCCGATCTATCCAATGATTTAGGGGTAAGTGTATTTTTTTAGTTTAACGCAGCCTTTCGTCTGTCTATAATCACAGACATCTTTTTAAAATTATTTTTGGAACGGCTTGTGCCGCGACGATGGCAGGAGACCGGATGGGTTGACGCTGATTTTCTGGAAGATGGCCCGCCTCTTAGTGTGGGATGCTACTTGCGTTGACACTCTGGCGGCGTCTCATCTTTCAAGTACATGCACTATAGCCGGTTCTGCTGCAGCCGAACAGAAGGCCCCTTAATATCTGCGAATATGCTGCCATTGGAAATAGTTACCTATTCGCGGCATTTGGGGTGGAAAGTCCTAACGCTCTAAAGGTCTACCGTGATGTCGCCAAAGGTTTAGTAGACGTCACACGCGACCAGAAGGCTGGCGTCTAGTTTGCTCAAAGATGAAGCGTTGCTACACAACGTGGGCAACGCCCCCAGCCTTTTGGGAACGTTCCCGGTAAGTGACAGTGGCTGGCGACCAATAACTTTGAAGTGATTTTTCCCTTTTTTTATTTAGTTTTAGTTTTCATGTGGTGTAATTTGTAGTGTATTTTTAAGGTTATATTTATTGTCTCAGTAGTACAAAAGTTATAACTGAATAATAGTAACTCATACATCTGATTTGATAATAGAAGCGGGGCTGTCATCATTCTAGTATTTGGTTCTCTTTAATTCCCAGGTCTGCACATGTGAGCCTGATAGTCTGTAGCATATTAGGATTTTATAATATTATAGTTTACTAGCCGTCCCGGCAGGCGTTGTCCTGCCCTGAAAAAATAAAAATCTAAGACTCGATTCTAGTGCCACCTACCGGTTCCAATTTTGAATCTAAATCATCCGGGGACCCACTCAAAAACACACCAAAATCATCAAAATCGGTCCAGCAGATTAGAAGGTTCCTAGAACCCGTTTCCAGCGCCACCTACCGGTTCCAATTTTGACTCTAAGCCATCCGGGAACCCATTCAAACGCACACAAAAAAATAATCAAAATCAGTAAAGCGGTTCTCAAGTTATGCGCGTATATACATTTCTACGATTAATTTTTATATATATACATAGAAGAGAAGATAGACAAATGAATTAATATAATGTAATTCGTCTCTTCCAGACAGGGATGTATACTCATGCAATATTTTCAAAAACTGGCGGATGGCCACCTGCCATCGAGAAGGCAATCGAAGAGTTCAGTCTAAGAGAAGGACACAAGAGATCAAAACTGCCAAGTTTTACTAAAGAAGAGATTAAGTTCGTGAAAGGTAAATTAATATAATATATTTTAACACCTTTGATAATAACTGAAAAAATTATATAAATATACGTGGGACACTCAGAAAGTCTTGCGAAAAAATGTTCTATAGGTAAATAGGTTTTTTTTAAATTTTTTCAAAGTAGTCTCCACCAGCCTCTATACAAAGTTTCATGCGTCTGCACCAGTTTTCGAAACACTTTTTCCAGTCCGCAGCAGACACCTCGTTTACAGCTTGCTCGAACGCTGACAGCGCACCTTCCGCCGACGAAAATTTTATCCCTTTCAGCTGATATTTTATTATCGGGAATAAAAAGAAGTCAGACTGTGCTAGGTCAGGGCTGTAAGGAGGGTGAACCAAGAGTTTGACCGGCGTGCTGTCTAGGAAGTCACTCCTTTTGAGCGCGATATAGGCGGGCGCGTTGTTGTGGTGGAGCAGTACCCGCAAAGCCCTGTGTTTGGTTGCTTGTTGCTCACAACAGAGAAAACTTCTGCCAAGTATTTGGTAGTATACCATTAGGCGTTGATGCTTATTTGGTTCCGTAAAGGAATTGACACCAAGCAGCCAGTCAAATTGAAAAAACTCGCGATCCAAATCTTCGCCCCGCTTCTAGATAGAACACTCAAAATGTCGACTGGCGTTTCCTTTCTGTGCTCCCTGTCCGCACAAAATGGGTCGGTCCCCTGTTATAGAGTAATCACATGTCGGAAGTCATATAACCGGATGTTAATGTGGATGCATTTTTTTTATTGATTGAGTTCAGCAGACAGGCACACTGCCCACTTGATGGAAAACGATTACCATCGCCTTTGAACATTTGTAAAACCAAAGGTGCTACCAATGTGCTGTCGTATTCTAAAAGAAGACTGGAACCTGGCCACTAATGTCGGAACACAACTCAAGGTTATTATGGCGGCATACTCTAGACTAGGGGTGGTAATCATCCAGACGGGCAAATGCGCTACCACCTAGCAAATTATCCAGCGAACGGATGTCCGAAATGGAATAACCGGAAGTAGAGAAGTTAATACGGATGGCGGAAGTTGGTTTTATGAAGGAAAGTAAACTGAAGTGGCGCTAAAACATTGCCGGATGGTATCACTGAGGCACGCTACGAGGACCTTAAAAACGCGGTGTTGAGGCAGGGAGAGGGCAGTCTACATGGGTAGTATACAACGAACAGTCTTTTTTTTTTGAGGCGAGGAAAATGCATTTCGAACACTACCGGGTCGTTTGCTAGGGATTAGACGAGAGCGATGAGAGGAAGCCACACCGGTGGCTACAAGAGTCAATCGCCGACATGTGTAGAGACTCAAATACTCAATACTCCACTAAAACCACCCTCTCCCATGTGCCCCGCGCTCATGGTAGGAAAAGCGTGAGACTTAGAATGTAGTTACAACCACGCTGATCCTAGCGCGTCAGTGCTTGAGAGTGCCCCGGGAAGCAGAGCAAACTAACTTCGTCAACAGGGGGATAACTCCTCCGCTCTCTAGATGCTGGAAGGCCCCTGATACAACGAACAGTCTACAGCGGCCCTAGACAAGAAGCGCATATGTTGTGGTCGATAATTACTGCATATTAATGGCAGTATTCTTAGAGGGCAATTGCTGGTCGACCTCTTGGAGTAGTCCTGATATTTCTGTGTATTAATGTGCTATATTAATATTGTCATTCGTCGTTATGAGCTTACAAATATAATACTGGAAATAATACTACATTGAAATGTTTTTCGAATATTGTGCAACAAGAACCCTCCCCTAGATTTTGTGTCACATTTCTCTCCCCACTCCCAAACTTGTCTTGAAGAGATCGCTATGAGCGATAAGGCCGCCATTTGTCTCTATTTCTAAGCTGCTTTTGTATATTGTTACATAAATTTGATTGTACAATAAAGTATATTCTATTCTATAGCGGTTTTTAACAGTTTTTTTATCGCCTGAAGCAGACAAACAGGCAGACGGCCCAATTGATGGAAAGTGGTTACCGTCTCCTATGGACGTTTGCAACACCATGGGTGTCGCTAACGCGTTACTGACCTCTAAGAAGTTTTATAACGTCCTTCTTAAAGAACCCCATGTCATAGCACAAAGGGAAATTCGCGGCGGGAAGTTCCCTCCAGATCCCAGATTGTTCCGATAATCTTCTTCTGTGATTAAGCTATGAATTAGCTACTCAAGTAGTTTTACAAAGAAATCAATTGCATTTACTACCCTTATGATTATTTTTCTCTGTACATTTTCAGGCACCTTCGACTTCTTTGCATTCAATTTCTATACCAGTAGACTGGTGAGACCTCGAAAAGAAGACGATGAACAGCTGCACTGGCCATTACAAGGCGTGCCGCTTTTCAATGGAATTTGGGAAGTTAAACCAGAATGGGAAGTTGCAAGTCAACTTATGATTGTAAGTAACCGTTTTTACAAGTTTTTATTTAACTTGCAATGCAAGAATCTTGCAAGTTAAATTTGAACAATTTCCCGGTTTCCGATTGTGCGGAAATTTTGCACGCATATGTATATCGCGTGTCAATGCAATAATAAGGTACGATGGAGCTGATCTGATGATGGAGTCGGAAGGTGGCCATAGGAACTCCTGTACTAAATAAGATAGACCCGTCGTATTTGGGCTCGTTTTACTTGTCTTGGCTAGCACTCTGCTGCTACATGATATCCAGAATCTCAAAAGCTTGTATTTAAAAACCTTTTTAAAGAAGCTTATTAATTTCCTAATTATAGGAGTAAACAATTAATGTGGTAGTTGATGATCGGTTAAAGAATAAATATAAGTAAACGAAGAATAGTAGCTGGTGTACTGAGTAGTAAGTGTTAAAATTAAAAATATATCTGACAGGCAAAAATATATATGAAAAGCTCTGCCTTCAGAGACAGAGCTTGTAAGTGTTATTGCTAATGTAGTAGATTGGCAATAACAGAACCGTTATACAATGTCATTTCCGTCCGTCTGTAGTTCTTGGTATTGAACTGTCATTTTTCTCAAAAACTACTGGCTGTATTTTGCTTCCGTCACCTCTTTCTCTGCTGACTGTATATTTTTCGCCATGTTCTTTTTTAACCTCTTTTGTTCTCTTAACATATTTATATATATATTTTTTTATTGCAGGAGATCAGCAGACAGGCAAACGGCCCACTTTATGGAAAGCGGTTACCATCGCCTATGGACATTTGCAACAGCAAATTGGCTACAAATGCGCTGCTGCTCTCTTAAGGGCAACTGGAAGCTGGTCACTAATGCCGGAACACAACTCAAGGTTGTTATGGCGACACACTTTAGACCAGGGGTGGTAGCCATCCAGTCGGGCAAATGCCCTACCACCTGGCGAAATTAAAAAAAAAATATATTTTTCCTAGTAACTTTATTTTAATATTAATATTCTTTCTAGGAACATTTTATCTGACAATGTATAAGTTCATTATAGTAACATTATCCCAGGATGGGTTGCCAGTTCCAAAAAACTAGACAACACATAAATTTAATAGGTTAACTTAGTCAGGAAATTCTATCTGCAATATAACGATATAGAAAGAAAGAAAGAAAAAGAAAGAAAGAAAGAAAATATTTATTTCTAAAAATGCGACAGTTTAACAGTGATTTATAATAATAATAATAGCATTGAAATTGTGTGCCGCAATTCGCGAAATGAATCTACTAATTATATAAAATGATATGTAATTTTATATAATTAGTAGATATTATATTGCATATAGTTATATGTTTATTATGTTTAAATAGTTGCATATTATCACCATATCTTGTGTATGTATATAACTTATGTGTATATTTGTATATATAGTATAGTTATATATTTATTATTAAAATGTAAGTAATCATACAATAATTATGTATACCACCGTCGCCACTCCTAATCAAAATATTCTTGCCACGGGTTGTCTGGAAGAGATCGCTTTTTAGCGATAAGACCGCCCTTTGTACTCAACTAGACTAATTAATACTAGTTCGTATGTTTTTCTATAATGGTGTACAATAAAGTGTTATCTATCTATCTATCTATCTAAATTTGTGAAAACTAACTTTAGTATATAACTAAATTTACATCGAAGGCTAAATTAAGAGACAATCTACTATTTAATATTTTTAGTACTCGACGCCACTGCTGGTAATAAAGTTTTATTGCCTGAGACGGCATCTATGGATTCAGTGCAACTAGCAGCTATATTAAATAGAACGCACGATTCGGGGGTTGCAGCGCGTCGGACGAAAGGTGCGAGTATTCTTTCGAGGTCGTCAGATAATGGACGAATTTGCTTTAAAAACAGTTTACCAAGATTTTCTTGACCGGACGAACATAAAGAACCGGACTGTCCGATCGGAAACAGGACATCTGGCAATTCTAATCCCAGGTGTAGGGAGATCACAAATATTTGCTCTCCTAAACTATTTTTTTTTTTAATTTTTTTTTTTAATTGCAGGAGTTCAGCAGACAGCAGACGGCCCACTTGATGGAAAGCGGTTACCATCGCCTATGGACATTTGCAACACTAAAGGTACTACAAATGCGCTGCTGCTCTCTTAAGGGACACTGGAACCTGCACTAATGCGGGAACACAACTCAAGGTTGTTATGGCGACATACTTTAGACCAGGGGTAACCGTCCAGTCGGGCAAATGCCCTACCACCTGGCAAAATAATATAATTTGATTTAAAATGTTTATTGTTTTAACTTATACATAGATGTATCCGGAAGGCCTTCGTCATCAGCTGCTTGCTTTGAAGAAGCAATATGGCGACATTGAATTCATGATCACCGAGAATGGTTATCCCACGACATACAGAGACCTGGATGATGAGAAGAGGGTAAAATGCATCAGAGATCATTTGGAACAGGTGAAGTTAGGTTTTAGCGCCATCTATTGGCCTTGCCACCATAACTAATCGAGTCAATGTTATGACCTAGGGCGCAATGATAAAATACCGAACTTATATGTAATGAGGACGGTTTGCTGCCTTTTCTTGTTAGTTTAATATTAATTAGCATTTGATTTAGTAAGTTCAATAATTTAAATTTCTTCAGTTTTCTTTTGAATTAGATACTCTACTTTTTTTTAATTGCGGCAACAGTCATTCGCTGCGTTCGTCGTATACAAACACATGCGCAAGTGCGTATGTTGACTAATTTAACTTTGACTTAATTTAATTATTATATTGTATGTCATTGAAGACCACAAGCCATAAAAATCGCCCGGACTTTTGGAGGGCTTGCGTGGGGGGGCCATGGGAAGGCCAACACGTAGAGGCCCCTTGACAAATTTAATGTAAATGTGGCGTGACACTGACTGGCGATTATCCCTGTCTATACCATATAATAATGCACCCAAGGACAAGCCCCGGCCAGTGTAGGACTATTGTGGAAAATGAATGAACTAGCGGTCTGGGAATATGGGGACTATGGCATCTGCCCGTCGCAATGTTCAGTGAACATGGAAAAACAGGCAGACGGTGACTCGCCACTCGCTGCATGGGCCCCAAAAAATGTCATAAAAGACAAAGGCAACGTGGATGTGAGTGGCTAAGGGATGTATAAAGCTGAGCTACAGGTTCATCGAAGCTACTTCTGAAGTGATGCCATTTGTCACTTCCACCCCTGGAGCTTGAGACTTAGCTCTAGCGATCTCCACTCCGTGCCAGCTGGCTAAGGCAATCACGGAGGCGGGGGCCTTGTCTTGGCCCTCGGAGTCAGGTACGAGGTGTCGCTACTCACCTAAGACTTCGCCACAAAGCCCCCCTGCGGGCCAATAACAACAATTATTATTGTTATTATTCTGTTTTTTTTTCTTTTTTAATATTGATGTAATATTTATTTATTTAGGCTTGCGTAAAATTGTAAAATGTATGATGTCACAGTAGGGAGGAGTGTCACGAGTCCGACGAGCTATGACAGGGACAGAGCAGGGATCAAAATATCATGAAATTCGTGTGATGTAATTTGCGGATGGCCCCTTATATCTTTCGATCGCAGTAACTTGCCACGATTAGGGTTACAGCTCGCGGGCAAGTACCCGACTTTGGGCACACCAACCTTCCACGCGTAAGACGTCTCAGACGTCGGCCTGATGTAGTTCTCGCATGATATCTGTCTGAAAGTGCCAACCTACAAATTTGAAAGTTGGCCAAGTTGTATCGGCAGGGGGTGTTTGTGGCGAGCATGGCGCTGCAATACCCGCTCGTCTGCACAACAATGTTTCGTCAAAATCTATACTAACGAGTTCAAAATCTAAATTACTTCTTAATCGATTTATTATGAATATTTGGATGGAGTTGGGTATGGAAGAAAGAGCATGAAAGTAGAGTAAACGCGGTCGAGATGCGAGCACTGCGCAAAATCAGCGGAGTGACGCTCGCGGACCGCGTTCGTAATACCGAAGTAAGAAAGACAGTTGGTCTGAAAGAGAGTGTCGGGGTGAAGGTAAGGAAAGGAATGCTCCGGTGGTTCGGACATGTAGAAAGAATGCATGATGAAAGAATGAATAAACAGATATACAATGCAAAAGTGGATGGAAGCAGAAGTCGTGGAAGGCCACGACACACTTTCCATGATCAAATTGATCGTGTACTAGCAGAAGGTGATGTTAGGAGCCTTAAGAACAGACGAGCGTGCATGACAAGAGTTATGAATGTCAAGAAGGCAAGTGAGGTGTGTAAGAATAAGCCTAAATGGCGCTCTGTTGTTCGTGCCTGCCCCGCAAGGGAACTGGCGTGAAGTTGTGTATGTATGTATGTATGTATTTGGATGGACATATTTGAATAGGACTGTAATAAGAGACTAGCGTATTTCCCTTTACTGTTTATGTACGGCATTTTAGGGGACCGATGCAGGCAGTTACGAGTCACTGTTTGCTTAAATTATACAATTTTTGCAAACATTGCCACGGTCGAGCATCACAGTCGCTTCCATAGTCTTAGTACATCGCAACAGCGCAATCCTTTTTGATCACATTTCCTACAATTCCATAAATGACACTGTTACAATATATTCTACAATTATTTTCATATAAAAGAGCCGGGGCTAAATACCATATTATTCTACTTTTCAAATATCATGATAAAAATAACTTTAAAATCTTTTTAAGCAAGAATTAATACTCTTTTTGACGTTTATCATTCATTATATCTTAATCAACTCAATAATATAACAAGTCTGAAATGTTGTTCTTCAGGTACTTCTGTCAATCCACGAAGACAAAGTCAACGTCACTCGGTATACTGTCTGGAGTCTTATGGACAACTTCGAGTGGATGGATGGATACGAGTTAGTACTAATTATTTGTAATATGTCACCGTCGTCAGGCAATCGCAGTTGACTGTTGCACTTAGGCCGCCCCAAGTATTTGCACTATATTTTTATTAATTACTAGCGGCCCTAGCAGACGTTGTCCTGCTCTGAAAAGATAAAAATCTAGGACCCGATCCCAGCACCACCTACCGGTTCCAATTGTGGATTTAAACCATCCGGGAACCAACTCAAACACACAAAAACAAAATCACCAAACTCGCTCCCGGTGATTAGGAGAATTGTAGAACCCGATCTCAGCGCCACCTACCGGTTCCTATTGTGGATCTAAACCATCCCGGGACCCACTCAAACACACACGCAAAATTTCGTCAAAATCGGTAAAGTCGTTCTCAAGTTATAAAATTACAACGAAAAGTGGCATTGATTTTTATATAATATATATAGACTAGCTGACCCGGCAAACTTCGTACCGCCTCAGAATCAATAAATAAAAAAAAACGTTGATTTCTGAACGACAGGACGAACATCAAACATGTGACATTCAAAACAAAAAATGAAAAATAAAACTTGACTTTTAAATTCAATTTGATTTCCTAACGACTTTTAAATTTAATTGATTTCGAAACGACGGAACGGAAATCAAATGTTTGACAGGTAGGAATAGTTTCTAAGGGAAAGCGAAATTGTTGTTTTTACTATATTCTAAGCATTTTTTTCATATTTACTCACCTTTTAAACCTTCCCTGGACTTTCACAAATAATTCAAAACCAAAATTAGCCAAATCAGTCCAGCCGATCTCGAGTTTTAGCGCGACTAACGAACAGCAATTGATTTTTATATATATAGATTTGCATTAGTCCATCAGACGGATGCGAGTCCTAAGATACGTTTTCCGATACATGATCTCCACTCCAGGACTCATCTACTCCCATAAGCCATCCTGTAATTAACCTGCCACTTCAGCCTACTAATAATTACAAGCTATCATGATTAACCTATGGGTTTTGATATTTCCAGGACGAGGTTTGGGCTATACGACGTTGATTTCTCATCGCCGACCCGCGCCCGTACGCCCCGCGCCTCAGCTCATTACTACAAAAAAGTTATCAAGACTCATAAATTAATGAAATCATCAAAACTTATCAATGATGAATTGTAATAGTTTTCTAATAAATTCTAATCTAACACCAGTGGCGTAACTATATCATCTAGACCCGTGGCATATTCATCAGATGGCTCTCTCTAAAAAAGTATACAGGTAGGGCATTTGCCCGACTGGATGGCTACCACCCCTGGTCTAAAGTATGTCGCCATAACAACCGTGAGTTGTGTTCCGGCATTAGAAACCAGGTTCCAGTCTCCCTTTAGAGAGCAGCGCATTTGTAGCACCTTTGGTGTTGCAAATGTCTATAGGCGATGGTAACCGCTTTCCATCAAGGGGGCTGTCTGCCTGTCTGCTGAACTCCTGCTTTAACAAAAAAAAAAAAATTGGAGGAGTGCAGAGAAAAATTAAGAAAAAATAACGTATCGTCTCAAATCGTGAAGATTAATGATATTTTTTGGTAAATTATTGAAAGTAAATTACCAACGAAAAGTTGTTTCGGTTGCACCCCACTTTTGACCTTTTGCGGCGCTAGGGAGCCACCAATTTGCCACCAATGGTAAAAGAATAGATAGAATAATAGGATATAATAACCCGTATAATTTAGATGGCACTCTGTTGTTCGTGCCTACCCCGCAAGGGAACTGGCGTGAAGTTATGTATGTATGTATGTATGTATGTATGTGTATGTATAATTTAGATTAGATATAAACTTCAGACAGTAATTGTTTTAGTTCAAGTAATTAAATTTTTTATCAAGCAATTTGAATGTTTATTTACGTAAATTCATAGATAGATAATACTTCATGAGTACTTATGACAAAATACCTCTATTTCATATAACTAGTGGTCGCCTAGTGGTCGAAATTCGGCCATAATTAATTTAAATTATAAGTTTGAACACTATTAAGGTACTGTTGCCAAAGACTATAACTTCTATAATCACTGCTTTCGCCAAGGCTACACTGTTAATTTGCCTTTAACAATAACCAAAAGAGTATATATGCGTGTGTCTCTCAAATACACGGTAGTGTGCGTAATGTTTTTTTTATTGATTTAATGTATTTTTTATGCATAATTAAAAAAAAAATATGGTATTCTACACTCCTTCTCTATATAAACTATAAGTGTGCGAAATTTCATACTCCTCCGTTCGCGCAATTTTCGTAAAAAGGGGTACAAAGTTTTTGCTTCACGTATTAATATTATCATAACGTAAACTACTTGAAGAATATCTAACCTGTTTCAAATGGTCTTTTATATATTTAATCCTTGGTTTATCCTTCAAATTGTAACCCCCCGAGGAATATCCGTTTTCGGTTATAAAATACTAAAAGTTACCATAGTTCTTTTTCAACCAGTTAAGTATAGTATAATGTTCGCGCAATTTTCGTAAAAGGGGGTATAAAGTTTTAGCTTCGTATTGCTACGTATCAATATAATGATAATAAATAATAACAACCCATAAAAGTCCCAGTGCTGCCGTTCTGACCCCCCAATTTCTTAAGGCATCGTTTCTCAACCTAAGATTATGACCCTTGTGGGGATCACGTTTGTTATTAAAAGGGGTCGCAGTTTGATAAAAAAAAATACACGTACAAATCAAACGTATATACGTATATACCTATTAATTAAAATCTTATACTAAAATATAAAGAGTTTCTTTGTTTTCTTAAACGCGCTAATCTCAGGAACTACTGGTCTGATTTGAAAAATTCTTTCAGTGTTATATAGCTCACTTATCGAGGAAGGCTATAGGCTATATATCATCACGCTAACACCAATAGGAGTGGGTCACCAATGAAGAATGTTTCAAAATCAGGGGTTTTTTTTAACTATTCCACGCGGACGAAGTCGCGGGCAGAAGCTAGTATTATTATAATGTTGCAGTGAAGAACTTTTGATGTTTTTCGGTTCTTTTCGTGGGTCGCAACGTAAAAATCGTTGAGAAACAATGTCTTAGGAGAACAAACAATATACCTGGCCAGCTTAATAAAAGAGAAAAGTATTGACCTACATTCGCATTGTTGACAGTCCCATAATCACAGGCGGTTTAGATAGGTTTGGCCTTCGGAGAGACTTCGCGTCTCTCTGCGTATTCTATCCAGTGTACAATGAGGAGTGTTCCAAGGAACTATTCGGAATGGTGCCTTGGTCTTCTTTTTACAACCGCACCGCATGCCATCGGCTAGGCGCTCATTCCTACTTGCTTGAGCCGCTTCGCTCTTGTACGCAACGGCTCTCTAGATCGTTTCTCTTGGGCACCGTGGGGATTTAGAAAGAGATCTCAGCCGTCGTTTACCCAAAGCGCTACAATATGGGCTTTTTAAAAAGTTTGTCATAAAATTTCTTCGAGGCCGTCAGCGCGTTTACGACGTCTCTGGTGTTGTAAACGTCCATAAGCGACGGTAACCACTTTCCATCAGATTGGCCATCTGCCCGTCTACCGTACTCCAGTTATTTAAAAAAAATGTATTTTATGAAGGCGGTTGTATTTTTCAAACAATATTATTTTGTTGACATTACTTAACTCAGATATCGATGCAGTATTAAAAATTGCTAAATTATTCAATGTAAAAACAATGTTATCAATTATTTCACCAATAAGTAGAAACGCTGAACTGCAATTAGCCTAATCTAGTCGTTACCATAGCATAAAATGGTGCTTTATAAAGTAATTTTATTTTGGTAAGTATCATTACATAGCATAAGTACCACTCTTTTATATTTAACTAACGGCCCCGGCAGACGTTGTCCTGCTCTGAAAAAATAAAAATCTAGGACCCGATCCCAGCGCCACCTATCTGTTCTAATTGCGAATCTAAACCATCCGGGAACCCACTCAAACACACAAAAACAAAATCACCAAAATCGCTCCAGGTGATTAGGAGGATTCTAGAACCCGATCTCAGCGCCACCTACCGGTTCCAACGGGGTAAAAAGATCATATGTCCATTTCCTGGTTCTAAGCTACCTCCCCACCAATTTTCAACTAAATCGGTACAGCCGTTCTCGAGTTATAAATAGTGTAATTAACACGACTTTCTTTTATATATATATATATAGATAGATTATCTGTGCCAGCCAAACTTCGTACACGTTGTTACGATGACAACGTACTTATTATGCTGGGACTTCACCCACGTTACTGTTAAAGACAGAGTATGTTTGTAAGCCTCTTTAAGGTTCATAAAGAAGCCTACATACTTTCTCTAACTCAATATGAATAAGACCGTTAAGCTGTATATGAATGCGTCTTATATTTAACGTCATTAACAATGTCACATCAATCTACGTGAAATGGCCTAAATCGTTTACATTCTTTCTCTCTTTTCTTTCACCTTCTGCTAATTATTTGGGGTCAACGATATGTCTTTTCCTTCCACAGCCCTCTATTCTGACATAAGTCCTCTGTCACACCGCAGATCATCATATCGTCCTTCACACAATACATCCATCTCTTTTTTGGTCTAAATTTAAATTTGGACCCGTCAATCTTGCAATTTAGCATTCTTTTTGCAACGTGCCCTACCTTTAGTGAATTGAAATGGCGGCACCAAAAACCAAAATTTTGCCTATATTCGTCTAGTCTTTTTTATTTTTATTTTTTTATTACAGGAGTTCAGCAGACAGGCACACGGCCCACTCGATGGAAAGCAGTTACCATCGCCTATGGACATTTGCAACACCAAAGGTGCTAGAAATGCGCTGTTGCCCTCTTAAGGGAGACTGGAACCTGGTCACTAATGGCGGAACACAACTCAAGGTTGTTATGGCGACATACTTTAGACCAGGGGTGGTAGCCATCCAGTCGGGCAAATGCCCTACCACCTGGCAAAAGCAGTCCACGGAAACGAGATCATTTACCGAGATATGATTTTTTTCTAGCAAAAAAGAAACTAACTTCAAGAGTTTATGCCAAAAATAAATGTTTTCTACATCTCGAAGTTGGTGCCAAGTAAAACATAAAAAACAACAACAAATTTGCAAATATATAATAATTTTTATGTTTTACTTCGCATCGACTTTAAGATGTAGAAAATATATAAAAACTGTCCTGAAAGTACACTGAATCCAACGCAAAATGAGTGATCAAATTTGGTTCAAAAACAAATAAGTTACGGCTGAAAAAACCGCATTAAAGTCATATATTCTGTCCGATTTTAATGAATTTTCTGCTATATCTTCGAAATTTAAAGTACAACAGCAATAAAATTTATATGAGACCATTTTGAAGCTAAATCTAATTCTAAAAGTATCATCACAATCGGTTCAGAAACAAAAAAGTTATAGCGCAACATACATACAAGTTAAAAAAAACATATGTGTTTACACGACCAATTGGGAAGCTCCTCCATTTTAGAAGTCGGTTAAAAAGTATCCTAAGTGATGACCCGAGATACAAGCTAACACTGTATCGAGCTTTATTTAAATCCGTTCAATATTTTTCACGTGATATTCTAACAGGCAAACAGACAAAAATTCTGAAAGTTGTATTTCCGTAATGATCTGGTCTGAATTAGGTCCTGATTTTATTGTCATTTTTAAATTCAATGTACAAACTCGACACCCCCAACAGATTTATATTATAGACAAGCTAATGGCCCAGCTGGCCCACCTGATGGGAAGTGGTCACCGTCGCCTATGTACATTTACGACACTAAAGATGCTACCAATGTAGAATAGATAGATAGATAACTCTTTATTGAAACAAAGCATATACAAACAGAAGTAGAAAAAGATAAAAGATACAACGGGCGGCCTCATCGCTAAGAAACGATCTCTTCCAGGCAACCTTTGGAAGGGATTGATAGAATTTTGTGTACTGTCGGCCTCGAAAGAAGAGATTGCAACCTGGCCATTGATGCCGGAATACAACTCAAGATTGTTATGGCTGCATAGACCTGATAGTTATCCAGATGGGCAAATCACTTGGTTGTTGATTGTTTTGTGGCAAGAATTAGTATTCTTTCTTTGTTCCTGCATGGTTAAATACTCTTCTAGAAACCATTATACCTCACCTAGACTACCTACCTCTTGGCATTACAACGAAGTAGGAACGCCGGGCCGGTTTAGTTGATAGGTCTAAATACACCAAGTATCTAAACTATCTAACTATTACCCCTACCGTTAAAGTGTCAATGACGGATGACATGTAAAGAAAACCAAAAACATTTTTTTTAATGCATGAGTTCAGCAGACAGGCAGACTGCCCACTTGATTGAAAGCGGTTACCATCGCCTATGGACATTTGCAACACCAAAGGTGCTACAAATGCGCTGCTGCTCTCTTAAGGGACACTGGATGGTGGCCACTAATGCGTACACAACTCAAAGTTATTATGGCGGCATACTCTAGCCCAGAGGTAGTAGCCATCTAGATAGTCGCCTCTTACAATAGGCCACCTGGACGCAGCAAACTATATCCTTTTTCCTTTATTTCTATTTACTTCCAAATGCGACACACAGAAAACAAACAGAAATATAAATCGTATGCCGCAATTTAGGAAATGAGGTTGGCATTCAGTGCTTTGCTGTGTGGTAATGTTTATTAAGAGCACTGATTTTTAGTGATCATCTCCTATACCTCATATAATGTAACCCGTAAAATACACGAGTATAGTTTATTTAATAAATCAAATTCAATGTATTAGAATACACATCGAAAAACAAAAGCAGAACTGTACATATTTTCCTCAGCTGTAATACCAGATCCCAGCAATGCAATGTTATGGGCTGATATTATTATGAATTTGCAGCTCCTGGTGTTGTTCAGCATGTGCCGTAAACCTGATTTTTCCACCTTCTTTCAAATTTGGAGTGGCCACATCTGCTTATCAGATTGAAGGAGCTTGGAATCATTCAGGTAAGCTATTTGTGCAATCGAGTTATTTTCCAACTAACGAGGTTAAAATTGGCGATCAAGCTATGTAAGCATATAACAATAATAATCGGCAGACAAACACACATATTGTATATGCCCAAATTAAGAAACACTTGTATTCTAGGTAATATACAACGGAGTACTCTGGGGCCGATCTCAGACACACAGAATATAGTAAATAACGGAGAAAATTCGTTTTCGAAATTTACCATTCCAGGAATGGAACCCGAAGTCTCTGGGTTACAGTGAGGTAAGCCGGTAAAGGCTTAGCCCGCTCAACCACAGAGGCCATCTAAGTAGGTATAGAAGTCTATGTTAAGGATTGTCATAAGTGAGAATATCCGTAACAGAACCAAAGCATCTTACAAAATTAGCCAGCTGAAGCAGTAATAAATCGGTAATGTTTGTAGCAGAATAGCAGATAGAACAAAATTGTGAAATGATTATCATGTCAAGTAACATGAAGTTCTAGTTCTTCTTGTATTTTAATCTCTAATTGGGTTACTGAAGGACAACAAATATGAAATAATTTTTTTCCAGACATATCAGTAGATGCCTCGGTGATTCCAACTTCCAAAAGTTCCGTGCCCAACAAGGAAAAGGCGCCTGGTTCACGTCACAGGTTACCTATTATTGTCGACATACTACCTGTATCTCTGCAAATAAAGATTCATTCATTCATATTTCTAACAAATTCTATTAAACTAAATATAATAGATATCTACATACATACATAACTTCACGCCAGTTCCCTTGCGGGGTAGGCACGAACAACAGAGCGCCATTTAGGGTTATTCTTACACACCTCACTTGCTTCTTTGACATTCATAACTCTTGTCATGCACGCTCGTCTGTTCTTAAGGCTCCTGACTTATATAGATATCTATATAAGTTAAAAAATACTTTAACTACTATCTTCGATGTAAGGAACTGTTTACCTCTTCCCCCGTAACCCCTAGATGCTCTATTCCCGTTTTCTAAACTTACTATTCATTCCATGGCTATACTTGTTCAGTCATTGCCTAGCATAAGGTAGGTAGAATATCGCTCCATCAATTTTGCTGTCTACCCTATTTCTGAGTGAAGCAACGTTTTGATAAAGAAAGATCGTGCCGTGCGTTTATTATTTAAACATATTACGCTAATTTTAATCTAAAAACTTGTTGTGTAATATCAAAAAAAGTGATCACTCCAAAGTGAATTTGGTGCCGTGCAGTGTTCCTCTGTGTGCTGCAACCTGAACCAAGCCAGGAGAGGGTGGATCTCAAGGTTGGTAGAGCTTCTGTTTTTCTAGTGCAAGGACAAGGTTCATATCTCTCCCAATACAGTCCATAACTATCGAACCAGCATACTATCCGTGGCTACAACGCCCCACGATACCATAATTATAAAATTAATATTACTTCCATGGAGTTCATGAGAAATCAATATCTAAGTATTTAGCCATTAAAGCTACATAAAAATGATGAGTTACATTGGATCCATGGATTCTTTAAAAACCGTCATTTTTTTAAATGAAATGGGTTTACCTTTGTTGCAGACAAAGGTGAAAGCATCTGGGACCAGTTCACGCACGAGTATCCGGAAGCCATAGCTGACAAAAGTAATGGAGATCGAGCTTGTGACTCTTACCACTATTGGAAACGAGACGTCGAGGTGCTTAAAGAACTAAATGTCCATTTTTACAGGTGATTAAATTAGTTTTAGGAGATATAGTATCGTAGCTACGACCTATATATATGCTATGCTGGATGTGTGTAGTCACGAGAAAAGACTGCGTTAAGAAGTCCCGCATTTTTCAACATCGTGATTTAGAGACAAACTGCAAGAAAATCATCTACGTTGGTACGACTACAAATTACAGAATATCTACTAGTTATGCGAGGAAAAACTATTTAGCTAATCCGCCTCCGCCAAGCCTCGGTGGAAGGGATAGCACTAAGCTGGTTCTCGTAAAGGATAACGTGCGTGCCAATAATCACCCAATAATGAATGCAGAAGATCCATAGAAGATCATACTCAGTAGATTATAAAGGTTTTGGAAGCGAATGCTTCTAAAGTGACCCGAATTGAACGTTTGGATGATGATGATTTTACTAGATTTGTAGAAAACCTTTTAAATATTTTCAGATTCTCTATACCCTGGCCTCGTGTACTTCCTACGGGGTATGATAATGTCATCAGCGAAGACGGGAAGAACTATTACAACAACTTGATTAACGCACTTCTGAAGGAAGGAATTGAGCCCATAGTAACTTTATACCACTGGGATTTGCCTTTGAATATAGAGAAGTTAGGTGAGTTTACAATTCTTTATTTTTTGAAGTGAAAATTCTTTGGAAACGTGATTTGAAACTTGATGAAATGAAAAAGCGACACTAAAAAGATATAAACTCATAAATCTACAGGACTAAGCCTGCGAGAGAATGAGATATGAGTTTTACATTGTACAGTACAGATTAGAGAGACATTAAGACCAACGATTAAACATAGAATCAATGTGGACCGGAATGAAACTGATAATAATATTTTTTAGACTAACACGATGAAAATTTGGAAGTTATACTTAAGAAGTTTATTCTGAATTATAATATGTTGACGGATGTAGGCTAAAGGCTACATTTTATTTATATTAATAAGAGTTAGAGAAGAATTATCTGTGAGTATATTCTCTGAAGTTTCACTTCTACTGCGTGTGAACTGCACACACATTTTTTTTTAATTTTGTCAATAAGGCTACGTCAATTCTATCAGATAATATTCTTCATTTTTTAAGTCTGTAATATTTAAAACGCCCTCCAGCGCGGTAAATTGATGATTGATGACCTGTGCAAGGTCACCGGTGGGATATGTGTGAAGAAAGTATAGAAGTATAGATGTGACGCAAACTTAGAGCGAACTACGTCATGCAGTCGGCATGCTAGTATTATGTTATTTACGCGTTCTTCTACAAGTATCCCTGGGACACAAAAGTAGCGCGGGAGTTCCAAGAGCATCCTTTGAATCAATTAATGTTCTTTATTTAATATAAATTGTATAAAGGATGCCCTGACGCCACCGGCTATATTCTTCTTATATTTAATAGAAAAATACAATTAAATACTAAAACTAAACTACAGTATGAAAAATAAACCTAAAATTAAAAACTAGAACTAAATAAAAAATGAGGGCGTAATCCATAATCTATAATATAAATAAACCTAGCTTAAAAATAAAAATAAAAAAAACCTATATCAAAGCCCGTCCAGCCCCACCAGACCACTGTCGCTGGACATTGTACCTAGAAGGCTGGCAGCATTACCTCGCTGGATACAGAGGCTAATCCTTTGAACGAGGTAAGCTCCAGCCTTCCGGTCTCTTGTTGTATCGACCAGACGTTTTTTAATATTTTTAAATAATTTGTGGGCACTTGGCCTCCATGGGCCCAAAGTCTTCACCCCAAACGGCTCAAATATGTAACCTGTTCCAAGGTTTGCATATTTTAGCCGTTTGAGATTTTCGGCAGAAGTGGCAGTGCGACCAGCCCCAACTTTGGACTCCTGGAGATGAGAAGGCGCCAGTGGGTCGACACAGGTAACGTCCCACACGAGCTGCCTTCCCAAGGTCCAGGGAATTAAAGTCATACCGTCGGGTCTCTTGCTATCGTCGCGGACCAGGCCGTTCGGTTTGAGAACGTCTGGCACGTCGGCCCTGACAAGAGCCCGACGTATTATATCGTTGAGGCCGGCATGTCGCGGAATTCTGCCTGCGCTTCTGCCACACGATAGGCCATGGTGGCCAAGCCGGTGGACGGCCCGGCCGCAGCGATAGTTGTGTGGCTCGCAGCAATTTGCCCCAAGACGAAGGCAGATTGCTGACCTGAATGTGGCTGCATCCATTAACGCATTCTTAAATTCATTATTATATTGGTTGCATAGGATGCTGTGTCCTTTGAGTATAGCAAACCCATATGCTGCAAGTGTAAAAGTTTGTGGTAATGTGCAAGATTAAACTATTGTAGGTGAATAAATATATAGAAAGTATATAAATTAAAACCAATCACAATATTAAACAAACTATGAGCAAGAATAGAAAAAGTAATCCAAGATCTGTAATCAAGGAGGGACAAAAGAGCTACACTAAAAAAGTATAAAAAGTCTCGCATTGAGCCACATAAAAGCTTTTCCTGATCAATTTAAGCCGAGTCCACTTCAATGAATGTAAAAAACCTTTTAACAGTTAAATGTTTGCGCACAGGTGGCTGGACAAATCCAATGATAGTCCACTGGTTCACAGATTACGCTAGGGTAATCTTTGCTCTCTATAGCGACCGGGTCAAGAACTGGATTACCTTCAATGAGCCTTTAGTATTCTGCGATTTTGCTTACATCACAGGGTCCTTGGCCCCTGGTATTCAAGAACCTATCTATGGACACTATCTGTGTAACATACATGTTATGCTGGCTCATGCTTCAGCTTACAGGCTATATCATAAACACTTTTCACATACTAAAGGATGTACAGGTATAACTTTTTTGTCAATTTTGAACTATACAATGGTTTTGGAAAAGGACACTTAAGTTATTATTGTAACGTAGCAATATTACCACACGCTCTAGCGTGCAAAGGTATCGTCGCTTGCCTCGTCCCCGCCGCGTCTCTTGCCGCTCCCATCCAGATCACAGAGGCCCGCGCTCCTGACAAAAGGATGACTCTATTGGATTAAGCCATAAAAGGCTGAATGAGCTAAGCCAAAAGGCTGAAGTGAAAAGTGGGGACAAGTTACCGACTCCGCCGGCAGAGCCGAACCTAGTCTATCTTTACACCGGTTCGCAACGTGTTATAGCTAGTAGAGAAGAAGGGGCGAAAGAAAGTCTCCAGCAACATGCCTAAGATAATTTTGTATGGCTACTTGGTGCCTGTAATAAGTGAATTTGATTATGGACTAACGTTATAAGGGTGGCCCGGGGGTTCTTCGGCGTCTGTTATTCCAGGCTGATGTTCTGAGCCTCGGGGGTTCATAATAGCGAGGATTGGGTGGTTTCGTCTGACTCGTCAATGAGAACATTGCGAGAGCGACGTTGGCCTGTAGGAGCACCTAAGTGGATCAAATGATCGTTTTCCCCTGTACCCGTTCGCTTTTATACCCGATTGATGACAAAACGAGCCACGCAGTAATCACAACTACCCTCAAATATTATCTAATTAATAATTCAACGCGTGTAAAATAACGGTTAAAGCTAAGCCGTGATAGCGTAACGGCTAACGCACGCATCTCGAACTCAAAACTTTGGCATTTTTCCGATTTAATGTTACCAGCGCAAACAACGCTGAAGGGAAACATCGTGATGAAACATGCACATCCAGATAACCGATATGGCAAACCTGCCAAGCCGCCTTGGACAAGCGTGGCGGGTATAATGTCCGTTCCCTTACAGAGAGAGACCTGAGCCCAGCAGTGGAACGTTTATGGGCTGTTATTATGATCCAACTCATTACAATAATAATTATAACAATTGTATAGATAAGTTTATGTTTTTATTTTCAGTGGAAGGCAAAGTATCTATAGCTAATCATCTTATTTACTTGTATCCACAGTCTGAAAAAGAAAAGGCTGTCACGGAGCTCCTATCTCAATATATTGTAAGTAATCTACTTTTATTCTAGCCCGCAAAATTCGGTCCAGCACAATCCGAAATCACTATTGTTAGAATTTTTGTCTCTATCTCTCTCTTTGTTAGAGCAATACGAGAAAACTATTAAATTTCTATTTCTATCTTTATATATATAATTCTTCTATACGTGTGTTGACAGTGAACTCCTAAACGGCTGGGCCGATTTGAATGATTTTTTTGTGTGTGTTCAAGTGGATTCGAGGACGGTTTTGATTCACAATTGGACCCGGTAGTTGGCGCTGCAACCGGGTTCTAAATTTTATTTCTTCAGGGCAGAACAACGTCTGCCGGGACAGCTAGTAATATTTTAAAATTCTAAAGGTGACGTGTCTGTACTGTAGCGGTCAGCGGTTAACGAGCTGACCGGAATCTTCAATAAAGAGACTGGTTCACAGAATATATAGTTTATATTATCAATCAAGCGACTTTTACAACCATGTGTTCAGTGCGCGGCCCGATACAATTCGGTTGACGATTGTTTTTTTTATTTTTATTGCAGAAGATCAGCAGACAGGCAGACGGGCCACTTGATGGAACGCGGTTACCATCGCCTATGGACATTTGCAACACCAAAGTTGCTACAAATGCGCTGTTGCTCTCTTAAAGGAGACTGGAACCTGGTCACTAATGCCGGAACATAACTCAAGGTTGTTATGGCGACATACTATATATATTAGACCAGGGGTGGTAGCCATCCAGTCGGGCGAATGCCCTACCACCTGGCTGTGTGTTGTTAAGTCGCCTCTTACGACAGGCCGCCCGGCCGCAGGAAATTGTATTCTTTCTCCGTTCCTGTACGGATAATTAATGTTTTGGGAGGCATTCGACGAAATTAATTCAAAAACATATTTTTTAATATAAATGACGACTAAAAAGATTAAGTCGTTACAGTACATTAAATATTTAAAAAAAAAAGCAACTGGAATAGACTATATAAACGATGGAGAACACTATGCATTTTTTTAGATTTCTTGTCCATTCTTCGGTTTGTCTGTAGGTTCGGGATTCACGTAAAAACTACCGAGCCGATTTTGATGCGCTTTTCGCTGATCGACAGCAAATTCTTACACTTAAAATCTGTCTCCTTTCTATCCCGGGTATCCCGCCGGAATTCTTCTGGGAATAATTTAAAATAAAAAAAATCGAATTCCAATGCGACTTACTCACTGATCGATAGCAAATTTGATGTAATAAAATGTGTGATATTTTCTAATCTCAGGAATCCCGCGGGAATTTTCCCGGGAGTGGTTTGAAGTTCAGTATTCCGACACAGTTTACATTAAAACAATAGCTTACATTCTTTTTTAAATGCCTTGATATTTTGGGTCCCAGTAATCCCGCGGGAGTTTCAAGTCAATCGTGAACGAAGTCGCAAGCATATCCTAGCTATTAAGATCCTGCTTATTTGCACACCAGTGGAACTGGTAAAATGTGCTGAACCATGCATTTCTAAGAATAACACCTGTATACAACTACATTTATGCAAGAATAAATATTTCATTCATTCACTCATTCACTCAGGATGATTTTTATCCCTATAAATAAAGTGCGCTGCGCAAAATCTGCGGAGTGACGCTCGCGGACCGCGTTCGTAATACCGAAGTAAGAAAGAGAGTTGGTCTGAAAGGGAGTGTCGGGGTGAAGGTAAGGAAAGGAATGCTCCGGTGGTTCGGGCATGTGGAAAGAATGCATGATAAAAGAATGACTAAACAGATATACAATGCAAAAGTGGACGGATGCAGAATCGTGGAAGGCCACGACACACCTTCCATGATCAAATTGATCGTGTACTAGCAGAAGGTGATGTCAGGAGCCTTAAGAACAGACGAGCTTGCATGACAAGAGTTATGAATGTCAAAGAGGCAAGTGAGGTGTGTAAGAATAAGCCTAAATGGCACTCTGTTGTTCGTGCCTACCCCGCAAGGGAACTGGCGTGAAGTTATGTATGTATGTAAATAAAGTGGTTTACGTGAAATATACGATTATATTGAAAAAGACGGCGCTGCGTGTTTTGCTCTTCCCGTTGGAATCTACCAACAAATAAATTGTCGTCGTTACACGAACGAAGTTTCGCTGGTATATTCTAGTTCCGCCTATTCTTATTTTGGTGAGTAATTAAGCGTTATTTATCTATCAATATCTTCTAGAACGGACGCTATCTTCATCCGATATATTCTAAAGGAGGGGACTGGCCGTCGTGTGTTAAAAAACTCGTCAAGGACTCGAGTAAAAGGCGAGGCTTCCATTGTTCCCGTTTACCGCGTTTCACTAAAGCAGAAGTTGAATACATCAGAGGTATGTAATGTAGGTATATAATTTCCTGCGGCCGGGTGGCCTGTCGTAAGAGGCGACAAAACAACCCACAGCCAGGTGGTAGGACATTTGGCTACCACCCCTGGTCTAAAGTATGTCGCCATAACAACCTTGAGTTGTATTCTGGCATTAGTGACCAGGTTCCAGTCTCCCTTAAGAGAGCAGCATCGCATTTTTAGCACCTTTGGTGATGCAAATGTCCACAGGCGATGGTAACCGCTTTTCATCAAGTGGGCCGTCTGCCTGTCTGCTGAATGTTTGATACATTTTTTTATTGCATGAGATTACCAGATAGGCAGACGGCCCACCTGATCGAACCCTGTTACCATCGCTATGGACATTTACAAAAACAAAGGCGAAACAAATGCTGCTGCTTTCTTAAGGAAGACTGGAACTGGACCACTGATGCATAATGCATGTAAGCGGCATACTTTAGACCAGGGGTGCTAGCTATCTAGACAGGCAAATACCCTACCACCTGGCTATGGGTTGTTTTGTCGCCTGTTACAACAGACCACCCGGTCGCAGCAATTGCGTTCTTTTTCCGTCCCTGCAGGGAAACATCGCGTTCATATGTCTAAAGATTGATGGGTTACATTATTGACTATAAGAATCCCTAATTTTTATATAACTTATATAAATCAGGGATAATGTAGCATTCGAACGGTAAAAGAATTTTTGAAATCGGTCCGGTAGTTTTTGAATTTATTCGTTAGAAAAATACAAAGCTTTCCTCTTTATAATTATATATAAATTTGATTTCAAAGCCCCCCCCAGATTTTGAAACATTTTTCATTGCTCCTCCGTTCCTATTGATTAAGCGTGAAAGAATTTTTCAAATCAGACCAGTAGTTCCTGAGATTAGCGCGTTTAAACAAACAAACTCTTCAGCTTTATAATATTAGTACAGATGAATGTGATATATTCAAAATATGTCTCTCGATTATTATTCATAGATTTGCAACATTGGAGCTAAGACAGCAACGCTCTTCATTTCACAGCTAAGTTGGAAGCACTTTAAGAAATTTGTTATGATTTTGTTATCAGGTACTTACGATTATTGTGCTTTCAATTATTATACTGCAAGAGTGGTGAGCACTTCTTCGACCAGTGGAACAGACTTGGACATATTGTTCCAATTGTTAGATGTAGATGCTGTTTTAATGCAACCACCAAATTCTACCACAGGTTATGTCGAAACCCAGATCGTAAGTGTGTTTTCTTTTATTACTACAGTGCAGTGCAGCACCTTATATAAAAGTTACAGCCGTATATAAGTATAGTTATTTGTAACCAGCTATTTTATAGAAACGAATTCAAAAGTAACTGAAAACCAAAGAATCATAGATTATATTATTTTTATCTATTTAACTTCAAAGGACGCGGGGTCTAATCCTGGCCGGAACACATGCACCATATATTATCCGACCAAGCCAAGTAGGCGAATGCCAGACGTACGGCCGACCGTGTCGGGTACCGATTGCAAAACTATAAATCTGCGCTTGGGTTCTCGCATATGTGCACCACACACATGCGTCTGTGGAACAGAGGTAATCGGCCCGGGATACCACGGTCTTTCTTGCCGCCGCAGTGCCGGCAGATGGTCACGCCACGCTGCCTTGAATGATGTCTTACGGAGGGCGCTTGCCACCGCTAACGTGCCGGCTTTATTGGAGCCGAACGGTATTGCACGTGACGATGGTAGGCGTCCCGACGGAATGACTCTAATTCCCTGGCAGCGTGGCAAGCCTTTGGTGTGGGATGCGACTTGCGTAGACACGTTGGCCGCATCCCATTTACCAAACACGTCTAGATCAGCCGGTCACTCAAGCGGCACAAATATGTAACCCTCTGTGAGAGTTATATGTTTGTGCCGTTTGCTGTCGAGACGCTTGGACCGTGGGGTCCTGAGGCCATGAGCCTCTACCAAAATTTTCGAAACGACTCATTGACTCTTCGGGTGATCAGAGGGCTGGTGCTTACCTCGGCCAACGGATCAGTATGGCGATCCAGCAAGGAAACGTAGCCAGCCTTCTGGGCACCTTACCCATAGAAGACGGTGATCTGGGCTCAGTATTCTACTTATAGTCTTGAGGGACTATGAGTAGAATACAATACAAATAAGTTAAGTTTTCTTGCATTGTATTCGATTATATGTTATAAAAAATGTCCTTATAAGTATTATTCTTATTAATACATACATACATACATACATACATAACTTCACGCTAGTTCCCTTGCGGGGTAGGCACGAACAACAGAGTGCCATTTAGGCTTATTCTTACACGCCTCACTTGCCTATTCTTATTAATGTATGTATATTATATCATGTATGTATATATGTATAAGATACTGATTGGGGGTCATGTCAGAAGCGTGCCCGTCCCGATCCCCGCTGGCCCAGAGGGCCACAATTCTGGCCAGAGCTCACACAGGTGCAGTGCACAATAGGGCGTCCCCCGCAGGCGACGCTCACCGATGCGCCCCCGTCGGTGTGAACTCTCGCGCATGCGGCGAAGGGGGCCGCCACCCTTCACGCAGCGCCAAACCTGGCGGGTCGAGAGGAGCAGAGTGCCGTATAGGCACGTGGAATGTGAGAGGTGGAATGAACGATAAGATGGACGAAATGATTGATATAATGAATGAGAGAAGCCTGGATGCCTTATGTCTGACAGAGACAAAAAAAAATGGGCCTAAATGGCGCTCTGTTGTTCGTGCCTACCCCGCAAGGGAACTGGCGTGAAGTTATGTATGTATGTATGTATACTGATTCAGTAGTGAGAATAATACAACATACCTCTGTTCTTATCAATTTTTTGTCCATCCAAAGGTTGTCTGGAAGAAATCGCGGTAAAATTGCATAAAGGCGGAACCTGAAAATTACGCATTTTTTGTATTCAAAGACTTTACATATGGTTTTCTATGGTACAATAACGACACTAAAATCATCGGTAAGCCATCATTTAGGCAAAAAATTAATAAACAATACAATTAATTAGGTACGAAATACGTGCATTATATCGCTAGAAATAATGTTCAATTTTAGCGTGACGACTTACCTACTAATTATAATAAAAACACAATTATTTTAATTTTGGGATTAGTCTGCAAATGTAACATATATGACATGATCAAAATAATTAACAATTATAAAATCAAATATTACGGCATTGCTAAAAAATCACGACATTTTGTAATTTGTAAGTAAAACCTCAGATTAATAATATTGAGAGACAAAGTTTTTACCTCACTTTGCTAAATGTCAGGCAAAGGAACTAAATCCGTACAGCATGAATATCAATATTATTCAATCAAACTGAACATCTTTGAATGACATAAAAATACGGGATTTTAGATTTTTCACATTATTGTGATTAAGATCATTATTATATTTTTGTAGTTTGTATATATAATTACCGACAACATGCAATACTAATGTTAGACAAACAATATATAGGTGTGAGGGGTGTTCGAAGGTTATGGCAAGGACAGTGGGTTAGGTTAGGTTATCTTTAGACCAAAGCCCACGAGCCGAGCGAGCGAAGCGAGCGTGCCGCGGCAGTAGCCGGCGAGTGGCAGAACCGACTTTAACTTTTATTGAAATTATCAACGAATAAATGGAAACCAGTCGGTTCTGGCACTCGCCGGGCGCTACCGCGGCACGCTCGCTTCGCTCGCTCGGCTCGTGGGCTTTGGTCTAAAGATAACCTAACCTAACCCACTGTCCTTGTCACTGGTTACACCTTCGACCACCCCTTACACCTATACTTTGTTCTGCTTACATTGGTATTGCATGTAGTCAGTATTTACAATAATGTGAAAAATCTAAAATTCCATACTTTCATGTCATTCAATGATCTTCAGATTGATTGAAAAATATTGATATTCATGCTATATGGATTTAGTGTTTTTGCCTAACAAGTAGCAAAGTGGCAGAACCGACTGCTTACCATTAATTATGGTTAAAGTCGATTCTGCCTGCGGCTTTGGTCTGAAGCTAACCTAACCTAACCCACTGACCTTCTCATTGGTCGCAACCTTCAACTGCTCCTCACAACCTATTTTTTGTGTTGCTAACATTGGCATTGCATATTTGAGCTCTAGTGTGAAGCTAACCCAACCTAAAGAGTGGCAAGCAAAGGAAATAAATCCAAACAGCCTATTTTTTATTAAGAATACATCAGACAACGCTGTATGGATTTATTTCCTTTGCCTGCCACTCTGATGAACTAAATTACAACAAAAAGATTTGTCTTTAGCAGTTTTCTTTATGTAGCATGGCGGTTTTATCTGGGAAGTGTTTTGTAGTTTTTAACCTAATAAAATGTGCTTTAAAATTTAATAAAGTAAGATATTGATTGTTTTTACGTTAACTTATGTGTTTGTGCTCAAAATCATAAGTGTTTAGCAACGTGCCCTATTACTTTACAATAATAATATTAGCATAGTAGGCAGTCTCTGTATATTCTAAGGTAATTGTATTGTTTATTAATTATGTGCCTAAATGAAGGCTTTCCGACAATTTTAATTTCGTTATTGTACCATAGCAAACCATAATTATAATCTTGTATATAAAAGAAACGCATAATTTTCGGGTTCCGCCTTTATGCAAATTTAAAGGAAGACATCGTTGTGAAACCTGCACATCGAAATAACTGGTGTCGAACGGCCAAGCCGCCTTGGACAAGTCCGTTCCCCAAAAGTAAGGTGTCCGAGCCCAGCAGTGGAACATTTATAAGCTGTTATTATATTATATTCTACAACATCTTCTGAAAGGCATCTAAACACATTTTGTTGATGAAAAATACATAAAACTACAATAAATATAAACTTGAAAATAAAGTCACGGTAGACCTTTAGAGCGTTAGGACCTCACGGACCCATAGTTTCCGCCCCGAATGCCGCAAATGTAACCATGGCGGCATATTTAGATAGATAGAAGCGACACCATCATTTTGTTATTATGCTTTACAAGATGTCAAATGTTATTTCCATCTACTTAAGGAGGTTCTATAGTTTCACCTATAAGAGTTTTGATATAAAAACTCTAACAATTTTGTATTTATTATTCAGTACAACCCGCAAGAGTTAACTTGAGACTTCGCACGGATGACGTAAGCGCGAGGTACTGACGCGTCGATTGCGAGAGCGGTAAGAAGGCGGGGGTCGGGAGGGGAGCGCGCATTCCGCTCCTGGTCTCAAGTTAAATCTTGCGGATAGTACTAACTACCTACCTATATATCTATGTCGATTTGTAGATTAGCAAATAATTATTCTGGTAGAATTAAGTACGGCGATCACAGCGCCACGTCTATGGCTTTTGTTGGTGCGAACTCTATATAGATAATTATTTTCTTTTCTGTTTCTTAGATATTTCCTGAAGGTTTGCGAGGAATACTTAACTGGTTGAAAAAGAACTATGGCAACTTGGAGTATTTTATAACCGAAAACGGATATTCCTCGGGGGGTTACAATTTGAAGGATAAACCAAGGATTAAATATATAAAAGACCATTTGAAACAGGTTAGACATCTTTCAAGTAGTTTACCTTATCATAATATTAATGCGTGAAGCAAAAACTTTGTACCCCTTTTTACGAAAATTGCGTGAACGGAGGAGTATGAAATTTCGCACACTTATAGATTATATAGATAGATAAGGAGTGCAGAAAGCTAATATTTTTTTAAAGTTATTCATAAAAATACATTAAATCTATTAAAAAAAACATTACACACACTACCATGTATTTGACGCACACACGCATATATATTCTTTTGTTTATTGTTAAAGTCAAATTAACAGTGTAGCCTTGGCGAAATCTGTGATTATAGAAGTGTAGTCTTTGACAACAGAATCTTAATAATGTTCAAACTTATAATTGAAATTAATTATGGTCGAATTTCGTCCACCGGGCGACCACTAGCGTAAATAATTGTTTGTACTTTCCAGATGTCTGATTGTTAGACTGTATGTAAGTACATGGACCTACAAAGCAATTTGTATAAGTAACTAAACTTGTGACTAGAGACGCTTTTAGATTACAAACTTACGAAGATAAAAGCGTTAGATTGCAAATTTTACTGCCCGTTCGTTACAATTTCTTTAGATTTATTACAATCTTTCTAATGCTGGAGCCACAGCACACAGGCTGACGTCCCAACTATCATAACACCAAAGACGTTATAAATGCGCTGCTGCTCTGTTAAAGAAGACTGGAACTTGGTCACTAATGCCGGAACACAACTCAAGGTTATTATTACAGTGACATACTCTAGACCAGGGGTGGTAGCCACCCAGACGGGCCTGGCTGTGGGTTGTCTTGTCGCTGTCCATGGTAACCGTATAGTCCAGGCGACGGTAACTAACTTTCCATCAAGTAAGCCATCTGCCTGTCTGCTGAACTCGTGCAATAAAAATAAAAAAAGTAATTACATTTCTTAAACGATATTCAGAGCATATTATGAGAATTGATATGCCGCATTTTCAGCAAACAAGGTTTGCACTCAGCATATTGCTGTGCCGGAATTGTATCCGACACAACGCTGATTTTCACTGTAAACCTTCCTTTTGGCGTAAAACCAAAACTACTCAATTTTGTTAAACTAATTCTACTTGTGTAATATTTTATTAGTAAACCAAATAAATAAATTTAAATAAAACCAATAACAAAATACTTTGTTACTTTAAAATGAAAATAAATACATAACCATATAAATATATACTTAAATCTATTGGCACATCCCTGTGTATTCGTCTAACAAATTGTATCGAATAATCTATTCGAATACAATTCGATGGACTGATTACCGAGTATTACCACATTCTATATGCCACATCACTGACATAAGACAACAATTGACATTTATATCTTAGTTGCCAAGCCATAAATATAAAAAAAAACATTGTTATGGCGGCATACTCTAGATCAGATCACCTGGCTGTGGGTTCTTTAGTCGCCTCTTACAACAGGCCGCCAGGCCGCAGGAAATTGTATTCTTTCTCCGTTCCTGCACGGAAAAAACTGCTGTACAGTGTCATTTTGTAAAAATGTGTAAAATTACTCTAAAATGAACAATAGATGTAGGATATTGATAGTTTTTGAGTATTAATTATGTGTTTTTGTGAGAAATGTGAACTATATAGTCAAATATGGCCTTTTGAGTTGTCACAAGAACTCCGTTGATTGGCTTCAGCTCGTAACCTACAGTTCAGTTGTGCTACACATAGGTTTAAGAAAATGAAGAAACTACATTGAAGCAAAGATCTGGCTTAAAGGCCTAGATGCCAAGTCATAAAATCCAAAAAAAATTATATTCTGGTGACATATAGATTACGTTTCGCATTTTTAGATTTGGCTTGCTATTAAAGAGGACAAAATTAATATGTCGGGGTATACGCATTGGAGCTTGCTGGACAACTTCGAATGGGGCGAAGGATACAAGTGAGTACTTCTTTCATCACCAATTCAATGTTTTTAGGTTTCTTAGAGCCGATATTTCAATCGTCAGATAAAAGTTATCAGTCGAATAAATTCTAACCCGAGTGAATATAAACGTGAAACCATTCAACTGATTTATTCGTGCAACTGACATTTTAAATTTTTCTATGTTTTACTTTATTTATTTATTGAAAAAAAAAACCAACAGCGCTTATTAATAATACAAACAACAACAAAAATTACTTATAATGTAGGGCTAATAACAGGTTTTTCTGAGTTTAATTATGAGCAAACGAGCGAACTAAAGTTTAAAAATGCAATAAATATAGTATATATATAAGCGAAATAAGTATATACTTACACACATACATACGTACATAATAATAAATAATTAAAATAAATCTAAATAAAATACATTGAGAGATAAATGTAAAAATATATTTATTCTGTGAATAAGATTTATCTGGTGATTGAAAAGATTCTATGAATAACTTTATGTTGGAAATTGAGTTGATATTTGTATTACAATGCACGTCACTATTGTACGTTGACATCACTACTCTCTTATGTAAAAATGAGTTCCTGGAGAGTTTTTGGCGGGAACTGAAAGGAGATGTTGTGCTGGGCAGTTTTATTTTCTAAAAATGTGTTCAATTACTCTAAAATGAACAATAGTTGTAGGATATTGATAGTTTTTGAGTAGCAATTATGTGTTTTGTGAGAAATGTGAACTGTATAGTCAAATGTGGCCTTTTGAGTTGTCACAAGAACTCCGTTGAATGGCACTAGCTGATTACCTACAGTTCAGCTGTGCGACACATAGGCTTAAGAAAATGAAGAAACTATATTGTAAACTAAGATCTGGCTTAAAGGCCTAGTAGCTGCCAAGCCATAAACTTAAATAATAAAAAAATGAGTTCCTGGAAAAACTATGTTCACGAAAGTATATTGTGGCGACCGATGGTAAAAATTTCTGCCAACGTAAGCCGGTCTCAAGACTTTTAGAAAAAGGTAGAAGATTCTGGAAGGAAAAGACAAGGACAGATACATTTTAGAAAAGGATAGATGATGAACGAAAGTTCTAGAATAGAACGTTCGGAAAGGAAAAGACAGAGCTAGATAGATGTTTAGAAAGGGATGGATAGTAAATAAACGAATAACGAAAAGAAGATCGAAATTATCGGTTCTAGAAGATTCTTCGGGGTATACAAGCAGCGTAAGGCGCGCCTACCGGGTAGTTGAGTTCAGTTCAAAACAGCGAAGCGACACGTGCGATACGAACGAGTTGGAAAAGAAGTTTAATAGAAGACAGTCACGAGTTTAGTGGTGAATTTAGTGTAAAGTTTAGTGGGCAGTTCAGTGAAGGAGTATTTGGCGTATTTTAACAGGAGGTCCAGAAGCAAGCTGCGCGCGGTAAATTCGAAGGTGAACACCGCAGCAGCAGGTGGTCTACCCAATATCGGCAACAGTGTTGTGAGTGAGACTTCTTATCGTCGGGACAGTTCGTCGTTAGTTGTGCGTGTGGGTGCAACCGTGCAGAGAAGAATCAAGTACGGCTATGTAAGTTAATAAAATCGTTTAATTAAAAGAACTGATGTTTACTTCCAATCTAAGTGCGTACTCCCGCTCGCACGTAACAATATTAATTAAATCACTCCTGGTTGAAGAAATTCTTTCATTGATCCATATCGGACCTCAAACCTCTTAAAAGATATGTTTTTAACGCTATTAAGGATCAGGCACTGTAATTTTCTTGAATTTTTTTATTTTTATATCTGTGTTATCTTTATCCCTCACATATATGAAATGTATATAAGCGTGTTGATGTGTGTGTTTGGTTGCGCGGGTGCGTGGGCGTGTATGTTCATGTGTGTATGTGTGGTGTGTGTGTGTGCGTGCGTGCGTGCGTGCGTGCGTGCGAGCGTGCGCGCGTGCGTGCGTGCGTGCGTGCGTGCGTGTGTGTGTGTGTGTGTGTGCGTGCGTGTGTGTGTGTGTGTGAGCGAGAGTTTTGTATATGTCCCGTATTCTTTTAAAGTATTGTACACTACTATCTTTTTGTTCGTGGGTAATGTAGTTGGATAAGCACTGATTTTATACTATATATATATATATATATTTATTATTTAACTTTAGTGTATATCTGTTTATTATCCTAAATAAATAAAATAAAAACAAACATTAGAACACTCAAATTCAAAGGGGTAATAATACACCTGTAAAGGATTAGTATCGGCTTGCAACAGTAATAACGCCATTTATATTGTTTCAGAGCGAAGTTTGGCCTTTACGAGACAGACTTCCGGGACCCGTCCTTGAAGAGGTCGCCGAGGGAATCAGCGCAATTCTACGCCGATACAATTACAAAAAGAATGATATCTATTCATTCAAAGGAATAAAAATACATGACATTACAAAATCATGTTTAGGTGTTGGCCACTATAGAATTTTGCAAAAATGTAATTTTTATTTTTATTTTTTTTAATGGTCCCCTAGAACCTCAAAAATGATGTTGATGGCAAATTGTATGGTATAGACATTGCAGATTAAAGGTATTGCAAAATTATTCAAGATTTTCTACTACCCTAAACTTCATACGCGTTTGTCTCGAACTGCAATTTTCAAGTTGGCCGGAAACATAACTCAGATAATTTTCAACCGATTCTTAAAATTATGAATAACTAGGGGCCCGGCGCGGTTTCACCCGCGCTCTGTCCCCCTCCCGTGGTATATAGCGTCATGTTATATAGCCTACGACACTCCCTGTTAACGTAGCTTTGCAACAGTAAAAGAATTTTTAAAATCGGTTTAGTAGATCCAGAGGTTACCCCCTACAACGTCACATACAAACTTTACCTCTTTATAATATTATATATATTTTGAAAAATATAATTATGGTCTATAGTTTTTTTTATGTTCCATATTTGATTTGTTATTAAAGGCAAGGTAAAATAATTGAAATATACGTTACCTCTCAAATGTGGACGAAGTCGCGGGCATATCCTAGTTTAAAATATTAAAAGAAAGAAAACTATTTTATTTGAAGAAATAGTGAAAATGATTGTTGAAACTGTAGTGGAACACTTACAAGCCAATAGATGGCGCTGTGCAATAATTGATGTCACAAACGTTTCCCGAAACATACAAAGAATATATATATACAAATTTTCAATAATGACAGATGGGCATAGGCCTGCGAGGAGCAACATTAACCTCGCTGGAAGATCTTCCTTTAAGACGGAGGAGCATTCCATCTCGCTCCTCAACTTAGTCGGGTCTTCCCTTCAGAACACAAATAGAAATAAATCATTATAATTTAATTTAATTATCCTAGTGAGTGTGTGAAGTTGTGAACGCCCAGGGAACGAGTGCAGTGTGGCGTTGGACTGGTGGCGAGGTACGTTACTCTTCTCTTAATTCTTCTTCTACGTCCCTTTGCCTTCTCCCGGCCATCGTATCGCGCCCTCAGTATGCGACCATTTTGAAGCATTATTGAAACCAACGCGGAAAGAATCACCAAAATCGGTTCGGAAATATCTAGAACTAACGCAGGTGAACGTGCCCCAATTAACAGGATAATGGAACTTTACAATGAATATTATACAGAAGCTGACATATTTTTTCTAACCCCTTCTTTGTACAAAAAGAAAATTATAGAGTTGTCAATGGACGTACCCATCACTAACAGATATCAGTTAAGTACTGTAGTAAATTTTATATCTATTGACGACTGTATACCAAATCTTTCATTCAATTCGTAATTCTCTATGTAGCTGACTGACAGACAGACGGATTTATTTCTTAATTTTTCTATTATAGTTGTGGGCAACATCGCTGGTTGCGCTACGAGTAATATTTACCTATAGTTTGTATTTTTTAGTTTTCTTAGTGGTGTAATTGTTCGTTGTTCTAAACAATAAATTAAAAAAAAAAGAAACAAATATATCTGGCTGGACACATGCAAAAAATACACTACGATTTGAGATCTTCCTCATTCTTTGTAAAAGTGTAAAAGTAGGGTGCGATTAAGACAAAACATGTATAGCTTATTCAAATCAAATTTATTTGTTCATTTATGACCCAAACCATATTAATTCATATTAAAAATTTTCATTCGGTTCGACTAATTTATGTGCTTTGATGATATTCTTGTAGTAAGCGGCCGAGGCGCGTGGTGTGCGTGTGCGCGTCGGAGAGTCAAAGTCCACCTCGTAAAGTCCGAATCTGGACTGATACCCATCAGACCATTCGAAGTTGTCCATGAGGGTCCAAGCCGTGTATCCTACTACGTTGACACCATCTTCTTTGATGGCTAGGAGGATCTAGAAAACAATTACGTACTTAGTTATATATTAGTATAGGATACTAAATCCTGAGGCCAGGCAGCCTGTCGTAAGAGGCGACAGAACAACCCACAGTTAGGTGGTAGGGCATTTGCCCGACTGTATAGCTACCCCTGGTTTAGAGTACGTCGGCATAACAACTTTGGGTTGTGTTTCGGCATCAGTGGCCAGGCACCAGTTTCTCCTTCATGGCCGGCAGCACATTGGCAGCACCTCTGGTATTGCTAATGTCCATAGGCGGCGGTGACCACTTTCCATCACAGTTGGGCCGTCAGCCTGTCTGCTGTGCTTCTGCAATAAAAAAAATATAGCACATCTATCTGATAGCATGTAAGAATAATATTCTTTTCTGAGCCAAGATAGTAAGGGCAAATGAATGTTTGATAAGCTTTTTTTTAATTGCACGATTTCAGCAGACAGGCAGACAGCCCAACTGATGCAAAGCGGTTACCATCGCATATAGACATTTGCAACACCAAAGGTGCTACAAATGCTGCTGCTCTCTTAAGGGAGTCTGGAACCTGGACGCTAATGCCGGATCACAACTCAAAGTTGCTATGGTGGCATACTCTAGACCAGGGGTGGTAGTCATCCAGACGGGTAAATACCCTACCACCTGACTGTGGGTTGTTTTGTCGCCTCTTACGACAGGCCGCCCGGCCGCAGGAAATTGTATTCTTTCTCCGTTCCTGCACGGATAACATGGAATAGATATTATATACATAAGATATAGATAGAACGGGTAATAACACCTACCTGTTCCAAGTTGTCCCTATAATAATTGATCCTTGCAGTGTCCTCCAGTCCTATGCCAGAAGAATATCCATTCTCTGTGATCAAGAACTTTATGTCACCGTATTGCTCCTTCAGCCAGACCAACTGACGTCTCAGACCTTCCGGGTACACCTGAAAATATAAATCGGAATTTTAATCTACGTTTGTTGAGTTCCGTAGCCATTTTCATAATAACGGAATCCTTATGAAATATGTTGTGAACGGAACTATTATATTACACCTTTAACCATTTCTGTCTTTCAATTTGTACATAAATGTAAGTAATCGTACAATAATTATGTATACCACCGTCGCCACTCCTAATCAGAATATTCTTGCCACGGGTTGTCTGGAAGAGATCGCTTTTTAGCGATAAGACCGCCCTTTGTACCCAACTAGACTAATACTAGTTCGTAAGTTTTTCTGTAATGGTGTACAATAAAGTGTTATCTATCTATCATAAATGAAGCATAAAACGGCTTCTGTGGTTTAGCGGGCTAAGTCTTAGCTGGCCGAACTCACTAGATGGGACGAAGAGGCTCCGGGTTCGATTCTTGGCATGGTAAATTTCGGAAACTATCTTTAAAAGAAAGAAAGAAGGAAAAACTTTATTTGAAGAAATTGCGACGCAATTACATTCCTCATACATTTCTATAGACAAAGCATATTTTGAGAATTTGTACGCCGCATTTTCAGCAAACAAGGTTTGCACTCAGCATATTGCTGTGTCGGAATAATATCCGACAACAACAACAATCTATCTGTTATTTACTATGGTCTGGGTGTCTGGGATGGGCCCCAGAGTGAAAGGGGCCATTGTATATTAGCCCTAACACAAGCGTAACTTGCTTAGCTTATAGTTTAGGGGTTATGTCAGCTCCATCCTACCGCTTTTTAATTTGTTATAGCTTAATTACATACATACATACCTAACTTCACGCCAGTTCCCTTGCGGGGTAGGCATGAGCAACAGAGCGCCATTCAGGCTTAATCTTACACACCTCACTTGCTTCTTTGACATTCATAGCTCTTGTCATACACGCTCGTCTGTTCTTAAGGCTCCTGACATCACCTTCTGCTAGTACACGATCAATTTGATCATGGAAGGTGTGTCGTGGCCTTCCACGACTTCTGCATCCATCCACTTTTGCATTGTATATCTGTTTAGTCATTCTTTCATCATGCATATAGCTTAATTAATAGTTATAAAAGTTTCATACGTGACATTTTAACTTCTTTTGGTTTTCGCGTTTTCTTTCGTTGATTGTAATAGTTATTTATCCTACTAGTGTGGTAAGTTGGTTTTTATCAACGAATATTTGCCTCGGGCTTACCATAGTCACGAGTTTGTAAAAACCAACAACCGTACGCGCCTATCATACAACATTTTTCAATACATTTGCAAGAAAACACTACAACAGGTAACGAAACAAACAAATATAATTTAGAAAGTCGCAACAATCGTTGACGTTTCTAATATGAAAATCACGCGTGTTAGGTTAATCTAATACATACATACATACATACATACATACATAACTTCACGCCAGCTCCCTTGCGGGGAACACGAGGCACGAACAACAGAGTGCCATTCAGGCTTATTCTTACACACCTCACTTACCTCTTTGACATTCATAACTCTTGTCATGCACACTCGTCTGTTCTTAAGGCTCCTGACATCACCTTCTGCTAGTACACGATCAATTTGATCATGGAAGGTGTGTCGTGGCCTTCCACGACTTCTGCATCCATCCACTTTTGCATTGTATATCTGTTTAGTCATTCTTTCATCATGCATTATTTCCACATGCCCGAACCACCGGAGCATTCCTTTCCTTACCTTCACCCCGACACTCTAATATTTGGTACATTATATTGTTTATAAACTTCTTAATATCTTAATGTGTTATACAAAAACATGGAACAATAAGAAAGTGTTTATACAAACATCTGAATCCGTACCCGCTAAAATTTAAAAAGAAAATGACGGTCAGTTGTTTGTTCACGACTATAAAAGCGGAAGGTTCGGCCGGCGTGGCGCATTATCGTTCGAGCCGTCGAACGGGACGGTCCTCTCTGGGATGTCGTAACGCTCTTGGAATGAACGATACCGAGTACTCTTGAAATTTTATTTCGAGGACTCAAATATGGGTCGTCACCAAGAAGCCAACCATCGTGACGTCACACTTTTTATAAACACTACGGTGGTTCCTCCTCCGGTAAGTTAAGTAAATTATTGTTCTTATTATATACCTATACCAATTTGAATTGAGTTGAAAATGCAATTGTTACTATGTTTGAACTAATAATGATTTATAGATTATGTACCAATAAATTAGCAACTATTTAAAAATTGAAAATATTTTATTAGCTATTACGCGCATTTGCAAATGGCTCCACGTGCGCTTGGTGAAAATTATCACTACATCAGTATTAAAGTGAGTTAAATGTATTGATCAAAAGCTCTTCCAAGAAGGTTCGATTATTCAGCTTATTTAGTTAGGCTATGCGTATTTCTGAAATGGTTTTGGATTCCAGTGTTAATATAGATCGATTGAAAGTCTTACTGAGAACCAGCTAGAAGTGGTAGTTGGCCAGTCGGGATTTACGAGAACTTTCCCGTTCAGATCTGGCACGTCGTTTAAATCAAGTTCCTCTCCCGGCTCTGCATGCCGTATCAGGCGAGTCGTATAGTGATTTACAGCGTAAAAATCGAAGGTACCTAAAGAAAATTACAGGTAATTAAAAACAAAGCCATGCTTAATGGTTAACGTACTCGCATCTCAAACTAAAACGATACAGGTTCGAATCCTGCCAGGAAAACTATCCACGAGTTTGACAATTTTCTGACCTGATGTTAGGATTGCCAGGCGTGTTCGAAAAAAACCCAACAAGTTTTTTTTATTTTTAACATAAATTTATTGAAAACTTACTTTTTAGATTGTATCGAATGCTAAATTAAGAGCCAATCTACTGTTTCATGCATTTAGTGCTTAATGCAACTGCTTGTAATAATGTGTTATTGTCTGAGATGGCATCTTTGGATTCAGTGCAACTAGCGGTTATATTAAAGAAAAGACACCATTCAAGGTAGCTGCGCGTCGAGCTGAATGTTATTTGCTTTAAAACCGGGCATTGTTTTGTCCGATTTACCAAGATTTCTGGACAGGAGAAACATATATATATATATATATATATTTTATCCGTGCAGGAACAGAGAAAGAATACAACTTCCTGCGGCCGGGCGGCCTGTCGTAAGAGGCGACAAAAAACCCACAGCCAGGTGGTAGGGCATTTGCCCGACTGGATGGCTACCACTCCTGGTCTAAAGTATGTCGCCATAACAACCTTGTGTTGTGTTCCGGCATTAGTGACCAGGTTCCAGTATCCCTTAAGAGAGCAGCAGCGCATTAGTAGCACTTTTGGTGTTACGAATGTCCATAGGCGATGGTAACCGCTTTCCATCAAGTCGGCCGTCTGCCTGTATGCTGAACTCCTGCAATAAAAAAAAAATGTTTTATTTCCATTTACATTTGAAAAAGAAATAACACTGCTCATACTGATAGAGTTGAGTGGTGTTCCGGCATTAGTGGTCAGGTTCCAGTCTCTCCCGTGGCTGTAATGCCACGGGCGAGCGGCAGCGGGCGTCGAGGCCTCGGGGACTAGACAGGCCTCCGCCCGCCACAAATGCGATCAACTATGACCAGAAGGAAGGAGGACAAAAAATTATGAAATTCGTGTGACTTAATTTATGAATGCCCCCTGACGATTTGTTGCGTAGGCGTGCAAGCGTCACAAACAAGCTCACATTCGTATTTATGATATTAGGATAGACAAGGTCGCAAGATCAGAATGTTCAGATGGATTTGTAGTGCTACAAGAATGGACAAGGTGAGAAATGAGTACATAAGGGGATATTTGAAAGTTACACCCATGACTTAAACATTGAGAGGAAGAAGGCTATAGTGGTATGGGTATCTAACGAGGACAGATGGAAGTCGCATGACAAAAAGAATGTTAAACTGCAAGATTGACGGCACAAATGTAAAGGTAGACCAAAAAAGAGATTGGTGGATTGTGTGAAGGATAATATGATGATTTCTGATATGACTGAGGACGAATGTCAGGAAGAAAAAGACATTCTGACAGAAAAGCACTACCTGCAACATAGTGATGTTTGATATTTTTACGTATATTTATATATATGTATATATTTATATATGTAATATCAACAGGTATATTTATGTATTGCTATTAAATATAAATCGTGGAAGGCCACGACACAGCTTCCATGATCAAATTGATCGTGTACTAGCAGAAGGTGATGCCAGGAGCCTTAAGAAGAGACGAGCGTGCATGACAAGAGCTGTGAATGTCAAAGAAGCAAGTGAGATGTGTAAGAATAAGCCTGAATGGCGCTCTGTTGTTCGTGCCTACCCCGCAAGGGAATTGCGTGAAGTTATGTATGTATTAAATATAATTTTTACTTATACTTGCATACTTATATGTTTATAAATGAATAAAATATATGTAAGTAACTGCATGTCTTGTAATATTTATGTATACCACCTTTGACTAATATAATATGTTTTATCCCTGCCACGGGTTGTCTGGAAGAGATCGCTTCTTAGCGATAAGACCGCCCATTGTTTTTTTTTTTGCAGGAGTTCAGCAGACAGGCAGACGGCCCACTTGATGGATAGCGGTTACCATCGCCTATGGACATTTGCAATACCAAAGGTGCTACAAAAGCGCTGCTGCCCTCTTAAGGGAGACTGGAACCTGGTCACTAATGCCGGAACACAACACAAGGTTGTTATGGCGACATACTTTAGACCAGGGGTGGTAGCCATCCAGTCGGGCAAATGCCCTACCTGGCTGTGGATTGTTTTGTCGCCTCTTACGACAGGCCGCCCGGCCGCAGGAAATTGTATTCTATCTCCGTTCTTGCACGGATGAAACATTTAGAATATTTTTAGGCTATAAATTGTTCTGTGTTTTCTGTAATGGTGTACAATATGTGTTATCTATCTATCTATCCTGCAGTCTCCAAATAATTGATAGAAAGTGAAAGTAAAGGATAAAAGAGGATAGGTAAGATTACCTCTAATAAGTTCAATTTCGTCTTGAGTGAATTCTGGAAGATTTGATTTGTTATATCCCTTCTTCTCGCTTGCTTCTGCGACCATTTTCTCGATGACAGGCGGCCATCCGCCTTCTTTAGTGTAGATAGCATGAGAGTAACGGCCACCCTGGACATAAAGTTCAATCTTTCAGGTTTAATATTGATATTTTATTATTTAAAGTTTTATCATCAATCAATAGTTGACTTGTTAGACAAATAACTAGAAGTATATAGAGTCAAAGATAACTTAATCATACACCACCATAGTTGCTTTAATTCTAATTTATTCCAGTCACGAGTTGTCTATAAGAGATCGCTTTATAGCGATAAGACCGCCCTTTGCACACAATAGGACTACAAGTCGCGAAGTTTTTTTTTTTAAATTGTTCAATAAAGTGTTCTCTGGGCGTGCGTCTTAGACATTATGATATACGGTACCGAGATATGGAAACTGATGGTGGGACTGGTTCACAAATTCAAAGTCGCTTAACGGGTTATAGAGCGAGCTATGTGACTAAGGTAACCGACATAGCTCGCAAGATTAGCAAGTTGAAGTGGCAGTGAGCCGGTCACATCTGTCGCAAGACCGACGGCCAATGGAGCAAACGAGTCCTGGAGATCACGTCCCGTCAAACGTAGCGTAGGACTTTCTTGCCCCGGTGGACTGCCGACCTGCGCAAGATCACCGGCAGGGGCTGGATGAGGAAGACGGGAGACCGGAATATGAGGCGCAAACTTGGGGAATTCTACTGGCTGAAGAAGAAGAAGAAAGAGTTATCTATCTATCTTATCTAAATATGTCTATAATTTATTTACATGACAAACAAACTATTACAATGAAAAAAACTTAACTTATATTGTAATCTACCTATAGTTATCATCATAAGTCATCGAAGTCAAACATATAAATATAAATATAATATCCGGAAGAAAAAGCAATTTCAATTTCAATTAAGTGTACCAAGAACAAACTACGGGAAAAGAAATATTATGTTTGAAGGTGTGCACTTATTTAATAAATTACCAGATGACCTACAAAAATGTAAAAATACAAACTTTTTCAAGATAAAACTAAAAAATCTTTTATTAAAATATATGTAAAACTATAAATCACAACATAATTCTATCGCAGACTGCATAGGACCACATTAGTGTTAAGAATTATACTGTATTACTTACTAATTATTATCTTAATCTCATTGTAAGTGAACTACCTTTTCTTATGAGAAATAAAGTTCTTTAAACCTAAATCTTTTATTAAAATAAATGTAAAACAATAAATCACAACATAATCCTATCGCAGACTGCATAGGACCACATTAGTGTTAAGAATTATACTGTATTACTTACTAATTATTATCTTAATCTCATTGTAAGTGAACTACCTGTTCTTATGAGAAATAAAGTTTTTTAAACCTAAGTCAACGGGTAAGATTCCCAGAAGGCTGGCTATGTTACCTCGTTCAATCGCCATATGGCGACGTATGGGACGTTGTCTGAGGTAGGAAACAGCCCTCTGTCCCACCTAAAGAGTCGATAAGGTAGCTCTTTGTAGAGGCTTTATGTTCTTACGGTCCAAGCGTTTCAACAACCAATAGCTCAAAAATTCAACTCTCACCGAGGGTTGATTATTTGCACCGCTAGTGATTGCTGTTGCCGCTGCTGAACCTGTCTAACTGTATTTAGTAAAAGATGGAATGTGGCCGACGTATTCACGCAGGTTGCATCCCATACCAGAGACTCTTTTCTTTGTTCACGTAGGAGAATATTTTGTCTTGCGACACACACTCGGGGCATGGATACGGAGGAAGGCTTTTTTTTTTGTTTTGAGGCGAGGGAAAATGCTTAACCGATTTACGCACAAACTGGGTCGTTGCTAGGGGAACGACACGCGTCGGTCGGGGGCGATAACACTGCAGCAATAGTATGCTCTTGGCGGTGCTCCGTCCGCGATCGACGTCACAGAATAGTGTGGAAGACTCCGAGCGTGGCTGCACGAGCGAGCAACCCCAATACCCACTAAAAACCCCCTCCTCCCTGTCGACCCTGCGCTTTTGTTTGTGTTGGAAAGGCTGAGATTTAGAACATAGTTACGCCCAGTCGATCCAGCGCAATAAAGTGCCTGGAGTGTGCCCTGGGAGAACACACCCCACTTCGTTGTGCGGGGGTAGAAGGTCCTTTGCTCTACGGAGGAAGGCCTAATGCAACCTGCATGAGTGCGTGTGGGACTCTCAGGGAAACCAGACCCTGCCCTAGAGAGCGGAATCCAACCGAACTCGCATAATCGCACTTCAGTTGAACTCAACGGGATTTAGAACATGGTTACTGCATTGTGACGACGCAGCTATCTATGTACACCTCGGGGAGCGGGGTGTACCGCATCATCGAGCAGCACCCCTTTATACAGCAACCTCCTGTGTTATCCCATGCCAGTGGCTTACCACACTGCCATGGAATTAGTCATTCCGTCAGGACGCCTGCCATCGTCACTTGCAACACCGTACAGCTCTGATATGTCTTAAATATATAAGATTAAGTTTCTGATGTTGAAATTAAAATTATTAATAAAGTGTCCAGTCGTCCGCTAAACGGATGAATTAGTGAACGACTAGCAAGATCCAACAATAAAAACGTAAATAAGTAATATTAATCTTTTGACATATTTTCTTATTCTATTTTATATAAAGAGATGGTCCTACAACAATTTTCTATTCCATCCGAAATTCGGGAAGTTTTCTTCGTTTTAAATTTTGGCTATTAAATTAAACAATTAAAAAATGCCAGGTACCTAGTAGAGCTTAAAAATTACTTTCTAGAAAAATAATTTAAACAAGACCGGTTAATTAGGCTTCAAGATATATGCTAATATGGTGGTTTTAATTAAAATGTTTCTTAGTGATATTTGAAACAGAGATAGAAAAATACAAGAGACAGTATAACGAGCGGCCTTATCGCTAATAAGAGATATTGTGTTAAAGAATGTAGTAGATATTGTAAATTAGGGTAAAGAAACTATTTGTGATACCATATTCTGTCGTGCAGCTTCTGCGATATCTTCATCATCAGGTGTCAGTGGTTCATACCAAAAAAAGTTGTTAGCGATCGACACTTCACCTGAAAGTTATTACAAATAAGTTCTACTCCGTCAACACAAGATTGAAATATTTATCATATTAAGAATACAAATCGATTCCAAAGGTAATTTATGTCACGATATTATGATAAAGCGAATCGCTTTATCATAGCAAACAAACATAACATACCAAATTTTATCCGCTTGTAAGGGAGATAATCGTTTATTAAGATATAGAAACCGGCCATTAAACCGAGCCAATCAATCAACATCAAGAATCCGAATAAAGAATAATGCCCAAAAATATATGGAGCAAAAACCCAGAATCCATTAAAACGATTGATGTGTAGCAAGGTAGAGTATACATACATACATACAGTATATATCCCAAATCCAATAATAGTTTTCGATTAAACCATCACCAAGTAATAAAATAATCGTAACTAATTGACTTTTAAAAATCTATGATATTTACAGCGGTATTACAAACGATATTGTGATGATTTGTGCGTAATATTGAGAGAGATTTGAAACTAAAGAACATTATATATATATATATATATATATATATATATATATATATGTGTGTATATATATATATGTGTATATATATATATATATATGTATATGTATATATATATATATATATTATACGTATCTACTGCTTATATATATATATATATATATATATATATATATATATATATGTGTGTATATATATATATGTGTATATATATATATATATATGTATATGTATATATATATATATATATTGTAGTGAAACACACGCAAGTTGGTTGAACACTGATTTATTTGAGACTACCCACTTATGTACATACATATTTTATACTACATCTTTTCCTTTTTACAAAAAATGAGAAAAAAAAATACAACCCAATACTAATTAAACTAAAACATAAGAAAGATTAACCTAATAAATAAGCAACTAAATACACAACAATATAATTCACAATATTTTCTAGATTAGTATAGTACACATATTTTCTTATTAATATAATGAACAAACAAATGAATAGAATTTAATGATCTCTAGACATTTGTCCTAATCTCGCTTTTGACCTTGTTACGGGAATTAATTTCGGGGACGGGGAGGATAAGTAACTAGACGAGTCCGTAGTGTTATTGGGGCTGTAGTCATCAGCGATGCTGTGAAACGAAGAGTTTAAATCCTCGATTTCACCTTCTAACGCGGACGATGCAGACCGCACAACGCGACTCGCTTGCGGTGACGAGCCCGTTGTATCCAGTGATTTTTTTCTACGCCTAGGCACAGCTGGAGTTTTCACCGGCTTTTGTGTCTTTTTGTCACCCATATACACCTTAGTCTCCGGAGCCCCAGGCGCTCGAACTACTAAGTGACTGCGAGTTCGTCGATACCTATTTCCGCTCTCATCTTCTACGATGTACGACCTGGGCTGTGTTGCCCGTGCAACCACTGAAACCGGTTTTCTAGTTCCATTATTTATCATTGTTGCTTTATCACCTAAGGACAAACGTTCAAGTGACTTTGCCGACCGATCATAGTATTTTTTAATCGTTAACCGGTTGTTTAATAACGCTTGATAGTTTTGATCATTATTTACTTTTTCCCCCAGGAGCTTCGCACTGACCGGTAATTTTGTATTTAGGCGTCTACCCATCAGAATTTGTGCCGGAGAATCTAGGCCGTTGCGTGGTGTAGCCCTAAAATTTAGCAATGATAAATAAAAGTCTTCTCCCGAGTCCACACTCTTTTTCAACAAATTTTTTATCGTCTGAACAGTTCTTTCGCTTTTCCCGTTCGATTGTGGGTAATGTGGAGATGATGTCTCATGTCGTATTTCCCAGTCATACATAAACTTCTTAAACTCCTGAGAGCTATAGGCTGGCCCATTGTCCGTCACTAATTCTGCCGGTATTCCATGGCGCGAAAATTGTTCTTTCATAAAATTAATTATGTTTCTTGATGTTACATTTACTAATTGTCCGACTTCTACATAATTGGAAAAATAGTCCACTAAAACGACGTAACTTTTCTTTTTGTACTCAAAAGTGTCCGACGCTAATTTATGCCAAGGCAGAGCTGGAACGGTATGTTGTAGTAGCGGCTGACGACGTGCAGGGGGTGCGTGCAGCGCGCAAGCCGTGCAGCGCCGCACGGTGCGCTCCACATCTTTGGATAGCCCTGGCCAGAACATTACCTCACGCGCTCGCCTTTTACATCGTTCTATGCCTAAATGCCCCTCATGCACACGTGACAACATTTCCGCGCGTAATGCAGATGGAGTAAAGACACGATCCCCTTTGAAAATGATTCCCGCTAAGTAATTAAGCTGTTCGCGATATGGCCAGAATACTTTGATGTTTTCATTCACATCACGCCTATTTCTAGGCCAACCTTTCAATACATAATTTAACAACAATGTGCATTCTCTGTCCTTCTTTACTTCATTTTGTATTTTTTCTAATTTTTGAGGACTAAACGGTACGTTTTGTAACATAAAACACGTTTGTGTCTCGACCTCTGCTGAAACGCCGTCCTGCATTAGCTCTTTCAAGGGAGCTCTCGATAGAGTGTCCGCAATGTACATGTATTTCCCAGGCGTATAAATCACTTTAAACTCATATCCTTGCACTCTCATCATCATTCTCTGTAAACGAGCTGGAACTGAAACTAGCGGCTTGCTAAAGAGTGCTTCTAAAGGTTTGTGATCTGAGTGAATTGTAACATCAGACCGCCCATAAATGTATTGCCTAAACCGCTCAACCGCAAACACAATAGCAAGCATTTCTTTTTCTATTTGAGCATACCTAGTTTGTGCCTCCGTGAGTGTGAGTGAGGCAAACTCCACCGGACGGCCTGCCTGCAACAATACAGCACCCAACGCCACGCTCGACGCGTCCACTGACAGCACTATGGGCGTGCGCTCACAGTACAGCGCTAATACAGGTGCCGTAGCCAGCTTCCTCTTTAGCTTGTCTACAGCATCAGAATGTTGTTGCTCCCATAACCACGCAGATTCCTTTTTCAATAAGGTCCTTAAACAGTTCACACATTCTGAGTAACCGTGTATAAATTTTGCCAGATAGTTCACCATACCTAGAAATCTTTCTAAGGCCTTCCTATCACATGGGTAAGGGATGTCCATTATTGCCTTGACCTTTCTGTCATCTACCCCCATGCCGTTAGCATTAAACTTATGACCCAAGTACGTAATTTCATGTACACCAAATTGACACTTGTCACGATTGAACTTTATGCCGATCTCCCTAGCACGTTGTAAAAGATCTTTTAATCGACGGTCATGTTCTTGCCTAGTACTTCCCCAAACTATGACGTCATCCGCGAATGATTCGACCCCCTCTAAATCTTCTAAATGCTGTCGTAGTTTCGCGTGAAAGACTTCAGGCGCACAATTAATCCCATAAGGTAAACGTAAAAATTGATACCGACCAAAAGGTGTACTAAACGTGCAAAGATCAGCACTGTCGTCGTCAATTTCCACCATCCAAAAGCCGCAGCGCGCGTCGAGCACGCTGTAGACGGTGGCTCCGTGCAGACGCGCCGCCATCTCCGGCACGGTCGGCAGCGAGTATTGCGCGCGTCGCACCGCCCGGTTAAGCGGTCTGGGATCCAAACAAACAAATACTACCATCTTTTTTCGGTATTAAAACTATTGCATTCACCCAGTCAGTTGGGTGTGTCACTCTTCTGACCACACCTAGCCCCTCCATTCTACGCAACTCGTCTAATAACTTGTCCTTAAGTCCCAATGGAATTTTTCGCGCAGGACATATAACCGGCTGTACATTTTTATCCACCACAATACTATATTTGCCCGGCAATTTCCCTAAACCATGAAACAAATCAGAATACTCTTCAATATTTATTGTATTTACATGATTAATTAAACCTAAAGTAATGCAGCCATCCAAACCGAGCACATTCTGACAATTTAAATCTGCAACAACGAATGAAAGTAAATAGAGATTATTGTTGTAAACAATAGACAGCTTATCGATTCCCAAAATAGGCAGTTGGTTACCTGTAAAGGAATGTACTCGCTTTGTGAAAGGCATAAGGTTCATAATTGAAAAACCCAAATTTAAATATTCCATTTTAGAAATAACATTGATCATAGACCCGGTATCTATTTTTAAAATAAATTGTTTGCTATTGCATTTAACAATTTCTATCCATTCTTTCAAAAACTTACTTGGTTTATTGGGTTGTTCAATCGTATTAATATAAAACATTTCCTCATCTTTTTCACTGTCACTATTTACGCTTAAATTTAATACTTTACGTACAACTTTCCTTTGCTCACACACTCGCGAAAAATGACCTTTCTTTTCACACACAAAACACAACGCATTATTAGCGGGGCATCGTACGCCGCCCGAACACCGCCCGCCACACGTAGGACAGGGCGCGCGCGCTGGGGGCTGCGGCCACCCGCTGCCATCAGCGCCGCGGGCGCCGCGCGGACGGCCCCTGCTGCCGCTGCGTACGCCGTTACGCCGCCGCCGTCCGTCGCTTACGCCATGAGCGCTTGCGCCTGCGCCGCCATCGTGAACCGCGTTCACCTGCACACCGCCGTCGATACATTTGCCTTCCTCGTTTGAAATTTCTGCCGCTTGACAAATTTGCATTGCCTTCTGTAATGTCAAGTCGTCAGTGCGAAGTAAACGATCTCTCACAGTGTTGTTAATAATGCCACATACGACCTTATCTCGTAGCAAGCATTCTTGTAGCTCACCAAATTCGCATTGTTGGCTTAATAATCGTAAAGCAGTCAAATATTGATCGATATTTTCCCCTTCTTCTTGGTTACGAGTAAAAAATTTAAACCGCCTGACTGTTATATTCGGTTTCGCTCCGAAGTAACCGTCAAACTTTTTTAATATGCAACTGATATCATCTTCATTTTCACCCTCTTCAAATGTGAAAGTAGTATATACCTCGTAGCCGGCCGAGCCAATGAGGTTCACCAACAGACTAGCCTGAACTTCCCTAGGCTGTTTACTCACTCCAGACGCCTTTAAAAACACCTCAAAAAGCTTCCGCCATTTCCGCCACGCTTCTGAACGTGCAGCAGGGCCGCCTTCGAGAGATAATTCCGCTGGAGGACGCGCGTGCTCCATAATTATATATAAAATTTAATATTTTCAGTCTATTTATACACTTGTACACAATATTTTCTAATTTGGAGTCCGTTTAAATACTTTAAATTGTATTTAAAATAGCACCGCTGTCACCATGTAGTGAAACACACGCAAGTTGGTTGAACACTGATTTATTTGAGACTACCCACTTATGTACATACATATTTTATACTACAATATATGTGTATATAAATATACAATATTATTTATACATATAAAAGTGACGCGGTCGAGATGCGAGCACTGCGCAAAATTTGCGGAGTGACGCTCGCGGACCGCGTTCGTAATACCGAAGTAAGAAAGAGAGTTGGTTTGAAAGACAGTGTCGGGGTGAAGGTAAGGAAAGGAATGCTCCGGTGGTTCGGGCATGTGGAAAGAATGCATTATGAAAGAATGACTAAACAGATATACAATGCAAAAGTGGATGGATGCAGAAGTCGTGGAAGGCCACGACACACCTTCCATGATCAAATTGATCGTGTACTAGCAGAAGGTGATGTCAGAAGCCTTAAGAACAGACGAGCTTGCATGACAAGAGCTATGAATGTCAAAGAGGCAAGTGAGGTGTGTAAGAATAAGCCTAAATGGCACTCTGTTGTTCGTGCCTACCCCGCAAGGGACCTGGCGTGAAGTTATGTATGTATGTATGTAAAAGTGATTGAAGATTATTATATGGCTATTAACTTAATAAATGAAAACAACTGAATATATGTTACGTTCTTTCATTGATTTTAAAAATGTTACATATTTTCTAAATCTAGGAGAACGCTATCAAAAAAAAGCCGCTGACTGTTGAAGCCCTTCGTGCTACACAGAATTGTTATATGCTGCTGGCCTGTTTAGTTATGGTTTTATGCGAAACGAATAGCGTATTTATGACCTTTTACTTAAGGTCTATTTTGTTGTTCTTAAATTATTTTAATCGACTCTGGGGTTTTTTTGGGCATCCTTCTTTCGTTATAATAAACACTCTTTGTAACTATGTCACACGGCAGGGTTATATATGTTATATCATAAAAATAGAATATTACGAAGTCATGGAAGTATTCAATTACCATTGTATAAAGGCTTGAATTCCTCATCATAAATCCTCCAAGCCTTTGCATGGGCGATCAAAATATTTTTATTGCAGATATAAGCACCAACATCCTCGACAACTAAAGGTGGAGCCATAGTTCCAGTGTTGAAAGTACCATCACACATGGCCATTGGCTCATTGAGTGTTAACCAGGTCTTGACTCTGTCTCCGTATAAGGAGAACAAAACCTTGGCGTAGTCAGCGAACAAATCGGTTATCATGGGATTGAGCCATCCACCTAAAAGTAGTTAATTGACTATTAATAATTGATTAATTTATCCGTGCAGGAACGAAGAAAGAATACGATTTCCTGCAACCGGGTGGCCTGTCGTAAATGGCGACTAACAACACACAGCCAGGTGAAAGGGTATTGATTTGTTCGTCTGTATGACAATCACTCCTGGTCTAGATTACGCTGCCATAACAACCTTGAGTTGTGTTCCGGTATTAGTGGCCAGGTTCCAGTCTCACTTTAGAAAGCGGCAGCACACTGGTAGCACCGTTGGTGTTAAAAAGTCCACAGGCGATGGTAACCGGTTTCCATCATGTGGGCCTTCTGCCTATCTGTTGAACTCATGTTATAAAAACGACTTAAAGTCATATATAGAAATATAATAATAGTTAATTTATTGAGTACGAAATAGTAGCTTCAAAATTTAACCAGCAATCAAACTTGAGAAACCTGTATGTTGATAGTGCTAAATTTTCTGCATTCGTGACGAACGACCTGGACTTTGAAAGCATCTGATGTCAGTCCTGTAGAGGCTTTTGAGATACGGTTCTGGAGAAAATTGTTGCGTATAACCTAGATTTCACACCGAACCAACGCATCTATTATAAATAAATAAAAAATAACATTCAGACTATCATCCATCTACCTCAACAAAGTCCTTGAATACTTCAAAGACAGTCAGATAATAGAGAGATAATTTAGAAACGTCACTGGGTAATAGCAAAATGGAAGGCAAAAGATCTCGAGGACGTATTCCGATACGTTGGTCCTACCAGATCAGTACCATACTAAAAGACTCCGCATAGTTTCGTTTAAAATAATCTGTTAATTTTATCATTATTATGCTGTCTCACCAAGTTCCTGAAGATTTTGCGGTAAGTCCCAGTGATAAATGGTGACTAAGGGCTCTATTCCTTTTTCTAAAAGTCCGTTGATAAGGTTGTCGTAGTACTCCCGACCATCTTTGCTTATGTAATTTGCGTAACCACTAGGCAGAACTCGAGGCCAAGATATGGAAAATCTACAAAATATTTATATCGTAGTAATCAGTCCCATTTGATCTCTTAGTATGGGAGAAAGGGACAACAGCAATGATCATAGCAGACACGGAGAAAGATGAAGTGATTAACTAAGCAGGCAGTAGGTACATGCGTTAACTGATCAGCATTTGGAGATAATGTTCCAACTCACACAAGTTTGCACTTTAAAGTTAAGAGTCTATTTTCCTATAGCTCCTGCAATTTACGAAGGTAAGCGCGTTTTACACGTAGAAAGTGTACATGCATACTACGAAAGTGCGTGTGTCTTATTTTTTGACAAGGGTAATGTATTTGAGAGCTTTAGACCAGGGAATAGCTGGTGGGGAAGTATAGGATTCGCCACGTTGGGTCGATTATATCTATCACCTACAAGGAAATGCTGTGTGGTGGACAAATGCGGTGGTGTATACCTGACGGAAAGATCAGTTGCGAGCGTATCATTCAGTAAATAACATCTGCTTTTGGACTCACGGACACTTACACATGATTAACACAAGTAAACCTTGGTGATTCGCTAGAACTTCGTGATCTTAATTCCAAAGATTTGACAAAAGATTGTATGAAGTTACCAGAATAAACTGCATAAACAAATATTACCTATAGAAATGAAGTCCTAATTCTTCAGCCATTTCAATGTCGCGCTGCCAAAGATGATAGGAGTCGCAGGCGACGTCGCCATTGCTGCGATCAGAAATAGCGTCGGGATTATCATGAACCAACTTATCCCATACGCTGATAGCTTTATCTGGAAAATTAAAGGACCAGAGGATAAAAAGGTTCTAGATGGTCTAGGTGTAGAATTTAGGAAAATTTAGTAGGTAGACATTTCTCGGGGATTAATTTATAAAAACAATCGTATTTATTCAAACATGTAGCGCAGTAGGAAATATAGTAGTCAAGAGGACTAACCGCTAACATTCCATGCCCCTTCAACTTGGTACGACGCTGAGGCTGACCCGAACTTAAATTCTGGAGGAAAACTTAAGTCTAGCGCACCGCATGACGTCACTATGACTATGCTGTAAACATTAAAAGAATCTTATACTAATATATAAAGCTGAAGAGTTTGTTTGTTTGAACGCGCTAATCTTAGGAACTACTGGTCTGATTTGAAAAATTATTTCAGTGTTAGATAGCCTATTTATCGAGTAAGGCTATAGTTTATATATCATCACGCTAATACCAATAGGAGCGGAGCACCAATGAAGAATGTTCCAAAATCGGGGTTTTTTTTCCTTTTGAGAGCTTCCGTTGCGTGCGCTGCGTAAACGGTTAAGGTTTCGCAAAAATCATGTGTGACAGAAATGTTCCCCTTTGAAAGTTCTAAAAAAAAGTCCGCGACAGCATATGACTATCTTTTCAGGTTGGCTCACTATAAGCTTAGGTCGAAGTAACTATTCCACGCGGACGAAGTCGCGGGCAGAAGCTAGTATTTAATAAAGTTATTTCGACATCATTAAAAGTAAGTAACACGGTTAATTTGGTGTATTCTTAGCTTAGGTTGTCTGGAATGTTTTGTGCACTTTTAGAATATGCCTTGCTTTTAAGTTCTTTGTAATCAGATTAGAAAAGAAAGGTGATTTTTATTCAATGTTTAGCAGACTGCCTCAATAAATCATTAAATTTGAAATACATAATTCGAAATACAATTTTCATTTAATATGAAATAATCTTGATTTGACTCTAATCCCATTTAAAATAGAGTTCATTCTTAAAGAGTGTACCGCACTTCTGGATACTTTGGGTGCTTAATTACATTTAGCGTTGTGGTTGTTAACATAATAATGATGACTTGAATGAAATCATGTATTTGGCGTTGGTCGTGTACCGACATTTTTGGACAAGAAGGCTGATTCGAACAATTAGACGACCTTGGTTGTATCGATATTAATGATCACTTTCGATGTTCTTATCTATTTTACAAGCTTTTATTTAACTTGTAATGGATGTATCTATGTATGTATGTAAGTAAGTTCGGGTGGAATCTTGCAAGTTAAATTTGACTAACTTCCCGGTTTCCGATTTGGGCTGAAATTTTGCACGCAAATGTATATCGCGTGACAATGCAATAATATGGTACTATGGAGCTGATCTGATGATGGAGTAGGAAGGTGGCCATAGGAACTGCTGTACTAAACAAGATAGACCCGTCGTGTTTGGGCTCGTTTTACTTGTCTTGGCTAGCACTCTGCGGCTACATGATATCCAGGACGTCAAAAGCTTGTATTTAAAAACCTTTTTAAAAAAAGCTTATGACCATCTTGGCCGCTCCTTTCTATAAGACGCTGACTGTACAATAATTATCAATCTATAAGCGTTTAAAATTTTTATAATTTTTTAAAAGATGCTGCGTTGTTTCATCCACCAATTTATTGATGTATTTAGCACAGTTAAACACTATGGTCAAGGCATGAACGTGATGCGAAGTAAATGCAGATAATCGATATCGCTGTTAGAGTTGCCGATTAGATTGAGCATCTCTTTGTATCTGTTGTAATCTCCAACAAAGAGTTTTTATGAATTTGGTATGGCATGGTACTGGCCGCCAAACATACCTACTAAATATTTGAGGGAGTTTTTTTGGCGGGAACTGAAAGGGGACTTTGTGCTGTGCAGTTTTATTTTCTAAAAATGTGTAAAATTACTCTAAAATGAACAATAGTTGTAGGATATTGATAGCTTTTGAGTAGTAATTATGTGTTTTGTGAGAAATGTGAACTGTAAAGTTAAATGTAGCCTTTTGAGTTGTCACAAGAACTCCGTTGAATGGCACTAGCTGATAACCTACAGTTCAGCTGTGCTACACATAGGTTTAAAAAAATGTAGAAACTACATTGAATCTAAGATCTGGCTTAAAGGCCTAGCTGCCAAGCCATAAAATCTAAAAAAATAACTAAATGTTTGAATTTGGAACATAGATGTTCTTTTGTTTTCCCTCCATTCTTATTAAAATCGTCGTTCTATTCCGCACGTACTGCACGTGCGGAATATAACGACGATTCTTTGACAGTCCACAACGAATCAATATTTAAAGAAGTGTTTAACAGTATCAGTAAAAATGCCCAGTCTCATAAACGTGTAATTATAATACTTAATGTTGATTAGAATACTGGTGTGCATATCGACAATTTAAAGAATTTTTAAGAATTTATTCAAAGCCTAAGTATACAGAAAATAATTTCGTATCGCAAACAACTGCTGTAATATAGTACTTACTGTGTTGCAGTTATTAGCGTCCACTTCCAGAGAACTCAATTGTTATACATTAAGAATAAGGAAATTTGAAAATTTATAAATTTGGAAATTACTTCGTGTTAATATTTGTAATGTACGTGGAAATGTATAGGTGTGTGAATGTATGTGTACATATGGTTACAACTTAGGCTCCGACAAAGACAAATTTGACGTACAGATCTGTAAAAGCACATTTTATTACCTGTCGGAATTTGAAGTGATTGTAATCCTTTTATGATCGTCTTCTTTTGTTCACTTATTTATTGGCATACTTTTTTAGTTATTGTCGAGAACAGCCTATTGTCCTATTGTACTCGCTCAGGTGTATCATTAGCCAGGTGTTGCGGATAACAATTAAAAGCTAATTCTAGGCGTGTGTCGACGTTTCACATTTGCATTTGTGAAGTATAAACGACGGCCTGACTGAGAGAGGAGGCAGTTGAGCTACGACTACGATACGGGCGTGACGTGTGTACATTCAGGAATCTAACAGTGACGGACTTTGCTCGTTTTATTGAATTACGACCTTCTGCATTACGTTTGGACTTGTTGTGTTCGGTTATATTTGTACCTGTGTTATACGTGTTTGTATAGTTGTAATAAACTCTATAATCATTCTAACGGCATTTTAATTCGAGTCCCGCTAACTCGTAACAATATAATAGTTTGGTAACTAATGTATCGTGCCTAACTGGTGGTCACACATGAAGTGTCAATAGTTACATACAAATATATTAATCTATATATTAATACGTGAAGCAAAAACTTTGTACTCCTTTTTACGAAAATTGCGCGGACGGAGGAGTATAAAATTTCGCACACTTATAGTTTATATAGAGAGAGAAGGAGTGCAGAATGCTAATTTTTTTTAATTATGCATAAAAAAATGCATTAAATCAATAAAAAAATCCTTACACTATCATGTATTTGACACACACACGCATATATACTCTTTTATTTATTGTTGCCTTGGCGAAATCTGTGATTATAGAAGTCTTTGACAACAGAACCTTAATAATGTTCAAACTTATAATTTAATTAATTGTTATGGTCGAATTTCGACCACGGGCGACCATTATTTAATATTGTTATGTGTTTTTTAAACATAAAATTCTTACATGAAAATAAGTGCTAGTCATTATCAATATCTACGAGTTTGACCTTGAAATCTATTGATAAATATAGCTATTCAAGTACTACTTGGTTAGATTAAATCTATTGACATCTTCAAAACACTCGAGTTTCGATCCACTTATACGTTCATGTTGGGGGTCACCTATCAATTAGGTACTTAAGTAGTTTGTAGTGGTATAAAATTTGTTTTTCATTTCTCATATTCTGAAAGTACACTTGGAGTTGCCTGGTCACGAGGATGAAAACAAGACTTTTCGGCCCTAGGAACTATTTTCCCTGCTGTCAAAATATTTAAAAAGTATGCGAATCATTGGTTTACACGCGACTCGTGTGCTAACATTTTTACAGCTACTGTTCAATCGCGGCGTAAATTGTAATAAAAAAATAGCAACAATTTTGTAACATCATTTTATACTTATAAATTACTTTTCACTAAATTATTATTTAATTTACATAAAGAGCTAAATATTTACTATCATCAGTGAGGAGAAAATACTGCCTGTTAGAATGCCACAGAAAAAGGAATTTACTTTTTTGCAGCCACTGTTCAATCGCGGCGTAAATTGTAATAAAAAATAGCAACAATTTTGTAACATCATTTTATACTTATAAATTACTTTTCACTAAATCATTATTTAATTTACATAAATTTGAGCTAAATATTTACTATCATCAGTGACAAAAAAATACTGGCTGTTAGAATGCCACAGAAAAAGGAATTTACTTTTTTACAGCCACTGTTCAATCGCGGCGTAAATTGTAATAAAAAATAGCATAAATTTTGTAACATCATTTTATACTTATAAATTACTTTTCACTAAATCATTATTTAATTTACATAAATTTGAGCTAAATATTTGCTATCATCAGTGACAAAAAAATACTGGCTATTAGAATGCCACAGAAAAAGGAATTTACTTTTTACAGCCACTGTTCAATCGCGGCGTAAATTTTAATAAAAAAATAGCAACAATTTTGTAACATCATTTTATACTTATAAATTACTTTTCACTAAATCATTATTTAATTTACATAAATTTGAGCTAAATATTTGCTATCATCAGTGACAAAAAAATACTGGCTGTTAGAATGCGACAGAAAAAGGAATTTACTTTTTTACAGCCACTGTTCAATCGCGGCGTAAATTTTAATAAAAAAATAGCAACAATTTTGTAACATCATTTTATACTTATAAATTACTTTTCACTAAATCATTATTTAATTTACATAAATTTGAGCTAAATATTTGCTATCATCAGTGACAAAAAAATACTGGCTGTTAGAATGCCACAGAAAAAGGAATTTACTTTTTTACAGCCACTGTTCAATCGCGGCGTTAATTGTATTAAAAAATAGCAATAATTTTGTAACATCATTTTATACTTATAAATTAATTTCACTATATTATTATTTAATTTACATAAATTTGAGCTAAATATTTACTATCATCAGTGACAAAAAAGTACTGGCTGTTAGAATGCCACAGAAAAAGGAATTTACTTTTTTACAGCCACTGTTCAATCGCGGCGTAAATTGTAATAAAAAAATAGCAACAATTTTGTAACATCATCATCATCATCATCATATTTGCTATCATCAATGACAAAAAAATACTGGCTGATAGAATGCCATAGAAAAAGGAATTTGCTTAACGTTTCATATGTGACGTCTTAAACGAGTTCATCAGATTTAGATATCTAAATCAGCCGTGTGTGCTGGATGTCAGGCCAGACTATAATTTTCAGATTGATGAATTTGAAATCAGAATTGAGGATCAATGAGCAAATACTCGAGGAATACGCAAAACTGATCGCTAAACTGAAAAAAGGTCATGATTTTTATCGGTTTTTTGGGTTTTACTTGATTATTTGCATATTGAGCCATAATTTTCATATCATGTCCTTGTTCAACGGGAAAAAACGTCAGAAAATTAAAGCCTGATACCCAGAACACAACTTTTTTTTGTGTACCTGTGTTATTATTATCAAAATGATATTTTTTTAAATAATAATAAAAAGATTATTTTTTTGAAAAAAATAATAATAATCGGCAGACTAACACACACATTGTATATCCCCAAAAATAAGCAAGTTACGCTTATGTTATGAGTATTATACGAAGAACTACTCTGGGGTCGATGCCAGACACCCAGACCATAGTAAATAACCATCTTGTTTTTACTAGACAAATAAAATTTTACTTCAATTGCCTGTTTAGATGACTTTATTGTTTTCTGTTCCCTGAGTTGATTAAGACTAATTTCACACATTATATAAAAACACTATACTATTAAAATTGAGAAATATATTTCAATGTTATCCAAGGCCCAAATTTCGATTAAATATTTAAAATTAGTGCAGCTTTTACTAAGATATTTTTAAGTTAGTCTTACCTGCATACAACTATACCCAGCGACACCATGATAACGATTGGTTAGTGTAGCAATATATCAAAAATGTAGACATATATACAATCTAGATAATATGATAAAATCGTCTTGCAGATTTTATTATCTCATATTTTTTCCCACTTGATGGAACATTTGCAACATCAAAGGTGCTACAATTGCGCTGCTACTCTCTTAAGGGACTGGAACCTGGTCACTAATGCCGGAACACAACTCAAGGTTGTTATGGCGGGATACTCTAGATCAAATTGATCGTGTACTAGCAGAAGGTGATGTCAGAAGCCTTAAGAACAGACGAGCGTGCATGACAAGAGTTATGAATGTCAAAGAAGCAAGTGAGGTGTGTAAGAATAAGCCTAAATGGCGCTCTGTTGTTCGTGCCTACCCCGCAAGGGAACTGGCGTGAAGTTATGTATGTACTCTAGACCGGGGTGGTATCCAACCAATCGGGTAAATACCCTAACACCTGGCTGTGGGCTGGTCGCCTTTAATGACCGGCCTCCCGAACGCAGGGAATTGTATTCTTTCTCCGTTCCTGCACGGATAAAGTCATGTCGTACGATAAAGGAACATCAAATGCATATGCGGAAATCTGTGCTGTGTTGGACAACGTTACGGCACAGCAATATACTGAGTGCCAACTTCATTTCTAAAACTACGGCATACAATTTCTGTGTATGTTTTCTTTTAATTTGTTTGTCTTGTGTATGTTGCATTTGGAAATAAATATATTCTTGCTTTCTTCTTCTTAGAGCAAAATTAGACCAAGTAAGTTATCTATACTTCTATTCTTTCGGTCTTATTCATAGGGAAAGTAAGTATGAACGTTTGTTTAAGGACCATAAAGAAGCGTTCAAAGTTACTCTAAGCGCATATGAATAAGACCGTTAATATAATAATACTAGATGACCCGCGAACAATATCAAACCTTTTAGTCAGCGCACGCCGATATATGAACGCATTAGCCTTTTTCTCGGAATTCAAAAATATAACTAGAATCAAATATAGCCTATGTCACTCAGGAATAATGTAGCTCTCTACTGGTGAAATAATTTTCAAAATCGGCTTTGCAATTCAAGAGATTACTTCCTACAAACGTTATCTACCTATTTATAATATTGACTGTATACATTGTAATGTTAGTATGTAATGTATGTCACTGAACTCCAAAACCCGTCGTAATGAATTTTTTATGTGTTCGAGTGGGTCCCCGGATATATATATACAGACATACATACACACACACACACACATATGTATATTTAAGTATATAAGAAAGGGGTGTTAGTCACACTATTTATAACTCAAGAACGGCTGTACCGATTTGGCTGGAAATTGGTAAAGAGGTACCTTAGAACCAGGAGACGGACACAGGATACTTTTTATCCCGTTGGAATCGGTAGGTGGCGCTGAGATCGGGTTCTAGAATCCTTCTAATCAGCTGGACCGATTTTGGTTATTTGGTTTTTGTGTGTTTTAGAGGGTTCCCGGATGGTTTAGATTCGCAATTGGAACCGGTAGGTGGCGCTGAGGTCCGGTCCTATATTTTTATTTTTTCAGAGCAGAACCACATCTGCCGGGGCCGCTAGTATAAGATAGATTAAAATTGGTGAAAGGAAAAATAATATTTTTTTTTCCTTTGGGTGGTTTTATCGTCTCTTTTTTTTTATTGCAGGAGTTCAGCAGACAGGCAAACGGCCCACTTGATGGAAAGCGGTTACCATCGCCTATGGACATTTGCAACATCAAACGTGCTACAAATGCGCTGCTGCTCTCTTAAGGGAGACTGGAACCTGGTCACTAATGCCGGAACACAACTCAAGATTGTTATGGCGACATACTTTAGACCAGGGGTGGTAGCCATCCAGCCGGGCAAATGCCTGGTTGTGGGTTGTTCGGTCGCCTCTTAGGACAGGCCACCCAGCCCCAGGAATTAGTATTCTTTTTCCGTTCCTGTCGTTTCACGCCGTTATTCTGTGAGGATGCTCTATCGCGTTATCATTTTAAGCAGGAGGGTAAATAAAAGATGTTTAAAAGATTTTCAAAAGGTATATATTCATTCTAATAAATATTTATTACTTAAACATAATTACAATTCATCATGTGGATCAATTAATCTATGTGCTTTGATGATACTCTTGTAGTAATTAGCTGAGGCGCGTGGTGTGCGCGTGCGCATGGGAGAGTCGAAGTCCACCTCGTACAGACCAAACTTGGACTCGTATCCATCCATCCATTCAAAATTGTCCATGAGAGTCCAAGCCGTGTACCCTATTACGTTGACACCGTCTTCCTTGATCGCTAGGAGCACCTGGAAATTAGGTAAACCCTGTAGACGCATCTAAATCTATATCAGTTCAAAAATCGCAATTAATCCAAGCTATCCAGATTATCGATGATCCCGACCTCACAGACGGTCTAGAACCTCTAATCCTCAGAAGAAACGTTGGGTTTTTAAGTGTGCTCTACCGGGGAGTGATCTAATAAGTTACTTTGATTTGGTGCCTACGGTGCGATTTTATCATCGCAACACTAGACGACGATCAGGAGTTCATTCACATTTTCTCGACATCTGGAAGCCATCCAACTGCATGTGGCATAAGCATGCCGTACCTAAGAAGGCTAGGGAATGAACTCCCTACCGTGGTTATCCCAGAGGGCTGCATATGAAACTCTACAAAAAGGGCAGATATTTATAGTCTTAATGAGGTAATCAATGCATGAACTTCCTTCCTGTTGAATATGTCCATGGGCGGACGGTAGCCACTTGCTATCACGCAAAAAAGTCAAAGTCATGCAAAGAGTCTTTTTTATCGAATCCTTTTTTGTGCATCTTAAATCGAACACTCCAAACCAAAAGCTTTTCTTTATTCTTCTTATATTCTGTTTGCTAAATCTCCATTCTTCGAAAAGCATTGTGCAACTTGTTACATGTTAAAAAAGGTGAGATAGATAAAAAGAAGTAAAAAAGGGTTTTGGTTAGATTTGTTGCTGGAGAGCTTCTTACCGCTTCTCCTTAAATAGAAATAACTCATTTTGAAGTACATAGTTTTGGTGTTCATGGAGTTGAAAGTATTCTTATTATTTAACTTATACGTTTATCTTTAAAAAATGGTCTCCAGCGGAACTTAGATTAAATGTTTTTTAAAGTTTAACGGCAAAAAACTCTACAGAAGTCTTAATATTGAGCAAACCAAAAACTGCATTTTTGACAAGCACGACACGTCGACAAACACCTAACAAGACTATCTAATGCTATAAGACGTAACAGGTACAAACCTAAAACGACAGTATTCAATGATATTGAATGATTCAAATTTATGTCTATATATATCACTTTGATTGATTCATCTGAATTGAAAGATAGAAATGAACCAACTAAGGTCGACTTAATCCATCTAAATACACTTGTAAACTTACTTTGTAATTAAAATGACAAATTTAGGTAATGGATACTCGTAATTACGTACCTGTTCCAAATAGTCCCTATAATAGTTGACTCTTTCGGTATCCCTTAATCCTGCGCCGGAGGCATATCCATTCTCCGTGATCAAGAACTTGATGTCACCATACTGCTTCTTCAGCCAGACTAACTGACGTCTCAGACCCTCTGGGTTCACCTGCAGATATTAATTGGAACTTTCCGATTTATCAATGCAGATTCGCTATGCTTAGTACCAATAGCCTACTAAATGTCTATATTTATATGAGCGTAACCTGATTGATTTGGTATATGCGGGAGAGGGGTTTATTCGTGTGTGTTTTCTCGGTGCATTCGGTTAATCACGTCTCAACTTGTCTTACCGCTATGAGCCATGTAATGGTGTCAGGAAGCATGCAGTGCGGCAGGGCGTCCACAGACGCATGTCATCGCCGAGTCTGCCACCCGAAGACTGTTACACGTCGTTGACGGTTGTATCCATAATAGGATTCTTCAGGGAAAACGCAGTAAAAGACATTGGCAGCTGTTAGTAATTACTTACAATACTAATAGTAAAACTTACAAAGAACCAGCTAGAAGTGGTACCAGCCCAGTCAGGATTTATGTGAATTTTTCCATTTAGATCTGGCGCGTCTCCAAATGGCCACGGTTGAAGTTCCTCTCCCGGTTCTGCGTGCCTTATTAAACGGCTCGTGTAATGATTTAATGCGTAGAAATCGAATGTACCTGAAAATAATTTGAGTAAATGCAGTTAATTCTCAATGTTGGGTTCTGTAGAGGTAAGAATTTCTGCTTTCATAGTCTGGCAATGGAACTATAAAAAATATTTAGTCGAAGTACCTCAAATCTCAAAAACTGCTCAAAATATAACTCAGATGAGTTTAACTAAGTACCAACTGGATGCCTTGGAATTGATTGAGAGAGAAGCCCGGAAGCTGAGAGTCAGTGGTTATCTCTTTGATAAGGTGCTCCAAAATCTTGACCATTGCCGCAAAGTTGTAAATCTGTTGGTATTTGATTGTACACATTGGAAAGTGTGCTATGGAACTGCACGACTTTGTTACCCCATGTCTCCCTATTATCGGACAACGCGACTCACTGGTTTACGACACCTTTACCACTAGATACTTAGGGATACCATTGGTTGCCTTCTAAGGCATTCCGCACTAGGTATTTGTTCTCTATCCTACAGCCCATGGTCACTTAACATCAGAAGATATAGCAAACAAACAAGAACCTATAGGTACCATACTCAAACATTTCCTTCGCCATGTACTGACCATGGTGATTGTAAGAATTTGCATATTACACGAGAAAAACTACTTAAACCAGACATGCTTGTCAGGACTTTGACTCTATGCCATTGGATTGAGACTTGGAAATGTTAGCCTTAATGGTTATCATGATTTCTACAGAGATTAGGCGATAGAAGAAATAACTGCTGTATTATAGGAATTTGAAAGTTACCTCTGACAAGTTCAATTTCTTCTTGAGTGAATTCGGGAAGGTTTGATTTCTTATATCCTCGCTTCCGGCTTACTTCTGCGATCATCTTCTCGATGACAGGCGGCCATCCGCCATCTTTAGAGTAGATCGGATGAGAGTAACGACCAGCCTGAACGTAACCGTTGAATCTTTTAACAAAGTGAAAACAACGACCCCAGTACTTTAGCCTAACAGGCTAAATACATATTGGCTTAAAACTTAAAGGCACCCAACCGCATGTAGTTTTAGGCCATTCTCAAAATCAAGAGTCAATAATGCTCTAGAATGTTTGTTAGCAGAGCAAAATAATGCCTTTCCTCCAAATATCATTTCTTCTCATAGTTATTGAGAAAAATAGTTACCATACGGATACAGCCGAACAGATATGACGAATTTATTAGTGTCCGGCTTTGCCCTTTTTTTCCGTGCAAAAACGGAAAAACCATATAAATTCCTGTGGCCAGCCGTGTGTCGTTAGAAACGATAAAGTAACCCACAGCCGGTGGTAGGGCAATTTCCCGTCTCGCAGGCTACGACCCTTGGTCTAGAGTATATCGCCATAACAATATTATGTTCCGGAATTAATGAACAGGTTCTACTCCCCTTTTCAAGGCCGGCAGCACATTAGTAGCACCTTTGGTGTTGCAAAGGTCCATAGGCGTTATTAACCGCTTTCCAATAGGTAGACCATCTGCCTGTCTGCTGTATTCATGCAGTTAAAAAAATTAACAATAGCACCCTAAAAATACTGTGAATTGATTTAATTGTATAGAATAATTGAAATGTAATACAACTGAGTATATAATATTATGTACCATATTTTCTCGTGCAGCTTCAGCCATATCTTCATCATCAGGAGTTAGTGGATCAAACCAAAACAATTGATTGGCCAGTGATACTTCGCCTGAAAATCATTATAAAAAGAATAACTGTCCCATGTTGCAATTATTACCCAAAAATCCATATATAACAGAGTAAATCGTCTCCGAGTAAAATTATACATCATGAAAAGTCCATTTTACCATTGTATAAGGCCCTGAACTCCTGATCATAAATCCTCCAAGCCTTTGCATGGGCGATCATAGTATTTTTATTACAGATGTAAGCACCAACATCATCGATGACCAAAGGTGGAGCCATCGTTCCAGTGTTGAACGTAAGATCACACATAACCACTGGTTCATTGATTGTTATCCAAGTCTTGACTCTGTCACCGTATAAGGAGAACACAACCTTGGCGTAGTCAGCGAACAAATCGGTTATTAGAGGATTGAGCCAGCCACCTGAAAGTTGTTAAACGACTTATTACTCAGTACTATTGTTGATGGAAATCATTTGTGATATCTGAGAGTGTATTATTTGATTTAAGAATATGGTATAAGAACAGCGAGGTGAATTTACGCTTACATTATTTAATTTTAAACTTTGATTTAAATAACCTGTACCAATTTATTGAGCTATCTTACCAAGGTTCTGAAGATTTTGTGGTAAATCCCAATGATAAATGGTAGCCAAAGGCTCTATTCCTTTTTCCAGAAGCCCGTTAATCAGATTATCGTAGTACTCTTGACCATCTTTGCTTATGTAGTTTGTATAACCATTAGGAAGAAGTCGAGGCCAAGATATTGAAAATCTGAAAATTATTATTATAATATATAGAAATGGTCCCATTTATATAAACTAGAATAATAGAACACAAACATCTCCACTCAGCTGAGATGAGAATGTTGCGATGGATTTGTAGCGTTACAAGAATGAATAAGGTGAGAAATGAGTACATAAAACGATGTATAGAAGTTAGTGACTGAAAAATTGAGAGGAATAAGACTGAGGTGGTATGGGCATGTAATGAGGAGAGAAGAAAGTCATGTGACAAAAAGAATGTTAAACTGCAAGACTGATGGGTATATAGAAGACGTACGCCAGAATAGAGGAGTATGGAAGAAAAAGACATATTGTGCTTACCCCAAATAATTAGGAGAAGCTGAAAGCAAAGAGAGCAAATAGTCCCATTTGATCTTTAAGTCCAGGTGAAAGAGAGCAACAGCGATGAGAAATACGTACAAGGAGGAAGATGGTGTGACAAGCTGAGTATTCAATACATGCGCGAACTGAACCCATTTTAAAAACTTGTATAGTTCTTGTAATTCTGGAAGGCAACCCAGGCTTTACTTGTGGTAAATTATAGAAGTTCAAGAACACTAAATTCCAGAGGTTAGAGAACAGTCAAACCTGAAGTTGCATTGTATGTGTAATAACAGGATCTGTTAACGGCTGTATGAATTTAGATGGGATATTGAAATGATACGCTAGTTGAACGACGGAGAAAATCGCATAGTACATTAATTTAATAGGAGAATTAAAATAATGTAATTTCGTAACTACACTAGCTCCAAATCAAACAAAAACTCTTACAGCTAAAAACATGCTGTGTCTATACATTAAAGCTGTTAAAGAGTTTTTGGCGGGAACTGAAAGGGGACGTTGTGCTGTGCATTTTTATTTTCTAAAAATGTGTAAAATTACTCTAAAATGAACAACAGTTGTAGGATATTGATAGTTTTTGAGTAGTAATTATGTGTTTTTGTGAGAAATGTGAACTGTATAGTCAAATGTGGCCTTTCGAGTTTTCACAAGAACTCCGTTGAGTGGCGTGGATTGTAGCCTACGATACAACTGCGCCTGGCATAAAGGCCTAGTTGCCAAGCCTTAAACATAAAAAAAAATCTATTAAAAAAAATAACTGGAATAGATTATGTAGACGATGCAGAAAACGATGCTTTTTTTTAGATTTCATGTCTGTTTATATGTTTGTCGGTTTGTCTGTTCGTTCGGTATTCACGTAAAAACTACTTAACTTGGGCTGATTTCGATGCGGTTTTCGCTGATCGACAGCTAATTCTTAGACTTAAGCTCTGCGCTACTTTTGATCCTGGGAATCCCGCGGGAATTTTTCTGGGAATGATAAAAGCGAACGAGTTCGTAACGGGCTCTACACAGATATTTTCTGTATTTGTCAAAAATTATGTATTCAGTTTATAGAATAGAGGAAAGTAAGCCTTTATGAATGATGATTATTCTTTTACCGGGAATAATGTTACAGATAAAGGCAGTTTCACGTTATTCAAGATACGACATTATGCACTGAAAGTCAGCGCCGTGTCGGATTTCATGCCGGCACAGCAAAATTCTCAAAATATGCTTTTATTTTTCAAGATAATGTACGCGATTTAAGTACGTCGCTATTTCTTCAAATATTGACAGATAACGTATGTATCAGTATGGACGCGTTCCTTTAGTATCTCAAAACGCCCAAAATGCTTTCCATTTCCACAAGGCGACTGCGGTCGTCACACAACGACCCTTGTCAAGAGGTGGGTCGATTTATTATTTATTTATTTAGGTTTATGGCTTGGAAGCTTGGCCTTTAAGCCAGATCTTAGTTTACAATATAGTTTCTTCATTTTCTTAAGCCTATGTCTAGCACAGCTGAACTGTACGTAATGAGCTAGTGCCTACCATTCATCGGAGTTCTTGTGACAACTCAAAAGGCCACATTTGACTATACAGTTCACATTTCTCACAAAACACATCATTCCTACTCAAAAACTTTTTTTTTTTATTTTTTATTGCAGGAGTTCAGCAGACAGGCAGACGGCCCACTGGATGGAAAGCGGTTACCATCGTCTATGGACATTTGCAACACCAAAGGTGCTACAAATGCGCTGCTGCTCTCTTTAGGGAGACTGGAACCTGGTCACTAATGCCGGAACACAACACAAGGTTGTTATGGCGGCATACTCTAGACCAGGGGTGGTCGCCATCCAGTCGAGCCAATACTCTACCACCTGGCAAAAAACTGGCAATATCCTACAACTATTGTTTATTTTAGAGTAATTGTACACATTTAAAAAAAAAAAAACTGCACAGCACAATATGTCCTTTCAGTTCCCGCCAAAAGCTCCCAAGGTGGGTCGAAGTGGGCATTGACCACAGAGCATTTCTTGACATTGAAACAGGCGCCATTTTCAAATCAAGGGAAATATATATACTAATGTGGTTGACCGTTAACGGCGTTATTTTTTAACGCTTCAAGTAAGACGCATTAGGCCACAGTATAAATCTTTAACATTAACCCAGATGAAGCTGCACCGTAAAAAATACCTGTAGAAATGCAGGCCCAGTTCTTCGGCCATTTCAATATCACGCTGCCAAAGATGATAGGAGTCGCAGGCCACATCTCCCGTGCTCCGATCAGATACGGATTCGGAATTGTCGTGAACCAATTTATCCCAAACACTGATGGATTTATCTGGAAAAAAAATGTTACATCACCTACATAGAATAATTTATTGCTGCATAAATAGCAAGATTATAACTGAGTAGTCCATTCACGTGCCAGAATCAATCAATACAGAAAACAGAAAACCTTCGGAGATGCATCTACGAATTATTATTGAAAAGTAAGTAGTCCGTTCTATATGTTACATATACCACCATCGCCAGTATAATCTCAAATCAATCCTGAGGTTGTCTGGAAAAGATCGCTTTTTAGCGATAAGACCGCCCTTTGTACATAACTAGATATAATTTTAATCTAAGTTCCATTTTGTATTGGTGTATAATAAAGTGTTATCTATCTATCTCTTAGAATGCCACATGAGAACTCACCACTGACGTTCCATGCCCCTTCAACTTGGTACGAAGCAGAGGCTGCCCCAAACTTGAACCCTGGAGGAAAACTCATGTCTAGCGCGTCGCATAATGTTGCTAAGACGATACTGTAAATTAAAAAAAAAAAACAATCTAATTTCTGCATCATCAAAAATAACATTCTTACTTCAAATTTTCATTATTTTCTTGAATATGAAAATATTTAAACCTACAAATGAACTGCTTTTTTTTTCATATTCTAACTAGGATATGTCCGCGACTTCGTCCACGCTTGACTTGAAATTCCCGCGGGATCCCGGGACAAAAAGTATCGCAGCAATTAAAAAAATAACCTAAGCTAGTGAAAACTGTGTCAGAATAAGATAATTTTCATGTACTCGGGATAAAAGATCACACCTTTTATAATATAAAATTTGCTATCGATCAGTTTAAAAATCGCATTGGAATTCGATTTTTTTTATAATCTGGCCATTGTACATAATTCCCAGAAAAATCCCCGCGGGATTCCCAGCATAAAACAAGAACGTTTGATTGTGATAGCCCTTATGTTTCGCGTTTAATACTCGTATGTAGTATTGTTTAGGTATTGGTTTTTTTTCTAATAATAATACTCAGCAGAGAAAGACTTGCGGGCGCGATACATTGGCCGGGAGAAGGCAAAGTAACGTGGAAGAAGAAGCAAGAGCAGTGTGAGTTACCTCGCCACCAGTCCACCGTCTCACTACACTCGTCACCCGGAGTTCACACGCTACACTAGTGTTACGACCGACAAAGACCAATTCACACCTGCAGCTTATTACCTTTTCGGCATTTGGACTTCTTGTGCTTACTTTGTGTTTAAAATTTATAATTAGAAAAACAGCCTATTGTGTATTATACTCTTTTATGGCAGTCATTACACAGGTGTGTGGAACTGATTCTAAGAAATTCGATCTATGCGGGCGGGCAGCCATTGTATCGGTGCAGTATAAAGCAATGGCCCAGTGGAGAGATCGGCAGTCTAGTGAGAACCACGATCAAGGCGAGACTTGTGTACATTCAATAATCTATATAGTGATGGACTTTGCGCGTGTTATTGAATCGCGCATTACGTTTGAACTGATTGTGTTCAGTTATATTTGTACCTGTGTTATACGTGTTTAGTGTATAGTTCTAATAATTCTATAGTAATTCCAACGGTATTTTTAATTCGAGTCCCGCAACTCGTAACACTAGGATTTGATTTAGGCTATTTAAAGTTATTTAATTAAATTGAAAGTGGTTATCTTTATGTCGTGTTTTTTTTTTAATGATGGCTGCAGTGCCATTTATGCATTGATTTTGCCAATGTCGTTTGTATATAAAAGCCAGGTGTTATAAATAGGACAAAAGAAGGAAAACTAGCAATTTGCCGGTAGATTAAAAAAAAAAACTGCCAATCTAAAACAATATACATTTGTACATATAACATGTATATAAACTAAATATATTGTTACAACTTACCGACAAAACAAATTCCACTCCTAATCTGTAAAAGCACATTTTATTACCTGTCGGCATTTGAACTAATTGTAATCCTTTTATGATCGTCTTGTTTTGTTTAATAATTTTTTGGCATATATTTTATGTATTGTGAAGAACAGCCTATTGTTCTATTGTACTCGTTTACGGCCGCTTGCAGGTCATTAGCCAGGTGTTACGGATTATAAAGTACAAGCTGATTCTAGGAAATTGGGTCGACGTTACCGGACGGACACATCTGCATTTGTGCAGTATAAAACGATGGCTTGATTGGGAAAGGAGGTGAGTTATGCGAGAACCACGATAGAGGCGTGACGTGTGTACATTCGGGAATCTAAAAGTGATGGACTTAACGTGTTTTATTGAATTACGACTTTCTGCATTACGTATGGATTTGTTGTCTTCGGTTACATTTCTACCTGTGTTATACGTGTTTGTATAGTTGTAATAAACTCTATTATAATTCCAACGGCATTTTAATTCGAGTACCGCAACTCGTAACAATATTTACAACAAACATATTTAACACAAAACATAAGAGCAAGGTATAAAACTAAATACTAATTTTAAGCCCTGATAGAGGAACCCGACCTGGTTCACTGATCGTGGAGATAAGCAACAAAAAACTACATAATCAATGGCTAAGTACTGCTAAAAAAACTGAGTTATTGCTAGGGGATGTCCTGTAAAATGTACCCACTGAATTAGCCTCATATAAGATACATATTCGAAAAGCTCTTACGCCCACTTTAAAATCCTTATTATGGCAAACCAAACAAAAATTGTCTTCTACATACAAATACATATGGTGCGATAAAGGTAAAATTCTTCTACGCAAGGATGATTCAAGTAAAGTAGCCATTATAAGATCAGAAGAAGACATAAACAACCTTATACGTTGAATATAATTGTGTAATCAAAGTTTATCCATTATTTAAATCAATTGTTGTTAAAGATGGCTACCTTAACAAATGAAATATTTGACTGTACTACATTCAATCATTGCATAAAATCTGTTCCATATAGTCACAATAAATTTACTCTAATTCATGAAAATTTCAGCCTACTAGAACAATTAGTAATGACTCATTATAAAGATATGGATATTATTATTATCACCGAAGCACACATCTCAAATTGTGTATGTAACTTATATAACCGTGCGGCCGGAGACAGTCGGCTTTTCAAAACAAAAGATATTAGCTTTGGTTTCGAACTGTCTTCTAAAATTGATTCGTAGTATTCTATTCCGTCTATTAACTGTTTAGTGATAATTTCATCATCGGTCATGACCGGTAACAAATTTAACGCCACTTTAATATCAAATTTATCCATGTTTGAAAAATCTGATATTTCTTCTACACGTTTACACAATTTTAAAATGTCAGAATAAATACCTTTTATATTCTCACAATATGTTTCTATTAAAACGTCTTCCGATTTATCAAACCTTTTTATTCTACATATATACAAAGGTTATGGTGTTTGAAAGAGAAGAAACCAGAACAAATGCAAGGATAATGGTCGATGATGTTATGCTGGAGCAAGTGAATGAGTTTGTATATCTTGGATGTGCTTTTAGCAGGGATGGAAGGTACACCGCTGATATAGAAAGAAGAGTGAATTTGGGGAATAGTTTAAATGGAGCGTTAGGTAAACTTCTAGGCGCTAAGAACCTCAGCCACAAGGCCCAGCTCGCCGTACACAACGCGGTGCTGGTACCTACGCTCACGTATGGAAGCGAGAGTTGGGTATGGAAGAAAGAGCATGAAAGTAGAGTAAACGCGGTCGAGATGCGAGCACTGCGCAAAATCTGCGGAGTGACGCTCGCGGACCGCGTTCGTAATACCGAAGTAAGAAAGAGAGTTGGTCTGAAAGAGAGTGTCGGGGTGAAGGTAAGGAAAGGAATGCTCCGGTGGTTCGGGCATGTGGAAAGAATGCATGATGAAAGAATGACTAAACAGATATACAATGCAAAAGTGGATGGATGCAGAAGTCGTGGAAGGCCACGACACACCTTCCATGATCAAATTGATCGTGTACTAGCAGAAGGTGATGTCAGGAGCCTTAAGAACAGACGAGCATGCATGACAAGAGTTATGAATGTCAAAGAGGCAAGTGAGGTGTGTAAGAATAAGCCTAAATGGCACTCTGTTGTTCGTGCCTACCCCGCAAGGGAACTGGCGTGAAGTTATGTATGTATGTATGTATGTATATATTGTCTAAATAATTATTATACTGAACAAATATTAACTTAGCCTCCTCAAATTTCCTCCTTTTCATCCGTGCAGGAACGGAGAAAGAATACAATTTCCTGCGGCCGGGCGGCCTGTCGTAAGAGGCGACTTAACAACCCACAGCCAGGTAGTAGGGCATTCGCCCGACTGGATGGCTACCAGCCCTGGTCTAAAGTATGTCGCCATAACAACCTTGAGCTGTGTTCCGGCATTAGTGACCAGGTTCCAGTCTCCCTTAAGAGAGCAGCAGCGCATTTGTAGCCCCTTTGGTGTTGCAAATGTCCATAGGCGATGGTAACCGCTTTCCATCAAATGGGCCATTTGCCTGTCTGCTGATCTCCTGCAATAAAAGAAAAAAAAAATAACCTTACTGGATACACAATGCACACAGCGTTACGAAATAATAAAAAAGGAGGTAGAATAATAATTTACACAAAGCAAAACTTAAAATTCTCAACAACAACAATAAAAACTCAAACTTATGAAATATTATCCGGCACTATTTTACTAAATAAACACTCTGTTACACTGTGTGCATTGTATAGACCACCAAATACCAACAAAACTAAATTTATGAGTGAACTAAATAAAATAATAACAAATAACTTTGGAAACACCGACCTAATAATAACTGGTGACATAAATATCGACCTGAAATCAATTAGTAGCATAAGAAACTCGTATCTCGACATGATGTCCGGGTGCGGCTTATTGAATGGAATATCTGATTACACTAGAATACAATATAAAGGAAACCATTTAACAAAATCATGCATCGACCACTTGTTTACGCGGTTTCACTCACTTGAGTCGTACTCGGGCACTGTCGACACAGTACTAGACTAGCGGATCATAAATTGATAGCTCTTACCTGCCTCGGCGCTTCACGCACACAGGCGAGTCTTTTCAAATGCACACATATAAGATTAACAATAAGCGATTAATAAATGCACTTACTTTTTTTATTTTTTATTGCAGGAGTTCAGCAGACAGGCAGACGGCCCACTTAATGGAAAGCGGTTACCATCGCCTATGAACATTTGCAACACCAAAGGTGCTACAAATGCGCTGCTGCTCTCTTAAAGGAGACTGGAACCTGGTCACTAATGCCGGAACACAACACAAGGTTGTTATGGCGACATACTCTAGACCAGGGGTGGTCGCCATCCAGTCGAGCAAATACTCTACCACCTGGCTATGGGTTGTTTTGTTGCCTCTTACGACAGGCCGCCCGGCCGCACGAAATTATATTCTTTCTCCGTTCCTGCACGGATAAAAAGGTTATATAATCAAAGGAGATAACTATATATTTGGATCAGGCCAACCAACCAACTATATATTTACCGTGATAGCTCTGACAGAAGATGTGAGAGTTCTCTCTTGTTTGCGCAATCTCCTAAAGCTTATTATTTTTCTTGGTGGCGAGGATGGTGAGAGAGATATATCCCCAAATCAAGCATGTTACGCTTGGGCAAGCGTAATATATAACGGACTACGCTGAGGCCGATCCCAGACATCCAGACCATAGTAAATAATAGAAAAAATTTGTTTCCGTAATTTACCATATCTGGAACCTCTGCATTGCAGTGAAGTAGGCCGGCAATGGCTTAATCCGCTCAACCACAGAGGCCGCTATTGCGCGATAACATCATAAGGTAGGGAGGTACTCGATCCCTGGATGAGATACCGTCTTCCCTTTTTGCGAACGAGTCATGCTTCCTAAGGAGGAGGTGGAGCGGGGGCGTGAGCGAACTACCCTGCTTCGCTCCCGTCTAAGGGGAACCTTCAGCCGCCGTTAGCGTGTGGCGTGGGTAGGTCCCTGGGAAAGGGTTCTCACCCGCCGTTATGCCGTCAAAATAGGAGTGCACTGGTGTTTCACGCGCGCTCTCCTCTCCTTCCATAGGGCCCACCCCACGCAATGAGGTATGAAGACCCCGGGGGCGCGGTTCCCCCGACTATGGATGAGGCCAATGGGCCACCGCTTGCCAAGGCTCGGAGAAGAGTTAGGCTATGTAACTGTGGCCCTGGCATGAAGCCGAAGGAAAGAACACCGAGGGGTTTTAGTGGTATCCACAACTTAAGTGACCATAGCATCTACTAGCGGTACTAGTGCCTCTCTGCCATATAATTTTCGCCAGAATGACTTCGAAACCCTGAAGATTTAATCGCTACAGTAAAATGCTCTATCTCCCGACCATAAATCATCCGAATCGTGATTTAGCGACCAATACACGAGTATTTTAAATATTCTACTTACCTGCATACAACTAACTTCAGCGACAACATGATAACAATTGATAATAATGTCTTACAAAATTGTAGTGATAGATAAATTAATCGGATATAGATAAATGACATCTATTGGAAACGTGCAGGGAATATAGATGGCAGCACATTACCCGACATAAAATTGAGAGGCAAATAAAAAAAATCTTGCAAACTAAAATACGATTTCAAGAGTACGACTCCAAAAGCAAAAATAAATACTTTCTACGTCTTGAAGTCGGTGCGAAGTGTTAGAATATCAGTTTGTCATACATACATAACTTCACGCCAGTTCCCTTGCGGGGTAGGCACGGACAACAGAGCGCCATTCACGCTTATTCTTACACACCTCACTTGCTTCTTTGACATTCCATTCATAGCTCTTGTCATTCCCGCTCGTCTGTTCTTAAGGCTCCTGGCAGTTTGTCATAGAGCATAAAATATGTCTATAGAATTGTTGAAGTCTATGTTATGATGTTCTTCTGTTAAAAATGGCCGAAATATAGAAGTTGCTTCCACACGAATTATTTGTTTCAAATAGATATGGGTTCTGAAAATCTATATATATAAAAGAAAGTCGTGTAAGTTACACTATTTATAAATCAAGAACGGCTTAGAACCAGGAGACGGATATAGGATACTTTTTATCCCGTTGGAATCGGTAGGTGGCGCTGTGATCGTGTTCTAGGATCCTCCTGATCATCTGGTCCGATTTTGGTGATTTTGTTTTTGTGTGTTTGAGTGGGTTCCCGGGTGGTTTAGATTCACAATTAGAACCGGTAGGTGGCGCTGAGATCGGGTTCTAGAATCCTGATAATCACCTGGACCGATTTTGGTGATTTTGATTTGTGTGTTTGAGTGGGTCCCCGGATGGTTTAAATCTACAATTGGAACCGGTAGGTGGCGCTGGGATCGGTTCCTAGATTTTTATTTTTTTCAGAGCAGGACAACGTCTTCCGGGGCCGCTAGTTAATAATAATAAAAGTAAAGCTATCACTGAGAAAAAAAGTATTTTTTTTTATTGCACGAGGTCTGCAGACAGGCAGACGGCCCACTTGATGAAAAGCGGTTACCATCGCCTATAGACATTTGCAACACCAAAGGTGCTACAAATGCGCTGCTGCTCTCTTAAGGGAGACTGGAACCTGGTCACTAATGCCGGAACACAACTCAAGGTTGTTATGGCGACATACTTTAGACCAGGGGTGGTAGCCATCCAGTCGGGCAAATGCCCTACCACCTGGCTTTGGGCTGTTTTGTCGCCTCTTACGACTGGCCGCCCGGCCGCAGGAAATTGTGTTCTTTCTCCGTTCCTGCACGGATAAGTAAAGTAAAGTATTGATCCCGAAAGGTTTTTTTTAAGTTTTTAGAGATAGACGAATATAGTTGAATAGATGAGTGCAATCAAGTTTTATAAGCGCCACCATTGCAATTCATTAACTAATATATCGGCATGGCAACGTAAGTGACAGCAGTGCAATTTTAAATAGATAGATAACACTTTATTGCGCACCAAAATATCAAATACAAAAACAAAATGCGTAATTACAATACTTCTTGGCTAAACAACAGGCGGTCTTATCGGTAAGTTTTATTAGCGCCGCATTGCAATTAATTAACTAATACATCGGCATGGCAACGTAAGTGACGGCAGTGCAATTTTAGATAGATAGATAACACTTTATTGCTCACCAAAATATTAAATACAAAAACAAAATGCGTAATTACAATATTTCTTGGCAAAACAACAGGCGGCCTTATCGCTAAAAGCGATCTCTTCCAGGCAACCTAGCTTAAAAGAAATTCTTAACTAATCTGGTGATGGAGGTGGAGCAGAGAAAACATTCACAAAAAGGTACTCAAAAATACAATTTTTAATATGTTGATCTCATAGTTAGTTCTACTTTCGCTAGGTGGCGTTACACGTATTTATGAACAAGTTTTTTGAATTAAAAATGCATATATGCACTCTCTCGGGGCCTGGAAGGAGATTACCGGAGGGCGTATGGGACCTACCGGATGGGACGCCGTCTCCTCCTTCTGCGAGTGCATCATGCTCGTCAAGAAGGAGGCTGAGTGGGAGCGTGAGCGTACCAGCTTGCTCCGCTCCCGCTAGAGGAGGACGTATCGTGAGATTCCCTCGGGAAGGGTTCCCACCCGCCGTTAATGCCATCAAGATGGGGGCACGTCGGTGGTCCGCGCGCGTTCAACTCCTCCACCAACGTGAGGTGGGTTCCAAACCGCCCCACGCCAGAAGAATGAAGTCGCCGGGGGCTTCTACCCGGCAGTGCAAGGGGCCTTTTAGCCGCCTGCCAGGGTCTGCGAACTGGCAAGGCCAATACTTATAGCCCTGGCATAAAGGCGATGGATGGCACACCGAGGGGTTTTAGTTGGTATCTCCGACCGTGGCGTGGCAATAGGGGTCTAGTACTAATCAGCGCCACCATTTCGACGCAGCCATTGCAACATCGCAATTTCAGCGCCAGCCCATTTCAAAGCAAGAAATGAATACTCTGTATGGCGACCCAGCGAAGTAACGTCGCCAGTCTTCTAGGAATCTTATCCATTGACCTCGATGACCTTGGCTCAGTATTCTACTTATAGTCAGGAGGGATATGTAGAATACAATATAAGTTGTTTCCTTCTTTGTACTAGTTTATAGTTATAATGTATTAAAAGTTTCTACTAAGTAAAAAAGATCTGTATATCATGTTTAATATCTCGGTTAAACTTTAGATATTTTGTCATTGAATTTGAAGTAGTGGAGGGGCGGACTGGGGAGGAAGTGAGATACTTAGTTATTTTTTTCTCTAATATTGCATTTATATCATATGATTAGTTATCAATGAATAAATGGTAAACAATCTGTTTTGGCGTTCGCCGGCCGCTGCCACGGCACGCTCGCTTCGTTCACTTTGGTCTGAAGGTAACCTTTTTTTTATCAACGCTAGGGGAATGCATTTGCGCATATCCTCAGGCCTCGGGGGATGCCAGCAAGGGGTATGATCGCTAGACTACCCACTAAACCTTACAGCGTCCCTCCGCATTATGATGTGACGCCACGAGACTGTAACCATGGGTCTGACTGCCGTGACACCTCGCGGCACTGGGTGTGGCTCGTCAGGAGGGTCTCCCGACCCCCCAGTCCCACTATGTTATCGGGAGGAGATGAGCAAAGCGCCGCCTGTGAACCCCTGTTCGCCGTCTGCGACAGAGGTCTGCCTGCTCGTTCTCCTCCTTTATTCTTTTGGCAGCCTCCTTCTGGGGCATAGCATCCTCGCAGAAGGAGGCCACTGCTAGCCAATTCTTCTCGCTGTGTAGCATCTGGTCGACCACGCTGAACAGAGAGAGATCCCTACCGATTATTGACATCAGATCATGCATTTGGGGTTCCCAAGCGGCACATTCTTCCAGCGTATGGCGCGCTGCATTCGTGACAGTCCGGGGTCGGTTCCGCCTCGCAATCTGGTACAGATACTTACCGTAGCAGCCATGCCCGGAAAATTTAGGGTTCCGTGCTTTGGTCTGAATGTAACCAAACCTAACTCACTGTTCTGGTCATTCATTGGTCGTGAGTTTCTTCGTATTCAAAATCGATATTATTGAAATATTTATCACGAAATATAATTTTGTCGTAATTACTTCAAAACTTGTTTTCAGACCCATAATGTTGTTTCCCGACCCTAATAACCGATTTAGTGGCTGTAAAAGAGTCTTTAGTATATCACTAAGCTCTAATCATCATTAATTTACCTAATCATGATTTTAAAATTTGCCATAATTAATTCAAAACTTGTTTTCTATCCCCAATAATAATGAATAATTTATGCAACTCATATCTAGTGTGCAACCAAGATTTATTAAATATTAACATCTTGGCGCTGAAACTGCAGTGCTGAATAGTACCATTCTCTAGAAATAGCACTTAGGCTTGCCATGTTAGTGCCACCCCAGCGTGGCGTATCCAACACTCCCCACCGCGTTTCTCCCGCGGTAGTTAGTCCTTAACCCTTCAGCTCTTCCAAAAGCCGCAAGACTAACACTATCACTATCTCGTAATATACTAAATAATATACAAAATATACCCATTTCATACAAATCTTACAAATCCTATATAAACAGAGTGAGACAACAACACAAAAATGATCACGTGCACAAACGCTATCTGCACTCTCATCGCGGACACATATGTGCTAATAGTGAGCTCAAGGGTTAACTCAGTTTCTCCTCGTTACAAAAAGGGAGTATTGGACGCGTGCGAAGCTGCGAGCAAAAGCTATAATAATAGTATAATATAATAGTAGTAAATACTACTATAAAAAAAAACCCAGAAATAAAACATGCTCAAATAATTTTTAAAGCAAGCCTGTTTAATAAATAATAATTACCTACAATTCATTATTTGGATCAACTAATCTATGTGTCTTGATGATGTTCTTGTAGTAAGCGGCTGAAAAACGCGGTGTGCGTGTGCGCATGGGAGACTCAAAGTCCACCTGGTACAGGCCAAACTTGGACTGGTACCCGTCCATCCATTCGAAGTTGTCCATGAGGGCCCAAGCCGTGTACCCTGTCACGTTGACACCATCTTCGTTGATGGCTAACAGAACCTGAAACAATGTGAAGTAATAATATAATAATGTTACAACTTAGCCTCCCGACAAACATAAATTCCACTTAGCACATTTTATTACCTGTCGGCATTTGAACTAATTGAAATACTTTTATGATCGTCTTCTTTTCTTTACTTATTTATTGGCATACGGACCATTGTCCTATTGTACTCGCTCATTAGCATCATTAGCCAGGTGTTACAAGCTAATTCTAGGAAACTGTGGCGGCGTTACCGGGCGAATATACATTTGCATTTGCATTTGTGGAGCATAAAAAGACGGCCTGATGCAGAGACTGGCGGTAAACGTCATCCTACCTCCAATCCTTCCTCACTCCCGCGCGCATACGCCGCTTGCCGCTCGCTGGCACCTACAAAAACGTGTGTAAATCGATCCCGCTCTGAACGCACGCGTGTGATGTGATAGTGCCGCTATTGTAAAGCCAAGGGAGATCAGACCACAGCCGGCCGGCCAGGAAGCCTTCAGCAGCTGTAGTCCAGGTAACCTAGATTCCGTTTCACAAAGATGTTTGCCGCCCTAATACAGTCCATTAACAGCCGCACCAATTATTCTAACGTTAAATCACTTATTAATTAAATATTAATTCTATTAGACTACCTAGATATTAAACTTTTATCTATTTTCTTATTACTTTTATCTATTTAACATTATTTAGTTTTATCTGTGCAGGAACAGGCAGGAGTAGGCGACAAAACAACCCACAGCCAGGTGGGAGGGCATTTGCCCGACTGGATAGCTACCCCTGGTCTTAAGTATATCGCCATAAGAACCTTGAGTTGTGTTCCGGCATTAGTGGCCAGGTTCCAGTCTCCCTTAAGAAAGGGACTGAGAGCAGTAGTACATTTGTAGCCTTTGGTGTTGCAAATGTCCATAGACGATGGTAACCGCTTTCCATCAAGTGGGCCGTCTGCCTGTCTGCTGAACTCCTGCAATAAAAATTAAGAATTCAAAATAACGTTGAAAGAGCTGACCTGTTCCAAATAGTCCTTGATATAATTGGCCCTTGCAGTATCATTCAATCCCGGCCCGGAAGCATATCCATTCTCCGTGATCAGGAACTCGATGTCACCGTATTGTTTCTTCAGCCAGACTAACTGCCGTCGCAGACCTTCGGGGTACACCTGAAAAGTTTACAGTGGCTAAATTGTAAAACTCGTGTCTTAATCCTAATATGGATTGAAAATTCTCATATTAAATTTTTTTTAAATTACAAAAACAAAACTGACTTGAAACTAAAAAGTAAAAACTGCCAGAAAGTGTTATTTTGTTCGGTAGTTTATTATGCATAGTCGGAGACATAACATACGTTAGCACCAACGCGCACTACCACCGCATTGCATTACACGCACACTCCACAAACAAACCAAGACACACAAAGAGCCTAAAAATTAATAACCCAGGCACAGAAAAGAAAAAAACAACACACATGGCACTAGATAGGACAATATATATAAGTATAGATATAAAGCCCACACTGCACATGCACTTCCTCACAACACCAGCATGTAACAGATACACTCTACATTAGTATAAGTTTAGTATTAAAACTAGAATAAATTAATATAATAAGTTATTCTTAAGATACATACACCTCAACACAAAAATTAATAATGTCACACACAAGAACCAAAATAACTAATAAGCGTGTTCAATTCAAAAAATTTAATCTAGAAATTAAGTTGTAAAAAAGGGTACGGAACTCGGGTCCGTAGAGTTGTTAATAATAAAAAAAAATAAAAAAAACACGTTAGCGTGTTAGACTTTTCCAATCGCCTCGGCAACGGTGCAATCCTAGCTCTGTTCCGAGTCCGATATTAATCTTTGTCCCTATGCTGTGCATACACGGACTCATTGATCCTGACGTATAGGGGCTACTTGAAGTACTAATACACATGGTAGGGTGAGAATTCGTAATCTTTTTAAACGGGATCTTGTTCGTGGGTATATACTTTTTTTTTATTGCAGGAGTTCAGCAGACAGGCAGACGGCCCACTTGATGAAAAGCGGTTACCATCGCCTATGGACATTTGCAACACCAAACGTGCTACAAATGCGCTGCTGCTCTCTTAAGGGACACTGGAACCTGGTCACTAATGCCGGAACACAACTCAAGGTTGTTATGGCGACATACTTTTAGATCAGGGGTGGTAATCATCCAGTCGGGCAAATGCCCTACCACCTGGCTGTGGGTTGTTTTATCGCTTCGTACGACAGGCTGCCGAGCCGCAAGAAATTGTATTCTTTCTCCGTTCCTGCACGGATAAAATACTACAGGAATCATTGCATATTCTAGGATAAGATATATGATCCTTACAAAGAACCAGCTAGAAGTAGTACCAGGCCAGTCAGGTCTCGGAAGAAGTTTTCCGTTGAGGTCTGGTACGTCACCAATTGGCCATGGCTGTAGTTCCTCCCCTGGCTTTGCGTGTCTTATCAAGCGGCTTGTGTAGTGATTTATTGCGAAGAAGTCGAAGGTCCCTGAAAGATGTTTAAGGTACCGTGAAAGAAGAATATTGGTACTACTATTTGGTAGATTTCTATGTAAAGACTAGGATATGCCCGCGACTTCGTCCACGCTTGACTTGAAATTCCCGCAGGATTCTCGGGGGACAAAGTACCGTAGCATTTAAAAAATAATTTAAGCTATCATTTTAGAGAAAACTGTATCGGATTCACTTATTTATTTATTTAATTCAATGGTCGGTATAAGCTGATTTTTATGCACCCGAACAACTACAAACCGCCCCCGGGAAAATTCCCCAGGATTCCCGGGATAAAATGTACCGCAGATTTTAAGTCTAAGAATTTGCTGTCGATCCACGAAGAGCGTATCGAAATCGGCCTAGCAATTTTTACGTGAAACCTAAACAAACAGACAAAAAATCTAAAAAAAATCATCATATTCTCCGTCTTATACATAGTATATTCCAGTTGGTTTTTTTTAATATCTTCAATGTTCACACAGGCATCCTTAGAATTTTATAATATTATAGATTTTGTGTACAATAAAGAATAGCCCGTTGGACACAAGCAAGAGCTGCATGTCACGGACATTAATATGTTGCGATGGATGCGTGAAGTCTCACGCAAAGACCGCATCAGAAAATTCCGCATCCCAAGCAATCTTCATGTCCGTGACGTAGCAGGTAAACTGCAAGAGAGCCGCTTACGCTGGTGCGGCTACGTTTTACGCAGTCCAGCTAATTATGTCAAGAACAAATGTCTAGCCATGCCGCGCCTCGCCAGGTCTCAGGGAAGAAGAAATGCTGGCTTAACGTTGTGAATGATGACATGCGTACCAATGGTCTTAAAACGGGGGACGCTGAAGACCGGGCGAAGTGGAGTAGAAAAAGTAGCAAAGTAGACTCTGAGCGTCGGAGCGAATGCCCCGAACACGACCGGGATTTAACGCTCGGATGTTGATGATGGACCGGGAAATAATACGGCACATATTGTGAATACCAGCAGAGTTTTATTCTTGACAATCATACACGCATAGCGGATACTTAGAGACCTAAAAAACAACCGACACTATGACGTTACTATATTATAATGTAGTTTAAATATAGAAGACCCTATGAAAAAAGGTTCTTGTTGAAATGACGAGGTTTATTTCAACACTTCCCCTTAAACTGAAATCATTTCAACATAGTATTGTATGAACTATTCTCCAAATCAAAACATAATTATACATAGTTCATGTTATAACTCTACAAGAAACAACAAACACGTATGTGGCATTACATAACTATATATACAATAAAAACTAAACATAGACCTCCTAAAAAATGTTGTCATTCGCGTAAATAATATCCTCTCAAATTAAACTGACCTAAAAACATTGAAAACTTTACTCGCGGTAAAGGCTTTGTCAGAATATCCGCTAACATTTTATCAGTTGACATAAACTTAATATTAATCAATTTTTTATTAACAATGTCACGAATAAAATGGTGTCTGACATCAATGTGCTTAGTTCGCGAATGCAACATCGAATTCTTACTCAGCTTTTGTGCAGACTGGTTATCATTAAATAAGTTAATAACACAATCTAAATTTAAACATTCCTGTAGAAAAGTGCGTATAAATAAACCCTCTTTGCATGCATCGGAAAGAGCCATGTATTCGGCCTCAGTACTAGACAATGCGACGGTTTTCTGCTTACGACTTTCCCAGCTGATGACTGAATTCCCGATTTTATACACATAGCCAGTGTATGACTTCCGGTCTACTTCACATGACGCCCAGTCCGCGTCTACATAACCACATACTTCAAAGTTACCTTTGTCGTACACCAAACAATAATTGGTAGTACCCTTCAGATATCTTAAAACATGTTTAGCTGCCTTCCAGTGGATATCTGAATAACAGTCATTAAATTGACTTAAGAAACCAACCGCATGCGCTATGTCGGGTCTAGTACACACAGCGACATACATTAAACAGCCAATAAGATTTCTGTACTCACAATTTTCAAGCTTTGCTTCAGCTTTGGTAAGCTTCAAGCCAACCTCCATTGGAGTCGAAACAGGTTTGCAGTCAGCCATCTTAAATCTGTTCAAGATCCTAGTTATAAAGCTAGCCTGGTCGAGTGTGATTTTATTCTTCTGCCTGCAAACTCGCATTCCCAAAAATTCATGTACCTGACCTAAATCTTTTATTTCAAATTCTTCATTTAAACGCTTCTTTATGTCATGTTTATCAGCATCTGAAGAAGTAAATAAAAGTATGTCATCAACATAAAGTGCTAAAATAGATAATCTACCTTGTAGATTTCTAAAGTATACGCAGGGCTCCACACTAGACCTTTTAAAACCCATTTTTGCTGTTAATACGGTATTAATTTTATCGTACCAACATTTTGCAGCTTGTTTCAATCCATAAATGGATTTGTTTAACTTATAAACTTTGTGTTTATTCTCCCCCTTTAAAACAAATCCTTCTGGTTGTTCCATTATAACATTCTCTTTCAAATCTCCGTTCAAGAATGCTGTCTTGACATCCATTTGGTCAATGTCAAGGTCTTTTATGGCTGCAATGGCAAACAACATCCTAATTGTCGAATGACGTACAACTGGTGCAAAAGTTTCCTGGTAATCGATACCATATTTTTGCGTGAAACCTTTCGCTACTAAACGCGCCTTATATTTTAATATATTTCCGTTAAGACCACGTTTAATCTTAAAAACCCATTTGGATCTTACCGGTTTTTGTCCATCTTTCAGATCTGTCAACGTCCAACAATTGTTCTTTGCAAAAGAATCATATTCTTCCTGCATTGCTTCTCGCCAACGACCAGCATCCTTACCATTCAATGCTTGTTCTACTGTCAATGGTTCGTCATTATCACAGCATAATGCCATCGCCATATTCGCCAATTCAGTGGTATTATTCAAGCTCACGAAGTTTGAAGAATCCGTATCGTTTAAAGAAGATGACTCTGGAACGTATGTTTCATCCGAAGAATCATCGCAACTTACGATCGAGCTCACAGTTGCATCAGGCTCAAACGATTCATATCCTCGCTCATCTGACCTGACAACAACCTGGTCACTCCCATTCTCATTTTCATTGATATTATTTACTTCCGAATTAGAAATAATGTTCATAATATTTGGTGTCAATAATTCATTACATGACGTATTTGACACATCTGTAACATTATTTTTCGAAATAAATTTATTTTCGAAAAAGTTTACATTTCTAGCCTTTATACAAGTAGGTAGATTTTCCGGATCCATCAACCTATATCCTTTGCTTTCCTCGCAGTATCCAACAAAAATATACCTTTTGGATTTGGGATCGAACTTTTTTGTGTTATGCACTAAAGCATAGGCCACACAACCAAACACCCGAAAATGACTTACATCAACCTTTTCGTTAGTCCACTTTTCTTCTGGTGTTGATCCCATCACTGCCTTTGTAGGCGACCTATTCTTTATGTAAACTGCAGTTTGGACAGCCTCCGCCCAGAAGCGGTTATCCAAACCTGCATCCTGCAGCATACACCGGGCTTTTTCAACAATTGTCCTATTAGCTCTTTCACTGACCCCATTCTGTTCAGGAGAATATGGAATAGTAGTTTCATGCTTTATCCCATGCTCTTTCAAAAAATTCTGAAACTGTTTATTAACATATTCAGTTCCGTTATCGCTCCTTAGAACCTTAATTGTTTTGCCCGTTTGGTTTTCAACCAAGGATTTAAAAGTTTTAAAATAGGTAAAAACTTCATCCTTCCCTTTTAAAAAATAACAAAAAATCTTCCGAGAAAAATCGTCTATAAAAGTTAAAAAATATCTAGAACCTCCAAAAGACGCTTGTGGCATAGGCCCACATAAGTCTGTATGCACCAAGCCTAATATTTCCTTAGATCGACGTTTTGACTTTTTAGGAAAAGGTAATCGACATTGCTTACCCAGTACACATGACTCACATGGTAGGTAGGAACCTTCGTCATAATTAATGCCCGTTACCATCCCATTCTTCATGATGTACATGCTTCTGGCATTGAGATGAGCAAGTCGTCTATGCCACGTTTCCCGCGAAGTCTTCTCACTAGGTGCGTTTGCCTCAGAGTCAGCGGCCAATGATGCTTGACTTGCATCGCTTGAGCACGCATCCGACTGCGCAACTTCAGTCACCTGCGAAGTCAATAGAGTGTCTAAAACAGAAACTTTAGGCACGACTCTTTCCGTTGCAGCATTACATGTAAAATTATTACAAACATCAAGCTGATAGACATTATTTACATGGGTAGCCGTAGCTATGACCGTTCTACCACTAAGAATTATACAGCCTTTCTTATTAAATTTAACATTAAAACCTTTCTTAGTTAATGCACTCACGGACAACAGACTTCCTACTAAACTAGGTACATAAAATACATGACTTATCGTCTTTTCACCAGTTTTTAAATTAACTTTTACTTTACCAACACCGATTGCCGAAAGTTTATCACCGTTTGCCACATTCACTGGCACTGGTTCAATAGGCAGGAAACTTATGTACAAATCTTTGTTATTTGTCATGTGTGACGTTGCTCCCGAGTCCACGTACCAGGTATTACTATTCAAAGCTACTGACATTGCCGTCAACATGCCTTTGCTTGTAGGCTTTCCTTGGAACGCTTTCTTATTTTTATGTTGTTGTTTAGAGACATTTTGTGGGCAATTTTTCTGCACGTGTCCACTCTTATGACATTTATAACAAACAACCGTTTTCTTAGCAACCATAGCCGTCACCGTTTCACTACTGCCTGCGCGACGTTGTTCTTCTTGCAGCAACCTCGACTTCACCAGCTCGCTTGACAACTTCATGTTGTTATTTTCTAATGTCATTATTAAGGGGTTATAATCGGATGGCAACCCGCTTAATATGATGACTGCAACAAAATCATCCTCCAAAGGTGATCCGATTTCGTCCAGCTGTTGCACAACTTCGGTGATTTTGGACAAATATACGTCCATGCAATCGTGCTCATTTCTCTTTATACTAAAGAGACTTCTCAATAAGCTCAGCCTTTTGCACAATCCTTTGCCTTGGAAAGCTTGTTCTAAATTATTCCAAGCTTCATGTGCGGTCTTTGCGTTGCGTACATGGCTATATACCGAGCTATGTACCGACAAGCAAATCTTAGCAAGAGCTTTTAGGTCCTTCTTCTCGTCCTTCACTTCCTTCGACTGCACACACTCCCATAAATCCTCATGGATGAGTACCATGCGCATCGCAAACTTCCAGTTGTGGTAGTCATTGATACCACTCAGTTTTTCCACAGGAATTGACGAGACTCCACTGCCGCTAGCCATTGTTTCGTGCGTAGTAATTTCGACGCGAAACTTCAAATATTATATTTTGGCTTTCTTTATGCGTATTAATTGTCTGCGCGTGATCCGTTCTGGGCCCATAACCTGTTGGTTATGGACCGGGAAATAATACGGCACATATTGTGAATACCAGCAGAGTTTTATTCTAGACAATCATACACGCATAGCGGATACTTAGAGACCTAAAAAACAACCGACACTATGACGTTACTATATTATAATGTAGTTTAAATATAGAAGACCCTATGAAAAAAGGTTCTTGTTGAAATGACGAGGCTACCAAACTTGCTACCCGTCTCAAAGAGGGAACTGACACCTGGTCAAGGTTGGTTATAGCGGCTTACTCTAGACTAGGAGTGGTGGGCATCCAGGCAGGCGGTTGTCCTATCACCTGGCTGTGAGTTATATACGAACCATGTTTTCTCGAGCAGCTTCTGCCAGATCTTCATCATCAGGAGTTAGAGGATCAAACCATATAAAATTGTTGGCCAGTGATACTTTGCCTGAAAATCATTAAGATAACAATATGAATATTTTGTGTATTATTACAAATTTGTGGGGCGTGGATTCAAAATTCCTTTGGAACCAACACAATATTTATTAGAAGTACACACACATAATTCGCAATTCTAATACAATCAAATACAACAAGTACAAACCGTAGAGCAGAAAATCGTATTGACATAAATCGCGCAAAGTCCATCGTTATAAGATGACTCGCTCCGAAAGTACACTAGGTAACACCTCGACCGCAGTTGAAACACAACTAACTCAGACCTCGACTGACCTACCTTAAACATTTGTAAAAATAGTAATGGCCTCCTAGCAATATAGCCACTAGTCCTTGGACTTCTAAATTTAAAAGCTTTATAGCTTCTAAGAATTTACAATGAAAATGCATACTATAAAGAAGCGTATGTGATGTCTTAGCGGGAAGCGTATAAAGGGATTAACGTGGACTATATATAGATCACTCAAATTCGAAGGGATAATAAAACATCTGCAAAGGACCGGTTCGCAACAGTATTAATTTTCTAATGCACACGATTAAAAATACATCTACATTAAATAAGTGTACCACAGGAAAGTATAATTTCTTTTTATTGCTGGCAAATAGGCAGACGGCCCATCTAGAGGGAAATGGTTACCGCCGCCTATAGACACACGTTTGCAACACCAGGAGCGAAGCCAACGCGTTGCCTACCTTTAGGATGGGATAAATAGGATGAAAAGGGATCAGAGGGGAGGAACAGGATAGAGGAGATGAGATATGGGATTGGAATAGAGGGGTAGGATAGGAAAAGTTGGATAAGGGGAAGTGTGCCATTGGAACTCTCATTCATCACAGGAAACAAGATTAGCTTAATTGTTCATTCACGTTGACTCGCGGGCGCGGTGGCGGTCGCGGTGGCGGGCGCGGGCGCGATAGACATAGCGAGTTCTTGTTCACATTGGTCGCCAGGCGTTTGCGCGAGTGTGTGTTTTCAGAGATAGAAAATATGGACGACTATCTTTTATTTTTAACTGAAAATTCATATCTAAAGTGGGAGATGATAAAAATTAGAATTGGTGTGCATGAAATTAATAAAGAAAGAGAACGGTATAGTGAATTTCATACTTTATATAGTAATTTGAGAGATCATCCTTCAAGATTTTTTGGTTATACCAGGATGACTGTTAACTGTTTTGATTACACATTGGATTCAATAAGGAGTGAGATTTGAAAAGAAGACACAAATTTTCATAAAAGTTATGCTTTTAGCCCGAAGAGCGACTATTTGTAACTATAAGGTGAGTTTAAAAAAAAACATAGTTATCATTTTTTTATCAGGATACATAATAACAGTAATTCAAATTCAAACTAGGTTCGTTAACATTTTTTGAAAAGGCTTTTGGGAATTGCAGGAGTTAAATGATTAACTCCCGCAATTTCCAAAAGTCTAATATAAAAATCAAAATAATACTTGACGCTCTGGACGGTTTTTGCCGTTGTATTGTGTCGTATACCGATAAAGTGCGTTAGTATATATATTATGACCGTTGACTCTATACCCGTATATATAAAGTACTCTGTCGTTCATACTGGTTGAACTTACCTGACGTCGCGAGTGAATCGCGCGCTTCGCCGCTAGTTCGACGTGAATACACGCATACAACTCATGCGTTTGATATTGCCGCGAGCGAAACGCGCGAGCCAGTCGCTAGCTTGCCCGCTACTTAGACCGCGCGTGCATTTCGCAACGTGAACACTTGGATATTACGCCATATTTTGTTATTTCGCGACCGCGGCCGCGAGTCAACGTGTTTGAACACTTAGGCTAACTAACTCACGCCGATACTCTGTGAGAGCGTGGTATCACATCGAGCCGGCCCTAAGAACTAATCATAATAATGATTTCAGCATGGCTCTACCACGTATTCAATTATACACGTGCTGGTTTCTTCTTCAGCCAATCTCTGTCCACTGCTGGGCGCAGGCCTCCCCAAGTACGCACCACATATCCCCGTCTCCCGTCTTCCTCATCCAACCCATGCCGGCGACTTTGCGCAGGTCAACAGTCCACCGGGCTGGCAGGTGTCCTACGCTACGTTAGCCGAAACGTGATATACACTCTAACATTATACTGGTTATTTTTGAAGTGATAACTTCTTACGGGAGGGTAAACTGCTTCGTTGCGTAACGCGTTACGGCGCCAGTCTGTCTGGCTTCCCTTTCTCTCACGCATACGGCAGCGGTAGGCAGGCTCCTCCTCTCTCACTCTAACCCACAGCGCTAGCCGTAATTACATTAAATAATGATACTAATAATGTACATACACAAAATTCTAATATACATATTCAAGAATTGTAACTAAGAATAAAATATATTTTATAATCAATAAAAGATTTTATTAACAAATAACCTTTCCTTACATTATCATATTAACTTAAATAAGCTTTTCTCAAGTGTCGCCGCACGATTAACCAAGGATGATACACACTGATGCAATCGGACATAAATCCAATACGCACGTGCCGGTGTGTACGCGCAATATTAACCTTTTACTATGAAAACGCTCATTGTCTACGGCCAACCGCCAATATTCGAAATTCAAGAACCGAACAACTTTACGCGCAAAAAACATTATTGTAAATTCGCTAAATATTAAAATATACGCATTTATCAAGCAAAGGGAAATCATTGAAAACTTCCTACGCTTCATCAAGTTAAACCATTTCAATATGAAATAGTTCAACTTAGATTAGTTTAAGTTATCACTTCTATCGGGCGTCTCGAGACGCACACTTTTTTTTAAATTTTATTGCATGAGTTCAGCAGACAGGCAGACGGCCCACTGGTGGAAAGCGGTTACCATCGCCTATGGACATTCGCAACATGTCTGGTCTAGAGTATGCCGCCATAACAACCTTATATTGTGTTCTGGCATTAGTGGCCAGGTTCCACTCCACCTTTAGAGAGCGGCAGCACATTTGTAGCACTTTTGGTGTTATAAATATCCATAGGCCATCTGCCTTTCTGTTGCAATTATACAATAAAAAAATATCATGTGTGTATTCTTACATTTAATGTACTTAAAATTTATTTAAAATTTATTTTTATATAGATAGCTATATCAATTATATCGTTTATACCTACCTACCCTAGCTTGTTTACCTTTATAAAAATTTCTGAATTCTCGATCATAAATCCTCCAAGCCTTTGCATGGGCGATTAGAGTGTTCTTATTGCAGATATAAGCACCAACATCTGGGACAGTTAACGGTGGAGCTAATAGTCCAGTGTTGAACACGAAATCGCACATTGTTATCGGCTCGTTGATGGTTATCCAAGTCTTAACCCTGTTCCCGTATAAGGTGAACACCACCCTGGCATAATCACCAAACCAATCAGACATGAATGGATTGAGCCAGCCACCTGCAATTTATAACTAAAATAAATTAGAAGAAAAAACAAATAGGAATCTGCCTATTTATAATATCATACATATATACATACATTTCCTCCGTTCAGGAACGGACAAAGAATAGATAGAACATAGAAGATAGAGAATAGAACGGATAAAGATATTTGCCCGTCTCGATGGCTACCACCCCTGGTCTAAAGTATGCCGCTATAACAACCTTGAGTTGTGTTCCAGCATTAATGACCAAGTTGTCACCTTTAAGAGAGCAGCAGCGCATTTGTAGCATCTTTGATGGTGCAAATATCCATAGGCGATGGTAACCCGTTTATATCAGGTGGACGTCTACATGTCTGCTGAATTCATGCAATAATAAAAATATACTACGCCTGTTTCTCATGGGGGTAGGCAGAAATTATGGATCTCCACTTGCAGCGATCCTGACAGACAATTTTCTCATCTGCTTACATTCACCTACTTCATACATGAGCATTTATTTGAGATAACTTTTACCTGACCTAAAGTAAGAAACGTCACAGTCTACCGGTACAAACTCTACCGTTCACAATGCTGTCATACACTTATTTTGTGATTCTACTTTCACCCGTTCTCTCTACATGCGCACACAAACCACCATAACATTCCTGTTTCAACTCTGATTATTATATCTTACAATCTGCACCGATCCCTTATCACAATGATTTTCATTAACCTAACCCCACATATACTTCTCAAGGCTTTCATTCCAACTGCGTTTATCCAACTTTAATGCTTCTGCTGCCATACCCAACTTTCACTGCCATACATTGCTGTTGGTACTAACACCCCATGATGGACAGCCAAGCGTGCTTTTATAAACACTTTCTGGCTGTTCATAAATGAGTTTAGCGCTCCTTTCATCTCATTACCTGCCATCACTCTCCTTTCGATATCGCTTTCTTGCTATTCGTCTCTGGTAAACATGCACCCCAAGTTAATATCTTCATAAATTAGTTATCCGTGCGAAGCAGAACAGTAATCCTTGTGCCCGAGAGGCTTTTTGTAAAAAGCGACAAATCTTTTTTTGAGAACTAACCACCGCCAGAGAAAACGCGGCGAGGGTGTGTTGGATTCATCAAGTTGGGATAGCTCTAGCATCCCTTGGAGTGCTTTTGCCACTCGAGTCAAGAACACCCACTAAAAACCCTCGATAGTCCACCCTTCGCCTTAATGCTAGGGCTGCGGGTCCCTGCAAGCAAACGGCGAAGAAGGGGTCGCAGGTATCGCTTTGCGCATCTTCTTCCGATAACGAAGAGAACGAACAATGGTCGGAAGAGACAAAACAAGTCATAGCCGGGTGGCAGGGCATTTACCCTATGGCTGGTTACCGGCCCTGATCTACAGTATGCCACCATAACAACCTCTGGCATTAGTGGCCAGGTTCCAGTCTGCATTTAAAGAGTGGCATCATGCGATAGTAATCGTTTTTCAAGTTGGCCATCTGCCTGTCTGCTGAAGTCAAGCTACAAAAAAAATATGAAAAGAGGCCTACAATCAGCTGTGGACATCGACTTATTGAAGATGAAGGCAAAAAGAATTATAATATATTTATTGCAAGTCCACTTACCAAGATCCTGAAGGTTCTGTGGCACGTCCCAGTGATGAATTGTGACTAGAGGCTCTATCCCTTTAAGTAAGAGTCCGTTGATAAGACTGTCATAGTACTCCTGACCATCTTTGCTAATGTAGTTTGAGAATCCATTTGGAAGAAGTCTAGGCCAAGATATTGAAAATCTGAAAATAATGTTACAACTCAGATCCCGACAAAAACAAAATCCACCTGCATATCTGAAACAAAACACATTTTATTACCTGTCGGCATTTAAACTAATTGTAATTCTTTTATTTATTTATTGATTGGCATGCGGCCCATTGTTTAATTGTACTCTTTTATGGCCGTTTACGACCGAGTCATTAGCCAAGTGTGGCGGATTAAGTCGACGACGATACGGGTACATTGCATTTGTGCAGTATAAAACGATGGCCTGATGGAGGAAGAGGTAGTCGAGCGAGAACCACGATCAAGGCGACACGTGTGTACATTCGGTAATCTATTACTGACGGACTTTGCGCGTTTTATAGAATTACGACCTTCTGCATTGCGTTTGGATTTGTTGTGTTCTGTTATATTTGTACCTGTGTTATACATGTTTGTATAGTTCTAATAACTCTATAATAATTCCACCCGCATTTTAATTAGAGACCCGCTAAACTCGTAACAATATATTTTTAAAATAATATAATAAAGAAATCTCACCTTTATTGTCATCATCATCATCATCCGAGCGTTAATTCCCGGTTGCGTTCGGAGCGTTCACTCCGACACCCAGGGTCCGCTTTCCTACTTCTTCTAAATCTCACCTATATTGTATTCTATTTATAATCCTATTCATGCCAGCATATAAAAAAAAATTGCAAAGGATCCCATCTTCCGGAAGATGTTTTTTATTTTCATTGCTGAAGCACAGCAGAGAGACTGACGGCCCAGCTGTGATGGAAAGTTATTACCGTCGCCTATGGACATTAGCAATTCCAGAGGTGTTGCCAATGTGCTGTCGACATTGAAGGAGAAACTGAAATCTGGCCACTGATGCCGGAACTCAAAGTTGTCAAGGCGGCATACTCTAAACCAGGGTTGGTAGTCATCCAGATGGGCAAATACCCTACCACCTGGCTGTGGGTTGTTTTGTCGCCTCTTACAACAAGCCGTCCGGCCGCAGGAATTAGTACTCTTTTTCCATTCCTGCACACAGATAAATGTGAATCGTCCGGGGACAATCATAAAAAATACACAATGTAACCTGTATGTCGGAATTGGTAATGATATGTTACGTTTACGAAGCAAAAACTAGATGGCGCTGTACCGTTTTGAAACGCACTATGATTTAAATTTTGTACAATGGAAGTGTTCTTTTATTTGCTTATATAAGGTTTGATTCGATTCCAGTAGCGAATATATATATTTTTGAGCATCCGTCATTTGTTTAATTTCGCTTCACTGGGAGTTTTTGGGACTTTTGTACACTGTATTAACGTTTACTGCCTCGCGGTGTAATCTAAGTATTATAATAATTTAATTTTTAATTGTATTGTTGAAGTTAATTTAAAAATAATGTTAATAACAGTTGAATGTCCAAATTATGAATGAATGAATGAATGAAAACACTTTATTGTTCAGCAAAATTAAAACTACGTTCTTAAAAACTAGATATAATCAATGTTGAAGAAAGGGCGGCCTTATCGTTTAAAGCGATCTCTTCCAGGCTACCCCCTAAACTAAGAAAAATATTAAAACATGACAGTGGCGGTGTAGTCAATAAATAATATAAAACATTCAAAACATATTAAATAAATAAATAAAAGTCTTTATTGTGTACTATATAAACACAAATATCATCATCTTATACTAATATATAAAGCCGAAGAGTTTGTTTGAACGCGCTAATCTCAGGAACTACTTGTCTGATTTGAAAAATTATTTCTGTGATAGATAGCCCATTTATCGAGGAAGGCTATAGGCTATACATCATCACGTTAAGATCAATAGGAGCGGAGCGCCAATAAATAATGTTTCGAAATTGGGGGTTTTGAAAATAAATTCCACGCGGAGGACGTCGCAGATACAACTAGTACAGAATAAGCAGCACTATTATCATAGATACCCCAAGATGCCCCATACAAAGTACCTGAATACAAAATACAAGATACTATTAAAATAAGTATATGAAATACCAGATACAAGATACTTTTGAAAATGTTATCTAAATACAAGATACAAAATACATTTTTAAAAAGTATCTAGATACAAGATGAAAAAATGTATTTTGTATCTGTATTTCAGATACTTGTATCTTAGATAAGTCACATCTCATCAAAAAAAAAACTGACTATTATACCTGAGAGGACCAAAAATAAATAAAAACCATTATTTTGAAAGAGGATACTAACTTAGGTTGTCTGATCTTGAGTGGCTGTGAGTTCCATAAACAGACAGCCTGTATTCTGATTTCTTTTTTAAAAGTTTTCTTTACTTATAATTGCAAAAGTAACACTGTCTGTCTGTTACGTGTTTTCTGAAATTTGGCATGTATGTAGTCTAAATGTGAAGAATACCAATATTTTTAAGGTATTTATTTTATTAATTTATTTTTTATTGCTTACAACTCCATTAATTCTTTAAAATGTAATTGTATAACAACTTCTATATATATTTTAAAAAGTGCCTGAAATAGATAAGTAATAATGATGTTTTTTTTTTTCAACTAGACGTGTTGCTTTAGTATTTCTTGCAACTTCTTCTCCTTTAAACAGCGATAACACGTTGCGAAGCTCTGTACATAGAAAAGTGTTCTCAAATGGAACTTATTTTAAATAAAAACTTTTGAATTTGATTTTGAATGGACGTAAGATACTTTTCGTCCGGTGAAAATGAGATAGATTCCGGGATAACTTTCAGTAAATTTTGGGGGCGAATAAAGCCAAGATAAAAATTAACTTTAGATTAGTCACCATTCATATTGTTACGTGCGAGCGGGGGGGTACGCACTTGGGATTGGAAGTGAACACCAGTTTTTTACCTAAATGTATTTAATTGACTTACATAGACGTACGTAATTCTTCTCTGCAGGGTTGCCCCTTCATGCACAACTAACGACGGTCTGCCCCGACGATGAGATGTCTCACTTACAATACCGTCACCAATATTGCGTAGAGCATCTCCTGTTACTGCAGTGCTCACCTCTGAATTTACCGCGCGCGTAGCTCGCTTCTGAATCTCCTCCTAAACTACGCTAAACTCCTCCTTTACTTAATTGCCTACTAAACTCACCAGTAAACTTACCACTAAACTGGTCACTGTCTTCTACTTAACTCTTCTCCAAACTCTCTCGTATCGCACTTGTTGTCGCTTTGGTGTCTTCAACTGAACTCCCGTAGGCGCGCCTTACGTTGAAGAATCTTCCGGAACCCATAATTTCGATCTTCATTTCATTATTCTTTTCTTTAGTCTTTTCGTTCGTGAACCTTCTATTCTAGAATTTAGATCTTCATTTCGTTATTCATCTTGTCCTTGTCTTTTCCTTCCAGAATCTTCTACCTTTTTCTAAAAGTCTTGAGACCGACTTACGCTGTCAGAAAGTTCTACCTTCTGTCGCTACAATGTGTATTAGTCACCGTAGCTACGTAAATTTAAATAAAATCCTTTTAATAATACTTTTAATTTCCCTTAAAATCTTTTAAGCCTTTTAAGCCCGGAGCCTGTTCAAGACTTTCAGACAGATAGAAAAAAGTTCTAAAATGGTTTTTACCTGTAAAAATGAAGACCCAGTTCTTCAGCAATCTCAATGTCGCGCTGCCAAAGATGATAGGAGTCGCAGGCCACGTCGGCAGTACTACGATCAGATATGGCTTCAGGACTATCGTGAACCATTTTATCCCAGACACTGGTGGATTTATCTGAAATATTAAAAGTTAATCATTCAAATTCTGTCACGTTTATAGTCTGATTATGAGAAAGAATGGCAGCCCCGGATCTAAGGAGGGGGGGGGGGCATGCCTCGGGCGGCCAATTCAGAAGGTGGCGAATTCAAACTTCACGTACAAAACACAACTCGTCATTGACGCAACTTTGACCACTGATACGAAATGCAACAAAACTAAACTACATTATAAACATAAATCGCGCAAAGTCCGTTGTTATAAGATACTTGATCCGAAAGTACACTAGGTAACGCTCCAATCGCAGTTGAAACTCAACTAGCTCAGTCCCCGACTGACAGACCTTATATATTTGTAAAATAGCCATGACCTTCGAGCAGCATGCCCACTAGTTCTCGGAATTCTTAATTTAAAAGCTTTATGGCTTCCAATAATTTGCACCGAAATACAAACAATAGAAAAGAAGGATTTATGATATCTTACCGGGAGGCGAACAAAGGAATTAACACGCACAATAGATCACTGAAACTCAACGAGGTTAATAGAACATCTGTAAAGGATTAGTATCGGCTCGCAACAAGAATGATAAACAGCACTCACCGCTAGCATTCCATGCTCCTTCAATTTGATACGATGATGATGCTGCTCCAAACTTGAATTCTGGAGGAAAAGTCAGATACAATGCACGACATGACGATGTTATGAGAATCCTGCAAAGTTTGAATAATGTTGAACTGCGAGCAAAATTAATATGCGTTCTTGAAGTTCCTACGCATCATTGGATAGTTCACAGTTATGACTATAAGGTTCACAGACAGAGCTGACGAGGGAGAGTTGCGCTCTCGCTCAGCCAGTATCCAAATTTGCATACCATCTCTTTCTCACAACACACCGTAAGGTAACAACAAACAAAGAACAAACGTACCAAACGTTAACGTTTGAATGGACCTGTGCAAAATCACGGAACTTCACTCAAAGCGCAAATAAGTTTTGCGCGTACTGCACTGCACATACCTCAGAAAATGTTATGAAAGGCACTATATGTATTTCTAGGACTCTGCACCTGGTGGTAAGGCACTAACACTCAATCCTGGCTCAAAACCCACGTTCCGGACTTCATAAGAGCTGAAGACTGGCCCTCGTCTGGCCCAGATCTGAACCTCATAGACTACAAATTATAGTCAGTTTTAGAGGACATACCTTGTTCTAAAGAACACACCGGCATTAAGCCTCTTAAGAAATCTCTAGAGCAAGCAGTGGCTAAATTTCTCATGGAAATATTGCGAAAATCCATAGATTCCAGGCCAGAGCAAATAAAGGTCAGTATTAAAACCAAAGGTGGCCATTTCGAATAGAATTATTTTTATTGAGACTTCAATAAATATGAGATACATAGTTTTACATAAATATATATATGTACAAAAATAAATAAATTTATTTTCGTTTGTGACAGAACTTATGGTCGCAATACATATTTATCCGTGCAGGAACGGAGAAAGAATACAATTTCCTGCGGCCGGGCGGCCTGTCGTAAGAGGCGACTTAACAACCCACAGCCAGGTGGTAGGACATTTGCCCGACTGGATGGCTACCACCCCTGCTCTAAAGTATGTCGCCATACCAACCTTGAGTTGTGTTCCGGCATTAGTGACCAGGTTCCAGTTTCCCTTAAGAGAGCAGCAGCGCATTTGTAGCACCTTTAGTGTTGCAAATGTCCATAGGCGATGGTAACCGCTTTTCATCAAGTGGGCCGTTTGCCTGTCTGCTGATCTATTGCAATAAAAAAACTGTATAATGTGACAGAGTCTAAGTATATACTTAGTCTGGCCATAAATACTGTTACAATTAAAAAGAAACGAAATATTACATTTACATTTGGAATCTATCATTTTTATATAATTGTTCATTGTGTTTTCTCATTTTGGCGCTAATACATTGTATAACATTTTGCGATATTAAATTCGAGTGGGGCGATAAAAAGAACCGAATCGCTGTGATTGCATTACACTAAGTGGGAACGGAGCCAAATGTAATTTTTAAAACTCTCCATACGCTTGGTATTAGTCAAATATTTGTGTACCTATTAATAGGTACAATGAGACCTCCTCTGTTTGTGACAGAAAAAGATCTGGCCATCCACGTAGTGTTCGTACGAAAAAGGTAGTCAAAGCAGTAAGGGAAAGAAATTGAAGACATCCTGTCCGAAAGCAAAAGATTTTATCTCGGGAGATGAAGATATCACCTAGAACCATGTCACGTATTTTAAAAGATGACATAGGTGCAAGTCCTAATAAGAGACGCACTGGTCATTTCTTAACCCATCATTTAAAAAAGAATAGGATGGTAAAATCGAAACAACTACTGAAGCGGTACGCAAAGGGAGGTCACAGAAAAATGTTGTTTACGGATAAGAAAATTTTTACAATTGAGCAACATTTTAACAAACAAAATGACCGTTTTTATGCCCAAAGCTCTAAGGAAGCTTCTCAATTAGTTGACAGAGTGCAACGTGGGGGCATTATCCGTCTTTAGTGATGGTTTGGTGGGGTGTTAGCTATGAAGGAGTGACTGAGTCTAATTTTTGTGAAAAAGGTATCAAAACATCGGTACAAGTGTATCAAGATACCATTCTTGAGAAGGTAGTTAAGCCCCTTAACAAAACTATTTTCAATAACCAAGAATGGTCCTTCCAGCAAGACTCGGCGCCGGGTCATAAAGCTCGGTCCACACAGTCTTGGTTGGAAACGAACATTTCGGACTTCATCAAAGCTGAAGACTGGTCGTCGTCTAGTCCCGATCTTAATTCGCTGGATTATGATTTACGGTCAGTTTTAGAGAGTACAGCTTGCTCTAAATGCCATGATAATTTGAAGTCCCTAAAACAATCCATACGATTGGCAGTGAAGAATTTTCCCATAGAAATAGTGTGTGCTTCTATTGATAACTAGCCTCAACGTTTAAAGGACTGTATTGCAGCCAATGGAGACCACTTCGAATAAGCTTTTTATATTTATGTATTAAATTAACACACTGTAAAACTTATAAATGTTATTTGCACTAGAAAAAAAAATTCTTTGTTACAACATTTATGGCAAGACTAGGTATATAGTATTTATCTATGAGTCGATCGACCGTTGATCGCGCTGCTGCTTGCGCGGAAATCTCGCCGCATTTTATATGTTGTGCCAGATTCTTTACCCGCTTTTTTTTGTTTTTTTTTTTTGAAGCGAGGGAAAATGCTTAACCGATTTACGCACAAACTGGGTCGTTGCTAGGGGAACGACACGCGTCGGTCGGGGGCGATAACACTGCAGCAATAGTATGCTCTTGGCAGCGCTCAGCCCGCGATCGACGTCACAGAATAGTGTGGAAGACTCCGAGCGTTGCTGCACGGGCGAGCAACCCCAATACCCAATAAAAACTCCCTCCTCCCTGACGACCCTGCGCTTTGAATGAGTTGGAAAGGCTGAGATTTAGAACATAGTTACGCCCAGCCGATCATTCTTTACCCGCTTATATCAACCCGCGTGCTGGAAGGTACCCGCTGTGCCGTACCCAACTAGTCAACTCGTCGAAGGAATCGCAAGACGTGAAGAAAAGATCACGAAGAAGACGTGCCTGCCTATCCTGCAAGTCCGTTCCTTCTCTCTTATCCCCGCTCCCATTCGCTAATTAGTGTCAATATTATGCATATGTCGAGTAGAAATATAGTTAATGAATGAATAATGTTGCCGAAATTAATAAAATTAATAAGGTAAAGCCAAAAAAAAAATGCAAAAAGAATGTGTGCGTGTATTGCGCTTAATTCGACAGGAGATACGTTCATTATCAGATAAGAAATTATCTATGTACTTCAATCTTACTTATTTGATCAGTAAATTGTATGCATTAAAACTTTGTTAAACAATTCACGTAATAAAAAATAATTCTTTGTTGACAATAATAACATAATTAAGATCTAGACACCACTGCGAAAAAAATTCGGTCTAGCTGGTATTAATCCGCAGTTTTTTTTTGTATTTCATATCTATACTAATATTATAAAGCTGAAGAGTTTGTTTGTTTGTTTAAACGCGCTAATCTCAGGAACCGCTGGTTTGATTTGAAAAATTCTTTCAGTGTTGAATAGTACATTTATCGAGGTAGGCTATAGGCTACATTATATTTAAAAAAAAAATTAGGGATCCTTACAAAAGTCCAAGAATGTAACCCAAGGTGTAAAAAAATGACCCGAAAAAATCCTTACACGGCGTGAGCTCCGAAAACTATTGATTATAGAACAAAACAATGTACAACCACTTTGCAGAACATATAATTGTCTACAAAAAAATCGCGTAACCATATGTCTAACTATTGTAGTTATCTCACAAGAAGTGTTTTCTTTTATTTTTTTAAATAATTAAAATGCCGTCGCTTCAAATACTCTTTATTTTGTACCTTGGTATTAATCCTTATCAAAATAAATTACTCCATATTCAAGACGAATTCAATACCTTTCTAGAACTTTTTAAATTATTCAATTCGGACGTTTCATTCAAAAGATATCGCGATATTTAAAATGTAAGTATTAGTGTTGTAGCCAAATATACTAATATTGTTTGATTGAACGCGCTAATCTCAGGAACTACTGGCCTGATTTGAAAAATTCTTTCAGTGTTGGATAGCCCATTTATCGAGGAAGGCTATAGGCCATATATCATCGCTCTAAGACCAATAGGAGCAGAGCACTAATGAAGAATGTTTCAAAATCGGAGGGTTTTGAAAGCAAATTCCACGCGGACGACGTCGCGGGCACAGCTAGTCGTTTATAAAATATAATAGGAGTACTTAGTACGCCCTTTAGTATAGGATTCGTCTTGCGTCGATACTCTGGCGGTGTCTCATCTGTCAGCCACTAGCATGTGTGCTAGGTATAGCTGCTGCACAACAGGAGGCCCTAAAATGCCGCAAATATTCCGCCATCGGAAATGGTTACATATTTACGCCTTTTGGTATCGAGACCCTGGGACCATGGGAGCCTGAAGCGCACAAACTTTATCAAGACAGCGAAACGCCTGGTAGACGTCTCACGTGACCAAAAGACTGGTCTATACCTCGGACAATGTATTAGCGTTGCGATGCAGCGAGGTAATGTGGCCAGTCTTTTGGGGATGTTTCCAACTGACAGCGGTCTGGCACTAGATTTTATAGTATAGTTTTAATTTGTATATACATAACATACATAACTTCACGCCAGTTCCCTTGCGGGGTAGGCACGAACAACAGAGCTCCATTTAGACTTATTCTTAGACACCTCACTCGCTTCTTTGACATTCATAGCTCTTGTCATGCACGCTCGTCTGTTCTTAAGGCTCCTGACATCACCTTCTGCTAGTACACGATCAATTAATTAATTAATTTGTATATATAGTTTTATTTAATTATGAAATAGTATTATACCCCTTAAAACATAATATAATAAAAAAATTAATACAACATTATGTATATCTATAGTAGTTTATTATTATTATTTAGTTTTATTTTTCTTTAATTATACATACATACATACATAACTTCACGCCAGTTCCCTTGCGGGGTAGGCACGAACAATAGAGTGCCATTTAGGCTTATTCTTACACACCTCACTTGCCTCTTTGACATTCATAACTCTTGTCATGCAAGCTCGTCTGTTCTTAAGGCTCCTGACATCACCTTCTGCTAGTACACGATCTTTAATTATAGTAATACTTATAATAGTTTTCTAGACGATTTAATTTTACAATGAATTTAAAAATGAGAAAAAAATCGGGGCAGTTAATTCGAACTAGCGCATTATAAAATAACTAGCTCCTGCCCACGACTTCGTCTGCGTGGAATAGTTAAAAAAAAAGTAAGTTAAAATAACCCGATTTTGAAACATTCTTCATTGGTGCTCCGCTCCTAATGGTCTTAGTGTGATGATATAAAGCCTATAGCCTTACTCGATAAATGGGCTATCTAACGAAACCCGCATCGAAATCATAGTTTTTACGTGAATCCCGAACAAACAGACAAAAAGATAAGTAATCTAAAAAGAAATGCATAGTGTTCTCCCTCGTTTATATAGTCTATTCCAGTGGTTTTTTTTTTGTTGTAAATAGCATCAATGTATAAACACGACATGTTTAGAATTTTATAATATTATAGATAATCATTCTTTTTTCTAAACTGAACCAAATTGAAGTTACGTCTTTCCCACCACAGAATAGAGTATGTCTTCTTAGCTGCACAACAATGCCCAAGTGAGACACGTCCGAGGCGATTTAGACCCCGTTTCGCAGTGAACATAATTATTGTTACGAGTGTGGGACTCGAATTAGAAATGCCGTTGGAATTACTATAGAATTTATTAGAACTATACAAACACGTATAACACAGGTACAAATATAACTGAACACAATCAGTTCAAACGTAATGCGCGATTCAATAACGCGCAAAGTCCGTCACTATATAGATTATCGAATGTACACAAGTCTCGCCTTGATCGCGGTTCTCGCTAGACTGGCCATCTCTCCATTGGGCCATTGCTTTATAATGCGCCGATGCAATATATCTACCTGGAAGCGTCGACGCAATTTCCCAAAAAACGTAATCCGCACACCTGCGTAATTATGCCTGCGAACGGCCATAAACGAGTACAATACACAATAGACTGTTTTTCTAATTACAAATTTTAAACACAAATAAAACAAAAGAAGACAGACAGTCATAAATAGTTTCAATGTTATTATCTCAAACGCCGCAGGTAATGAATGTGCTTTGTCTACAGGTATGCAGGTGGCCCAAATTGTAACAATATTAACTCCAACGAAGCCGCGGGTAAAGGCTAATAATATATAGAACATATTAAAAGTCTTACCACAACACAAGCGCTCTTGAACCAAACATGATGATAATAGCTATTTGAATATTAAATTATTATGAACTATATTAAACAACATCATAAAAATTACTTTTATCAAAGTGTTTGTTTGTGATTGTGCAGAATTATTTATTATCCTCATTCATACTTACAACTCTTTATAATATACTATTATTTAGTTACGGCTTGGCTCGTTTCGACTTGTATTTGAACACAATATAAGTCGGCGCATAAGGTTTGCTCAACCCGCTCCGCCTTTTTTTTTTAAACCAGGGGAAATCCATTTGAGAACTAAGCCGCAACAGGCACAGAAGCCTGGGGGATAATTGGGCACTAGCGTGCCCAGTCAGAACTCGTGCCACGTTATTGCCACTCCCCAGTTAGGGATACCCACTAAAACCCCTGGGTGTCCCGTCCTGCGCCTTATGCCAGGGCTACGGGTAAATAAGATTCCCAGCTCCGTGTGCCCTGGCAGGCGTAGGCCTCACGCACAGGCCTCTTCCATTGCCGGGAGACTTCTTTTGTCCCCCGGCATCATCTAGGTCTAGTCCGGGCGTGAGGCGGCTTGTAACCCCACGGGAAGAGAGATGAGCGCGCATGGAACACTCGCGCTCTCATCTCGACGGCATGTGCGGGTGAGTGAGAACCCCTATACCCCAAGGGACCCCACCCGCGCCGCCCGCTTACGGCGGCCGAACGTCGAAATCCGTCGTCCTCCTTCCCAAACATGACGTGCTCGCAGAAGAAAGAGATGGCGTCCCATCCGGGTTTGCTCCCGACCATGGTGCGTACCACGGCCGGGAGCGAGGTGTCAAGTCCAGTATGGGCGGCGATCTCCCGCCGCTGCTCTGTCCAACCTGGACACTCCTGGAGTGTGTGCAGCGCCGTGTCCTCGTCGCCCGCGTCACAATAGTGGCACCCTGACCTGGGCTCACGGCCGAGGCGACATAGGTACCTCCCGAAGCAACCGTGCCCCGTGAGGACCTGTGTCAGCCTGAACGTCAGGGTGCCGTGACGACGTCCTATCCAATCTTGCAGGACGGGCCTCACCGCCTCAATGGTGGCGGGGCCCGCGCTGGGGCGTCTAAGGCGATCTTCCCAGACCCCCACGGCGACCTGGCGGAGCTTCAACCGGCACGCCTCGATCTCACGAGGCGCGGGCCTTGGTGCTCCTGGCCAGGGCCTCTTTGCGCCACGTATACATCGACGCTAGGACCCTGGCTTCCAGCCAAACCGCTCCGCCTCCCACAACCGCGACCCGCGGTCGTCTCGTTCTTATTCTTAGTACTACTGAGACAAGCCCCGGTCCTGGTCGTAGGAAGCGGGAGGGGGCGACCATCGGCAAGCCTTCTGCGCACGTCTGTTAGATGTATAACTTTATTGTTTACAAGCAATTTCCCCGCGTGAGAAACCCTAGGTAGTAGATCTATGTTATTTACATAAAAACTTAAGTAGTTTCTTTATATAACACTAGCTGTCCCGGCACACGTTGTTCTGCCCTGAAGAAATAAAATTTAGAACCCGATTCCAGCGCCACCTACCGGGTCCATATGCAAGCTATCCTATCTTTCAAGTTGGATCAAACTGCACACGGTGTGCAAATTTGATTAAAATCGGTCAAGTAGTTTAGGAGTCCATCGCGGACAAACAACGTGACACGTAATTTATATATATTAAGATCTATAAACGTTTTTTAATGATGGGTGCGTGTAATGCCGTTTATGCATTGATTTTGCCAATGTCGTGTATAGATAAGCCAGATGATATAAATATGAACAAATAAAGTAAACTATAGCTAACCGGTGCACGAATTTTAAGTAGCGGGGTGGTGGAACGGGGAAGCGGGGAGGCATAATTACCCCTACTACAAACACTATGGTCCGGAGATCTTCAATTTTTTTAATAAACATAACCAAAGTTATTGTTTTAACTAATATTGCACTTACAAAGTTGAACAATCCTTTTGAAGTCAAAAAGAAAGCCAGTAATCAACAGAAAAAGAACCAAAAAACGTTAGTGCAAAATAGGTGAGGTTATGTTTACCAAAAATAAATATTTCAAGAAATCCGGACCCTAAAAGTTGCAGAAAGGGTAAGCATACCTTCCCCCTACCCACTACGCTCTCCCACTGCTTAAAATTTGTGCACCGGATAGCTATGTAGCAGCAGCGTTTTCCCTAGATAGATTAGCATCTACTACCATTATATACACCCTGATCACCTCTTTTTTGGGCCCTTATTTCTGTACGCAAAAGCTGACTTTTAGGATTTAACTCAATATAATGCACGCGGAACAATTTGAGATGCTAAGGATACCACCCTAATCAAGATTTGCTCCAAGTTATTATTCTGGGGACACCATGCTAACATTATACTCACTTTGGCGCTTGTGTATGTAATAAGACAAAATTTTAAGAAAAATAATATTGATAACCGGTCCTCAAGATGTAAGGTATATGTGGATCAAATTTTGAGTGTTTTGAAGATGTCAAGTTTAATCTAACCACGTAGTACTTAAATAGCTATATTTATCAATAGATTCAAGGTCGAATCCGTGGACATTGATAATGACAATCGTAGCACTTGTTTCAAATATAAGAACTTTTACGTCTAAAAAGGCACAAAACAATACATAACATGTATTAATAATGAAACTACATTATTAATATGAAACTACTATTAAATACAAATTAAAATTAAACTATAAAATCTAGTGCCAGACCGCTGTCAGTCGAAACATGCCCAAAAGACTGGCCACATTACCTCGCTGTATCGCAGTGCTAATGCGTTGTCTGAGGTATAGACCAGTCTTTTGGTCACCTGAGATGTCTACCGGGCGTTTCGCTGCGTCTCGATAAAGTTTGTGCGCCTCGTATTAATAATTAAATACTATTATAAACATACATATTTACAAGTATGCGAATGGAACGTTAGGTAAACTTCTAGGCGCTAAAAACCTCAGCCAGAAGGCCCAGCTTGCCATACACAACGCGGTGCTGGTACCTACGCTCACGTATGGAAGCGAGAGTTGGGTATGGAAGAGAGAGCATGAAAGTAGAGTAAACGCGGTCGAGATGCGAGCACTGCGCAAAATCTGCGGAGTGACGCTCGCGGACCGCGTTCGTAATACCGAAGTAAGAAAGAGAGTTGGTCTGAAAGAGAGTGTCGGGGTGAAGGTAAGGAAAGGAATGCTCCGGTGGTTCGGGCATGTGGAAAGAATGACTAAACAGATATACAATGCAAAAGTGGATGGATGCAGAAGTCGTGGAAGGCCACGACACACCTTCCATGATCAAATTGATCGTGTACTAGCAGAAGACGATGTCAGGAGCCTTAAGAACAGACGAGCGTGCATGACAAGAGCTATGAATGTCAAAGAAGCAAGTGACGTGTGTAAGAATAAGCCTAAATGGCGCTCTGTTGTTCGTGCCTACCCCGCAAGGGAACTGAGGTGAAGTTATGTATGTATGTACTTAAACTTAATTTACCCTGTCTGTTTGGTGCTCCTTATTGTATGATAGGATGTATGTATGTATGGAAATGAAAATAATGATTTTTAAGAAACACATGCACTTTTTGTAGTCTGTTGCTGGGATCTTCTTTTAGGCAAATTTTACTTGTATCAGAAGATCCCTCTCTTCCACACCTTAAATATTACATTGTATAGTGTTTAGAAGTACTTAGTTTCTAGAATATTTTATTGCTATAGCGGGCATAACACTGATATTAAAAATATTGCATGTAGAAACATGTGTACTGTAAATAAAATTAGTTAACGTACTTAATTTTCAATAACTATAAAATATACTATTCGTAAAAAAATATTAAATTACATTATTATATTGAATTAGCTGATACCCGCCTGCTTCGCGTGCCGTAAAATCCTTAGTTCTTAGCTGACCTCTACTTGGCGAAAGGAAGGTCCATGCCAAATGTCAAGCCTATGGGTATTATAGTTCCTGAGATATCATGATCAGTCACTATATACGTGGATTTCAATTATATATATAGACTAGCTGTCCCGGCAGACATTGTTCTGCCCTGAAGAAATAAAATTTAGAACCCGATTCCAGCGCCACCTACCGGGTCCAAATGTAAGCTATCCTATCTTTCAAGTCGGGTCGAACTGCACACGGTGTGCAAATTTGATTAAAATCGGTCAAGTAGTTTAGGAGTCCATAGCGGACAAACAACGTGACACGTAATTTATAATATATTAAGATTATTAGAAAAGTAGTTACTTTACTTAAATATTTTCATTAAGTACAGAACATAGAACTGTAATAATAATTAATAACCCGAAGCAGGGCTTTGTGGCGAAGCCTTAATTGTGTAGCGACACCTCGTACCTGACTCCGGGGGCCAAGGCAAGGCCCCCGCCTCTGTGCTTGCCTTAACCAGCCGGCACGGAGTGGAGATCGCTAGAGCTAAAACTCAAGCTCCAGGGGTGGAAGTGATAAATGGCATCACGTCAGAAGTAGCTTCGGTGAACCTGCAGCTCACCTCTCTACACCCCTTAGCCACTCACACCCATGTTGCCCCTGTCTTCTATGGCATTTTTGGGGCCCATGCAGGGAGTGGCGAATCACCGTCTGCCCATTTTTCCATGTTCCCTGAACATTGCGACGGGCAGCCGCCATAGTCCCCATATTCCCAGACCCCTAGTACCATTAGCAGTTCACCACAATAGCCCGGTACTTTTTGTCCTCATTTCCCACAATAGTCCTATACTGGTGCATTACTATATAGTGTAGACAGGGTAATCGCCGGTCAGTGTCACGCCACATTTACATTAAATCTGTCAAGGGGCCTCTACGTGTTGGCATTCCCATGGCCCCACGCAAGCCCTCCAAATGACCGGGCCATTTTTATGGCCCGTGGTCTTGAAAGACATACAGTATTAATAAAAGAAAATAATAATTTTTGTGCGCGTGTGTTTGTGGGGTGTGTGTGTATGTATGTATGAATGTATGATATAAAATCTTTAAGAAGAATTTTTTGCATTATCTAGATCGTATTTATCTCTAGAATTTAGATCTATTGCTACACTATTCAATCGGTATCATGTTTTCGCTGCAGTTGGTTGTATGGAGGTAAGATTAATTTCAAAATACCTTTGTAAAAGATACACTGAAAACACGAATTAGATATTGAATTGAATTGAATTGACGGCCTCTGTGGTTGAGCGGGCTAAGCCTTTGCCGGCGTACCTCACTGCAACACAGAGGTTCCGGGTTCGATTCCTGGTATAGTAAATTTCGGAAACGTATTTTCTCCGTTGTTTACTATGGTCTCGGTGTCTGGGATCGGCCCCAGAGTAGTCCGTTGTATATTACCCATAACACAAGCGTAACTTGCTTAATTTGGGGATATACAATATGCGTGTTTGTCTGCCGATTATTATTATTATTATTATTATATTCATGACTGGAAAAGAGGGCCATGACCAACGCTGAAATATTTTGCTTAGTTTTAATAGTCCAGTTTTTTTATTACTGCCAATGGCAGACAAATAATCTATTTCGTGGAAAGTGATCACCGTCGTATATGGATTGCAAAACGAGGGTGTTATCAACAATAAATACTACTTCTTCAATAAGATTCCGAGTGAAATGTTAGATCTGCCTTTCACTATTTTAAAAACCAAACTAAAAAGTATCTTGCTAAAAAAGGGATACTACACTATTGAAGAATACTTAAATGACAAGACTTCATTTACATAGCAGCCCACTCTAACCTCTTATACTATATTTTGTATAACGTTTTTATCTTGCCAAGCTTGTAAGGAATTGATGCAAATGTGTTGCAGCAAAAGAAAAAAAAAATTAGTACGTCATGTCTTTACTTTCTTTACTTTTATTGTCTCTGTCTTATTGAATAGGCACTGTTTGCTACAACTCCATTAATTCTTCAAAAGTCATTCTATAACATACTTCTATATAAAACTTATAAAAAGAAGAACTTGAGATATAAATAGAATAATGAGATATAAAATTTCCATCCGTGCCGAAGAAAGAATTCAATTTCCTGCGGCCGGGCGGCCTGTCGTAAGAGGCGACAAAACAACACACAGCCAGGTGGTAGGGCATTTGCCCGACTGGATGGCTACCACCCCTGGTCTAAAGTATGTCGCCATAACAACTTTGAGTTGTGTTCCGGCATTAGTGACCAGGTTCCAGTCTCCCTTAAGAGAGCAGCAGCGCATTTGTAGCAACTTTGGTGTTGCAAATGTCCATAGGCGATGGTAACCGCTTTCCATCAAGTGGGCCGTCTGCCTGTCTGCTGATCTCCTGCAATAAAAAAAAGAGAAATATAAAGAAAAACAATTTTTAGCTAGACGTGTTGCTGGGGAGTTTCTTGCCGCTTCCAGCAACAACACGTTGCGAAGCGGTGTACATAGACTAGGAAGTAAAATTCATTTTTAACTTATACGTATGACCTTAGAAGTGTTCTCCACTGGAACTTATTTTGAATAAAACTTTGGAATTTGAATACCTGCTGAAGTCATGCAATAAAAAAAATCACCCAATGTTGGAATCTCCAACAAAAAGTTTTTATTAATTTGGTGTGGAATGGTACTGGCCACTAAACACACTGAATGTTTAAATTTAGAACATAGATGTTCTTTTATTTTTACTGTGTTTTCCCTCCATTATACTTAAAATCGTCGTTATATTACGGACGTGCAGTTTTCATTTATAATTAAAATATTTACCGACCACAACAAATTAATAGTTAAAGAAGTGTTTATCACCCATGATCATAAGTATATTCTAAGTCATTGATCTATAGATACACCGATTACATAAAACATAGGAACTCTCCTTTTTGACACTTACTTAAGATAAAAAATTTAAGAATATTGATAACGAGACCCCTACGTGTGGCTATAAGTGGATCGAATCTCAAGTGTTTTGAAGACGTCACTAAGATTAATCTAACCAAATATTCTTATAGCTATGTTTATCAATAGATCCATTTAATTTAATTTTCCATGGCAACGAGTGAATGAATGAATGAATAATTAAACGCTAAAATGTATTTGCACAAGATGTTACAATACGCGTTGTTTCGATACATCTTGCCTTATTGATATCCGTGCAGGAACTGTCGTAAGAGGCGACAAAACGACCACAGCCAGGTGGTAGGGCATTTACCCGACTGGATGGCTATCACTCCTGATCTGTATGTCGCCATAACAACCTTGAGTTGTATTCCGGCATTAGTGACTAGGTTTCAGTCTCCCTTAAGAGAGCAGCAGCGCATTTGTAGCACTTTTGGTATTGCGAATGACTATAGGTGATGGTACACGCTTTCCATCAATTGCGCCGTCTGCCTGTCAGCTGAACTCGTGCAATAAAAAAAAATATTAGGCCTGCAATGTCCGAATAGATATCAGAATATTAAAACTAAATTACATTATAAAAAAAATCTTATAAAATATTGCAATAAAATGTTTTTGAGTTTATATAATTATTTATTAAATCTATATTAATTTTATTTAAACATAAACTAAATTAAGGTATACAATAAATTAAACTAAAAATAAACTATAAAATTAAACTATAAAATCTAATAACAGACCGCTGTCAGTCGGAAACGTGCCCAAACGACTGGTCCCATTGCCTCGATGAATGGCAACGCTAATGCGTTGCCCAAGGTATACACCAGTCTTTGGGTCACGTGAGAAATCCACCAGACGTTTGGCTATGTCTCGATAAAGCTTGTGAGCCTCAGGTCCCCACGGCCCCAGGGTCTCGACACCAAGTCGCAAATAATAAGCAGCAATAAGCAATAAAATTATATGTCTAGTTATAAAATATTATTAGTCATATCTTTGTCATTCACATATTCGTTTACAGTATTGTTACGAGTTGCAGGACTCGAATTAAAATGCCGTTGGAATTATTATAAAGTTTATTAGAACTATACAAATACGTATAACACAGGTAGAAATATAACCGAATACAACAAGTCCAAACGTAATGCAGAAGATCTTAGTTCCATAAAACGCGATTGTAGTACACACGTCTTACTTCGCTCGTGGTTATCGCTCGACTGCCTCCCCCCTCCATCAGGTAATCGTTTTATACTGCGTAACTGCAATGTCCCCATATTTAAGTCGACTTAATCCGACACACCTGGCTAATGAATGCCATAAAAGATTGCCATACAACAATGGGCTGTTTTCTAATCACAAATTTTAAACACAAAGTAAACAAAAGAAGACGACCATAAATGAATTTAAATGTTATTAGTTCAAATGTCGACGGGTAATAAATGTGCTTTGTTTCAAATACGCAGGTGGATTTTGTTTTTGTCGGGATCTGAGTCGTAACAATTCTGTCACAGGTTCTTTATATAAAAAATGACTCATACTTCTCTGATCATATTTCTATGATAGTTCTAATAAGGCTCTTAGACAGGTCTTTAGAAAGTTTGATGTTCTCCAGCAAAAATTGTAACAGAAATCTACAAAAGTTTTTAAAGCACTCGGTCCACTTTATAGAAAACGAAAGTTTACTGCAGCATAGTCGCTTGACGATTTTCTTTGCTCTGTGGTCCACTCGATAGTGAGTAACTACCTTTATTTATAGACATGGTTAACATTAGAGGAGCCGCTGCTTCTTCTAGAAATTTAAGATAGCTACTGCCGCATATTTAGAAGAACCTTAAATAATAGTTGATAAAACCGAGAAAACAAGTTCTTTATTTAGATTGCACACTTGTAGCAATAAGTAGCGTGCATCACGTGAAATAAAACACGTATACATTATTATGAGGACCATATAGAATAGAATAATTATATGGATTATTGAAGGCCGGTAATTCAATGATAAAATCGGGAATGTGTAATCAATATCAGAACACTCTCTAGTCTTCAGTATTTTTATTACCTTTGACGAAGCCATTTCTTTAAAGGCTTAAAAGGTTTCAAATAAAAAAATTAACAGTGCATAGTGTGTGTGCGGAATCTGAAGGTATAATACCCTTAATCGTCCGTACACACGAAGCCACTGAAGCTTGCTGTTGTTTCAATGCAATAATAATTTTGTTGTCTCCAGTTGTGGTGTAATTTTGACATAAATACTTATAAACATTAAATATTAGTATATAGACTCACGCAAACTCTTCGTCGACTTACGTCTGCTTGGCACTAGAAGTATTACTATCGCTAACACACTCCACAAGGCGGCCGCCATTTAGATGGTTTGTTTAAGCAAAACTCACAAAAAATTAATGCAGAACACAGTCTTACATGTATGTCTCTCGGCATCGCAACGGGAGCTGTGGCGACATCTTCTCGTCACCGAGTTTTAGGGACAGAGACAGACATACATACATAAAATTAAACAGAAAGAGAAGAAGTATAACATGTAATGCATGGAATGGCAGTCACATAAAAGGCAAGGTTCCACACACACACATAACTTCACGCCAGTTCCCTTGCGGGGTAGGCACGAACAACAGAGCGCCATTTAGGCTTATTCTTACACACCTCACTTGCTTCTTTGACATTCATAACTCTTGTCATGCACGCTCGTCTGTTCTTAAGGCTCCTGACATCACCTTCTGCTAGGCATGGTTCCGTATTAAATATTTGTCTTCTTCTCTATTAAATAATAAACACATAGACTAATAACTCCTTATTGTACAGCATTATGCAAGTTATATACTGAAGGTCCACAAACGGCCCTCTTATCTCAAAAAGATTCCAGACAACCTGAGCTAAGAACAAATCAAGTAATTTTGTTATTTTTAATGATGTAGAAGTATGTAAGTTTATTATCACTTGAATGGCCCTAGCGGAAGATCAGCGCTGGTTAACTTAACCAGCAACATGCTGAGCTAGGACCAATTTAGAGCTACACTTGCTTGGTTTTTTTTTAATGCATGTTACATTGTACATTTATTTATTTATGTTGTGTATTGTATTCTCATTTGTGCTGTAGTTCTAAATAAATGTTTTTTCTTTCTTTCTTTCTTTTTATTATTCTATTTAATTTTTACAGTATAGTCTTAGTGACATCATGCAGTGCGCTGGACTTAACTTTTCCTCCAGAATTTAAGTTCGGGGCAGCCTCAGCGTCATATCAAGTTGAAGGGGGATGGAATGTTAGCGGTTAGTCCTCCAGAACTACCTCCTATCTACCAGCTATTCCTAAATTTATAAATATATCTGTAATAGGTTTCTAATTATATAGAATTCTGTTACTGGAGAAGGTTAGAATCTTTCTAATCTTTGTGAATTTTACTTTCCAGATAAAACTATCAGCGTATGGGATAAACTGGTTCACGAGAATCCCGATGCCATATCTGATCGCAGCAATGGCGATGTGGCTTGCGACTCTTACCATCTTTGGCAGCGAGATGTTGAGATGGCTGAAGAATTGGGGCTTCATTTCTACAGGTGATTTTTTCAAAGATAGACATGTTATTAAATTTGCTCCAATATATTTTGGAAACAGCATACTGATCTTTTGTTATTCGTAGAAAACAGTCGTTCAATGATGATCATATTATATAGTGAAGGCTTCTACTCTTCATCAGTAAAATCTTTGTCAAGATGTGTATTTTCAACTACGAGTAAAGCCCGCTCACCTGCACATGAATTGCAAGAATTATAGGAAAATAGGTTTTTGGTTTCAAAGTAGAAACTCAAGATATGTCTCAGCTGGAACAGTAAAATTGAGATTAAGTAAAATCATTTGATCAGTTCATGCATGTACTTACTGACTTCTTAGTTAATCATTCAATCCTTCTGCTTGTACCTGTTGATCATCGCTGTTCCCCCCCCCCCCCCCCCCCCCGTACTAAGAGATCAAAAGGGACTAATTACAATACAATATGAACATTTTTTAGATTTTCGATATCTTGGCCTCGAGTTCTCCCCACCGGCTATTCAAACTACATAAGCAAAGATGGCCGGGACTACTACAACAACCTTATCAATGGACTTTTGGAAAAAGGAATAGAGCCTTTAGTTACCATTTATCACTGGGACTTGCCGCAAAATCTTCAAGAACTTGGTAAGTCAACGCAATAGTTTTAATATCACCAGGTTATTTAAAACAAAATTTTAAAGAATGAAAACGTATGCTCATATTGAAGAGTACGGAAGGCAAAGACCACACATATAGAAAGAAAGAAAAGAAAGAAAAATCATTTATTTAGAACTACAGTACAAATGAGAATACAATACACAACATAAATAAATGTACAATGTAACATGCATTAAAAAAAACCAAGCAAGTGTAGCTCTAAATTGGTCCTAGCTCAGCATGTTGCTGGTTAAGTTAACCAGCGCTGATCTTCCACTAGGGCCATATATTGAAATTTAAATTCAGTTCTCTGTGCATATTTCACATATGAATTGAATTTGGCTTCATATGGCACCGAATTCCTCGAAGTTAGGTTTTGAGGCTTTGATACGGTATGTGACTTTTATTAGAATACTTAATTTTATGAACTTTTAGAAAGTTTGTATGGGGTCATAGGAAAGAAGAAAAATAAAGAGTAAACGTTTATTTCGTCATCACACAACGAGACACATGGCAATGAATTGTACGGTGATATCTACCAGAAAGTCTGGCAATGGTACCAAATAGGTGTAGTCCAGCATGTGCCAAGTAACAGGTCCCTGACGCTGATTTTCAACTTCACCTTAGGACGGACGGATGTTGCACAGGGAAAGCCAACAGGGAAAGAATCCTTTGATAATATAAAATTATTGTGGCGTGACACCAACCAACGTTTATTTTTGTTAGCATCATATAGAAGTTCACTCGAGGTTCAGCTCAGTCAAGACATGGGAATACAAAAAACTGTGATATTGGGATATACTCCTAATGCAGCTGGATAGAAATGTGTCCTTTTATATCTGAGATGAATACGGACATCCTGGGCTGACGATTGACTCGCTACTTACTACATGGGGAAGAACAGCGTAGAGCTACCTGATTGCCTCTCGCTGTTCTCATACAAGCACGTGTTCTTATTACCATTCTCCTGGTTAACATAATTTAATTAACATCTTTATTAGATTATTTTATTCCATGAGCAAGCGCACCTGATGAAAAGCGGTTACCATCGCCTTTGGACATTTGTAACACCAAAAATGCTACCAATGTGTTGTCGCTCTCTAAAGGGAAACTGGAAGCTGGCTACTAATACCGGATCACAACTCAAGGTTGTTGTGGCGGCATACTGTAAACGAAGGGTGGTAAACATCAAGATGGGCAAATAACTTCGCGTAGCTGTGGGTTGTTTTATGGGCTCTGACAACAGGCCTCCCGGCCACAGAAAGTTGTGTTATTTCTCTGTTCTTGCGCGAATAAATTAATAAATTATTAATAATCATTTAACTCCTTTTAGGTGGATGGCTCAATCCCTTAATAACCGATTGGTTCGCTGACTACGCCAAGGTTCTGTTCTCCTTATACGGAGACAGAGTCAAGACCTGGTTAACACTTAATGAGCCAATGGCCATGTGTGATCTCACCTTCAACTCTGGAGTTATGGCTCCACCTTTAGTTGTCGAGGATGTTGGTGCTTATATCTGCAATAAAAATATATTGATCGCCCATGCAAAGGCTTGGAGGATTTATGATGAGGAATTCAAGCCTTTATACAATGGTAACTGAATATTTCCATAACTCCGTATAATTCTATTTTTATAGACAAGATTTTTGTGCTTTTACGGAAAAACTACTGAACCGATTTGGCTGAAATTCGGTATATATGTAATTTTAATACCGAGGGTGGACAAGGGATACTTTTCATCCCGGATAATGGGATAAGTTTTTGGATAGATTTATTCATGTAAAGGTTATCCCAGAAAGTAGGATAGGTTTTTATATTGTGATTTGCCATTTTCGTCATTTTGGTCGATTTAGTCGATGTGGCCGATGTGATCGAGATAATCGATGTGGTCGATTTGGCCGATTTGGTCGATGTGGTCGATTTGGTCATTTTGGTGTGCATATGTAGTTTTAATACCGAAAATTAGCATAGATTATTTTCATCCGGGTGATGGGATAGTTTGCGATAAAATATGAAGTGAATCTTCCGGGGCAAATAGCAGTAACATAAAAATTTAACACAATCTAACCTGTGTTGTGACCTCTTTAAACAAGAGACACGCACTAGAGGGTAACCCGCGGCGTACCCGCGGGGTAAACTCTAGTAATATTATAAATGCGAAAGTGACTCTGTCTGTCTGTTCCATTTTCACGAAAAACTACTGGACCAATTTGGCTGAAACTCAGTATATATATATATGGTCGCGCGTATTTAATTTAATATTTATATTGAAAATTCTTAAAGTAATGGAACGAATCGTAATACTTCAAATCATGTAAAACCACCTCCTATCTTTTTTTCCTCTCCTGTACATACCCTAGCAAGCAGAAGAAAGGAGACGGCATGAGACTTCAACTGCATCGCTATATTGGTCATCGGATAGAATAGACTTTATCGCTTACGAACTGCAACGCATACGCATCGCTTTTGAATATTATAAACAATTTTCGTCCATATACTTTATATATCACTAAACTAGTTGGATTCGTGAAATTGTGCGTGTCGTGCTAACTTTAAGAATCACGGAGAAAACCATCGCTTCACTACGCAAAGGTACTGTACCATCCTTCCTTTATATAACTGCCTATATTTCCCTGTGTTCTGTGCAGCTATATTTCCATCATTGTGGTTTTACAACTAAGGGGAATGAATATACGTAACAATTATCAATTCGCGTAACCATATATATATACAATAGTATAAAAGTATCCTGTCTTCATCCAATATATATATATTCGATGCTGAGGATGAAGATAGGATACTTTTTATCCCGAAAAAATGGATAGTTACCGGGATAAAAATATAATTGTCTCTCTGTTTGTCATGCTTTTACGGAAAAACTATTAGACTGATTTGGTTGAAATTCAGTATATATGTAATTTTAATAATGGCGGTGGACAAGGGATACTTTTCATTCCTAGATAGATTTTGGGATAGATTTATGTAAGTAAAGGTCCCAGATCCCAGAAAGTAGGATAGGTATCTTTTTTGTGATTTGTCATTTTCGCCATTTTGGTCACTGGTCATTTTGGTTGTTTCGGTAATTTTGTTCAATTTGTCGTTTTAGCCGATTTGGTCATTGTGGTCCATTCGGTCACTTTGGTAATTTTGATCAATTTGGTCAACTTGGTCATTTTGGTCCTTTTGGATATTTTGGGCAATTTGGTCAATTTGGTCATTTTGATCATTTTCGTCACTTTCGTCATTTTCGTCATTTTTATCATTTTGGTTATTTTTGTCATTTATGTAGTTTTAATAGAAGGGGGATAAATAAATAAAACTAGGACGGTTTGAAATAGAGGATAAAAGGTTTTTTAAGACTAATCATTTCTGAAATTTATAGATATAAGAATTCATCGTCTGTAAAAAATGCGATCGTAACTCGATATGTCTATCTGTCAAGCTTTTACAGGAAACTACTAGGAATACCGGATCGGTTTTGCTATAATTTTGTTTAAATGTAGTTTTAATACCAAAAATGGACATAAATACTTTTCATGCCAGGAGATGGAATAATTTGCAATATAAAATGAAGTAAATCTTCCGGATGTAGATAGCACTAACATAAAATTTACTACAATGTAACCTGTAACGCCTGCTCTTTAAACAAGAGGCACATACTAGAGGTTGAACTAGAGGTAAACTCTAGTTTACTATATTTTAAGGCAAAACAATAGGAGGCCTTATCACTTAAAGCGATCTCTCTCAGGCAACCTAGCTTATAGGATAATCTTAGATAAAGTGGCGATCACCATGATGAATAAATATATATTATAACGAAAGTTATTGGTATTTTGGTGGTTCGGGCATGTGGAAAGAAGGCATGATGAAAGAATGACTAAACAGATATACAATGCAAAAGTGGATGGATGCAGAAGTCGTGGAAGGCCACGGCACATCTTCCATGATCAAATTGATCGTGTACTAGCGGAAGGTGATGTCAGGAGTCTTAAGAACAGACGAGCTTGCATGACAAGAGTTATGAATGTCAAAGAGGCAAGTGAGGTGTGTAAGAATAAGCCTAAATGGCACTCTGTTGTTCGTGCCTACCCCGCAAGGGAACTGGCGTGAAGTTATGTATGTATCCGGGTTGTCTGGAAGAGATCGCTCTAAAGCGATAAGGCCGCCCTTTGTTCCTACTTTAATGCTTAAATGTGACTACTGTAAATTGTTTATTTTATGTGTATGTGGTGAACAATAAAGAGTTTTCCATCTATCTATCTATCTATGTCTGTATGTTATTAGTATTTTCGATATCGATTGATTGGCTGATTTGCTCTAATGGCCGGTTCCAATATATTACTACCCGTTTATTAACCTTACAAGCGGTTGAAATTTTACATAAGCTCCATATAAATAATATAAAATGCCGAGCAATGGTAAGGCAAGTGTTTCAATAGTTAAAATATAGAAACCGGCAATATAAGAATGTGCTATGAATTATAGTGTCGATAAGCAGGACAATAATAATAAATTGAGTGCGTGCGTGCGTTCGTGTGTGTGTGTGTGTGTGCGCGCGTGCCAATGTGTATGGGTGTGTGAATTCCAATTCATATCTGAAGTACAGTTTCTCTTTATGATAACTAAGAGGCATATTTTATAAACCGCTTTACTGATTAATCTTTACATTGATGTGATAAACAATAAAATAAACTAATTTGAGACAGTATGTTCTTAACTTGTTTATAATATCATATAATAACTTTCAGGTCAAGTGTCGATTGCTAACCAATTGATGTGGTTTGAACCACTAACACCTGACGATGAAGATCTTGCAGAAGCTGCACGAGAGAATATGGTACCACAAATAATTTATTTACCCTAATTTACGATATGTACTCAATTCTTCAGTACAATATTTATACTGTGTGTACTGTATACTACCTCCATGTATATATATATATAGACAAATATAAAGTAATTAAGAAGCATTTGATCGAAAATACCGTTCAACTCGAAGACTAACAACGAACAGAACTTGTTTATTCCAATTTTCTATAAAGTATACTAGCTGCCCGGGCAGACGTTGTTCTGCCCTGAAAAAATAAAATTTAGAACCCGATTCCAGCGCCACCTACCGGATCCAAATGAAAACTATCCTATCTTTCAAGTCGGATCAAACTGCACACGGTGTGCAAATTTGATTAAAATCGGTCAAGTAGTTTAGGAGTCCATTGAGGACAAACATTGTGACACGAGATTTATATATATTAAGATTTTAAACCCTGCTACCTAAAAATAGTCCATAGTGTATATATATATCTTTCTTTATATATATAATTCTTTTGTACGTGTGTTGACAGTGAACTCCTGCTAATCGGCTGGACCTATTTCAATGATTTTTTTTGTGTGTGGGTTCAAGTGGGTTCGAGGATGATTTAGATTCACAATTGGACTCGGTAGGTGGCGCTGCAATCGGGTTCTAAATTTTATTTCTTCAGGGCAAAATAACGTCTGCCGGGACAGCTAGTATATATATAAAATATATACACTGTCTTATTCATATTAAGTTAGAGTAAGTTTGTAGGTTTCTTTGAGAACCTTAAAGAAGCCTACAGACGTACACTTAAGTGTTCAAAAGCCAGCCTCTTCTTTTCCCCCTTTCACTAGACCCATAGTTTTGCTGGATGTAAATTCTTGTGAGAGTTAAGCTCCCCATTATTTTGTACATCACCACTATTTTGTACTTTTATATGTAATTATTTTGTGTACGATAAGGAATAAAGATAGTATAAAAGCGACGCGAGCTGTTATAAAGTGAATGAATAATAAATTAATCGTTGTACTGAAACACTAAACCGTATCTTCAGGGTGGCCGTTACTCTCACCCAATCTACTCTAAAGATGGCGGATGGCCGCCCGTCATTGAGAAGATGATCGCAGAAGCAAGCGAGAAAAGAGGATATACCAAATCATACCTTCCCGAATTCACTCAAGAAGAACTTGAACTTATCAGAGGTAACACTGTGTATTATTTTATTTTATTTTCACCTTATCCCTATTATTTGGGGTCGGCACAATATCTTTTCCTTCCCTACTCTTCTATTCTGTCATTCGTCCTATGTCACACCACAAATCATTATATTATCCTTCACACAATCCATCTATCTCTTTTTTGCTCTACCTTTACATTTGTACCCGTCAATCTTGCAGTTTGACATTCTTTTTGTTACATGACTTTCATCTCTTCTCATTGCATACCCACACTATCTTAGTCTTCTTCCTCTCAATTTTTCAATCGCGGGTGCGACTTTTAAAGATCCACTTACGTACTCATATCTCACCTTATCCATTTTTGTAACATCACACATTCATCTCAACATTCTCATCGCACAACACACACACGCGTACACAAACACACATACACACACAGGCACAATAACACACCCGCCCAACAAAAACACACACACACACACAGCCACAAAAAATACACCCGCACAACAAAAACACACACACACATTCACACAGCCACAAAACACACACACACACCAGCACAACAAAAACACACACACAGGCATAAAAAACACACCCATACAACAAAAACACACATTCACACAAATACAAATGTGCTTGGTTTTGATGTCATGAAGCGGTAAAAGGTGGACGGCTCCTTTCTAAGACTGCTTGTCGTACTAACGCAGGACTTCGTGCCCTTATGTACTAATTCATCAACAACGACCAATTTCACGTACAGATTTGTAGAAGCACATTTATTACCCGTCGGCATTTGAACTAATAACATTGAAACTATTTTAATTCTTTTATGATCGTCTTCTTTTGTTTACTTATTTATTGGCATACGTTTCTATTAAAACAGCCTATTGTTGTATTGTAATCATTAGCCAGGTGTTACGGATATAAAGTACAAGCTGATTCTAGGAAATTCGGTTCACGTTGCCGGGTGGGCACACAGCATTTGTGCAGTATAAGACGATGGCCTGATTGAATGCGGGGGCAATCGAGCGAGCATCACGATCAAAGCGAGACGTGTGTACTACAATCGGAAATCTAATAGTGATGGACTTTGCGCGTTTTATTGAATTACGACCTTCTGCATTACGTTTAGACTTGTTGTGTTCTATTATATTTGTACCTGTATTATACGTGTTTGTATAGTTCTAATATAATAATTCCAACGGCATTTTAATTCGACTCCTGCAACTCGTATCAATACGTTATTATTGCTATTAACGATCAGGCAGTATATAAGCGTGTTGTTGTGTGTATTTGTTTGTTTGCTTCTTTGTGTGCGCGTGTGTTTTTGTGTGTCTTACTAGCTGATGCCCGCGACTTCATCCGTGTGGTGGGGTTTTGTAACTATCCCACGGGAACTCTTTAATTTTTCGGGATCAAAAGTATGCTATATGTTGACAAGGGACATAAGCTACCACCATACAACATTTCATTTAAATCGGTCCAGTCGTTTCGGAGATTAGCTGGTACAAACAGACAGTCAAACAGACACACAGAGAGACAAAAAATTTAAAAAAAACTAAATTAGTTCTATCTTACTTCTTACATCCCCCTGACTCGGTTTTTAGCATGTTTTTTCATTGTACAGAAACTCGACCTCTACAATTTTATTATATGTATATTGCTATTCATTTGTTGAACACTACCTTCTTTTGACTCGTGGATAATGTAGTTGGTTACATACTGATTTTATACTATGCATCAATGATCTTATCTATATGTAAGCTCACTGCTATGCAATTTTTTTTTTTCTTATGTAACTTAGTGTATATTCTGTTTCTGTTTATTATCCTAAATAAATAATAACTAATAATAACTTTGGAACACATTGCCCGTTGCTGTCAGACAAGCTAAATCTCTAATAACATTTAAGAACATGGTCAGGAAATACTATCTGCAATACAATGATATGTAATTTTACATAATTAGTAGATATTATATTGTATATAGTTACATACTTATTATGTTTAAATAGTTGCATTTTATCACTATATTTTGTATATGTATATAACTTATGTGTATATTTGTATATATAGTATAGTTATAAATTTATTATTAAAATGTAAGTAATCGTACAAAAATTATATGTATACCACCATCGCCACTCCTAATCAGCAATATTCTTGCCACGGGTTGTCCGGAAGAGATCGCTTTTTAGCGATAAGACCGCCCTTTGTACACAATTAGATTAATACTAGTTCGTAAGTTTTCTGTAATGGTGTACAATAAAGTGTTATCTATCTATCTATAAATAAAATAAAAATAAATGACGTATTGCATACACACACACATTGAAAAGGACATGCCATGCCGCCACCACCAGGTCCCGGTCGAAGGGGAAGGCCCAAGAAATGTTGGCTTGACGTTGTGAAGGATGACATGCGTACCAATGGTCTCAAAACGGGGGATGCAGAAGACCGCGCGAAGTGGAGTAGAAAAAGTAGGAAAGCAGGCCCTGGGCGTCGGAGTGAATGCTCCGAACGCGACCGGGATTTAATGCTCGGATGATGATATAGGGTACCTTTCACCTAAAAATACTACGGTTTATTTATTTATTTAATAAGGTTCGCCAATGGTTTTTTTAACCGACTTCCAAAAGGAGGTTCTCAAGTCTGTATGTTGTTTTTTTTTTGTATGTATATTACTTGACTTGTCCATCAATTGTTGACCGAATTTTAATTTTTTTATATAATGCTCCTGAATTGGTCCCATAGGTACCATGTCAGGATCTGATGAGTGGATCCCATAGAAACGAGACAATCCATTGAAAATTGTTATTCAACTCCTTTGTGATAGACATCAGTATGTTGTATAAAATATAAATTTTTTGCTTTTTAGTTACTCCCGAAGCCGGTTTCTGTTTTGGTAGATTTTTTTTTTCAATGCATATAATTTTCTTTAGGAACTTTCGATTTCTACGCTATAAATCATTACACGAGCCGCCTGATACGACATGCAGAGCCAGGAGAGGAACTTGGACCGTGGCCCATGGGAGACGCGCCACATTTGAACGGAAAAGTTCTTGTAAATCCTAAATGGTCTAATGGCACTTCTAACTGGTTCTCGGTAAGACTTTCAATTGTTTCATAGTATTATATATTTTTAATGCATAAGTTCAGCAGACAGGCAGACGGCCCACTGATAGAAAGCGATTACCATCGCCTATGGACATTCCCAACACCAAAGATACTACAATACAAATGCGCTGCTGCTCTCTAAAGGGAGCAGCAGTTTGCCATCAAAGAATGCGATTGTCAGAGAGTAATTATCGACCACAAAACATCATGCGCTCCTTATAAAGATTGCTCGTGTAGACTCTTTCTGTAGCGTGTCGGTTGTAGACTGACCTCCTATGCCCGAACACCGCATATTTAACCTGTTTTTTTTTTTTTGGCCAGGGGAAATCGTGGAAAGCCGCGACAGGTACAGAAGCCTGGGGGGATGTTCGCGATCGGTGTGAGTGTGTGGGATTCGCCAGATCGGGGGTGGCACTAGCGTGCCCGGTCAGAACCGGTGCCACGCTATTGCCACTCCCCAGTTAGGGATACCCACTAAAACCCCTGGGTGTTCCGTCCTGCGCCTTATGCCAGGGCTACGGGTAAATGAGCTGCCCGACTCCGCAGTGCCCTGGCAGGCGTGGGCCCCCCTCACTGGGCCTCCTCTATGCCAGAGGACGTGTCCCCCGGCTACTTCTTAGTCAATTCCGTGCGTGGGGCGGTCTGTAACGCGCCCCACGGGAAGAGAGATGAGCGCGCGCGGAACACTCGCGCTCTCATCTCGACGGCATGTGCGGGTGAGTGAGAACCCCTATACCCCAAGGGGCCCCACCCGCGCCGCCTGCTTACGGTGGCCGAAGGTCGAGCTCGGACCTCCGGCGTCGGCGCGTCCTCCTTTGGCGGGAGCGGAGTAAAGACGTACGCGCACGCTCCCGCTCCGCCTCCTCCTTACCGCATATTTAACCTGCTTTAAGGGCCAAATTTAATATTATTTTGTTCCACAAGCTGCCAGCTGCCATCAAAATTGCCGCGCCAAAACCAAGAGAATTATACCGTCTCTTTTACTCTAATACAAATTCTAGTAGTAGTTAGAGGGAGAAAGCACCAGTTTCAACGTTCATTTCAATTATCTGTATTTGACCACAAATTTGTGGGACTTCCAATTAGCCGTTCCCAATTTTATCCGTGCAGGAACGGAGAAATAATACAATTTCCTGCGGCCGGGCGGCCTGTCATAAGAGGTGACAAAACAACCCACAGCCAGGTGGTAGGGCATTTGCCCGACTGGATGGCTACCACCCCTGGTCTAAAGTATGTCACCATAATAACCTTTGAGTTGTATTCCGGCATTAGTGACCAGGTTCCAGTCTCCCTTAAGAGAGCAGCAGCGCATTTGTAGCACCTTTGGTGTTGCAAATGTCCATAGGCGATAGTAACCGCTTTTCATCAAGTGGGCCGTCTGCCTGTCTGCTGAACTCCTGCAATAAAAAAAGGGAGACTGGAACCTGGCCCCAGAACACAACCCTAGATTGTTATGGCGGCATACTCCAGACCAGGGATGGTAGCCATTCAGATGAGCAATTGCCCTACCACCTGGCTGTGAGTTGTTCTGTCGCCTCTTACGACAGGCCGCCCAGCCGTAGGAATTAGTATTCTTTCTCCGTTCCTGCACAGATAAAATATCTACAGTACTTCTTCAAATTCAAATTCATAACATTTGATTTAAAATAATTTCCACTGGAAAATACTTTTAAAGTGAAACTTCTTTAGAATCGTTGTGATTTGAAACTCGATGAAACGAAAAAGCGACACTAAAAAGAGACAAACATGTAAATCTATAGGACTAAGCCTGCGAGAGAATGAGACACAAGTTTTACATTGTGCAGCACAGATTTGTGTGAATGAGACCGTTGATTAAACATATGTTCAATTTGGACCGAAATAAAACTGATAATAATATTTTTTAGAGTAAAATAATGAAAAATTGATAGTTATACTTAAGAAGTATATTTTGAATTATAATATGGTGACGGATGTAGGGTAAAGGGATTATATTGGTATTAATAAAAGTTTGAGAAGAATTGTCTGTGAGTATTAAAGCTGACAAGTTTGAGAATTCCAACGAACAGTCTGTTCATGTTTGTTCACGGGCTCATGTCTATTTTGCACATATAAGGTCGACCCCTTGAGACAGATTCAGCTGAGTTTCATCTTACGATCTGGACTTATTTTATTTGGTTGTGTTTGCTAGAACTGTAAATTAGGTATATGTACTTCTAATAAAGTTTTTGAACTTTCAATGGACATTTGATTCGAACCTCGTAACATATAACAATATATTTCATAAGGGTACCGTTGTAGTGAAATTGGCTACGGAACCCAAAAATATTTGTATAAATTCCAATTTATATCTTCAGATATATCCAGAAGGTCTGAGACGGCAGCTCGTCTGGCTGAAGGAGCAATACGGTGACATGAAGATCCTGATCACAGAGAATGGATATTCTTCTGGCGTAGGACTGGAGGACACCGCTAGAGTCAATTATTATAGGGATTACTTGGAACAAGTAAGACTTAATTTAGGTTTTGAAAAATGCTTTTTGTAGTGAAACTTGTTTATCGACCTGAATGAGAGATTTTGTACAGTATTTAAAAACAAGAATTGTCTTATGTTTTACATAATTTTAAGATAGATAATGTTTAGTATTTGGCAACACTAAATTGTCACTTCTGTTTAGTATTTGGCAGCACTAAATTGTCATTTCCTTTTCCGTTTGTGCATTTTGTACAACAGTTGTCAACAACACTTACTAAAACTAATCTTTACATATCTAATATTTTCTTAAGTTTTCGCGACTTGTATATGTCGGGTTCACGCCGGAAGCGAACGAATGACGCTCCGAGAATAACACAATAATAATCTGAAATATTATAATCAAAGTTTATTACACTAGAATTATTACAATTACGATATTAGATATTGCACAATAATACACAGAAATACTAGGACAACTCCAAGAGTTGCTTCCACGCTTGTCAGGTGTCGAGCAGCAATTTGCCCTTCAAGAACACCACGATAATCAAGCAGTGATTGTCGATCACAATATATTATATGCTCCTCGTCCAAGACTGTCAATGCAGACTGTCGGTCGTAGACTTGGTTGTAGACTCGTAGACTGTCGGTTGAAGACTGCCCCTCCTCTGCCCGAACACCCAGTATTTATAAGGTCCCCGTAGCGCACTGCATTGACAATATCCGGTAATGCTGTGGCGCGACTTCAGTTACGCTTCCTTTATAAAACGAACTTCCGCCATACGTATTAACTTCCAACATCCGGTTACACCATTTCCGATATCCGTTATCTTAATAATAAATGCTTCTACGTTGACATCCGGTTAAACAACTTCCAATTACTACATGAACGAACACTGTCCGGTTATTGACTACTTCCGTCATATGGTTATTTTATAATAACAAATACTATTCCTACATATACATAATAAAACTACGTTTTAACGGTTTTAAGCGCGGTAATTTATTTGATTTTGGTTTTTCCGACATTTCGGCCACTTTTTACACTTTCAGACACTTGACATCTTTGTCTTCCGTGAAATCACGACCACTGAAAAGCGGCCGAAACGTCGGAAAAACCAAAATCAAATAAATTACCCCGCTTAAAACCGTTAAAACGTAGTATTATTATTTACATATCTAGTTTAATAACACATTCAACTTGTATCAAATATAATTCAATACATACATACATACATACATACATAACTTCACGCCAGTTCCCTTGCGGGGTAGGCACGAACAACAGAGTGCCATTTAGGCTTATTCTTAATTCAATATGTGCAAATAATGCAGTTAGTCGTGGTAGCGCAACGGCTAGCGCACGCGTCCTAAGCTCTAAGGGCGCGGGTTCATCCTGACCGGAACGCATGCACCGCTTAGGCAGTTTTCTGACCTAATGTTACAATTACCAAGTGCTAACAACGGTAACGGAAAACATCGTGATGCAACCTGCACATCAAGATAACCGGTGTGTCAAAACTGCCAAGCCGCCTTGGACAAGCGCGGTGGGTATACTGTTCGTTCCCCTACAGTGGGAAGCCCGTGCCCAGCAGTGGGACAATTATGGGCTGTTGTTATTATGTGCAAATAAAGATGTTGGACAAATGATTCTTTTTCAATAACAGATGGCAGTAATATCTAAATTCTCCGAGATTTTTATTTGTCAACGGTTTATTAACGGTATTTAATTTCGAAAGTTTTTATTGAAAATAAGTTCGCCTGGAGAAAATTTTTCGAATGTCATACATATCAGTCAAAATTTAAATTTACTTTATATTCTACTAGCTGTGCCCGCGACGTCGTCCGCGTGGAATTTGCTTTCAAAACCCTCCGATTTTTAAACATTCTTCATTGGTGCTCCGCTCCTATTGGTCTTAGCGTGATGATATATAGCCTATAGCCTTCCTCGATAAATGGGCTATCCAACACTGAAAGAATTTTTCAATTCAGATCAGTAGTTCCTGAGATTAGCGCGTTCAATCAAACAATATATTAGTATATTTGGCTACAACATTAATACTTACGTTTTAAATATCGCGATATCTTTTGAATGAAACGTCCGAGTTGTATGATTCAAAAAGTTCTAGAAAGGTATTGAATTCGTCTTGAATATGGAGTAATTTATTTTGATAATAATTAATTTTAATACCAAGGTACACAATATAAAGTGTTTTAGAAGTGACGGTATTTTAATTATTTAAAAAAATAAAAGAAAACACTTATTGTGAGATAACTACAATAGTTAGACATATGGTTACGCGATCTTTTTTGTAGACAATTATATGTTCTGCAAAGTGGTAGTACATTGTTTTGTTCTATAATCAATAGTTTTCGCAGCGCACGCCGTGTAAGGATTTTTTCGGGTCATTTTATACACCTCGGGTTACATTATTGGACTTTTAGTAAGGGTCCCTTTTTTTTTGAATATATAATATAGCCTATAGCCTTCCTAAATAAATGTACTATTCAACACTGAAAGAATTTTTCAAATTGGACCAGCGGTTTCTGAAATTATCGCGTTTAAACAAACAAACTCTTCGGCTTTATAATATTAGCATAGATGTACACCGCTTCGTTACTTGATATCGCTGTTTAAGGAAAAGAAACAGCAAGAAACTCCCCATCAACACGTCTAGCGAGAAAATATTTTTCTACATATTCATCTATCTCACGCTCTTTTTTTAAATAAATAATTTAAGATTATACGATTAATTTTCAAAGAATTAAAGGAAGTGTAGCAAGCAGTGGATCCTCAATTGCTTTAAGTACCAGGCTACTATGAATTTAGGCGTGTCTACAACTACACATCTGTACACACCTCTTATTTTTATAATCACTCTTTTACTGTCCAAGCTGTTCGTCTCTGGAATATATATATATATATATATATATATATATATATATTGATGTCAGTCATATGCAATAAAAATTTGTTTACAGAGTAAAAACATTTATCCAACAGCCATTTGTGTAGTCTTTGTTTGAATAGATTTGTGGACAGATATTTAAAATCTTCGGGAAGTTTGATATAAACCTTTACCGACATGAAATTTGTACTATCTTTTATATTTTACCTTACCTTACCTAATTATTTTCCAGGTCCTCCTAGCCATCAAGGAAGATGGTGTCAACGTAATAGGATACACAGCTTGGACGCTCATGGACAACTTCGAATGGACTGATGGGTATCAGTCCAGATTCGGACTTTACGAGGTGGACTTTGACTCTCCGACGCGCACACGCACACCACGCGCCTCGGCTACTTACTACAAGAATATCATCAAAGCACATAAATTAGTCAAACCGAATAACGTTTTTTAATATGAATTAATATGATTTGAGCAATAAACATTTATTTGAAAGCAGCTTTGAATGTTTTATCTAATTCCTACTTTTTTGAAGTGAATCTTCTTTAGAATCCAGGGGCGTATCTACCGCGGTATCAGCCGTATCAATTATATGAGGCCCCCAGGCTACAGGGGACTCGAAAGTGTGTAAGCAAAAATTCTTAAAATGTTATCCACAATCTTTTATAGATTAATAACATTTCTGAGAACAACTGCTGGGCCAACAGAAACGGCTATCAGACTTCTCATTATTATCTATAGAGGCAGAAAATATAGAAAAACTGAAATTGTCTTCAACTACAGATGATTTGATAAATAAGTTTGCCCATAAAAAGGCGAGAAAACTGTATCTTTGATTTCTATTGTTAGTTTCACTTAGCGCCTAGGAGCAATAAGTGTAAGTAATAACTTATATCTTATATATATAAAAGAAAGTTGTGTAAGTTACGCTATTTATAACTCAAGAACAGCTGTACCGATTTGGCTGAAAATTGGTGGGGAGGTAGCTTAAAACTAGGAGACGGACATAGGATACTTTTTATCCCGTTGGAACCGGGAGGTTGTGCTGAGATCGGGTTCTAGAATCCTCCTAATCATCTGGACCGATTTTGGTGATTTTGTTTTTGTGTGTTTGAGTGGGTTCCCGGATGGTTTAGATTTGCAATTAGAACCTGTAGGTGGCGCTAGGATCGGTTTCTAGAATCCTCCTAATCACCTGGACCGATTTTGGTGATTTTGTTTTTGTGTATTTGAGTGGGTCCCCAGATGGTTTAAATCCACAATTGGAACCGGTAGGTGGCGCTGAGATCGGGTCCTAGATTTTTATTTTTTCAGAGCAGGACAACGTGTGTCGGGGCCGCTAGTTCAATATATAATTATTTTAATTAAATTCGAGCAATTTTTTTTTTAATAAAAAAAAATTACCCTTCCTTTAGGCCCCTCCAACACATTTTGACACAGGGCCCGTCTAAGGTAATCTTTAGAATCATTGTGGTTTGAAACTCGATGAAGCGAAAAAATAGCGACACTAAAAAAAAGATATTTAAAAATTTGAACACTGCTCATAAAGATTTGCAAAAATTTTGAAATGCATAAATCAAATTGAAATTAGAGCATTTGTTTCCTATTTTAGTTCTCATAAGCCTCTCGTGTCATTTGTTCAAATCGAGCACATGGAATCTGAATAATATGTGTTAATAATATCTTAAACATGTAATATATGAAATATATTATTTCGCCATAAAATACAAAATATATTTATCTCATCCTCTCGTAGGCTACTTTTCTGAAGTTTGACTACTGCTGTATATGATTGCACACACACTTTTTTTGTTACTCGTCACAAATATTTAACACAGAAACAAATCATTCAAATCCATTCGTCAAGTACACAAGCGTGCTGAGGCTCAAATTTAAAAATACGCCCGCCAAGTACGCAGCTGTTGAGAGTTATATGAAAGTAAATTTACGACTAATTACAAATTATTATCTATAATGTTATACAAGTCTAAACATGCAGTGTCTGTACATTGTACAAGTATATACATACATTTTATATATATACTTTTTTATTCTAGTTATATTGCAAAACCCACATCTTACACAATTTTTTCTAATCCAGGATGGATGGAAGGTTGTCTGGAAGAAATTGCTTTTAGTGAGTGATAAGACCGCCTATTGTCTTCTGTACTTAAACTTCTTGAATTGTATCTTAATGTTATACAATAAAGTATATTCTATTCTATTCTATTGAAGCTAATAAAAATAACAACTGGAATAGTCTATATAAACGATGGAGAACATGATGCAATTGGACAAGTACATTAACAATCTGCCCGTAAAACTTCAAGTCAAAATTTTGTTGCGATTCGTTTTGCCACTTGTCCGTTGCCATTCGTTTTTCCACTTGTCAGTTGAAGATTCACTTCTACTACGATGGAGAACATGATGCAATTGGACAAGTATATTAACAATGTGCCCATAAAACTTCAAGTCAAAGTTTGTTGCGATTCGTTTTGCCACTTGTCCATTGCCATTCGTTTTTCCACTTGTCAGTTGAAGATTCACTTCTACTAAGTGTCCTAGCACACATTTCGATTTTTCGCAGGTTTACTGCAAATTGTGATTTGGTTAGGTTAGGTACATTTTAATGAATGCATTTTTTATTTAAACATATTTTATTTTATAAAATAAAAAAACTGAATTCGATCCGGAACCAAAGAACATCCAGTCTACTCTAAAATTATGCCGGCTCTCCACGCAGCTGTAACGCTTTTTCGTGACAGAAAAATCCTAATAATAGTCTATATAGAACTTTCACTTCAAAAAAAGAAGAGCAAGTAGAAAATAGGAATACAATTAATATGATCATCACTGATAAGTTAAGAGTTTTGTGAATCAGGAATGTGAATTTAGAAGGTGAGTTAGCAAATATGCCTATGTATTCAAACAGTTTAATATGGGTGTCGACCATAAGTGTGACAGGAGAACTAAGGCTAGAGTTTGTGCGGCAGACACTTACAGCAAACAGTCTACCCATGCGTGCCTCTCTCCTGTGGACAGTTTTTGGAACGGCATAGCACAGACTGTTACTGAGTTCTATACATTCAAAAACATTATTTACGATATTGTACAATGTAACAGCTTCTAGGTATTTGCGTCTACTCTTTAGTGTCGGTAGGTTTTATTTGCTAAGCAATTGTTCACAGGTCCAATATTTTCCGAATCATCTAAAATGCATGGCTCGCAGGAATCTTTGCTGGACTTTCTCAATTCCGTCTATATATTTGGAGTAAAATGGGTTCCAGGTAGTAGGAGTGTATTCTAATTGCGAGCGAACTAGTCTTTTATATAAGTACAGATATGATGACAGTCTACGGAAATCGTCTGTTGATCTCATTATAAATCCGTACATTTGATAAGCTTCACCAATAGTTTTATCCACATGAAGGTTCAGGCATAATTTATTATCACATAAAATACCGAGATCTCTTATAAGGTAGCTTTATTAAGGAGTGTGTTACACAACATGTAGACGTTGTTGATGAGGTGTATGTTTTTGGGAAAACTGAGGCTACTGCCTTTTGACAGGCTTAATTGCATTTTCTTAAGACGACCGTAGTCAGAAAATCTATCTAAATCTTGTTACAGAAGCGAATAGTCATTAATCGTTTTAATCTTTCTGAAAACTTTGATATCTTTGAGAAATTTAGAATGATAAAAACAGCCATAAATATAATTGATAAATAATATAAACAGTAAAGGGCCAAGAATAGATCCCTGTGGGACGCCAGAAGTAACATTCACGACCCCAGATTGATAACCGTGAACCTCCACCGTTTGAGTTCGATTAGTTATATACGTCCCATCTCAGAAGATTCCCGCGCATACCATTATACGCTATCTTCTGTAGTAACAGCTCATGATCCACCTTGTCAAATGCTTTTCGAAAGTCCGTGTAAACGGCGTCCACTTGCACACTAATGCCAAAGCTGTAAAACAAATAATCAGACAAAACTAAGAAATTTGTAGTTGTAGAACGCCGTTTCACAAATCCATGCTGATGCGGTATTATAATATTGTGCAGTATAGGGTATATAGCGTTATGAACAAGCTTTTCGAATAGTTTAGATAAGGCTAGAATCAGAAGGATAGATTGATATTGGACAATATTACTCAACATCACGCCTAGATCCGGTTTTGTGTACAGGTGTAATAATTTCTAATTTCCATTTCAAGGGACACCCCTTCGGAAATACATTTATTATAACAGGAAAAAGAATATGAACAGAAGGTAAAAAGAATATAGTTCATGTTCTAGATGTTATGGCTATGGACTGACATTGTATATACGTTAATAAATACATACAGTAAAATATTCATGGAGAAATAATAATAAATTTCTATCCGTGCAGGAACGGAGTAAGAATACAACGTTTCTGGACGGCCTGTTGGTAGAGTGTAGAGTGTTTACCCGTCTGGATGGCTACCAGCCCTGGTCTAGAGGTTACCGCCATAACAACATTGAGTTGTGTTCCGGCATTAGTGGCCAGGTTCCAGTCTCTATATAGAGACCTTTGGTGTTACGAATGTTCATAGGCGATGGTAACCGCTTTCCATCGTATGGGCCGTCTGCCTATCTGCTGAACTCGTGCTATAAAAATAAATAACATTCTTAAAATAGACTCTTAAATAGATTTAAGTGTTAATAACAGTTTATAATATAATATTTACAAATGTTCAACTAGTGTTTAACAGTCAAATATGATGCATAAATAATTATGAGAAAATATACTTACCTATAGAAACAACAATAAGAACTCTATGATAAATAATATCACGTGACCATGTGCGAGTTGAACTCACATGTGGAGGATTCTATTATATAATAACTACTACAATAAACATTTCATCCAATCCTTATATATATCAAACTTCTGTACGTCACTGAACTCCAAAACCGCTTTACCGATTTTGATAATTTTTTTGTGTATATTTGAGTGGGGAGGTCCATCGATAGTTTAGACTAACAATTAGACCTGGTAGATGGCGCTGCAATCAGGTTCTAGATTTTTATTTTTCCAGGGCAGGTCAACGTTATTACGTAGTATATGTATAAATTTAGATTTGAATACAATTAAAGAATATGGTTTTGGTGCTTAACTGTTTCTGCTCTGCTAGGAGCAGTTTGAGATGTTTGCTGTTAACACGTACACACTAGAACCACGTTAGTGTGACTTCGTTCCACAAACTCACAAGGACCACGTTCACAGCTGTAATTTTTCCCGTTCCACTTGCTTGCGGGTCTTACAATCATAAAGTCAAGTCGAATCGATTATGGAGCGATAACCCTTAAGACGATTATCGATATACCAAAAAGCCGCAAGACTAACACTATCACTATCTCGTAATATACCAAGAAAATATACCCATTTCATACAAATCATACAACTCCTATATAAACAGAGTGAGACAACAACACAATTAACGATCACGTGCACAAACGCGATTTGCACTCTCATCGCGGACACATATGTGCTAATAGTGAGCTAAAGGGCTTAATGTCATTAATAAACAAGTATCATTGATTGACGTATAGTTGATTTAAAATCGAGTCTATGTCAACGTCTCGATAGAGAGAATTAATGTACTATGATCAATGCCTATTTACATGGATCACTGTGAGCGTTGCGTGAGCAATAATTATGACGTTTTCGCGGCGACCATAACGACCGTGGTCGCTATGTGGAACGGCTGACGGAGCGTTCTGAGCATTGGGAGCTACAAGACGAACGCTTTCTATATCCATCCAGTTTCAATCACAGCTTGCTAAAATAATAAATGCGGCCTATAATTTTTTCTGGAGGACATTTGCTACCGCTAACATGCCAGCTTTATCGAGTCTTGCAGGTGAGGTTAATAAAATAAAATTAATAAGTCACGTATTTTTATTTTATTTTATTTTATTCGGAAAACTTACAGTTTACAACTAGATACATGCTATTTTAAAAAAGTTATAGCCAATTAACTGTATTCACATGTAGTGATCTGTATGGCTTGCATTTCTGTATATATAAAACTGAATTGACGTTTGCTAGTCTCACAAAAACTCAAGAACGTCTGAACCGATTTGTCTAATTTTGGTTTTGAAATGTTTTTAAAAGTCTAAGGAAAGTTTAAAATGTATAAAAATGAATCATAGAAATGTATATACACACATAACTTAAGAACGACTTTAACGATTTTGATGAATTTTTTGTGTGTGTTTGACTGGGTCCCGGGATTATTTAGCATCACAATTATAACCGGTAGGTGACGCTGGGATCGGCTCCTAGATTTTTATTTTTTCAGGTCAGGACGTCTTCAGGGACCGCTAGTATAATAATAAAAATGTATAAAAAAATATTATTATCAATGAAAGTATCAAAGAAAAAAGAACAAAGAAACCATTTTAAGATACATCAGATATACGAAAGACTAACTCGCTTATTTTTGTAACCAGTGTCTTACTAAAAAGTTCTTGACAGTTAGTGGTTTATCTGTATATATAAAAATGAATTCCTATTTCCCTTGGTCACGCCATCACGCGTGAACGGCTGGACCAATTTCGCTAATTATTTAATAAAACTATGTTTTAACGGTTTTAAGCGCGTCTTCCGGTCACGGCCACTGAAAAGTGGCCGAAACGTCGGAAAAAACCAAAATCAAATAAAATTACCGCACTTAAAACCGTTAAAACGTAGTTTTATTATGTATACAAGTCGCGAAAACTTAAGAAAATATTATTCGCTAATTATTTTTTGTTGTGTTTGTTGTTGTCGGAAGAAGGTTCTTATGAAAGAAAAAAATAAGAAAATTGCGCGGAAAATTAGAAAATTTAAGAATACTTAACCACCATATAAAATTATTTCAAATCTAACCTTAGCGCTTTGAGCAATATAATTTTTTTTATTGTAACCTTATGACGTTTGACATAGAATTGACAGGATGCGTGCTGCAAATATCGTCAAAGAGGATGTAAAAAAACTGAAAATCGTTTAAAACAGATGCTTCGGTCCGTGTTATTTTATTGATAAAATACATGTTAAATAATTAATTTAGGTGTAATCGGATTACAATATTTGGGTGAAATTATTTTTGTGTGTGTTCAAGTGGGTCCCGGGATGGTTAAGATTATAGATATACCGACAGGTGGCACCGCTAAAGTCTTCTTAAACGGTGGGACCTATTTTGATGATTTTTTTTTTATTAAAGTGGATTCGAGAATGGTTTAAATTAACTATTGGTCCCGGTAAATGTCGCTGCAATGGGGTTCTAGATTTTTATTTCTAAGGGCAGGACAACGTCTGCCGGGTACAGCTGGTCACTAAATAAATTAAAATCATGTGAAGCAGCTAAAACATTGTAATTTAAGAATTCGCCATTAGGACTCCAATTCCCTGATGATGTATCTACTACCCTCTGATATGGGATGCAACCTGCATAGACTGTTGGCCGCATCCCATTTACCAAATAAGGGTTCTTTTTTAACTTTGCTACGTTTTAACGGTTTTAAACGTGGTAATTTATTTATTTTTTATTATTATTCCGACGTTTCGGTCACTATTCAGTAGCCGTGATCATGGAAGACAAAGATGTCAAGTGTCAATGAGTATTGATAAAGTTTTATTTAGCCTACCGCCGACTTGTTCATTTTAATTATTTAGTTTTAATTTTGTTTATGGTTATTATTTACTATATGGGAGCCTAATTTAATTTACCAACGCTTCGCAACGTGTTGTGGCTTGAAGAGAAGAAAGCGGCGCAAGAAACGCTTCAGCAAACATGCCTAGCCCTAATAATTTTATATAATATTAAAATGGGAAGGATAAAGAAAACAAAATATCAATCAAGTTGGTTTGTGTTCCGTTGCACACAGAAAGAGCTCACAGTGTCTTGAAGTCTGGCAGTTGATTTTTGTTGGGTTTGGTTCTTAATAGTTTTGATGATCGGATCCCAAACAGGTGGTACTTGCCAACTATCTTCTCTATTGAAATTTGGATACTTTTTTATTTCAATAGCCTCACGCATCATTCTAGGTATGACACGATTGTCTTTCGCGAGGATTTGTGGGTTATCGAATCTGATGTAGTAGTTGGGTTTATCCAGCGTGTACATCTCTTATGTTGCAAACGTCCATAGGCGACGGTAACCGCTTTCCACCAGGTGGGCCGTCAGCCTGTTTGCTGTACTCCAGCTATAAAAAAAAACCGCGGCCTGCCGCCATACTAGTAGACAATGAGACCTCATAATGAATGCTCATATATAGAGCACACGCGTTGGCCTGCGCGCCAGGCGTTATATAACCGATATAACCATTTGTTGTTTAAATATGTGAAAGCGTATCCAATAAATGTAATGTCACCTTATTACTCATTAAACCAATTAATTTAGATCCAAACAAACCTTTATTACTATCAGAGCCCGCTATAGTAGTTTTATTATGTATACAAGTCGCGAAAACTCAAGAAAACATTAGACAAGAATTTCATCACGAGAACTGCGAATATAACGCTATTAAAAAAAAAGAAAATTTATATAAAACCGCAACTAACCTTGCTCAAGCCATTAGCAACGCAGTTCTTAAAGCAGATAGATATTATACGAGTATACCTATATTCGTTTGGGTAAGTGTATTATTTTTCATATTTAAGCTTTAAAACACGAAATTTGAACTATTAACAAAAATCTTTAAAATATTTCCCACTCTATCTGTATGAGCGTAATATTTAAACAATGGAAATAACTACTGCAATAACTTACTGCAAGGTTTTATTTGTATGTATGCTTAGTTCAAAATAAAAACAGCACAGTCTTAAAAAATAAACAATATTATAATATTCACTGTACTTTGTATTAAATTTTCTGCTCTATGGCCTTCAATTCTGTTCAAATAAAAAAAAATTGTTTCAGAATTCGTATTAAGCGTATTACAATATTTGTACGGGCTACGGAGCGACTGGCTGTGGGCTGTGGAAAGAATGCATGATGAAAGAATGACTAAACAGATATACAATGCAAAAGTGGATGGATGCAGAAGTCGTGGAAGGCCACGACACACCTTCCATGATCAAATTGATCGTGTACTAGCAGAAGGTGATCTCAGGAGCCTTAAGAACAGACGAGCTTGCATGACAAGAGTTATGAATGTCAAAGAGGCAAGTGAGGTGTGTAAGAATAAGCCTAAATGGCACTCTGTTGTTCGTGCCTACCCCGCAAGGGAACTGGCGTGAAGTTATGTATGTATGTATGTATGTATGTACGGAGCGACACCCATACAAATGGTGGTGATGATGAGAGAGAATGATGTTGATGGAATGTGTATACCAGGCCACTCAGAAAGTATTGCGAAAGAAAGTTTTTATGTATGAGAGACTGGCCAGGTATAATCTATTTTGGAAATATGATTATTTATAACTAGAAATAAGTAAGTTACAATTTCAAAATTTCCCTCCATATTGTTTGTGAACTAATTTAAATTATCGTGTCTCATTGAAAAATGGATCTGCGCCGGGAACATTTCCGCGCTATGATTTTTTTACGATTTCATGTGTCGCCTGAAATCGGACGAATCGTACGATAGACTTCAAATGGCATTCATGAATGAAGGCCCTTCTAAGGGTCAGCGCAGACAAAGAGGAATAATCCCCGCGAGGTCTCGGGCATTTTCTTTACGGATCGCGTATGCTCGAGCTTGCGCGCGACCTCGCGAGCCTGCGCGAGTAAACCGTTCTGGGCTACCACTCTACAGTAAACATGCCAATTTGTCGCGAAAGTTCGTCAACGATGGCGGACTGGGATATAATTATAATTGTGCTTTTGGCGGAAGAAGAAGAAATGGAAGAACATGTTAATAAAATAAGGCGTCAGAGAGTTCGACGAAGAACATGGGTCGAGGAATGTTGGCAAGAAAGGTGTAGTTTTGGTGAATTTGTATTGTGTATTATGCTTTATTTATTCATAATTGTCTTAATTTTAATTTAAAGCTTTTGATGTTGAGTTCCTTAATTTTCAGTGGTAATTTATTGTAAATTTTAGTCGCTATACAGAATAGACTGTTTTGAAACAAAATTGTTTTTGAAGGAAGTGAAAGCAGGTAGCTGTTATGTCGTTTACTGTTGCATTTAGTGTATAAATGTAGATTATTTTTAACAAACAAAGCAACTTCGTAAATGTATAATGATGGTTATATTTATTATTCGTTATGTAGGTACCTCGAATTTAAAATCTAAAAAAATGACGTCATCCCACTTTAAACTCAGTGACAACACTAAAAGTATGCATACGAGGATCCCCGCGTATCTTCGAGGACGCGTTTGTCAGGTTCAAAGATTTATGCACTTTATTGTACACTCACCGCTCTCCGCTCCGTTCTGTCTGCGCTGACCCTCAGGCAACCGTGTATTGTTGATACAACGAATTCAAGCGCTGTCGACTAACTTTGGGGGATGAAGAAAGAAGTGGTCGCCCTTTGACGACTGTTATAGAAGATAATGTGCTAGCAGTGACAAAATTAATCAAGAGATTCAGCACGTACTGCAGATTGGATCGGGAAGCCTTCGCGAGATTCTACACGCATCTTTGCGTGAGGAGAATATATAGTTTCACGCTGGGTGCCACACAACGTCGCCAATGCTCAGAAGGAGGCCCGGGTGGAATGGTGCCGTGATATGATAAACAAATTTGAAGCAGTCTCGTCTCTGCGTGCTTACGACATCCTTACAGGTGATGAGTCCTTGATTTATCAATACGATCCAGAAACGAAGCGCAAGTCGACGGTTTGGGTGTTTCAAAACGAATCAACGCCTACCAAAGTGAAGCGATCTAGAAGCGGGGGGAAGATTTTGATCGCGAGTTTTCTCAATTTGACTGGCTGCATTGTGTCAATTGCTTTATGGAACCAAAGAAGCATCAACACCGAATGGTATACTACCAAATGCTTGGCAGAAGTTTCTCTATTGTGAGCAACAAGCGACCAAACGCAAGGCTCCGCGGGATACTGCTCCACCACGACAACACGCCCGCCCATACCGCGATCAAAACGAGGGACCTCCTTACAGTTCTTTTTTTTTTTTTTTTATAACGCAGGGGGAATGTCTTTGGACACCGTCCTCGGGCTTTTCGGGGGAAGAGCCAAATGCAGCGCAGAAGCATGTATCGAGGGTGTGTGGGACTCTCAGCGATCGGTTCTCCACGCTAGCTTCAAGCAGAAGCAGTCGCGAGAAACCGATCGCCAAACTACCCACTAAACCTAAACCTGCGCCCCTGTATCCGCGCTTTTACGGGGCGCCACGGGATCTAGAACAGAGTTACTGCACCGTGACGCCCCCACGCTCGGTAATACTGGGCCACCCCGGTGGCAGAGTGACCCACTTCATCAATCAGCGGGGGCAAAGTCCGCTGCTACCCCCGTAGCAGCGGCCCCCTGTGACGGTAATTATGGGAGGAGGAGATGCGCGTAGCGGCGCCTTCGACCGCCGGTCCGCCTCCTGCGGACGGGGTCCGCGTACGCGTCCTCCTCCATAACTCTTTCTGCGGCCTCCTTCTGCGCCATAACGGACTCGCAGAAGGAGGAAACCGTAAGGCAGGATTGCTGGCCCTGGAGCATCGCCTCGACCATGCTACTAAGCGAGCTCACAGAGCCAACGACGTTTTCTAAGAGGGCCCTCTGGGGCCCCCAGGCGGCGCACTCTACGAGCGTATGAAACGCCGTGTTTTGGAGTGCGCCGCACTCGTGACATTGCGGGAAGGGCTCCCGTCCCGCGATTTGATGCAGATACTTACCAAAGCAGCCGTGCCCGGTAAGTATCTGCACCATCCTAAACGTCAGGGTCCCACGTTTCCGCGAGACCCAACGAGCTAGGTGGGGGCGGATCGCCTCCACCGTCGCAATCCCAGCTTCTGGGAACTCCAGGTACCTCTGCCAAATTCGGATCAGAGCCTCGGTCGCCTGGGCCCTGATCATCCGAGTTCCTGCCAGGCACGGCACCTCTCCTTTCGCCCGAGCATCCTGCCGGAAGCGGTACACTGTTGCGAGCACCTCCGCCTGGAGATCCCAGGGCGGATCACCCGCCAACAATGTCGCCGCCGTCCACGATACAGTACGGTATCCCCGTATAGACCTCACCGACAGGACCTTCTGAGTTCTCCTCAGCAGGGTCCCAGTTCTAACCTAACACCGTGTGACTTCTTTTTTATTCCCGAAAATAAAATATCAGCTCAAAGGGATAAAATTTTCGTCGCCGGAAGATGCGCTGTCAGCGTTCAAGCAAGCTGTAAACGAGGTGTCAGCGGCGGACTGGAAAAAGTGTTTTGAAAACTGGTCCAGACGCATGAAACTTTGTATAGAGGCTGGTGGAGAGTACTTTGAAGATTTAATAAAAAAAATATTGACCTATAGAACATATTATTTTATTTTCGAAAAACTTTCTGAGTGTCCCACGTATTAAATAAAATAATAGCAGCGATTTGGAGTCAATTTTTTACATTTAAACTTATGTTATTTTGTAAATATAGTTTTATTTATACATACATACGTACATAACTTCACGCCAGTTCCCTTGCGGGGTAGGCACGAACAACAGAGCGCCATTGAAGCTTATTCTTACACACCTCACTTGCTTCTTTGACATTCATAACTCTTGTCATGCACGCTCGTCTGTTCTTAAGGCTCCTGACATCACAGTTTTATTTATAGTATAGTTTAATATACATATTTGATTAATACAGGCCTTAAATCATACATATATAAGTCTACATGCCATTATCCATAGGATGTGAAAATATTACATTGTCTTAAATGCAAGTTATATAAGATATAATTAAAATATTATTGAAGTTACCACGGTCAGTAGATTTCATCGAAAATAAAAAAAAACTATTAAAATGAAATGTTAAATAAAATGATAAATGATAATGATAAAGTTATGAAACTAATGATAAATGATAATGATAAAGTTATGAAACTAATGATAAATGATAATGATAAAGTTATGAAACTAATGATAAATGATAATGATAAAGTTATGAAACTAATGATAAATGATAATGATAAAGTTATGAAACTAATGATAAATGATAATGATAAAGTTATGAAACTAATGATAAATGATAATGATAAAGTTATGAAACTAATGATTAATGATAATGATTGACATAAATGACTGACATAATAGAATGATTAGTGCGCTGTACGCGACACGTGAGATCGACAAATCGTTTTCGCTACTTGATTCGACTCTGCTGTGTTCGGCTTAAACGAACATTTATAATAAGTATGGTTTTTTTGTAAAACCCATACATAATGTACGTGGATCGTACAGTACTGTAAAGATAAAATGTATAACTAATATATAGGTATCTTGTATATGATATTTAAATCCATCTATAAACATTTATATTATATATTTCGTAGATATGTATTTGTATGGTATGATATCATAGAAGGTTGGAGCTTACCTCGCTCAAAGGATTAGCCTTTGTATCCAGCGAGGTAATGCTGCCAGCCTTCTAGGTACAATGCCCAGCGACAGTGGTCTGGTGGGGCTGGATGAGCTTTAATATAGGTTTTATTTTAATTTTAGTTTTTTTACTATTGTATATATATTTTTAAGTTAGGTTTATTTATAGGATATTTTAGTTTTTGTTAACAGATGTTAGTTAGACTTAGTTTATTTATAGTAGGTATTTAATTATACTTTTATTAGTTCTTAATTGAAGTACACATAATTCGTCATACTGAATATACATTGATGCTAAAACAATATATATATAATCCGGGACGTTTTATATTTCTCGGGATTTCCTAAATCTCGAAACCCCAAGTATGTATTTATTTTTTAAAAGTAAGTATTTCGTACTATATGCTGTGTATACCACCATCGCCATTATCATCTCAATTCATTCCTGGGGTTGTCTGGAAGCGATCGCTTTTTAGCAATAAGACCGCTTTGTGCATAATTAGATATAATTTTAGTTTTTAAGTTCATTTTTGTACTGGCGTACAAAAGTGACATCGTACCGTCACATCTTCCAATGACCGAGTCAGGGGCTGGCAACGCTGCCGCTTCAGCTGAGGACGTCAAACGGCGCAAATATGGAGCCTTAGGAAGGGGTTACATATTTGTGCCGTTTGGGGTTGAAACATTAGGCCCGTGGGGTCCGTCGGCAAAGAGTTTCTTTAAAGACATATGTAAGAAACTCTTTGACACTACCCGTGATCAGAAGGCTGGCTCATATTTTGCACAACAAATAAGTATTGCCACACAGCGTGGCAATGCAGCCAGCCTTCTGGGCACGCTCCCCGTTGGCAATGATCTGCTACATAATGTATTTTAGTTATAATGTCTTTGGTTTTTTATTTTTAATTAAAAATGTTTCCATATATTATATAAAAAATATTTTTACTGGCGTATAATAAAGTGTATAATATCTATCTATCTTTTCAGTTGTCCCCCGAAGCTCTGCGACGTCAGCTGGTCTCGCTGAGGAAGCAATACGGTGACATCCAGTTCCTGATCAATAAGAACGAATATGCCTCAGGCCCAGAATTGGATAATTCAATGAAAAAAGAATACTAAATATTGTTAAAATCAACCAGTAAAATTTTTATTCGTAGTACGCATTACTCAAATTACGCGCAAACTCTAAAGCGTTACATTTTTTTATTATACACTTTCTAACTTTGATGCAATAAAATAAGATTTAAAATATTATCCGTCAGTGTAAGATACGGCGTTTTGAAATTAGAAGTTCTTGTAACCGCCCTTATTATTATACACTTTCGAACTTTGATGTAATGAAATAAGATCTAAAATAATATCCGTCAGTGTAAGACACGGTGTTTTGAAATTAGAAGTTCTTGTAACCACCCTTATTATTACAACACTTTCGAACTTTTATGTAATGAAATAAAATTTAAAATAATATCCGTCAGTGTAGGAAACGGCGTTTTGAAATTACATATTCTTGTAACCATCTTTATTATTATACACTTTCGAACTTTCATGTAATGAAATAAGATCTAAAATAATATCCGTCAGTGTAAGACACGGTGTTTTGAAATTAGAAGTTCTTGTAACCGTCCTTATTATTACAACACTTTCGAACTTTTATGTAATGAAATAAAATTTATAATAATATCCGTCAGCGTAGGAAATGGCGTTTTGAAATTAGATGTTCCTGTAACCATCTTTATTATTATACACTTTCGAACTTTGATGTAATGAAATAAGATCTAAAATAATATCCTTCAGTCTAAGATACGGCATTTTGAAATTAGAATTTCTTGTAACCGTTCCTATTATATACACACTTTAAAATAATATATTTATATTCAAAGAGAATCATACTTAAGTTCATCGTGCGTCGGATTTATTTATTTTAATGGAAAATCTTAATAATTTTTTTTTGTTAACATCCTAATATTTAAAACGCACGAAACTTAAGTCATACTTAAGGGGGAAGTATAGATTGGCACCTTTTCAATTTCAAGAAATTAATGAAATTATAAAGGTATTGGGACTTTCAGTTAATGATTTATTTAATTTAGAAAAAAATGATTTAAATAACAAGACGTTGAAAGTTTTAATTGAAATCTTTATATATAAAATTCTAATATTAGTATGTATATAAATCACTGAACTCTTAAACCCATGGACCGATCTTGATGAAATTTGTGTATGCGTAGTTCGAGTTACGTTTCTTACTGAGTGATTTTTATGTCTTAATATTCGTCATCCATGATGATGCCAATAGGATCAACAATTATTTTAGAGGTTATTTGGAGCAGGTCAGATTCTTTAAAGCTACGTTTCACAAGTTTACCATCTACAGTTGTTTACTATGTCTTACTATTCATTCACTTGCCTTATAATTGATAGAAATTTAACATTACCTGCATGGAATTTATGTCAAAGGAGATGGGGACGGGAAGAATTTATTACATTAAAACAGCAGTTCTGTAATTTATGACGTTTATTTCCATTTAAATTACTTTTAATAATTTAAAAACTGCTCATACTGTAGCGTTGGAAACATTTTGAAAATTTCCGTTAATAGTTCAAATTTTGTGTTTTAAAGCTTAAATATATTAGATTTTGAAATTGGACGTCACGAAATTTAGAACCTCCTCCCACCCCTTGTCACACAATATCACACTTCGTAGACTATTAAAATGGGACGTAATTTATTGAGCCCACTCCGATTCCGGCATGCATATTTTTATTAATAATGAAACAATTGAATTACCTACAGCTTTTAAAATCTTTCGCAGTATTGTATTAGTGACATCTTGTGGTGCGCTAGACTTGAATTTCCCTCCAGGATTCAAGTTCGGAGCAGCCTCATCGGCGTACCAAATCGAAGGAGCATGGAATGTCAGCGGTAAGTTCCCTTGATCATTAATTTATCTACACCCCCACTTGTTATTAGAGAATAATACGTCCAATGTACGAAGAAGAAATACTTCTATGGTTGAGGTCTAATGCTGCTATATCATTCTCGACGTAACGAAGATATTCAAAGAACAATTCCATTGGGATAGTGTCAAAAATGCATATTCTAATAAAGCCAGAAAATCTTCTCGATATCGTCGCAGCGGAATAATAGTAGAAAAAACTGGTATTAGCAAAAATGGCATTAGCCGAATTGAATATTAAAAATTACCAAAAATTTTAAACATTTATATCGTGAGTCAGAGTGGCTTCCCACAATCACGATATTGGAATTAACAGAATACCTAAATCAGGCAAACCTATGATTGAGACGATAGTGGCCGACGATTTTGACGAGATAGTAACAGAAGAATTTGGTCTCTGGTAACCGGTCGTAAAAGTAGAGAAAATCACCCACAACCAAATGGTTGGGCATTTTACTGTCTGAAAGGTATTGACCTAGTCTAGAATAGATATGCCTATGGAGGCATATCTACTCTAAACTAGATCAAGGTACTAGTTAGGTACTCTAGACTAGACTAGGTTGTTATGAAACATACTTAAGTTGTGATTCGGCATCAGTGGCCAAGTGGCTATTCCCACTTCGAGACAGTAGCACATTTGTAGCAGCTTTGGTATTGCAAATGTCCATAGGTGACGGAAATCTGGTTAATATTAAATAATTTAATTAAATATAAATAATTCCACTTGAGCTACATCTAGCTATATCTAGAATGCTTATTTTAGTTTCATAGATAATAGAGAAGATTAGAATCTTTCCATTCCTTGCTTTAATAACCTGTTAGTTGAACGTAAAAAATATGGTGCAGAGCCACTAAAGTGATAGACCATAAATGGCTCCACTCCATATTTGTGGTGTTACAAGAATGGATTTGAAAGCTGCACCCTTGACTGAAAGATCGAGAGGAATAAGACTGAGGTGGTATGTTAAACTGCCAAATTGATGGATATAAATGTAAGGGTAAACAAAAAGAGATCAATGAATTATGTTGAGGATGATACGATTTGTGGTGTGACAGAGCTCATGTCGGAATAGACGTGCATGGAAGAAAAGGACATATTGTGCTTACCCCAAATAATTGGGAGATGAAAGAAAAGAGAGAGTTGAACGTAAAAGAGTTTCTAATTTATGTTTCCTCTAACGTTGCAGATAAATCTATCAGTATATGGGATAAGTTAGTTCATGACTATCCTGAACACATATCTGATCGCAGCACGGGTGATATTGCCTGCGACTCCTATCATCTTTGGCGGCGTGACATTGAAATGGCTGAAGAATTGGGTCTCCATTTTTACAGGTAATTTTCTTGAAGGACATAAACTCATTTAGGTTGGGAGCAAACGAGCCACCGCATCCACCTTTTAAGCTTCTAGATCTCTATTTATCATCGTTTTCGTTCTTTTAGGTTCAATTGTAGACCACATTTGATATTTTTAGCGATGAGTCGTTGTATCATTGATTGTAATTCCTGCGGGTTTTATGATCAAATTCCTACTTATATTGTCAGCGAATTTGAGTTACGAAAGATATTCACCGTCTATTCCTATACCATATCTATCCCAGTGTAATGTATTTTAGTAGCATTCTTAATAATTTGGGGGATATAGTGTCGCCTTGTTTGACATCATTTTTATGCAAAATTGTTTTTCAATCCTCTCCAGCTTTGCTTCAGCATTATAACCTATATTATATACATTTATAAATTTGGAAATATTTTCGTTTATTCCTTAATTGCCTAATGCGGCCCATATGTAATCATGTTTCATTGACTCAAATTCCTTTGAGTAATTAATGTAAACTATATATGCTGGTTTATTAAAGTGAAACTTCTTTAGAATCGTGTTGATTTGAAACTCAATGAAACGAAAAAGCGACACTAAAAAGATAAACAAATAAATCTATAGGACTAAGCCTGCGAGAGAATGAGATAGAATACATTATGTTTAATCATTTAAACACTATGCTCAATGCTCATACAGGTAGAATTGGAACTGTTTTGACGTTTTTCGTTAATACTTCAAGTTTCGTGTTTTAAAGCCTAAATATATTATAACGATATAATATGTGAGATGTATAATCAAATTTATAATCCCTCCCACCCCTTTTCACACTTTCAGGGCGTTCCATTAGTAGCTCACAACGCCCAAAATGCTCAGTTAGCCGTTCCACAAGGTGACCGCGATCGTTGAGGTCGTGGCGAAAACGTCACTGATGACGTCCGTAATTTCGATCACACAACGCTCACAACGACCCATGTCAAGAGGTGGGTCGAATAGCCGTCCCACTTGGGTTTACGATTGTAACGCCGGCAAGCAAGTGGAACGGGAAAAATCGCGGTCGTGAACGTGGTCGTTGTGAGTCCCTAATGGAACGTAGCCTTTATTTTTTTTATTTTTTTTTGTTATTGCAGGAGATCAGCAGACAGGCAGACGGCCCACTTGATGGAAAGCGGTTACCATCGCCTATGGACATTTGCAACACCAAAGTTGCTACAAATGCGCTGCTGCTCTCTTAAGGGAGACTGGAACCTGGTCACTAATGCCGGAACACAACACAAGGTTGTTATGGCGACATACTTTATACCAGGGGTGGTAGCCATCCAGTCGGGCAAATGCCCTACCATCTGGCTTTTTTTCACTTCTGCTGCATGTGAACTGCACACACACAATGTTTTATATTCTGTGCAGTTACCCAATATTTGTGTAAGCGTGAATATGTGTCTATCAGCGTGGGCGTAACTACGTTCTAAGTCTCACGCTGTTCCTGCCATAAGCGCGGGGCACATGGGGGGAGGGTGGTTTTAGTGGAGTATTGAGTCTTCGAGTCTCCACACAAGCCGGCGATTTGACTCTGATGCGCCCATTCATGGGTGTTACTTCTCGTCGCTTTGGTCTAATCCCTACTAAAGGACCCGGTAGTGTGCGAAACGAATTTGCCCCGCGTCAAAAAAAAAAAGCGTGAATATTTGATCTATTTTGAGTAGCTTTTTCCTAAAGCCTGCCTGTTCCCTAAGTTAATCTGTATCAATTACTTTACATATTATTTCTATTCAGAAAGAAAGAAATAGAGAAAACGTTTATTTGCCAAAATGCGACACAAACAAAATAGAAAATAGACAAAACAGCATATTTTTATAGTTACATGCCGCAATTCGGCAAATGAGGTTGGCACTCAGTATATTGCTGTGTCTTAAGATATTCCGGCACAGCACTGATTTTCAGTGCCCACCCCTGAGTCTACACATAGTACCTAAAGACCCGTGTAAAAATAAATAAATAAATAAAATTATTCATATTAATAACAATGAAAAACAAATAATAAAGTGTTATAGTACGGACAGTATTTTCATATACATAAGTATATCTATACTCTTATATGCAATTAATTAATTAATTAAAGTTATGTGTTTACAGACATACACAGCATATAATCTCAGAATACAGCTACATAGAATACTAGCTGTCCCGACAGATGTTGTCCTGCCCTGAAAAAATAAAAATCTAGGCCCCGATTCCAGTGCCACCTACCCGTTCCAATTGTGAATCCAAACCATCCGGGGACCCACTTAAACACACAAAAACAAAATCATCAAAATTGGCTCTGGAGATTAGGAGGATCCTAAAACCCGATCCCAGCGCCACCTACCGGTTCCAGTTGTAAATCTAAACCACCCGGGGATCCATCCAAACACATACAAAAAGTTTAATCAAAATCGGTAGAGTCGTTTTCAAGTTATGTGCGCACATACATTTCTACGATTCATTTTTATATATAAGAGAAGATTATAATGAAATAATAATAAGTAGTTATTGGTGGCAGAGTTGCTTCTTGTTTTTGGAAATTAAAACTCGATGTAATAATGGACTGTATGATTATTATTATTAAATGAGAAATATACATGGAATAAGTACAAAGTATGCAAAGAGAGTCGTCGTTGAGAATTATAGTACAATATATGAATCGTTGAAGTATGTCTGAATTAATCTGATTGTGTTTAATGGTCAATTTTTGCCTCCTATATCCCATATCCCGTCCGACGCCTACTTGCTAGTCGCAACTAGCAAGTAGGCGTCGGCGGTATGCGGGGCGCGGAGCGTAGGTGTGCTCCGGCGGGCGGGTCAGGGGGTACTCTCTGTCCGCAACAGTAGTGTTGCTGTGAATCTAATACCTAGTATCAATTAATAACTGCTTTTGCATCCTTTCACCTCACCACCATCACTTATTAGACCAAACGAGATTTGTTATGCGATAGAAATATTTCAGATTTTCAATATCTTGGCCCCGTCTTCTGCCTAGCGGCTACACAAACTATATAAGCCAAGATGGTCAGGAGTACTACGACAAGCTTATCAATGGACTCTTGCGAAAAGGAATAGAGCCTGTTGTGACCATTTATCATTTTGACTTGCCCCAAAGCCTTCAAGATATAGGTAAGACGACTCGATTACTTTGCACAGATTATTATAAAGGGCGAAAACCCTAGAATAGTGAAGTATGGAAGGAATAAAAGCTTTTGAGATCTTGAATATCATGTAGTAGCAGAGTGCTAGCCACGACGAGTAAAACGAGCCCAAACACAACGGATCTATCTTGTTCAGTACAGGAGTTCCTATGGCCACCTTCCGATTCCATCGTCAGATCAGCTTCATAGTACCACCATATTATTGCATTGTCACGCAATATACATGTGCGTGCAAATTTCAGCTCAATCGGAAACCGGGAAGTTGGTCAAATTTAACTTGCGAGATTCCACCCGAACATCGATACATCCATTGCAGGAGAAAAAAGGACTGTGCCACTGAAGCACGTTATATGAGTTTTATCTACTTATCTTCTAGTTAATATTTTCTTATGTATTTGCGACTAGTATACATAATAAAACTACGTTTTAACGGTTTTAAGCGCGGTAATTTATTTGATTTTGATTATTCTGACGTTTCAGCCACTTTCCAGTAGCCTCGGATCACGGAAGACACAGATGTCAAGTATCAAATGATGTTGTTAAATTTTTTTTAGCCTACCACCAACTTGTTCATTTTAATTATTTAGTTTTAATTTTGTTTAAGGTTATTATTTACTCTATGGGAGCCTAATCTAATTTACCGCCGCTCCCATTAGTCTTTCGTGATCACGGCTACTAAAAAGTGGCCGAAATGTAAAACTCAAATAAATTACCGCGCTTAAAACCCGTTAAAACGTAGTTTTTTCCGAAGTTCATTTTTAAATTGGGTGTACAATAATGTTTTATTTATCTATCTATCTAAGTTCGTAAGTTTTTTCTTGGTCTTCCATCTTGCTTACGAGCTGCGCGTCCGTCCATCTCCACAATCTCCTCGAGTCAGACTCAGGCTCAGTCTGAGTCCAGTTAGTTACTGAGCGCCCTTTGAACAGTGCCAAAAAACCGACAACGCGCGGATCCAGGCTGAGCCGTGCGAATCGAGCCACTCGACTTAAGCAGACAGGTATGGACATGCGAGCTGAGCCGCCCACTGCGCTCGCGCTCGCATGTCGATACACACCTTCAAATGTAAGTCTTTATCGTGGAAGGTAGGAAATAGGAAAAAAGACAAGGCTGTTACGATGTGTTATTGGAATGTCGTTGATCGTTCGCAATCCTTGAACCTGAGAATCTCCGAGCAAAGCGTTCTACACGTAGATGTAGACAGTGGGGCTGATTGGCAAACTCAGTGTTACAAGTAAGATGTGGAACGAATACACATCAGGTATTTCTCTGTCCGGTTTTGTGAATCGATGACCTAAGAAACATAGTTGCTAAGAGTTAAACAAAAAAACGGAAACCTAGATACAACAATCAGCGAATCGCGACAGACTATACGTACTCCTAATATTTCGTAAAGAAACCAAGAGGAGCCACAGGGATACCATTGCTGTCTTTATACACTTACGTACCTTATTCTTCTAAGTCGTTCCCGGACTGCTGAGGATTACAATCAACAACAGTCAGGTTTTTAATAAACGTTTAACTACTTTCAGGTGGCTGGCTTAATCCTCTAATAACAGATTTATTTGCCGACTACGCTAAGGTTGTATTCACTTTATACGGACACAAGGTCAAGACTTGGTTAACAATCAATGAACCAATTGCAATGTGCGACGTGACCTTCAACACTGGAATGTTAGCTCCACCTTTAGTTGTCCCAGATGTTGGAGCTTATATATGCAATAAAAATGCGATGATCGCACATGCAAAGGCTTGGAGGATTTATGATAAGGAGTTCAGACCTTTATACAATGGTAAATTAACTATTTGTCTTCAGCAATCATTTTTCACTGTTGGTCGTAGTATCCCGGACCTTTCCTCATCCACTCCCAACAGGTGACTTTACGCAAGTCGTCGTAGTCTCCAACTCAGGACACATCTGATTCAACGGTCATCGGTCATGCGGCAGATGTGGTCAGCTCAGTTCAGCTTAAAACTTGCTGATTTTACGAGCTATGTCGATTACTTTGGTTCTCTTATATTTGGATATTTCTGATTGTATCCATCAGAGGGACACCTAACATTGGTCGCTCCATAGGCCACTGGGCGACTTTAAATTTGTGATCCCGTCGCACCGTCATTGTCCTACTCAGTACCACACATCATGACTGCTACGACGTACTGCTCAAAGACTTTCCTCTTCAAGCACTGCAAGACAATCGATCTGATTAACCGTTTAATGCTTCCCTGTTAATTCCGTATTCATCAATCATAAAATTTTCATACAAAGAAAAAGATTTCTGTAAATATGAATAGGGGTTGAAGCACAACAATCGTCCAACAAAAAATGTCTAAAAAGCCCCTAAATGCTGTATGATTGAATGGCGTGTCATGCTGCGTTTTATCCGTGCAAGAACGGAGAAAGAATACAATTTCCTGCGGCCGGGCGGCCTGTCGTAAGAGGCGACTAAACAACCTACAGCCAGGTGGTAGGGCATTTTCCCGACTGGATGGCTACCACCCCTGGTCTAGAGTATGTCGCTATAACAACCTTGAGTTGTGTTCCGGCATTAGTAACCAGGTTCCAGTCTCCCTTAAGAGAGCAGTAGCGCATTTGTAGCACCTCTGGTGTTGCAAATGTCCATAGGCGATGGTAACCGCTTTCCATCAAGTGGGCCATCTGCCTGTCTGCTCCTCCTGCAATAAAAAATTAAAAAAATGCTGAGTTGTTTGCAAAGTTTTTTCCTCCACAGACTATGCACACAGTACAGCCCTAGCTGTGTACATAGTACACAGGCTATGCATTTTTAATTTTATATGATGAATTATTTAAATACATATTTCCTAAACTCTGGACCAGTATAAGAAAATCCTTGAACGAAAATTGTTTCAAACAATATCTGTTGAGTAGTTTTTTTTGTTTCCGTAGCTAAATAACTAAATGTAGATGTAAAGAATGCCTTTAACTCTGTCGACAGGTCCGTCATGTTAAACGAAGTAAAATCTAATATTCCAGAAATATCAAATTATCTTTGTGAAAGCTATTCAAAACCCACAAATCTTATGTATAAAAGCCACCTTATTCTATCATCTGTGGGCTGGATTAGCATAGGCGTGTTGCTGGAGAGTTTCTTCCGCCGCTTCTTCTCCTCCAGCTATAACACGTTGCGAAGCGGTAGTAACGATAGACTAGGATCGGCTCCGCCGGCGGAGTCGATAATTGGTCCCCAAAAAACAATCATTTCAGCCTGTTGGCTTAGCTCTTTCAGCCTTTAACGGCTAATTCCCAATATAGAGTCAATCCCCCGCAGCGGTCGAGCCGAGGTCGAACCTCACAGGAGGTGCCTCCTCGAGCGTGCTGCTCCCGGGCCGAACGCCTCCGCTCCCACGGAGTCGTGAAGCCCCCAAAGTCCGGTATCGCTGAAACAGCCATCTGCGGCTATTCAGCTGGGTCCAGTTCCAAAAAAAAAAAAAAAAAATCTGCGGGCTGTCAACAGGGTGACCCGCTAGGAGCGGCCATCTTCAGCTTGGCGATCCATCCGGTCATCGAATCCCTCAAGACGAAATTCAATGTATGGTACTTAGACGATGGGACTTTAAGCGGCGATGCAGAAACTGTACTCCAAGACTTAGTTAGTCTGATTTCAAAATTTAATTCAGTTAAATTTCTCATAATGCGAAATTTTCTTGTCCGATAATCTGTCTTTTTTTATTTTTTTTTATTGCATGAGTTCAGCAGACAGGCAGATGGCCCACTTGATGAAAAGCGGTTACTATCGCCTATGGACATTTGCAACACCAAAGGTGCTACAAATGCGCTGCTGCTCTCTTTAAGGGAGACTGGAACCTGGTCACTAATGCCGGAACACAACTTTGTTGTGGGTTATTATGGCGACATACTCTAGACCAGGGGTGGTAGCCATCCAGTCGGGCAAATGCCCTACCACCTGGCAAAAAACGAAAGCGACAATATTAGCAATATGTTCAATGTCGTCGCACCCGGTATTAAGATCCTGGAGAAGGATTCTCTTCGCCTGCTTGGAGGCCCTATTCTAGATGAGGCCATACCAAATTATCTGTCTGAGCAATCAGCCAAATTTGATCTATCATGCTGTAAACTTTTCAATATTCACTCTCAAATTGCATATCACATTATACGACATTGTCTGTTTGTACCAAAATTACCATATGTCTTACGATGCGCCCCGCTTTGGAAATTTTCTAATCTTATAAAACCACTAGATGACCGCATCAAATATGTACTTACTAAAATTTTACATTCTGAACTTTCAGACAGCTGCAGGATCCAAGCTTCCCTAACCATTAGTTATGGAGGTTTAGGCATCCGCAAAATCTCTAGTGTTGCTCTACGGGGTTTTCTTTCATCCCCTTATAGCACTAGCCTATTATTTAAAAAAATTATGCAACACTCGAATAATGCCAGTACATCATTCTTAAATGAAGCTCTAAACGCCTGGAAAATGGTCTGCCCTGGTGAAGACATTCCCACGATCCTGAATTCGCAACGATGCTGGGATGAACCTATTTGTAGAGGATTAAATACAGAACTTTTAAATTCCGCTAACTCTACAGGACGTGCCCGCATCCTTGCCGTTTCCCGCAAAGAGTCTGGTTTCTGGCTCCAAGCTATCCCCTCCCCAAACATAGGAACATTAATGGATAATACTTCCTTTTCTTTGGCTATAAATCTGCGCTTGGGTTCTCGCATATATGCACCACACACATGCGTCTGTGGAACAGAGATAATCAGCCCGGGATACCACGGTCTTTCTTGCCGCCGCAGTGCCGGCAGATGGTCACGCCACGCTGCCTTGAATGATGTCTTACGGAGGGCGCTTCCCACGGTTAACGTGCCGGCTTTATTGGAGCTGAACGGTATTGCACGATGGTAGGCGTCCCGACGGAATGACTCTAATTCCCTGGCAGCGTGGCAAGCCTTTGGTGTGGGATGCGACTTGCGTAGACACGTTGGCCGCATCCCATTTACCAAACACGTCTAAATCAGCCGGTTCAGCGGCGGAAACAGCCGAATCACTCAAGCGGCGCAAATATGCAACCCTCTGTGAGAGTTATATGTTTGTGCCGTTTGCTGTCGAGACGCTTGGACCGTGGGGTCCTGAGGCCATGAGCCTCTACCAAAATTTATAGAAACGACTCATTGACTCTTCGGGTGATCAGAGGGCTGGTGCTTACCTCGGCCAACGGATCAGTATAGCGATCCAGCGAGGAAACGTAGCCAGCCTTCTGGGCACCTTACCCATAGAAGACGGTGATCTGGGCTCAGTAATCTACTTATAGTCTTGAGGGACTTTGAGTAGAATACAATACAAATAAGTTAAGTTTTCTTGCATTGTATTCGATTTAACATTTTATTTAAATTTAATCATTAAAACGTCGGATGTTTGTCATCTTTAGGACACCCTATGATATGCGCAGACTGTCAAGTACTAAATCAAATTATTTCTTTTTTAATAATAACCTGTATATAGAAGTAAAATGAACTACCTTGATTTAGTTTACCGTTATAAAATGTTTGCAACATATTCAGAACCGTAAATGCGCCCCGAATGTGAATGACGCACCGTCATTTGACGTTATGGTATCAAACACCGCTCTCTAGCAGGGCGTTCCGTTAGTAGCTCACAACGCTCAAAATGTTGCGTTAGCCGTTCAAGAAGACGACCACGGTCGTTGTGGTCGTGGCGAAAACGTCAGTAATGACGTCATCAGTTTCGGTATTCATCACAACGCTCACAACGACCCATGTCAAGAGGTGGGTCGAATAGCCGTTCCATTTGGGTTTACGATTGTAACGCTGGCAAGCAAGTGAAACGGGATAAATCGCGGTCGTGAAAGTGGTCGTTGTGAGTCCCTAATGGATCGTAGCCTAGGAAGTCATACAAATTTATTTACAAGGACAACGTTTCAGCGGCGTCTTTTGACTTAATATTGCGACTGCTACATTACGGCACCGCTCTTACAGGACACCTAGCTTAAAATGACGTATACAATAAAATGGCTTAGAACAATTAATTCTTGAATAATGTATTTCAGGCGAAGTATCGTTGGCGAACCAATTGATTTGGATTGAGCCACTAACATTTTATGATGAAGATCTTGCAGAAGTTGTACGGGAAGATATGGTAAAGTAAATTATTTATTTAAAGAGCTCAGAATTGTGGGACTACCAATTACCCATTAACCTAAAGATAAATAATGTCTAAGTATTCATGATGACTCATTTGGTCTAAAGATTTAGTAAATACTTTATGTACAATAAACCGTCAAGAAGCAAGACGTGTTTAGATTCTTACGAGGTTTTATGGGTTCAAAACGAAATTTTATGAATTCAAAAACTTTGATATTACAACATTTAATACTTGTGATATCTCGGCAAAAAGTTCATGTATCATTGAACTGTATGATTAGGGACCGTTGTGGATTAAAAGAGAATATCGTAATAAGGGTAGATTTTTTTTAAAGTAGTTTAGGCACGATAGTGAGAATAAACGAAAGTAGAACCATAAAATAAGTGTATGACAGCAGTGTGAATGGCAGAGTCGGTGCTGATAGAACGCGACGTACTCGCTATGATAAAATCGCAGATGTGTTTAAGAAATGTCAGGTAAAAAGCACCTGAAATAAACTTGCATTTATGAAGAGATTAATGAAAGTAGATAAATCGAAAAGTGTTTGACAGGATCGTCGCACGAGAAGATCCATCCCCTCTGCCTACCCTCATAAGAAACAGTGGTGATAATATGTATGTGTGTATGTACTTTATATGAAGCTTTCATCATAATGCGGTTTCTATAGCTTTAATTATTGTCCTGAAGATTAAATTGTGTCCAGGGTGGCCGTTACTCTCATCCGATCTACTCTAAAGATGGCGGATGGCCGCCTGTCATCGAAAAGATGATCAGAGAAGCAAGCGAGAAGAGAGGATATAACACTTCAAACCTTCCCGTATTCACTCAAGAAGAAATTGAACTTGTTAGGGGTGAATTTTCAATTTCCTAATTACACAACAGCTTTTAGGGTTTCGTAGCTATTTTGAAAAAAAAAATCGTGCTATAATTGTATCATATACTCGCTGCCCGCGTTGACATAACAAATCGTTGCACTAGGGAGAGACAGCAGTGGTCGTCACTTATCGATAGCCATACTATTCACTACATTTATTTTATTATAAATAGGTTTGCGTTTGACCACAATCACGTCCAGTGCCGGATGATGATGCGGTCGAAGATGGAGCACGCGTACCTAGATAATACCTATTCACACGAGACTTGAAGATTCCCGGATTGTACTTTTCTGGAAACACGGACTCTGGTAGTGCATTCCACAATTCTGCCGTACGCAGAAGGAACGTGGAGGTGAAACGTTTAGTACGCACTGGTAGCGTTTCCACTGTGAAACGATGGCGCAAACCAGAGAGTCTTGTGGTCCGAAGATGGTGGTGGAATGGTGAAGGGGGAATCAGGTCAAACAGTTCAACCGCACACTCTCCGAAATGAATCCTATAAAAAACCGACAGACTAGCAACCCGGCGTCGATGCTCTAAGCTTTGAAGCCTTGTATTGACAAGCTGGTCGCTACCAATCAACCTCTTGGCTCTTCTCTCAATTGACTCCAGCGCCTCAAGCTGGTATTTGGCTGAGCCGTCCCAAAGGTGAGAGCAGTACTCCATGCAAGATCTTACTTGAGCACAGTAAAGATTAAGTAGTTGCTCTGCAGTGAAGTAGCGACTCACCTTTGTAAGTATACTCAGCTTTTTAGCGGCCAGCTGAGCTACACTTTCAATATAGGAGCCGAAATTGAGAGTGGATTTTAAAGAAATGCCAAGAAGTTGAAGTTGGTCGGTTATCGGAAAGGGTACATCTCGAAAAATGGGACTTAGTTCAAACTGACTTTTTTTCGCCGTAAACAGACATGCTTGGGTTTTAGCTGTGTTGAATTTGACCAGATTAGCATCGCCCCAATCGGATACTGCTTTGAGGGTCAGATTCAATCTTTCAACCATGTCTGTCCGCAAGGATTGGATTTCGGCTATGCCTGCTCGTGGATGAGACATATACCTCTCTACAACTGTGCTGTCATCTGAATACCCAAAGATACCGGGCTTAAGGAGCAGATCATTTATATGCAGCACAAAAAGCGTTGCAGAGAGCACAGACTCCTGAGGGACACCGGCGTTAATCATCAAGCGATCGGAGGAACAACCATCAACGACCACTTGGATTGACCTTTCCCTCAGGAAGTCCGATATCCAAGCACACAAACCAGCAGGCAGGCCATAGGCTGGAAGTTTGGCAATGAGACTGTCATGCCAGAACCTATCAAATGCCTTTGAGATATCGAGAGAGACCGCGAGCGCTACGCCATATCTCTCGATAGCCTCGCTACAAATGTGTGTGACGTACGCTAGAATATCCCCAGTGGATCGGTTTTGACGAAAACCGTATTGCCGATCGCTGAGGAGATCATTTGATCAGGATGTTGGAACCTTTCCAGTCTTCAATGAGAGGCGAAATAGGCGAGTCAGTACGGGAGAGATCTCTGGTGCACAGGATTTTAGAACTCTGGCTGGGATTCCATCAGGTCCGCTGGCTTTATTCGTATCTAGATTGCGGAGCGTTTTGCGTTCCTCAGTCTGACGAATGCGTATTTCTGGCATTTGCAACACGCATTGCGGTTGACTTGGAGGTATTGTGCCCCTAGCGTCTAGACGCAAAGACTCCGCGAAGAGTGAAGCAAACAAGTTAGCTTTATCTACAGCAGTGTGGGCCAGCGAACCATCTGGCCGCAGCAGTGAAGGAAGTGAGGGGCGACAGAAGTTCGACTCGACTGACTTTGCTAAGGACCAAAATGCTTTGCTGCCAGCAGGGTAAGAAGCAAGTTTAGTCCCAGTGCGGCCAATGTGGTCAAATCGTGCTTTCTGTAATGTCCTTTTGCATGACTTGGCAGCCTTATTATATGCTTTCTTCTTATCCGTTATGTCTTCAGCTTTGCGATTACGGGCGTGTACCCAAGCAAGATACGCTTGATGCTTGAGTGCTTCAGCGCGTCTGCAATCAGCCCCAAACCACAGTTGTGCCTTGCCTGACGTAACTCCATCGGAAAATGGAATAAAAGAACTCCATGCCTTGGCGTATTACGTCAGTTATCGCGTCCGCACAAGCTGAGAGATCTTCGGAAGAGAAGCAAAGAGGCTTCCAAGGATAGGATGCAAAAAATGTACGCATCCCATCCCAATCAGCTGCATTGTACCTTCATACTCGCCGTTTGCCACAAGAGCTGAGATCCGGCGGGGGGTACATAGATACAGCTTTCACCAGACAGTGGTTGGAACTGCCCAAGGGCGATGATATCGACACAGAATAACGGCCTGGATTGTTGACAGTTGTCAGCAAGAGGTCCAAGCAGTTGGCCGTTTGACCAGCTACGTCTGGTACCCTTGTCGCTCCTTGGACCAGCTGGGTAAGATTTAACGCTAATTCTAGTTTGCGCGTCTCCCTCCCAGCATGATCAGTGAACTGGTGTGGGTAAAGCCAATCCTGGTGGTGGGCATTAAAATCACCCAGTAGCACTAACTGAGCCGCAGGGTATTTCTGTTGTCCGGCATCGGCCGCCTCACAAAGATATTCGGTGAGCCTGGTTGTTTCCTGATCTCCTTTGTGTGACCTGTAGACACAAGCATAAATGATTTTTTCTATACCCGTATCTATCATAACCCATATAACGGAAAATCTGGGGTCTTCAAGATTGCGGGTCGGTCTAGATTTAACCGTAAGGGTTAATTTATACTGGCGCAGAGTTGAATCGCATCGAAGCGTCAAATTCTTTACAACTAAAGCGAAGCCGCACGAATTCGCGCGTATTCTAGCGAATACGCGCGCACTCTTTTACGTGTAGTAATGGGCATCAACAGCAGTGCTATTGAATTACTTGCCAGTTGGCTCTCGTAGCTGAAACGTGTGTAAATGTTTGTCTCTATAATTTTTGGCTTTTGGATTAAATAGGCATTAATATTTTTGCACCAGGTAAATTAATTTTTCGTCCGAGTCCATCGTGATCAACACCGACGCAGGCCAATTTCCGACTGATGACGCGTAGGTTCGCTAGTGGGCGCATGGATACGCGAGAATGCGCGCGCACCAATCAGCGTTGTTCACGCGCAGACGCGCGAATTCCGAAGAATGCGCGCGTCTTTTTAAAATCCCAGAAGTAATGTGTGCGTTACGCTGTGGAGTTAAGGTTGAATTTGTTATATTCAGTTTTGGATAGACGCTTCGATGCGCTTCAACTCTGCTCTAGTATAAATTGACCCTAACGGTATTAATATCAACACTGCAATGACTCGTCACTACGCTTACCATTAGGCCTGTAAGTGTGACAGAGAGAGACGTAGAGTCTGTCCTATTCCCAAATATAATTGCTTCGCGGGCAACGAGTGTTTTATACTATATACAAGTATCATGCATGGCATTCTTGCCTTACGTAGTGACTAACCTTGTAAATACCGACGCTATAAGTGAAGATAGTTTAGATGTATTTATTTTGTTGCTATTTTGATACAATTTATTTGGCTTTAGTTATTGTTGTAATGGTCTCAGCCAAATAATTATTGGGCGATTAACAAGGCGTTATGGGCTTATAGAAATGTTAATGCCTTCAGGAACTTTCGATTTCTACGCAATAAATCACTATACAAGCCGCTTGATAAGGCATGCGGAACCGGGAGAGAAACTTCATCCGGCGCCATTCGGAGACGTACCAGAACTAAACGGAAAACTGGTCAAAAATCCCTACTGGCCTAGTACCAGTTCTAGCTGGTTCTCGGTAAGGCTTTCAATGTTTACTAGCAGTCGATCAATGATGAAAAGGCAGTAATTCCTTTAATTTCACTGGTATTATAAAGGGACTGGAACCTGGCTCAGTAGATGTTATAGTGACATACTTTAGATTAGGGTAAAGGCCTTCTAAGCGAGAAATGGCCTACCACCTAACTTTGGTTTATTTTGTCGCCTCTGTCGAGAACACCCGGCCCCAGGAATTAGAATTCTTTCCCATACCACCACGGATAGAACCTCACGGAAAGTAACTAATTTCCCAGAATTAAATTATCCTCTAGAATTTTAGATTCGTGCTTAATATACAATCGTTTTCGCTGGAATACTCACATCCTAACACTCCTCTATAACATACTATTTAATTCTAATAGTCCTCCTTACCTTAAGGAACGTTTTGAATTCCTTCGCCTCTTCACTTCTCACAATTTGCGCTCAGATACATATCGTAGACTCCTGACACCTGCACGCACTTCATCCTTTTATGATAACTCTTTCACAGTGCAGGTTGTCAAGCTCTGGAATGCGTTGCCTCTTACTGTCAGAGAGGCCAAAACATTACCTACATTTCGGAACTCCCTTAGAAAATACTGTCTTTAAATAAATATGTCTAATATATTAAACATTTACTTATTTATCCATTGCAATTTTTTTTTATTTATTTATATATATTAAAAATTTACATCATAAATACAAATAAGGCACCACTTAAGCCTATGAGGTTTGCGTGTGATGCAACACACACTCGCAATTTCAAATTTTGAGAAACAAATAAAAAAAAATTAAAACTTGTACATCCATATTCACATGTAATATGTTAATATAAAATGCTTGGCATATATAATGTTAATAAATATATTTATCTAGATTATTTCGTATATACGTATATATTGGTACTCTATATAAATATGTCTGGATTTATGTATGTATTAAATTTGTAAATTAGTGTAAGTATGTATATTTAAATTGTACTGTCCTATCTTTTTTCTGCTCCATCGTAAAATTAGTTAAGATTTCTTTTGTAAGGTAGGTTGCCTGTTTGTGTATTTTGGTGAGCATTAAAGTGTTATCTATCTATCTATACAATAACACTATTTTTAACTCGAATATTATAGATTCTTTATTATTTCGTTTTGACACATTTTGAGCCTAAATACAAACATTTTCAAAATAAATTTTCCTTTAGTGAGACCAACCGCAAAGGGTTGTTACAGTAGAGTTGAAACTAGAGCCGGATAAGGCCGACCGCGCTAATACTTTAAACAAAGGATCAAAAGCGCCGCTACGATCACTTCTTGTCAACGACGAAGTGGGACTGACTTTAAATCGGGGGACAATCCCGCAAGCCATAGTCAGGGCCGTAACATGCCTTTTTCCCAGTGATGTCCTATTATGACGGTTTACGTCGAAATGCCACGGCTAATTGCCCATGACAGACCCTGTAACGCCTCACGAAGTTGCTGAGGGTCGCTAGTAGGTTTAGTGGGTGTAATCTGGCGACCGCCCCGGTATCACGCGATTTCTTGCCAGGTGGTCGAGTATTTGCCCGACTGGATGGCTACCACCCCTGGTCTAGAGTATGCCGCCATAACAACCTTGAGTTATGTTCCGGTGCATTAGTGGTCAGGTTCCAGTCTCCCTTAAAAGGGCAGTAGCGCATTTGTAAAGCCTTTGGTGTTGAAAATGTCCATAGGCGATGATAATTGCTTTCAATCACGTATGCCGTCTGCCTGTCTGCAGGACTCATAAGGAATAAAAATAAAAAATAAAAATGTTGTCAGGTGTACCCCAAAGGTCTACGACGTCAACTCGCATGGCTGAAGAAGCAATACGGTGACATAAAGTTCCTGATCACGGAGAATGGATATGCCTCCGGCCCAGGACTGAATGACACCGAAAGAGTCGAATATTATAGAAATTATTTAGAACAGGTAAGCTCTCTTAGGAGCCAGCCCTAAATTACGTCACACCTCAAGTGGCGGTCGACGAAATGTGACATTGTGTGACAAGGGGTGGCAGGTGTTTAGGTCAATTATTTCTATTGGTTCATTCGTTTGATTGTATGATTGGAATGAAATCAGTCACGCCGACATCTTCCGATCTGTGCCCTTCTAAGAAGGCTCATTGGCCAACGATATTATGTCGTCACGTTGGAGGGACAAAGCCGCACCACCTCGCCCCAACATTTTAATAAGTCAAATATCGCCTACCCGACCGCGCGCGCATGACCGACCCGCTCCGCAGCCATATGTGCTATTTTTTATAATTTTAACCGCCATTCGCGTGTGACAAAAAGACTATTTAATATCACGGTGTCCAACCAATCGATCTTCGACGACCGCTGCCAGACGTCTCCAGGCTTGCCGAATTGGTAGAAGTGCAGTTTCGGAGGGTTAAGGTCAGTGGCTTGATTTTCCTACCCAGATGATCAATCGGATGCAACGATTGATCTGATTGTCCTGCCGTCTACTGTTCCTGAGTGGTATTATCGAAGGCCGCACCAGTCCAGGCTGTAAGGCAATATTATACACAACTGCCGCTACGTGGTGTGCTTTAAGGGACGTTATTATATATATTATCCGTGCAGGAACGGAGAAAGAATAAAATTTCCTGCGGCCGGGCGGCCTATCGTCAGAGGCGACAAAACAACCCATAGTCAGTTGGTCGGGCACTTGCCCGTCTGGATGGCTTCCACCCTTGGTTTAAAGTATGCCGCCATAACAACCTTGAATTGTGTTCCGGCATTAGTGGTCAGGCACCAGTCTCTTTTTAGGGAGCAACAGCACATTTGTAGCACTTTTGGTGTTGTAAATGTCCATAGCCGATGGTAACCGCTTTCCATCAGGTGGACCGCCTGACTGTCTGCTGAAGTCATGCAATAAAAGAAATTTAATTATTTTCGCTGACACGCAATCAAAGACACATATAATGTTACAAGTAAATAGTCTTTCTAAAAAGTAAGGAATTGAAACTCTTGGAGCTCGTCAGAATGAGACCTTGTCTTGCAGCTTTTAGGACCGGACTTTTTGGTCCTAATTAAAAGTGCTTCCCTTTAAGGATGAATTATGCTAGACCGTGGCGAGCGCGAGCCGTGACCCGACGACGCACATTTCCTCCCCGCGCCCTTCTCGACTAGTCGCAACATGAGCGGTCTTCCGTAGCGTGTCCGTGCAGTGAGTGACGAAAGTTTAGAGAAGAATTACGTATTTTTGAGTCCATTACGACGAAAAATTAAATTCTTTTATTACCTGAGACATACTGCTAATCTTTCTTCTGGTGTTATTGGTGACTGAAATTTTGTCTTCTGTCTTTTAAGAGCAGGCGTTAACTTATATAGTAAAATTTGAAAGTTATCCTTAGACATTCTAAAATATCCAAAGAATTTGTCATCATCATCTGGTAAATTTCTACAGAGCGTAAAAAATTCTCCTTCATAACGGCCCTTTTTCCAAATAGGGTGCACGCCCCATTTTCTTACATTTCTTCTTACTATTGATTCCTCTTCTTCATCAATGGCAATGACAATAGCTGCCATCTCCGCTAACGAGAAATCCATCATTTATTAATACTTGTATTAAATCAATAAGAAGTCACAACACTACGTCCGTAACCGAGTCACCGCGGCGGTGTAATGACTCGGCGCACACTCGGTGTAATATGAACATGTAGCCGTACGGGGCTCGGACACGGCTCGCGCCCGCCACGGTCTAGCATAATTCATCCTAAGAGAAGATTTATATTAGACCGGTCTGTGTCCGGGCCGGGGCGGGGCCGGAGCGGAGACACTCCGTGCTGCACATTTATATTACACCGGGTACTAAACGGGCGATAAGTCGCCACGGCCGCTTCAATATATCGTAGTGATGTGAATAATTCTCAATTATTGCAAGCACGCAGCACGGAAGAGTATTCGTATTACGACGGGACGTGGAGGGGCCGGGGCGGGGCCGTGCAACAACAGTGGTGTAGACGAGCGTTGTCCGGGCCCGGACGGGACACGTATTCTGCACTGTGTAATATAAACAGCTTCATACAAAATGTATGTAACGTTTCAAATTCGTGCCCCGTCCGGGCCACGTACACGGCACGCCCCGGACACGGCCCGGTCTAATATAAATCTTCCCTTATTCTATGGATTTAAGTGTGTCTGCAGTTTTTGCCTAAATATTTTCCAGGTCCTCCTAGCTATCAAGGAAGACGGTGTCAACGTAATTGGATACACAGCTTGGACTCTCATGGACAACTTTGAATGGTGGGATGGGTATCAATCCAAGTTTGGCCTGTACGAGGTAGACTTCAACTCTCCTAAGCGCACGCGAACACCACGCGCCTCGGCAGCTTACTACAAGAATATCATCAAAGCACATAAATTAGTCGAACCGAATGATAAATTTTAATATAACTTGAAAGTATTTGGGCTTTAAATATTTTTATTTAAAAGCGAGTGTTTAACATTAATCAGTCTATTTAAGCACTAGTTAGAAATTCTAAGAGTCAAATATGTAGAAGAAAGTTGCTACGCTATTAGTAAATAAGTAGATATGTACAGTCGTGGCATGAAAAGGTTTATCACCTTAAAATTGACTTTTGGTTGCACAAGTACAAGAAACAGTACTACCAACATTTGAATAAATATTACGTTTGTAAACTATGGAAAAGTGAAAAAAGAATATTGCAATGTTGACAATGACAGATTAACAATTGTTTTAATCTTTAGAAACAAAGAGAATGTACGAGTAGCCACTACGCTTATCATAAATATAAAAACCAATAATAAAAATGTTTTACACTTCTAAACAATATTCTTAGACAAGATAGAACATCAAACAACTTTGATCTAAGTAATTTTACATTTTATTCTCAAACAGTTAAACATAATTTTGTGTGGAATAGTTTGTTCTATGATTTAGTTTGAAAAGGTAATGTTAAATGAATCAATTTGAAAACTGGTGAACCTTTTCATACCACGACTGTACAATAGATAGTAATAGGTAAGAAGTAGACTAATTAAACTATGTTTTAACGGTTTAAATTGTTTAGAGTATTTTAGCAATAGGCTGTACATCTAGAAAAAAAAGAAATAAGAAGGAAAAATGCTTATTTAAAAAAAAATATTAATTGTTGTTAAGCAATATAATAATAATAAGTATAATTAATCCAGATTAATGAGCAGTTGAGAAGGACTTTGGAACATTCGATTCAAGAATTCCGAGATCAGCCTATCTTAAATAGGCCACGCGTTCCAAAATTGCCCATGCATAGAAATAATTTGTTGCTTATGGGAACTCTGGATTGCCTGCTAGCGCCTTATTTTAGGTCTAGCACGGACCTTGCTGATACCCACTCGATCCTATATTGTGGGGCCGTAGTTGTATGTCGGGTGGCTGGTGTAAAGTTTCCAAATACACAGCCTACCCGACCTGCAAGCGGCAAACCTGCCTGGCAAATACGGATCGAGCGGCGTATCGACAGGGCGAGAGTTCTCATAGCCAAATTAATCTGCTTCCGGGCTGGCAATTGCCGGCCCCGAGTTATGCGCTTCGTAGCTCAGGCATTCGCTGGTACTAACATCAGTCCCAGTGAACATATGACCAGAGCCACGGAACGTATAGACTTCTGGAAGCAAAAAGTCTATGCATGGGCAAATAGAATCCGCCGATACAAAGAGCGAGCGGATAGATACTTCCTGAATCGGACCTTCCAAAGTGAAGAGAAAAGGGTTTATAGAGGTTGGGAGAAATCTAGCGATAGTGTCGCTGACAGGTAAATACCAAATACTGATGCCATGGCTTCGTTTTGGCGCCGTATCTGGTCAGTGCCTGTCAGTCACACGGAGGATGACTGGATTCAGGTGATCAAGCAATCATGCGAGCAGGTGCCAGATATGGAACCTATTACCATTGAACCACTTGATGTTGGTAATGCAATTCGTTCGGCACATAACTGGAAAAGTCCAGGGCCGGACGGATTGCATAACTTTTGGATCAAGTGGTTCAAAAGCTCGCATGGTTGCTTGGCTAATCAATTCCAAGAAGCTGTTGATCGTGGTTCGCTTCCAACCTTTATGACGACAGGCGTCACCCATTTACTCTTCAAATCTGGCTGTACCACTGAACCCAAAAATTATAGACCAATCACATGCTTGCCCACCATCTACAAGCTCCTTACATCCATTTTGGAAAAAAAATTATCAAATTATTTTTATAATAATAACATTTTGGCAATCACCCAAAATGGATGTAAGGCTGGGTCACGTGGTACGAAAGAATTGCTTCTCATTGACACAACTGTTAGCCAACAAGCCCGACGGAATAGAAGAAATCTCTCCGTCGCCTGGATCGACTACAAAAAGGCATATGACTCAGTGCCGCATACATGGTTGATGAGAGTCTTAGAGTTGTATAAAGTCGATGCAACTCTGAGAACCTTTCTTCAGGCATGTATGAGGCAATGGGTCACATACCTTAGGGTTCCAGGGGGAGGAGGGGTTCCTTTGCCGGAGGGCGAGATAAATATCGAGCGTGGAATATTCCAGGGCGACAGCTTGAGTCCCTTGTGGTTTTGCCTAGCATTGAACCCTCTTAGCACTTTGCTAGAGTCTTCAAAGCTAGGCTATCGGTTTCGAAGAGGGGGTGAGATCGTGTCGCACTTGCTGTATATGGATGACCTCAAACTTTTCGCATCCAACGAACCAGACTTGATTGAATTACTGAAGACAACAGAACGCTTCAGTAAGTCAATTAATATGGAATTCGGGATAGAAAAGTGTGCGGTCATGCATGTACGGCGAGGGAAAGTTGTAAATTCACCGAATTTACAACTCTCAGAGAACATGTCTCTCAAATCCCTCTCCGAGACCGAGACATACAAGTACCTGGGTATGTCAGAGTCTTTAGGTATAGCCGACGCGGACGTAAAACAGACGGTGAAGGACCGATTCTTTTGCCGCCTGAGGAAGGTTTTAACCAGCCTTCTCTCAGGTGGAAATAAGGTCAGAGCCTTCAACAGCTGGGTTATGCCCGTGTTGGCATACTCCTTTGGCATACTTAGGTGGACTCAAACGGAGCTGGACGCCCTAGATCGAAGAGTCCGTTGCCTACTGACAAAACATCGTATGCATCACCCACGTTCATCAGTAATGAGATTGTACATCTCGCGAAGATGTGGAGGCCGAGGCTTTCTAAATGCCAAGGATCTGCACAATCGCGAGGTGAACAATCTCAGGGCATATTTCCTTAAGATGAACGTGGGCTTGCATAAAGATGTTGTGGCAGTAGACAAAGGTCTTACCACGCTCGCGTTGGCTAAAGAGAACTGGTGCAATTTGGCAGTACTGAGCACCTCCGACCGCATCAACGTATGGAAGAGCAAGGAGCTGCATGGCAGGTTTTATCGGGCCTTAACAGGGCCCGATGTAGATCTGTCAGCGTCGGTAAACTGGCTACGGTTCGGTAACCTCTTTGGAGAAACTGAAGGTTTTGTCTTTGCAATTATGGACGAAGTTATTAAGACGAATAACTACCGGAAATATATCCTGAAGGATGGCACCTTAGACATCTGTCGGGCATGTCATCGCCCAGGTGAATCCCTCAGGCATATTGTTTCCGGCTGTTCACATCTTTCTAACGGCGAGTATTTGCACAGACATAACCTCGTAGCCAGGATTATCCACCAGCAACTTGCCCTTCGGTACGGTCTTGTGGAAACGGAGGTGCCTTATTACCAGTACTCGCCGGAGCCAGTTCTTGAAAACAGTCGTGCCACGCTCTACTGGGATCGATCAGTTATCACGGACAGGACTATTGTAGCCAATAAGCCTGATATCGTGATAATAGATCGATCTGCACGGCGAGCAATACTCGTTGACATCAGTATCCCACATGACGATAACCTCGTGAAGAAAGAAAAAGAAAAACTAAGTAAATACTTGGATCTTGCTCACGAGGTTACGGCTATGTGGCGTCTGGAGTCAACGAGCATTGTGCCGATAGTTGTTACCGTCAATGGTCTTATAGCGAAAAGCCTCGACCGTCATCTAGAGAGGCTTTCGCTGGGAAGCTGGGTGAAGGGCCAGATACAGAAGGCAGCACTCTTGGACACGGCACGAATTGTGAGGAGGTTCCTGTCTCTGGAGCCATAACCATCGGTAGTTTGGACCCCAGGCCCCGCTGGCGATGAGATACAAGATTTTATATTTTTTTATTGAATATGTATTTTATTTTTGATATATTTTTATAAAAGAATAATGTTATCTATTTTTTTATAAAAAAATATCTTTATATGTATATTTTAAAAAATGTAAAATTTTTGAGAATAAAGGGCATTTGCCCGACTGAATAGCTACCACCCCTGGTCTAAAGTACGTCGCCATAATAACCTTGTGTTGTGTTCCGGCATTAGTGACCAGGTTCCAGTCTCCCTTAAGAGAGCAGCAGCGCATTTGTAGCACCTTTGGTGTTGCAAATGTCTATAGGCGATGGTAACCGCTTTCCATCGAGTGGGCCGTCTGCCTGTATGCTGAACTCCTGCAATAAAAAAATAAATAAATAAAATATGACAAAAAGCATGTTAAACTGAAAAATCGATAGATATGAGTATAAAGACAGACCAAAGAAGAAATAATTGGATTGTGAAGAATGACATGATTGTGTGATAGCGGACGTGTGTATAGAGGAGTATGGAAGAAAAAGACATGTTGTGCTGTGACGAATAGAATAGAAAACCAGTCAATTGATTTTTTAGTACCAATTTTCTAATTGCTTTCTATAGACCGTTTCTATCCGTGCAGGGACGGAGAAAGAATACAATTTCCTGCGGCCGGGGGGCCTGTCGTAAGGGGCGGCAAAACAACCGACAGCCAGGTGGTAGGGCATTTGCCCGACTGGATGGCTACCACCCCTGGTCTAAAGTATGTCGCCATAACAACTTTGAGTTGTGTTCCGGCATTAGTGACCAGGTTCCAATCTCCCCTAAGAGAGCAGTAGCGCATTTGTAGCACCTTTGGTGTTGCAAATGTCTATAGGCGATAGTAACCGCTTTTAATCAAGTGGGCCGTCTGCCTGTCTGCTGACATCATGCAATAAAAAAAAATAAAAAAAAGATCTTTTAAATCACCGCGCAATTCGCCATCTTAAAATTTCAAATTATAACATTGAAAACGACATTTTATTGGTCGTTTCCATACATCATGTAGAAATTTGAGGGATTACACATACGGACATAATAATATTGTGTCGACCAAGAAAGTATAAATCACGCTGTACGGGTTTGTAGGGTTTAAAATTGTTTGTTAGACTCTGTGGTTACAGATCTCCAAAAAAGTTAAACCCTTCCTAAAAACTGGTACTTCTTGATGTATACTCTCTTATTTCACCTTATTCCAATAATTTGGGGTCGACACAATATGTCTTTTCCGTCAATACTCCTCTTATTCTGGCATATGTTTGCTGTCACACCAAAATCAATGTCATCCTTCACATAATCCATCTGTTTTTAATACGCTTTTATTAGCTTCGTACGTATGTTACTATGTAACGGAATCTTTCAAGTTAAATTTGATCGACTTCCCGGTTTGTGATTGAGCTGAAATTTTGCACGTATGTGTATATCGCGTGACAATTCAATAATATGGTACCATGGAGCTGATCTGATGATGGAGTCGGAAGGTGGCCATAGGAACTCCCGTACTAAACAAGATAGACCCGAATTCAAATTTATTAAAATTTATTTTCTATTTTTTTAGTTGGATTTTCTATAAAAGCTTATTTTTTTAGATTTTTTTAAGCTATTATTTGCTTCGCTACTTTGTAGTCATTCTTTTTGCGTGTTATGATGAAAATAACATTGACGTAGGTCAAATATGATCTTATCAGATAACGAAGCCGTCACTCCTAACATTTGAGTGTTGATAAACAGATTCTTCTTCATACAAACACTTATCTGAAGTAGATCTACTTCAAACACGATAAAAGCGGATATTTGTAATTTATCTTGTATGTATGAATCATGATATAAGTATAAAAGTACCTATCTTCAAATGAGTGATATAGCCCCCCCAAGGACGCGATAAGCCTACATTGGGGATCTATAAACGGTTTAGAGAAAAATGAGAATACAGTCTAAACTCTATATAACGACACTGACATGACTGTGTATTTTATGGCGTTATAGAGAGTAGTCGTTAAATGGAGAGAAGTATGCTATTTTTGTCTGACATATTTTGTTGCACCAGTAATTTTGTTGTATTTTTTACTTAGTTTATTCATAACTTGCGATATCGAGGCATCTTGGTTATAAAGGAAGTACTTAGATATTTCGGTATGCATGATGCCGACAGTCAAGTTTATTACGGGCTAGGATAATAAAGCGATAAAAGAACATCGTCGATATTGAGAGTGGGTGTAATGCTATATAGAGTGTATCATTGTATTAAAGACAAGCTAAACCAACTAAAGCTAAGTGATTTGAATGCTTAAGGGAGTTTGTCGTTATATCGAGTGACGTCACATGGAGTTTAGACTGTACAATATCGGTTTCGAATTTAGATTTATGATGGTTGTTTTTATATTATAACTTATTAGGGGTCCCGGCAGAGATTATCTTGCCCTGAAAAAATAAAAATCTAGAACCCGATTCCAGCGCCACCTTGCGAGTTTAATTGTGAGTCTATACCATTCCGAGATCCACTCAAACACCTTCAAATTCCAGCGCCATGTATTTTATTTACAGTTTTAAATTTGTAATATCTTTTAAATGAAATGTCCGATTGGAATAATTCAAAAAGTAATCTACAGGTATTGAAACATTCTTGAATACATGAAATAATTTTTTGGACAAAAACTAATTCAAAGGTATGTATAACATGGGTCAATTTTGGTCGGCATTTCTATCAACTTTTAAAATGTAAAAAAGTAGTTATAATGACAAAACTACAATAGTTGGACATATGGTATCGGGAAGTTCTTTGTAGATATCAGAATGTTCTTTAATATTGTAAAAGATCTTTTGGTTCTATCATCAATAGTTTCCGCAGCGCGTGCGAAGGAAGGCGTTCTATGCCTATTTTTAGTACATCATGAGTTACATTATTGAAGATTTAGTAGAGATTCCTAAATTTTTCTAGTAACAAATATAGCCTATATTACTCATAATGCATTATAATGGTGAAAAAAAAAATCGGTCTGGTAGTTTTTGAGTTTCTTTGTATTAAACATACAGAAATATAAATAGCTATTCGTTTTACGGAAGGCGCTTGCCACCGCTAACTTGCCAGCTCTTTTAGAGCCGAACAGTATTGTACGTGACGTGGTTATCGTCTGGACGGAATGATTCTAATTCCTAGGCGACGTGGCAAACCTTTGGTACGGGATGCCGACCTACCTATATATTCCCGCATCCCATTTACCAAATACATCTAGATTTTAATTTACAACATTTGCATACTTTATTAGAGGCAAGTGAGGTGTGTAAGAATAAGCCTAAATGGCACTCTGTTGTTCGTGCCTACCCCGCAAGGGAACTGGCGTGAAGTTATGTGTGTGTGTGTGCATACTTTAAATTTTTTTTATCATACAATTATCCAATTTAATTATTTACTTTAAAGGATGTAACGTGACTATGATACAGTTGAAGTATTTGTTTCTCTTTAAGACCTAGATATTAATTATTAGGATTTATGTCTTTGAAGACAAATGCATTATTAGGATTATCTGTATGTCTTTCAAGACCACCGTCCATAAAAATGGCCCGGACATTTGGAGGGCTTGCGTGGGGCCATTCTGCATCCGAACCAGCTGGTTCGGATGCAGAAATAGCTGAATCACTCATAAGACATAAATGTGTAAACCTCGGTGAGAGTTCTATGTTTGTGCTGTTTGCTGTTGAAGCGCGTGGTATCCTGAGGCCATGAGCCTCTATACAAAGATATATCAAAACAACTCATTGATTCTTCGGCTCCTCGGATGGTCAGAGGGCTGGTTCCTACCTCGAATAACGGATCAATATGGCGATTCACCGGGGTAACGTACCCAGCCTTCTGTGAAACCTTACCCATTGACTTCGATAACCTAGGCTCCGTATTCTACTTATAGTCTTAAGAGAGTATAGATAAAATACAATACAAGTTAAGTTTCTTTCATTGTACTAGAGTATAATTTAATGTATTTAAATTAACCGCCCTCCCACCTGGTTGAATGAATAATTTGAATAAATGAATAAATAATTTATTGCTAAAGTGTATGTACACAAGATGTTACAATATACGTTGTTGGCTAACTAACGACTTTCGCAAGGTTGCTGGTGCTGGATAAGGAAAGCAGATGACCGGGATATGTGGCGTAAAATTACAGAGGCCTACAGCAGTGGATAATGGCAGTGGTAAATAACCAGTAGACCAATATGTAACTTAAGTAAAATAATTATTCTATTTTATGATATTGTTACAAATTTGTGGGATGTGCATTTAAAATGCCGTTGTAATTATTGCAAAGTATATCAGAAGTACACACACGTAATTCTCAGTTCTTACAAATACTACCCAATACAAGTCCAAACCGTAAAGCAGAAAATCATAATGACATAATTCGCGCAAAGTCCCTTGTTGTAATATACTGGCTCTGAAAGTGCTCTAGGTAACGGTACGATCGCAGTTGACACTCAACTAACTCAGTCCCAACTGACCGACCTTATATATTTGTAAAACAGCCCAGCAACGCGCCCACTGATCCTTGTAATTCTTAACTTGTCAGCGTAATGGCTTCTAGGAATTTGCATGAAATATAAATAATAGAAAGAAGGATTTATGACGTGTTACCGAGAGGTGTACAAAGAGATTAGCGCGAATAATAGATCACTCCAACTCGACGGGGTAATAAAACACCTCAAAGGACCGGTTCACAAAAATATGTAGTTCCAACCACGTCGCTAGAAGCAATTGTACAGCTGATAATATTTCATTCGCAGTTTTCTCTTTGCGTCGTCATGTGATGCACTTGACAAGAGCTTCCCTCCTGGATTCAAGTTCGGAGCAGCATCAGCGTCATACCAAGTTGAAGGAGCATGGAATGTTAGCGGTAAGAGTCCTCTTTATATCAACTCTCTGAATTGTTTCAGTATTTTAAGACTATATACTAAATTTTAGGACAATATCTAACTACATATTAACAACATTACTTGGAAATATATTAATAAATGCAAATTTTTCAATGGTAATACATAAAAATGATGTACCAGGTAATTATATCGACTTCAGTATACATTTAAATAAATATTCGTTTAACTCTAAAAGATAAGACTAACTTAAGATAGTCAAATTACATTACTTTTAATTACTATAGTTGAGCAAATTACACATTCTTTTGTTTACACGTAGATATACCTCCTCATTGTATAATCGTTTTATTTCACTTTAAGTACTTCACTAACTTATTTTAAAGGTAGGTAAAGTTAAGTAAACTTCTAGGCGCTAAGAACCTCAGCCAGAAGGCCCAGCTTGCCATACACAACGTGGTGCTGGTACCTACGCTCACGTATGGAAGCGAGAGTTGGTTATGGAAGAGAGAGCATGAAAGTAGAGTAAACGCGGTCGAGATGCAAGCACCTCGCAAAATCTGCGGAGTGACGCTCGCGGACCGTGTTCGTAATACCGAAGTAACAAAGAGAGTTGGTCTGAAAGAGAGTGTCGGGGTGAAGGTAAGGAAAGGAATGCTCCGGTGGTTCGGGCATGTGGAAAGAAATCATGATGAAAGAATGACTAAACAGATATACAATGCAAAAGTGGATGGATGCAGAAGTCGTGGAAGGCCACGACACACCTTCCATGATCAAATTGATCGTGTACTAGCAGAAGGTGATGTCAGGAGCCTTAAGAACAGACGAGCGGGCATGACAAGAGTTATGAATGTCCAAGAAGCAAGTGAGGTGTGTAAGAATAAGCCTAAATGGCGCTCTGTTGTTCGTGCCTACCCCGCAAGGGAACTGGCGTGAAGTTATATATGTATGTATGTACTAACTTATTTGCAACAAATCTATTATCCATTAGACTTAGTAGATTATTAAATTATCAAATAAATAAATGACCGTGCATAAATCTGAGAGTAAGATTAAGCTAACATATATAATAAAGATAAATAATACTTTGCCTGTCAACTATCTACATGACGGATCTCTTTTGTTTGAATATTGAAGATTTTTGTTGTTTTGCATTCAGCCATCACTACACGATACCAAATAACTAGTTAATCAATAACGATTGTAATCTTCTAGATAAATCCATCAGTGTATGGGATAAGTTGGTTCACGATAATCCCGACGCCATAGCAGATCGCAGCAATGGGGACGTGGCCTGCGACTCTTATCATCTTTGGCAGCGCGATATTGAGATGGCTGAAGAATTGGGGCTTGACTTCTACAGGTAAGTCTAATTTTAAATGAAAAAAGAATTTTGCATTTTTACAAACATTTCCTAAGAAAACTAATTTCTGCGTTGAGAAAATTGTTGACACCTTAAGGAAGCTGAAATGAACATAGAGGTCTAGCACAATATCCAACAATTATCATAGTATCATCAGCATGGCTTTAATTCTCGATGGCATACTAAGCTTCATGTTTTTTTAATTGCATGAGTTCAGCAGACAGGCAGACGGTCCACTTGATGGAAAGCGGTTACCATCGCCTATGGACATTTGCAACACCAAAGTTACTACAAATGCACTTCTGCTCTCTTAAGGGAGACTGGAATCTAGTTAGTAATGCCGAATCACAACTCAAGGTTGTTTTGGCGGCATACTCTAGACCAGAGGTGATAGCCAACCAGTCGGGCAAATACCCTACTACCTGACTGTGGGTTGTTTTGTCGCCTTTTACGATAGGCCGCCCGGCCACAGGAAATTGTATTCTGTCTCCGTTCCTGTACGGATAATTCTTCAATTTCCTAAGCTATATTTTTTGATGTAGATTATCTGCTGTCAATCAACTAAATTTCATAAATGTAGGAGTTCAGGTTCTATTTTGGTCCTCCTGTGTTCAATGATGCATAGTTTCATGCACATCCCATTTTTCAGATTCTCGATATCCTGGCCTAGACTTCTTCCTAACGGTTACTCCAATTATATAAGTAAAGATGGTCAGGAATACTATGACAACCTTATCAACGAACTTTTGAATAAAGGAATAGAGCCTCTAGTGACAATTCACCATTGGGACTTGCCACAGAATCTTCAGGACCTTGGTGAGTTTGGAATCTCTTTGCACCGTTTAGAGTCGAAACTAAGATCATGAGCCTTGAGTCATACAAGCTTTATCGAGAGAGCCAAATACTTAGTTATATATCCGAGGATCAAAATGCTAGTCAAGTCCTTAGGTAATAATAGCGCTACCATTCAACGAGACAACGTAGCCAGTTCTTAGCCTCAATTTTACTTTCGATATTTTTTTATTTGTGAAAAAATCTTTTATGTCTTCATCCACGTTAAAAAATTCGAATACACCTACAAAATACATATTATTATGGGTTTAACATATCGATTCTCTCGACGGTTTCATCATGATGTTTACTTCACTGTTAGCACGTGGTGATTGCAAAAAAGCAAGTAATATATTCATCTTTTTATGATTTGCAGGTGGTTGGCTCAACCCCATAATAACCGACCTGTTTGCTGACTATGCCAAGGTCGTATTCTCCTTATACGGAGACAGGGTCAAGACCTGGTTAACCATCAATGAGCCGTTGTCTTTATGTGACGGTGTCTTCAACACTGGAACCTTAGCTCCACCGTTACTTGTTGAAGATGTCGGAGCATATCTCTGCAATAAGAATACTATGATCGCCCATGCAAAGGCTTGGAGGATTTACGATCAGGAATTCAGAGCTTTATACCACGGTAATTAAATATAAGATTATAATGCTAATAATCTTTGACTCTTTAAATTACTACATTTATGTGTTTATTCCCAAACATGGAGTATAACAAATTTATTTGTATCAACTTTTACATTACTAGCATGTACGTAGTACATGTTTCAGTGCGTAAAGATTTCACTTTTTGACTTACAGGCGAAGTCTCCCTGGCCAACCAATTGATATGGTTCGATCCCCTAACTCCTGAAGATGAAAATTTGGCAGAAGTTGCTCGAGAGAATTTGGTAAAATAAATATTAAGACCACCAAAGTGTATTGTCCTCTTTCTTGGAGATTGGTATACGATTCTTCTATATGATTAACAAATTTTAATAGACTATCTTGCTAGATATATACTTTTCCAAGTTCGATAACCAATTTAAATTGAAGCACACACACACGATTCAAATTGTACAGATTGCTATACCATCATAAATATACTAAAAATAATGTCCTAAAAAAATAATTTATAGATATAGACCCAATAGTTTCTGAGATAAATTACTATGACATACAAAGACAGACGAGCAAACAGACAGACTTAACGAAACTTAAGAGTAGTGTTCTTGCTAAATTTACTACTGGGCCCTAAAAAGTGAGAGAAAATAGAACTATGGCTAGCTATGTAGAATCAAAAATTTTAAAGTTTAGTTTTTACTGATCGATTCCTACTGGTAGGTTCCATCATTACTAGAAAATTCTTCCATGTTTTGATCACAATTTTCAGGGTGGCCGTTATTCACACCCGATCTTCTCTAAAGAAGGTGGATGGCCGCCGGTCCTCGAAAAAATGATAGCAGAAGCAAGCAAGAAGAAAGGATATGCTGAATCGTACCTTCCTGCTTTCACCGAAGACGAAATTGAACTCGTAAGAGGTAAGTTATTTTACAATCTAGCAATTCTAATACTAGTTGCTATATTTGGACATGTCAAAACTACTACATTTTATAATGTCTATAGACAGGAATTGTGACGAATCATATTTAAGAAGAATAAGATTACGAACCTAGCCTGTCCTAAGAGGCAAGTTAACAACCCACAGCCAGGGGTTAGGGTATTTGCCCTTCTGAATGGCTACCACCATATATAATAATAATAATAATTCTTTATTGAACTTTCTGCCTTAACTTTAGAATACATTAGTGGTGGGAATGTTCTTGTAAGTATGAAATACTTGCATCAGAAGATTCCACTCTTATAATAAAACTACGTTTTAACGGTTTTAAGCGCGGTAATTTTATTTGATTTTGGTTTTTCCGACGTTTCGGCCACTTTTCAGTGGCCGTGATCACGTAAGACAAAGGTGTCAAGTGTCAACGAGTATTGTTAAAGTTTTATTTAGCCTACCGCCAACTTGTTAATTTTAATTATTTAGTTTTAATTTTGTTTATGGTTATTATTTACTCTTATGGGAGCCTAATCTAATTTACTACCGCTTCGCAACATGTTATGGCTTGAAGAGAAGAAGCGGCGCAAGAAAATCTTCAGCAAACATGCCTAGCTCTAATAATTTTATATAATATTAAAATGGGTGGAAGGAAAAATAAAAGTAATTATCAGTCAAGTTGGTTTGTGTTCCGTTGTACGCAGAAAGAGCTCACAGTGTCATGAGTTCTGGCAACTGGTTTTTGCTGGGTTTGGGTCTTAATAGTTTTGATAATTGGATCCCAAACAGGTGGTACTTGCCAACCATCTTCTCTATTGAAATTTGGGTGTTTTTTGATTTCAATAGCGAAACGTCGGAAAAACCAAAATCAAATAAAATTACCGCGCTTAAAACCGTTAAAACGTAGTTTTATTATGTATACAAGTCGCGAAAACTTAAGAAAATATTATTCCACTCTTATGACAAAAAACAGCTACCAGTAATTTATATATCTATTATAAGGAAAAAATATGTTCGTGTTGTGTGTGTGTGTGTGTGTGTGTGTGAGTGTGAGTGTGTGTGTGTGTTTGATTTTAAATATGTGCATCGAGTATTAGAGAGGAATTAATCAACATTTCTATTTCATCATATGTTTTAAATTTTAACCATTTTAAAGCCACTTTACAAATATAGTAGTTCATGGGATATAATATTTAGTTTGTTGTGTATTCTTTGATATATAAGTTTAGATTGTCGTTCGTACTGACGAGAAGCAAATGGAGTTTTTGTAATATAAGTTAGCATTCTAAAATTTCTTCTACCTATACTGAGATATTCGTTATAATCGTAAGACGTAATAAGTCGTATATGTTATGGTATGCCGCCATAACAATCTTGAGTTGTGCACCAGCATTAGTGGATAGATAGATACCAGTCCCCTCCTTGATGACGGTAGTGACTTTAGTGGCACCTTTGGTATTGTTAATATCCAAAACTTTCGACCAGGTAGATCGTCAGCCTGTCCCCTGTACTCTAGAAATAAAAAATAACCCTGGACCAAAAATTCTAGTAACAGGTAAAAGATGCCTATTTATTTTTGCAGGAACCTTCGATTTCTACGCAGTAAATCATTACACAAGCCGCCTGATAAGACAGGCAGAGCCTGGAGAAGAACTACAACCATGGCCAAGTGGTGATGCGCCTGATTTAAACGGAAAAATCCTTGTAGACCCCAGCTGGCCCGGCACTACTTCTAGCTGGTTCTTTGTAAGGACTAAATTCAAATGTATTGTTCAGACTAAGTACCACTGGAGTACATTTATGATGGCCAAACATATTAACTAACTCCGTTGGCTTTGCGGCACAAGATGTGTCTTTGCCTCCAAGACGAGAAAATGCCGCCTTATCTATGCGGTTTCTTGCTTATTATAGGCTTGAAGATCACACAGGTCCAGCGATATCTAGGACAACCAACTAGACGTCAGCAATTTGATCATCATGAAAAAGCTTTCTTCACACTTCGATCCTCTCACATCCATTCTACATAACAGAACCAGTGGAATTTGTGGGATTTTATTTCTCTTATTATGTTGGACTCAGCCACTGAATTCTCAATTACACAGTTGTTTCGGCCCATTCTCCGTCCTAAAAGACGGTTATACATATTAGTTAATCTACTCCCTATTCTGTTTGCATCGCTTTGCAACTTGTTATCGCTATTTTAAGAGGAAGGTGCAAGATCATTTAAAACTAAACTCTTAACAACTTTACACTTATATATTTGACGTGCTCTGAGATTCAGTGGGCTAAGTCTTTGTCGGCCTAGCTCACTGAGACGTTATAATCCTGGGTTCTATCTCTGGCATGGTAAATTTTTGTATACGAAACTGATCGAGTAAATGATCAGCAAAATAATTGACTTCTATTAAGTACTAGGCTTTGCCCCACAGCTTCGATGGGTTTTAAACCCTAGTTAATAACCCTAATTTTCTTCTTATTGCGAAGTTGGCAAAAATGCAGACAGCCCACCTAATAGAAAGTAGTTATAGTTGCCTATAGACCTTTGCAACACCAGAAGCGATGCCTACCATCCGATCTCCCTGTTCCATTTGCCTATCCTATCCCATCGTCTATCCTATCCCATCCTCTATCTTATCCCATCGTCTATCCTATCCCATCCCAGCTTCTATCCTATCTCATCCTCTATCCTATCCTATCCTCTATCCTATCCCATCCTCTATCCTATCCCATCCTCTATCCTATCCCATCCTCTATGCTATCCCATCCTCTATCCTACCCCATCTTCTATCCTATTCTCAAGGGTGGCAACGCGTTAGCTTCGCTTTTGGTGTTGTAAACATAATCTAATAGCGACAATATCCAGTTTTCCATTACGGGGGTCGTCTGGTTTTTGCTAGATTCGCAATAAAATAAACAATAAATAAATATTATAAAAATTGAGTATCTAATTAACGTTTTCAGGTATACCCTGAAGGTCTAAGACGTCAGCTGGTCTGGCTGAAGAAGCAATACGGCGACATCAAGTTCATGATAACAGAGAACGGGTATGCCTCCGGCGGAGGATTGCATGACAAACAAAGAGTCAATTACTATAGAGAGTATTTGGAACAGGTAAGCTCCTTCTAATTATACCAACAATCCAAAAAAATAACTACTTGTGCGTACAGAACTGCAGAAGTAGAGACTCACTACCTATCCCAGCGGCATCAAGAATTGCATGTTTATGAAATTAATAAAAGGTAATTAGTGTGCAATGCTGGATCACGGATCCTTATCACACAGCTTCGCTGGTTCTATTAAATAATTTTTGTGGACTGTATAGGGTATATATATTTGAGAGTGAGAGGTATGCCAAATCCTGCACAAAAACCAATAGGGTAATAAGCACCACTAACCTCGGAATCCACCTCCAATGGGGCAGCTAGACAGCTCCTGAAGTGCACGGCACTAACAAGTCCTCGGATGGCACTTAGGTTTAAGTTATGGCACACTCACACTAAGAGCAAGCACGGCTTGTGTCTAAAGTTTAATAGGATCTCCAAGAATGGGATGTGAAACGTTCACTTACACGGAGAAAACGGAACATCCGAACTGACCTCGCGTGCGTTGGAGACTGGTTCGCCACCACGCAATGGCGGCGAGACCGAAAGCCAGCGGCACTTACAAAACTGCCCACATTAGTATAATCATGAGGATCCAACAATTAGGACGTAGGAAATAAGTAAGAAGACATTCAACGTAGGAGAGCCATTATCTTGATTGGAAGGTTTTAGGACCTTCTGGATCGGTGTGATACCACGCTCTCACGGATTAACGGCATGAAACGGTTAGCCTTGAGCTTATACTGTTTCGAGATATGAGTGAGAGTTTTGATGGCCACTTCCCTCCCTCTCAATTCCATTGTCCCTATCACATCTCCCTATATAAGTTTCCCAACGCCATCCGTTTTACTCCTTCTATCCCATCTTACTATTCGAATAAAACTCCCACAAAATTCGGTTGTTTTGGTCTCACGCCAAAAGGAAGGTTTACACTGAAAATCAGAGTTGTGTGGGATATAATTTCGGCACAGCAATATGTTGAGTGCAAACCTCGTTTGCTAGAAATGCAGCGTACATATTCTCAAAATATGCTATGTGTATACAGCACCGGATCTGAATTTTTTTCGAGAGGGAACAAATACTGAATAATGCCGCCTCCGCTCGCCTATATTTTTACCTCAATCATCATAATCATTTCTATCAGTGCAGGAACGGAGAAAGAATATAATTTCCTACGGCCGGGCGGCCTGTCGTAAGAGGCGACAAAACAACCCACAGCCAGATGGTAGGGTATTTGCTCGACTGGTTGACGACCATCCCTGGTCTAGAGAATGCCGCCATAACAACCTTGTGTTGTGTTCCGGCATTAGTGACCAGGTTCCAGTCTCCCTTAAGAGAGCAGCAGCGCATTTGCAGCACCTTTGGTGTTGCAAATGTCCATAGTCGATGGTAACCTCTTTCCATCAAGTGGGTCTCATCCAGTCTGCTGAAGTCCTACAATAAAAGAAAATTAATAAAGCCATCAGACGCCCACTGTATATATGGACCTAGGCCTTCCGGAAAGAACGCCACAATGACCGGTAAAGAGCTGCCCTTTCTGTGTTAAGCCTATTTTATTACAAATATACATACGTGGACGTGTAAGACATATATTTTTATTTCGACTCCAGAGGATCGATATCGACTACTTTAGGAATCTGTGCACAGGACCATTCCACCTTTAAACTTACCAATTCGATTTAATACTGAGATCTCGTAAGACACTGCTGCGCAATCGGCATCCTTTAGTCGGCTTCACTTTGAGAGCTCGAGACTCCGTCTCTGGGTTACTATCGCTCCTTAGTATCTTATACTCTTATACTAATATATAAAGCTATAGAGTTTGTTTGTTTGAACGCGCTAATCTCAGGAACTACTAGTCTGATTTCAAAAATTATTTCAGTGTTAGATAGCCTATTTATCGAGGAAGGCTATAGGCTTGATATATATATATATCATCACGCTAAGACTAATAGGAGCGGAGCACCAATGAAGAATGTTTCAAAATCGGGGTTTTTTTTAACTTACTTTTTTTAAACTATTCTACGTGGACGAAGTCGCATGCAGAATGAAGCTAGTGTATAATATAAAAGTAACTTGTTTAGCTTGGGGATATACAATGTTTGTTCGCCTGTCAAATTTTTTTTCCACACATGTAAGAAATTTATGGCCATATGGTGCAGTTTGAATTTTTGGTAGATTGTATATATCTTGTCATTATTACGATATCATATTTTCTTTCCTCTTATTTATACTTTATGGCCGGTTCCTGTATCTTACTATTCATTCACTTCCCCTACCATCGGTTGAATTTTGACATTAGTTGTACGGCGTCGATCGATTAGTTGACGATCCCCATACTAAATACATACACACATAACTTCACGCCAGTTCCGTTGCGGGGTAGGCACGAACAACAGAGCACCATTCAGGCTTATTCTTACACACGTCACTTGCTTCTTTGACATTCATAGCTTTTGTCATGCACGCTCGTCTGTTCTTAAGGCTCCTGACATCACCTTCTGCTAATATACGATCAATTTGATCATGGAAGGTGTGTCGTGGCCTTCCACGACTTCTGCATCCATCCACTTTTGCATTGTATATCTGTTTAGTCATTCTTTCATCATGCATTCTTTCCACATGCCCGAACCACCGGAGCATTCCTTTCCTTACCTTCACCCCGACACTCTCTTTCAGACAGATCCCATACTAACAGGCGACTTAGAATCGCTTAGCCTTTGGAGAGACTTTGCGTCCTTCTGCGTATTCTACCGCCTGTACAACGGAGAGTGTTCTGAGGAACTGTTCGATCTGGTGCCAACGCCTCATTTTTACAACTGCACCGCTCGCCATCGACGGGATGTTCACCCCCATTTCCTGGAGCTCCCACGCTCAACTACGCAACGGTTGTTTAGAACGTTTATTCCGCGTACAACAATGATCTAGGGAGGTTCCCGGCAAAGTTTTCCCTTTGCGCTACGACATGGGGTCGTTTAAGAAGGGCGTTATAAAATTTCTTAGAGGCCGGCAACGCGTTGGCAACGCCCCTGGTGTTGCAAACGTCCATAGGCGACGGTAACCACCTTCCATCAACTGGGCCGTCAGCCTGTTTGCCTACTTCAGGCAATAAAAAAAAACGTAACGATCGGTACGATATACGAACCGGGCCTCAGTCGTATTGAGTATACACCACATGCTACAACTCAATTAATTCTTCGAAAAGTAATTGTATAACATTCTTCTGTATTTATTTGTTTTGATAGATAATAATGAATAATGAACTTACCCCATGAAAGTAGAGTAAACGCGGTCGAGATGCGAGCACTGCGCAAAATCTACGGAGTGACGCTCGCGGACCGCGTTCGTAATACCGAAGTAAGAAAGAGAGTTGCTCTGAAAGAAAGTGTCGGGGTGAAGGTAAGGAAAGGAATGCTCCGGTGGTTCGGGTATGTGGAAAGAATGCATGATGAAAGAATGACTAAACAGATATACAATGCAAAAGTGGATGGATGCAGAAGTCGTGGAAGGCCACGACACACCTTCCGTGATCAAATTGATCGTGTACTAGCAGAGGGTGATGTCAGGAGCCTTAAGAACAGACGAGCGTGCATGACAAGAGTTATGAATGTCAAAGAAGCAAGTGAGGTGTGTAAGAATAAGCCTGAATGGCGCTCTGTTATTCGTGCCTACCCTGCAAGGGAACTGGCGTGAAGTTATGTATGTATGTAACTTACCCCATTGACGGACTTCGCCACCTTGACTATATAGAAGAATAGAAGGTGTATGACCCTCAAAAATGTTTTCCAATAGAACTTAGATAGATAGATAACACTTTATTGTACACCATTACAGAAAACACAGAAAAACTTATAGCCTAAAAATATTCTAAATGTGCACAATGGGCGGTCTTATCGCTAAGAAGCGATCTCTTCCAGACAACCCGTGGCAGGAATAAAACATATTATATTGGTCAAAGGTGGTATACATAAATATTAGAGGATATGCAGTTACTTACATATATTTTATTTATTTTTAAACATATAAGTATGTAAAATATTATATAAGTAAGAATTATACTTAATAGACATATAGCCATTAGCCAAACAGCCATCAGCCTGTTTTTTTGGCCAGCTAATTAACTACCATTACAATCTTAGTGTCAGACAGGCCAAAACATTACCTACATTTCGGAAATCCCTTAGAAAATACTATCTGTCTTTAAATAAATATGTCTAATATATTAAACATTTACTTATTTATTTATTGAAAATAAATATATAAAAGAAAGTCGTGTTAGTTACACTATTTATAACTCAAGAACGGCTGTACCGATTTGGCTGAAAATTGGTGGGGAGGTAGCTTAGAACCAGGAGACGGACATAAGACTTTATATCCCGTTGGAACCGGTAGGTGGCGATGAGATCGGGTTCTAGAATCCTCCCAATCACCTGGAGCGATTATGGTGATTTTGTTTTTGTGTGTTTGAGTGGGTTCCCCGGATGGTTTAAATCCACAATTGGAACCGGTAGGTGGCGCTGGGATCGGGTCCTAGATTTTTATTTTTTCAGAGCAGGACAACGTCTGCCGCGGCCGCTAATTTTGAATAAAAAAGTTGATTTTGAATATTATTGTGATCTAACAATTTTCCAGGTTCTCCTAGCCATCAAGGAGGACGGTGTAAACGTAACAGGGTACACGGCTTGGACCCTCATGGACAACTTTGAATGGATGGATGGGTACCGGTCCAAGTTTGGCCTGTACGAGGTGGACTTCGACTCTCCCATGCGCACGCGCACGCCACGTGATTCAGCCATCTATTACAAGAATATTATCAAAGCACGTAAATTGGTTGAACCGAATGATGTATTGTAAATAATTTTGAGCAATAAATATTTATTCAAATTTATTTTTAAGAAATTATTATTTATAATAATACTATAGCTAGAAGTCGTGGTAGCGTAATGGCTAGCGCACGCGTCCCAAACTCAAAGGTCGCAGGTTCGATCCTAGCCGGAACGCATGCACCACTTAGGCAGTTTTCTGATCTAATGTGCATAATGTTACAATTACCACGTGCTAACAACGGTGAAGGAAAACATCGTGATGCAACCTGCACATCGACATAACCGATGTGTCAAACCTGCCAAGCCACTTTGTACAAGCGTGGCGGGTATACTGTCCGTTCTCCTTATAATGGGTGACCTGAGCCTAGCAGTGGGACATTTGTGGGCTGTTATTACGAACTCCTTAGTTTTTTTTATTTTTAATTTGTTTTAACTGTAAGAGAATGATATATTTGTCTTGGAGATTAAATAGGTATTGAAGGTGTTTTTTCATGTTTAATAATAATACAATAATAATAATAATTCCAAGGCCCCCACTTCCGTGCTTGCCTTAGCCAGCCGGCACGGAGTGGAGATATCTAGCTAAGATTCAAGCTCCAGGGGTGGAAGTGATAAATGGCATCACGTCAGAAGTAGCTTCGGTGAACCTGCAGCCCACTTTTCTCCACCCATTAGCCACTCACACCCTTGTTGCTCCTGTATTCTATGGCATTTCTGGGGTCCATAGAGGGAATGGTGAGTCACCGTCTGCCCATTTTTGCATGTTCCCTGAACATTGTGACAGGCAGACGCCATAGTCCTCTTATTCCCAGATCCCTAGTTAAAATTAAATTAACATACATACATACATACATAACTTCACGCCAGTTCCCTCGCGGGGTAGGCACGAACAACAGAGTGCCATTTAGGCTTATTCTTACACACCTCACTTGCCTCTTTGACATTCATAACTCTTGTCATGCAAGCTCGTCTGTTCTTAAGGCTCCTGACATCACCTTCTGCTAGTACACGATCAATTTGATCATGGAAGGTGTGTCGTGGCCTTCCACGACTTCTGCATCCATCCACTTTTGCATTGTATATCTGTTTAGTCATTCTTTCATCATGCATTCTTTCCACATGCCCGAACCACCGGAGCATTCCTTTCCTTACCTTCACCCCGACACTCTCTTTCAGACCAACCCTCTTTCTTACTTCGGTATTACGAACGCGGTCCGCGAGCGTCACTCCGCAGATTTTGCGCAGTGCTCGCATCTCGACCGCGTTTACTCTACTTTCATGCTCTTTCTTCCATACCCAACTCTCGCTTCCATACGTGAGCGTAGGTACCAGCACCGCGTTGTGTACGGCGAGCTGGGCCTTCTGGCTGAGGTTCTTAGCGCCTAGAAGTTTACCTAACGCTCCATTTAAACTATTCCCCAAATTCACTCTTCTTTCTATATCAGCGGTGTACCTTCCATCCCTGCTAAAAGCACATCCAAGATATACAAACTCATTCACTTGCTCCAGCATAACATCATCGACCATTATCCTTGCATTCGTTCTGGTTTCTTCTCTTTCAAACACCATAACCTTTGTTTTCTTCGCATTCAAATGTAAGCCTCTCGCCTGACAGTCATCTTTCATCATTGTGACTAGTGTTTGCAGTTCTGATGGCGATTCGGCTAAAAGCACGGCATCATCCGCATAAAGCAAGGTGCTTACAACTAGATCACTCATCCGCACCCCAACATCCATCAATCTTATTCTCTGGAGACAATCGTCCAGATATAGGATGAACAGCAAAGCCGACAGCACGCAGCCCTGGCTAAAAAATTAAATTAATTTATGGTTAAATATGCCACAATTGGAAATGGTTACACATTTGCGGCATTTGGAGTGGAAACTCTGGGTCCGTGGGATCCTGACGCCCTACAAGTCTACCGTGACGTTGCCAAACGTCTGGTAGACGCCACACGCGACCAGAAGGCTGGCGTCTATTTTGCTCAAAGATTAAGCGTTGCTATACAACGTGGTAACGTCGCCAGCCTTCTGGAAACCTTCCCGGCAAATGACAGTGGTTTGGGACCATTAACTTATTTTTAGGCGTTTTTCCCTTTTTTATTTAGTTTTAGTTTTTACGTAGTGTTAGCTTGCATCCAACAACAGTCTTACATTTTCTTTTATCAGTAAATAATAGCCTGTGTTTGACGGCTGGTAACACTGTTTTTATTTTTAATAGAGGGTATCAAAAAAGATAATTGAATCGATACCGTGAGATACATTTGATCATTGATGTTTCGACCTCTAAACCTAAAAAAAGAGCCTTTATCCTGTTCGAAACGTGCAAGTAGACATAAGTGCCCTGATAATTGCGAATAAGTCAAATTGGAAAAGGAGGAATATAGTTAAAGAGTCTATGAATAAGTTGTAGGGGCTAAATTGTGAACCGCTTGTTAAAATGTAAGTAAAAGCCATGCTAACTAAATGTTTTGTTACGTATTATGGTAAAGGAAATAGATGATTATGTTCGTAAATATGAAATAGTTGTTTTTCTATTGCGAACCCATTAAACTTGAAACTGTGACTAACAGTAGTTTGTAGTTTATTTTTAAGTTAATTTATTTTTAGTATTTAATTATATGTTTTAAGTTAGTTTAAAAAAAAATATGGTTATTAAATTTATTTCAAAACATATATTTTAAACTTAAATTATTCATCAACAGAAACACCTCGTTAGCTTATTTTCAATGTCGTGAATTTCATGAATAGTTAAATTTATGAATAAATTCTACAAAAACCAGACCGCGTTCATGGCGGCGAACTGTGACTGAAGCGAGTGAGTGACACGCGTAAATTTTTTTCTGGGTGCTTGTTTGTTAGTGGTGGTTAACCAACCGAAATTCTACAAAATTTGCCGACCAACTAATGGTAGATATATAGAGAACACTTTATTGCTCACCAAAATAAACAAATGCAAAACCAAAATGCACAATTACAATACTTCTTAGTAAAACAACAGGCAACCTAGCTTAAAAGAAATTCTTAATTAATCTGGCGATGTAACTGGAGCAGAAAAAAGATAGGACAGTACAATTTAAACATATAATGAATGAATGAATGAATGAAAACACTTTATTGTTCACCAAAAATTAAAACTACGTTCTTAAAACTACGTAAAATAAATGTTGAACAAAGGGCGGCCTTATCGCTTAAAGCGATCTCTTCCAGGCAACCTCCTATATAACCCTAACTCGTACTTATACTTGAGATGACTCTAATGAAACAATATGGCAGCGGTATTGAGACTATTTAATACGTATGTATAAAATATACAACTACCCGCAATTTATATACATTACAACACTAATTTATAAATTTAATACATACATAAATCCAAACATATTTATATAGAATACCAATATATACGTATATACGAAATAATCTAAACAAATATATTATCATTATATATAACAGGCATTTTATATTAACACTAGCGGCCCCGGCAGGCGTTGTCCTGCTCTGAAAAAATAGAAATCTAGGACCCGATCCCAGCGCCACCTACCGGTTCCAATTGTGGATTTAAACCATCCGGGGACCCACTCAAACACACAAAAACAAAATCACCAAAATCGGTCCAGGTGATTATGAGGATTCTAGAACCCGATCTCAGCGCCACCTACCGGTTCCAACGGGATAAAAAGTCTTATGTCCGTCTCCTGGTTCTAAGATACCTCCCCACGAATTTTCAGCCAAATCGGTACAGCCGTTCTTGAGTTATAAATAGTGTAACTAACACGACTTTCTTTTATATATACAGATAATTTACAATAAATAAATAAGTAAATGTTTAATATATTAGACATATTTATTTAACCTTCAAGCGGGCGCGTGTACTCGAATCGACCGCGCTTAGTACATTTTCGTTCATATTACTATTATTACCCTTTACATTTATTTGTCACTTCTAGTAGCCTGTCGATATGTCATTGGGAGTAAAATAAAGAATAAACCATCGCTCGGGGCGCTCCCCCCACTTCACAGATAGCAATTGTTTTAATCCCGGTGCAGTCGTCGAAAAGACTACACGCGCCTGTCGTCGAAAAGGTTACGCGCGACATACCCTCGTTCACGCTTATAGTAGTTCTTCGGCCATCATTCAGTATTATCGAATTAAGTTTGGATTTTTTATATAAAATGAGTCATGGACAGTTATCACAAAGTATAATACTTGAGGAATTACTAAAAGAAGACGAAGAAGAGAGTGAATCGGAGCTTAGCGACCAAGGCTCTAAAACTTCCGACCACATCGTTGCAGAGGAACCTCTATCTGCTGAGGAATCAAACTGCTTGGACTCAGAAGAGGATGATCTGCAACTTTATGCTGGCAAACAGCCTGAAGGCCCGTATCAGTTAAGTAATGCTGCGTCGGACGTTGTGAAGAGGCTAATTACATCAATTTCTGGCACTGGAAGAAACCTTACCATCGACAATTGGTATACCAGTGTGCCGCTGACGAACGATTGACGAAAGAAGATCAACGATGGCAGGCCTTCCAAGAAAACTAAAAAGAAACATAAGCGAGCATTTGAATATGGAGGTTGGTGCTGCTGATACAGAAGCAGTTAGTTCTGGCACATGCACAGGAACCTGTAAAATATGTCCAGCCAAAAAGAGGAGGCAATCAAAAACGCAATATAACTTATTTATGAAAAATATTTGCAGAAGTCATACAACATTTATTTACAATCAATGTTATATGGACAAAGAAGTTTCTTTGTCCATATAGTTTTCATCAGAACCAGTTGGTTCTGATGAAAACTAAACCAAAGTTAATTCATTTTTATTCTTATTTTGTATTTTTTATAATTAGACTAGGTATATATACTAGTCTGAGATATGTAAAAGGGTTTTGTGTTCCTAATTTTTGTTTTGATCCAAAGAATATTTGAGTTATGTTAATTAATTTAATAATTGTTTCTTTTTCATAATTTTAATTACTTTTTTTGACAAATTAGCCTTTAAAGACAATGATAATATATTTGAGTACAAATAAATAAATAATTATTAAATAATTAGTGCTTTATTTCTTTTATTCGTCCCATACGTCTTTTCGGTTACGCGCGCCCGCTCGCGTTACAAATGACCGCGCGCCCGCTTGAAGGTTAAAGACAGATAGTATTTTCTAAGGGATTTCCGAAATGTAGGTAATGTTTTGGCCTGTCTGACACTAAGATTGTAATGGTAGTTAATTAGCTGGCCAAAAAAACAGGCTGATGGCTGTTTGGCTAATGGCTGAAGGACTAACCAACTAATGAACCTTTCTATTGTTACTGATCGTTCATTTGCCTTACTATCGATTCAAATTTGACATAAGCGCAATCCATACCCATTGAGTCGTTTTGGTCTTACGCCAAAAGGAAGGTTTACACTGAAAATCAGCGTTGTGTCAGATATAATTCCGGCACAACAATATGCTGAGTGCAAACCTTGTTTGCTGAAAATGCAACGTACAAATTCTCGAAATATGCTGTGTATATTAATATATAAGGACCTGAATGGCGCTCTGTTGTTCGTGCCTACCCCGCAAGGGAACTGGCGTGAAGTTATGTATGTATGTATAATTATGTCACTATTTTTTCAAATAAAGTTTTTATTTCCATAATAAGGCCGATACCTACTTTACTACCTGCCATTCATTTTGCCTTACCATCAGTTGAATTTTGACATTACTTGTAGGGAGCTGAAGTATGTAAAATTTTAACCAATAGTAAATGAACGGTCGGTAAGATAACTCTCTGTCTTTTTGTTTGTTTATCTACAAAGACAATCTAAACCACGCAACAGATTTTTAAACTATTTTCACCATGCAAGATAATTTTTCAAGGAAGGTTTATATATATACTATATTTTGCCCACGACTTTGCTCACGATATATAGAAACCTAATTACGTTATCATGTAAGTAAAATAGAGCTACTTACCAAGGTTAGATCCGTAGCGCGGCCGCGGGAAAAACACTAGTGATGAATAAATAAGTAATACTAAAATATAGGAACCAGCCATAAGCCGTAAACCTGTCAGTTATCGGTTTTATACGACAACCATTAGCTAGTCGGCGAAGTGGTTTACAACTTAGTGGTGACTATTTTTTTTATTTCATGAAGTCAGCAGACAGACAGACAGCACACCTGATGGAAAGCGGTATCCATCGCCTATGAACATTTGTAACACCAAAAGTGCTACCAATGCGCTGCCGCTCTCGGAACTTTGACACTAATGCCGGAACATATCTCAAGGTCGCTATGGCGTCATACTCAGGTTTTTTTTTATTGCAGGAGTTCAGCAGACAGGCAGACGGCCCACTTAGTGGAAAGCGGTTACCATCGCCTATGGACATTTGCAACACCAAAGGTGCTACAAATGCGCTGCTGCTCTCTTAAAGGGCACTGGAACCTGGTCACTAATGCCAGAACACAACACAAGGTTGTTATGGCGGCATACTCTAGACCAGGGGTGGTCGCCATCCAGTCGAGCAAATACTCTACCACCTGGCTGTGGGTTGTTTAGTCGCCTCTTACGACAGGCCGCCGGGCCGCAGGAAATTGTATGCTATCTCCGTTCCTGTAGGATCAATTAATTGCTATTTTATGAACAACCGCTAATTAGCTGGTTTTTTCCAAAGTTACCCATCTTTAGTGATTGTCATTTCTTACCCTTCGTCTTGTATGGTAATATGTAAAAGCTGATCTACATTGATCCAGCTACTGACTTCAAATTCGAAGTCAGTCGTGCTGACTTCAATAATCCTGATTGAATATTTTAAAATCACTCCGCTCCTCCCAGAACCCGCATCAATCCCCCTTACACCCGAGCTATACTGTCCTCGTGTAAACGAGTAATAAATCAGTCATTGACACTGGCGTGTAGTAACGTCGCGTCATATCGAAAATTCAAGCAGATGATTGAGATTCTGCTATGTTGTCAAAACAATTACGATGTGAATTGTTTTCACAATAAAGCAATACTTCCAGTTTCATTTCTGTCATCTACCCATTTTCTTACCAAAAGTCGTTTCTTTCTAGATACCTCTTCTTCTAACATTTCCGTTAACTCTTCCAACAGCAGTTAGGAAAATCTTCTGAACAAATAAATCAATCGCATCAAATGCTGCCGTTTTACGAGAGTTCATTTTTCCCTGCTGACTTCGATAACATGGGTACACCTTAAAACAATAATCGACACCACGACTGCATGCAAATAGTGTAAGTCAGTTCGCCGTGCCAGCACTGGTGCCAGTGACTGGCCCAATGTAGCTCAGCCTTTACGTTTCATTTTTATTCATCAGTCTTATCTCATTGTCTGCTCCACCTACGTTACTAAATTAATTAAGAATTGTATTCAAATTACATTCCCTGCAAGAGATCGTTCTCAGAGATAACGCCAGCTATTGTTCTTTCTAAGAAAAAATACAATGCGCAATAAGAGTACGCGGCATTTCATTACTTTGTAATAATTAGATAAGTTAAGAATTTTCTTTCAGTGCATCAGGTTGCCTGGAGGAGATCGCTTTTAGCGATAAGGCCGCCTTTTGTTTACCAAGTATGCAAGTATTGTCTTGTTGTGCATTGTTGTAATTCGTGTTTTGGTGAACAATAAAGTGTTATATTTATCTATTTTTATTCTCACGTTTTGGCTTCTTTTCAGTAACCGTGATCACGGAAGACAAAAATGTCGTGTTAATGAGTGATGTTAAAGATTTTATTTCTTAAATAATAAAAAAATGTCAATCAAGTCGTGTCCCGTGCACGTAGAAAGAGCTCACAGTGTCTTGAGGTCTGGCAGTTGGTGTTTGCTGAGTTTGGATCTTGCTAGTTTTGATGATCGGATCCCAAACATGTGGTACTTGCTAATTAATCTTCTCTATTGAAATTTGGGTGTTTTTTTATTTTATTTCAAAAGCCTTCCGCAACATTCTAAGTATAAATGAATTAAAACTAACAAGTTGGCGGTAGGCTAAATAAAAACTTTAACATTACTCATTGAGGCTTGACATCTTTGTCTTCCGTAATCACGGCTACTGAAAAGTGGCCAAAACGTCGGAATAAAAATCAAATAAAATACCACGCTTAAAACCATTAAAACATAATTTTATTATATGTAGTACTACTAGTGGATGGATGCAGAAGTCGTGGAAGGCGACGACACACCTTCCATGATCAAATTGATCGTGTACTAGCGGAGGTTGATGTCAGGAGCCTTAAGAACAGACGAGTGTGCATGACAAGAGTTATGAATGTCAAAGAAGCAAGTGAGGTGTGTAAGAATGGGCCTAAATGGCGCTCTGTTGTCCGTGCCTACCCCGCAAGGGAACTGGCGTGAAGTTATGTATGTATGTATGTATGTAGTACTAGTCGCGAAAACTTAAGAGAACACTACTATTACTGAGGGATTATTTTGCAGATTCTGTATTCTCGTAGTAACAACAACAACAACAACAATACACTTTATTGTACACCAACATTACATAGAAAAAGTACACAATAAACTTACATACTAAAAGGTAGTACAATGGGCGGCCTTATTTATAACTGAGGGATTATTTTGCAGATTCTGTATCCTCGTAGTAATGCGGTGATTATGGAATAGAATATACTTTATTATACTATAAAATTAATGAAACAATAGAGTAAAACTTAAATTAGAATTAGGTAGAAATGGCGGTCTTATCGCTGGCAGCTATCTTTTCCAGCCAACCTTGGGATGGAGAGAGAAATATGGCACCAAAAACTAGGGCAAGGTTTTGTTGTACAATTTTTTAGCATACACATACATACATACATACATAACTTCACGCCAGTTCCCTTGCGGGGTAGGCACGAACAACAGAGCGCCATTTAGGCCCATTCTTACACACCTCACTTGCTTCTTTGACATTCATAACTCTTGTCATGCACACTCGTCTGTTCTTAAGGCTCCTGACATCACCCTCCGCTAGTACACGATCAATTTGATCATGGAAGGTGTGTCGTGGCCTTCCACGACTTCTGCATCCATCCACTTTTGCATTGTATATCTGTTTAGTCACTCTTTCATCATGCATTCTTTCCACATGCCCGAACCACCGGAGCATTCCTTTCCTTACCTTCACCCAGACACTCTCTTTCAGACCAACTCTCTTTCTTACTTCGGTATTACGAACGCGGTCTGCGAGCGTCAATTTTTTAGCGATCCGAAAAACTGGTCGCGGCCGTCGTCGAGCCGTACGTTCGACACAGCACATCGCCACTTACGCATTTCATTCGTCGTAAAATTTGAAACAACCAACACGTCGTTCATACAAAGTTTTGCTCGTATCTTAACATCAAATAAACTTGAGCGACTTCAGAATTTTTGCATTAGGTTCATATTTGGATTGCGAAAATATGACCATGTTTCTGAATTTCGTGAAAAACTCAAGTGGCTCCCTATCCGCTTTCGCCGGAATACTCACATTCTCACATTACTTTATAACATATTATTTATTCCTAGTAGTCCTCCTTACCTTAAGGAACGTTTTCAATTCCTTCGCCTTTCTACTTCCCACAATTTGCGCACTCATACGTATCGTAAACTCACTACACCTGCACACACTTCATCTTTTTATGATAACTCTTTTACAGTGCAGGCTGTCAAACTTTGGAATGCGCTGCCTATTACTGTCAGAGAGGCCAAAACATCACCTACATTTAAGAACGCACTCAGAAAACACTACTTTTCCTTAAATAATTATTCCTAACTCTTATATTATAGACTATTTAGCATATACATATGTATATATAAATATGTATGTATTTAGTTTATAAAGTAATTTAAGTATGTGTATTTAATATGTAAATTATGTAGTTTAAGTATGTTTATTTATGATATACCTACTTAATGATCTGCACCACCTACATCGCCAGATTAGGTTAAATTATTCCTTAAGTTAGGTTGCCTGGAAGAGATTGCTTTAAGCGATAAGGCCGCCTATTGTTTCTACCATGACAATATTGTAATTGTGTATTTTTGATATTGTATATTTGGTGAGCAATAAAGTGTTATCTATCTATCTATCTATCTATTTTAATAATAAATATATAACTGTAATTACAACTACTTAATAGTAGTTGTTTCACCCACAAATGCTTTGGACTTATTTTTTTTTTTTTTTTTTATCGCTGGAGTTCAGCAGACACCGCATGTTTCACCGCATTAAATCGTGCATGTGGGTATGCTTACTTTTATTTCTTATTTCACATATTTTAAATAATCTTGTTGTCATGCATATTCATATTATTAAACTCAAACTCGTTTCATTCATTGAAAGATCATTTTACACATTTTAAATACTTGTTTAACTCCGTCCGCTTCCCGCTTGGCCACTACAACCGGTAGGGTCACTCCCTTCACCGTTTCCATTGAACCCGGGCAGGCTCCGTTCTGCATGCCTGTAGCCCTGCATTGTAATAATATACAGTTTTTTTTGGTAAGCAATAAGAATATATCTGTAAATATATATTAATGAAATTGATGTATTTCAGTGAACATGGAGGCATACGCATCATTTGGACTGCTAGCGACTGAAATAACAAGCGCTCTAATTCAGATTTTACAAATAATTCTCGATGTATTTAAACCAAAAACAAATAATCTAACGTATCCTGATTCAACTGTTTATGGTGAGTTACAGAAGTATTTACCGGTAAATTATCTACAGTATATAATAAAACTATATTTTAACGGTTTTAAGCTTGGTATTTTATTTGATTTTTATTCCGACGTTTCGGCAACGGCAACCCGTGATCTAAAGTCAAAGAGAAATCCTAAAATCACTCTCACCTTTTTATAATCTGGGCCCAAGAATGTATGGAAGCGAATCCTTCTCCTTTGGTACCTACCTATTTATTTATTGAGAAAACCAACATCGAATACACAAATATAATATAAAATCGTTTACAATTAAAACTAACGCCAATAACAGGTTTTCCTTGTAAACAACCAATTTGGTTACGGAACGGAGAAAGAATACAATTTCCTGCGGCCGGGCGGCCTGTCGTAAGAGGCGACAAAACAACCCACAGCCAGGTGGTAGGGCATTTGTCCGACTGAATGGCTACCCCTGGTCTAAAGTATGTCGTCATAACAACCTTGAGTTGTGTTCCGGCATTAGTGACCAGGTTCCAGTTTCCCTTAAGAGAGTGGCAGCGCATTTGTAGCAACTTTGCTGTTGCAAATGTCCATAGGCGATGGTAACCGCTTTCCATCAAGTGGGCCATCTGCGTGTCTGCTGATCTCCTGCAATAAAAAAAATAGCAATGTTTTACAAAGCATATGTTAAGTTGAAATTAAACATACCGCGAATTAATTATATAATTATACGGCGTACAACAATGATCTGGAGAGAAATTCCCGCCGAGGTTTTCCCTCTGCGCTACGACATGGGGTCGTTTAAGAAGGGCGTTATAAAATTTCTTAGAGGCCGGCAACGTGTTGGCAACGCCCCTGGTGTTGTTGCAAGCGTCCATAGGCGACGGTAACCACCAAGTGGGCCGTCAGCCTGTTTGCCTGCTTGAGGCAATAAAAAAAAACAAATGAAGTCGAGTTGTGTTGTGTAAAATTGAGCAAGTCATTAATGTTACTATTAGACGCAAACAGATCAATTTTACAAAATTTCGTATTATAAGTACGAGCCATACGAGAAAACAAAGAATTTTGAGGGTAGTTGGTAAAATTATATATCTAGTACATACATACATAACTTCACGCCAGCTACCTTGCGGGGTAGGCACGAATAACAGAGCGCCATTCAGGCTTATTCTTACACACCTCACTTGCTTCTTTGACATTCATAACTCTTGTCATGCACGCTCGTCTGTTCTTAAGGCTGCTACTTAAGAATCTAATACACAAATGTTAAGTTGTGGGTGGGCGTAGTGAATAGGGGGGAGGTATACTTACCCCTACGACAACCCCTAAGGTCCGGAGGTTTTAAATTTTTTTTAGTTTATAAACATAACCTCACTTATTTTTGTTGTAAAATTGTGCCACTTTTGATAATAACAAACCGTGATTTGAGTTTATGAATGTACTCACGAATTGTTTATGAATGTACTCATGAATTACATATAACCACTAGAACTTTTTGTAACACTAAAACTGTTTTTTAATGTAGAAATAAAGTTTCAAATTTAATTGACGCATAAATACAAATTCATGCTAGACATATATAATCGATTGATTAAAAAGTGACAGTTTTTAGTGTCACTTTTGTTTTTAATGGCTTGGCTAACAAGGTGTGATTATAAAAATAAATTAATCGATATGTCATTAATACTTATCGATTTGTAATTAAGAAATTCGAAATCTTGTAGCTCAAGATTTAGAATTAATTAATATATTGTTTTATATAATTTTCGGAAATCGATATATTTCTATGAAAAAAAAAATTATAAATATTTTTGTTTGCCGCCTTTATTGCCCCTTTTATTGCCGCCATTTTATTCCTTTTCTCTAGTAGTTGAGTGAATGTGCTTTCTTCTGTTAATTTTTGATTTTACGACGACTTGTGCTGTGTTTTATAATAATTTCGATTTACTATTTATTTTATACACAAACTGTCGGTTATGTTAGGTGATATTCAGACCAAAGCGCACGAGCCGAGCGAGCGAAGCGAGCGTGCCGCGGCAGCGGCCGGCGAGTGCCAGAACCGACTGGTAACCATTTACTATTTATTTTATACACAAACAGTCGGTTATGTTAGGTGATATTCAGACCAAAGCGCACGAGCCGAGCGAGCGAAGCGAGCGTGCCGCGGCAGCGGCCGGCGAGTGCCAGAACCGACTGTAACCATTTACTATTTTTTTTGTACACACAGACAGTTAGGACGCCTTGAAAGTCTCATATGAAACATTTGTTTTATTTATCAATTTAGTGGACGACTAGCAAGTTGGCTTTTAATATGACAATGAATCAATATATTAATGATATCAATTTTATTATTAAATACACTGTTGAATTTTTTTTAAATATTGGTTAAATATAAATTAATGCGATTACGTAAAAAAAAAATATCGTCTTTATTGGTCGCCATTATGAATGGTTACTCTTGTAGTGTATATAAATGTGCTCTATTGTGTTTTTTCTTCATTTTTATCCAATTAAGTTGGTTTTTGGGTTATTTTGGCTCTTTTTATGTTGATTACTGGCTTTTTTTTGAACTTTGAAAGGATTTTTCAATTTCGGACCTATAATAGAAGTGCAACATTAGCGAAAAAATCAGTGAAAATAAGTGAGGTTATGTTTATTAAAAAAAAAAATTCAAGATCTCCGGACCTTAGGGGTTGTAGTAAAGGTAAGTATGCCTCCCCCCCTCCCCACTTCACCACCCCACTACTTAAAATTCCTGTATAAAGAAGCTATAGATTTACCTAGTAAAGACTTGTTTGTACTGTATACTTGTTATAATTAAAAGTTATAATTACATTGATTTCTTTCACTACATAACTTAAACAATAAAACGGTTATTAAAGATACGTGTGGCACGCAGGCCAACGCGTGAGCTCTACCTACAAGAGCATGCTTGTCAAGGTCTGGAAATCACCTAACGAACTTGGCGGGCGGCCGCGACAGGCGTCCCGAGCGCCGTAGGGGTGTTAGGGGGCGCCGCAGTGGTAACACGGAGTCTTCGTCGATTATACTTCCTGCGCACGTATACACTTGTCGCGCTATATTATGCTATTTGATCATGGTATATACGTCTCGGCCTACCAGCAGCGGTTCTGCCGTTCACAACGGTGTGTGGTGTCAAACACTTCTTTTGTGATTCTACTTTTATCCTTTCTCTCTACATGTCCAAACCACCTTAACATTCCTGTTTCAACTCTTGTTATTACATCTTTCAATCTACAACGTTTTTTTGTAACTAATTTTTGCTTTCAGGAAATCAAGCTTTCGACTTTATTATAGTAGGTGGCGGAACAGCTGGATGTGTCTTGGCCAATAGACTGACTGAAGTGACCAATTGGACTGTACTGCTATTAGAAGCAGGAAATGTACCAATAATTACATCCAGTGTTAGTATTCATAAAAATATTATGATTTCCCGATAATGTTGTCGTTCCCAATCTCAATAGTAGATTTTACAATACTCGTTGACACTTGACATCTTTGTCTCGGATGCGAAGCTGGGACCCTAACGCTTAAGGAGGAAAACAAGCTGTTATTGGCTGAAAGAAAGCTTCTCACAACGGTCCTAGGTCCCACACTATGTATTTGTATATTTATTTTTTAAATTAGGTTGAGTATTTATTGCCTTTTTCCTGCACCACCTATATCGCCTGATTCAAATTTCTTTCATTTAGATAGCCTGGAAGAGGTTGCTTTGAGCCATAAGGCCGCCTATTGTATTGCCTAGAAAATATTCTAAATATGGTCTGTTTTTGTAATTGTATATTTTGGTGTGCAGTAAAGAGTTATATCTCTCTCTCTCTAAATATTATTTATTTATTTCAGACACAAAGATCCATAATTACAACAAATTTTACAGACCGGTTATTATTACATTAAATTCAACCTTAAAAAACACGGGGAAGTGATGGCAACCGGCGCATCCAAAGAAAAACTGAAATCAAAGAGCTGGTGGATGAGCCCAATATCATAGGCGAGACCAAAGCATATCGCTTGCGCTGGCTTGGCTGCCTATATAGAATGGGGGAGTATCACGCGGTGAAAAGAGCCTATCTGGACAGACCAACGGGACGGCGACCAGTTGGTCGGCCCAGATATCGCTGTAGTGACGTAGTGGAGGCTGAACTGAGCGAGTTTCAAGCCTATGACTGGCAGGAGACAGCGCTGAACAGAAAGGAGTGGATTATACTCGTTTCGAAGACCAGGTCTCATTTTGGGTCGCTGAGCCGCAACAGTTAGATAGTTAGATGTTTTAATGGTAGTAAATTCATATTGAGGCACTACACAGTGTTTACAGAATTGGGAATTGATTTTAGAATCAGTAATTTCTATCTAATATATTAACCATATATACATTTTTTATAATTTATAATGTATTATTTTTTGAACAAAGGTAAAGAAAGTTATTGTTGGCGCCACTTATTTCCCAATTATGTGTTTTGAGTTAAAAATCTTGGGTTTATATTCGTCTTGATTTTTAACTCAAAATTTCGATAGAGCACAAGGTCGCTCGGCGCGTGAGGTTTCATTTACGTTGACACAAACGCCACCGCTACCGCGAAAAATTGAAAAAAATCGTGAGTAGAAAGGATTGTAAATACGTATATTAGCTGATCGAAGAATTCTGCGTCCAGTAGTAAATTACAAAAACAGTGGCCTCAGAAATAATTTAGTTTTAGTGATTAGTTTTTCTGCGTCACATTTCCATCCGAGGGCTACGTGTAAAAATATTGTTTCATGCCTTTTATCTCCCAAACGTGAGAAAAAAATCGGCAGAACTCTGAACCAGCGCTGTCGTGGGCTGCTGGCTGAAAACGAGGTAAATGCAAGGTTTTACAATTCTCCGGGCACCAGTTCTTAAAATAAAAAGCTGATAAGGGATGGCCATTACTTTTATTTGAGCACATAACGCCCTCCCCGTAGGAGATAGTAGAAAACGCCGGGTCTCCAGTTTTTACTTAGAAACTCTGCTATTATACCCTTTAATGTGTTTTGAGTTAAAAATGCTAAGACTGATTTTCGTCTTGTAGTCTTTAAAAGTTTTAACTCAAAATTTCGATAGAACACAAGGTTATAAAAACACAGTTTTTATTTTTCTTTGACACTGTTGGAACCATAAAACAAATTAAAACGTTTTTAATGGTCATATCTCAAAAAGTACTAAACGCATATTGTTTAAAAAAAAATTTTAGAAGTATTTTTGAAGCTCTGACATCTTTATTTTTCAAGTATCTACATATCTTGTAGTTCAACAGTGAGAGAGGAGGGACACTTTTTACAAATTTGGAAGCGAATATGTCATCAATTATCACCTAAGGGGCCACTCATAAATTACGTCATTATTATTTATTTAGGTTTATGGCTTGTCAGCTAGGCCTTTAAGCTAGATCTCAGTTTAAAATATAGTTTCTTCATTTTCTTAAGCCTATGTGTAGCACAGCTGAACTGTAGATAATCAGCTAGTGCCATGCATCGGAGTTCTTGTGACAACTTAAAAGGCCACATTTGGCTATACAATTCACATTTCTCACAAAACACATAATTACTACTCAAAAACTATCAATATCCTACAAGTATTGTTTATTTTAGAGTGATTTTACACATTTTTAGAAAATAAAACTGCACAGCACAACGTCCTCTTTCAGTTCCCGCCAAAAACTCCTTACGTCATTCGTTAAGAGAGGGGGTCGACATAGGCTAGGTTCCATTAGAGACTCACACCGACCACGTTCACGACCGCGATTTTTCCCATTCCACTTGCTTGCCGGCGTCACAAACGTAAACTCAAGTGGAACGGTTATTCGACTCACCTCTTGACATGGGTCGCTGTGAGCGCTGCGTTAGCGAAAATCATGACGTCATTAGTGACTTTTTCGCCACGACCATAACGACCGCGATCGCCTAGTGGAACGGCAGCGGAGCATTTCGTTGCGATGTGATATACTAAAGAAACGCACCCAAAGTGTGACAAGGGGTGACAGGAGGTCTTAAATATCTTGACGTCACATTTCAAAATCTAATATATTTAAGTTTTAAAACATTAGATTGGCAGAATTTTCTTTTTCTTTTTAATTTACCGGCCAAAATTCCTTTTTATATCACCTGGCTTTTCTATGCACTCGATATTGGCAAAATCAACGCATAAATGGCATTGCAGCCATCACCTTAAAAAAAAAAAAGTTTTAAAACATGAAATTTGAACTATTAAGGAAAATCTCAAATATTTCCAACTCTGTGTGAGCATCGTGTTATTAAAAAATAATACATACATACATAACTTCACGCCAGTTCCCTTGCGGGGTAGGCACGAGAAACAGAGCGCCATTTAGGCTTATTCTTACACACCTCACTTGCTTCTTTGACATTCATAACTCTTGTCATGCACGCTCGTCTGTTCTTAAGGCTCCTGACATCACCTACTGCTAGTACACGATCAATTTGATCATGGAAGGTGTGTCGTGGCCTTCCACGACTTCTGCATCCATCCACTTTTGCATTGTATATCTGTTTATTCATTCTTTCATCATGCATTCTTTCCACATGCCCGAACCACCGGAGCATTCCTTTCCTTACCTTCAGACCAACTCTCTTTCTTACTTCGGTATTACGAACGCGGTCCGCGAGCGTCACTCCGCAGATTTTGCGCAGTGCTCGCATCTCGACCGCGTTTACTCTACTTTCATGCTCTTTCTTCCATACCCAACTCTCGCTTCCATACGTGAGCGTAAGTACCAGCACCGCTAAAAAATAATATAAATGGAAATAAAACTAATTACGGAACTGCTGTTCTAATTTAATAATTTCTTGATGTCAAATTGCAAGATATGTGATGTCACACTAAGGAGGGACGAGTGTCACGAATGTGACCAGCTGTGGGACGGGGGTGGGGTCAAAAAATCATGAAATTTTTGTGACTTAATTTGTGGACGGCTTCTAACGACTTAAATACAAGTCATTAATACATTTTAAAACCTCTCTATACCTATCTTTGTATATTTGTACACATATGTTATGAAGCATATTCCACAGTCTCCAGATCGAATTTTGGAATATTTCACAATCTCAATACATAATTTATTATGCCAAAAGTAACATTACGTCCAGATCGTCATCATTTTTAGATATATTTTAGGGCCGCTTGCATAAGGTGGCTTAAATTTATTTAAGAAACACAAAACATATTTAACACCCTTAAATACAACTAGCGTCTTGCACGACACAAAATTTGCCGCTAAATATGTTTAAAGACCTTGAATACGTTTTGTGTAAAATGTATTTAGGCAGTTTAATATGATTAACTAATTTTATTTAAAGGCGATCGTTACGCAAGCGGCCCCTAGTCCTTGGCGCTAATTTATACGTTCCAGTGACAAAATTTTATACGCAAAAAAAAACTGAGGAATAAGACCCTTCCTGGAGTCCATGTTCCATGCGTACGTACGTATCAGTTGAAAAAAGGTTTAATTCTATTTGTTTTTAATTTCTCTGCATCATTGTGTAGCGGTATGTAGAATAAATCTTTCAAAATTGCATCTATAATAGACTCACTCAGTCACTCAAACACTCACACATTCACCACTCACTCACTCACTCACTCTCTTACTCACTCACTCACTCACTCACTCACTGTACTAGCTTATAATTTCTAAAAACTTATAAAAAAAACATCTAAAATCGACTCATATGTTATAGTAACATTTTCTTCAGTAATATCTAACTTTAGATGTGGTTTAAGCAGTATAAGGTATTTAAACATCATTAAATAATGTAACTCATTGCAAAATACTGTTCGTAAAGTATAAATAGGATCTATTAAGGATAAATAGTGTATGTACATAGAAGTTTTAATTTTTACAAAGGCGAGGGTGTGTTGCAACACACACGAACCTTTTTAGGTTTAAGTGTTTCTCATTATTCTGTAATATAGACTGTTAAGAAAAAAAAAAGCTGTCATAATGCAATGATTACGTATTTAATCTGACGACGATTAAATTTTAGGTCCCAGGACTTTTTCCAGTAGCAGCGTCACCTGATTATGACTGGAATTATGATTCTCAAAATGATGGATACACTGCTCAAGCGCACAAGACCAAAAACATTCATTTAACTCGAGGAAAAGTGTTGGGAGGCAGTAGTAGTATCAATTATTTGTTCTATATAAGAGGAAATAGTGCTAATTATGACGAATGGGAGAAGCTTGGAAACGTTGACTGGAATTGGAAAAGTGTTTTACCATACTTCAAAAAAAGTGAACGCTTAAAAGATAAAGAAATTTTGAAAAGTAGCTCAGGTTCTTTACACAGTGACGATGGATTATTAGGCATAACTAGACCGATTTGGCATGAGACTAAGAAATACCTTAACATTTTCCATGAAAATGGTCACAATATACATTTAGATGTTAATGGTTACGATCAACTTGGATATTCATTACCACAGTATATTATAGACGATGGTCAGCGACAGAGTACCGCCTACAGTTTTCTTAGACCTGTTGCAACCCGTCCAAATTTATTTATCATAAAAAATGCTTTGGTAAGAGAAATTGCTATTAAAGATAACAAAGCAGAAGGAGTTAGAGTTAAAATAGGTGGCAAAATAAAAACTTTTAAAGTAAAAAGGGAAGTGATTCTATCAGCTGGTGTGTTTAATACGCCTCAATTATTAATTCTGTCGGGAATAGGGCCTAAAGAACATTTGGAAGACATAAAGATTAAGACAGTGTTCAATAATCATAATGTTGGTAGAAATATGCAAGATCATCCTATGGTTATTGTTGCATTTACAACCGAACAAGACCCATCGCCAAAGACACAATATGCAGAGATTTTAAGTAATTTGGATAAAATACCCATTCCTTTAATTATGGGATTTGGAGCACTTAACAAGAGCGCAAATATACCAGATTATCAAATGATAGGAGCAGCAGTACATTCATATTCTCTTTTGGGGACTATTTTGTGTACTAATCTATTTGGATTACAAGATGATGTTTGTGCTGCATTGACTAATGCGGGACAAAAATCAAAAGTTTTCTTAGCACTATTCAGTTATTTAAGACCAAAATCTAAAGGACATCTTAAGCTACGTAGTAGCAGTCCTGATGATAAACCTATAATCACTACAAACTATTTCTCAGATTCAGAAGATTTAGACAAATTTGCAAGTTGTATAGAAGACTATTTGACTGTTCTAAATACTACAAGTCTTATAGAAGTCAAAGCACAAGTAATAGATATAGGAGTAAAACAATGTAAAAACTTTACATTTAATAGCCATGATTATTGGAAGTGTTATATTTTGAACACGGTTAATACAAACTATCATTCTGTTGGGACTGCTAAGATGGGAGTATATGGTGATGGAGTTGTTGATTCAAGATTAAAAGTATGGGGAGCTAAAGCTCTAAGGGTGATAGATTCAAGTGTCATGCCGACTATTGTAAGTGGAAATACTATGGCAGCAACTATTATGATTGCTGAAAAAGGTGCCGATATTATTAAAGCAGACCATGGAATTGATGTTAAAACAAACTAGTCGTTATGTATTTATTGTCTAAATAAATAAATAAGGTAGATAAAGTATTTTTGGTTGCCTGTAACAACCCTGATACTACGCTTGCTGTTATATTTTTTTAAATTTATTCCGGTTTGTTTTTATAATATTATAAAATTGAAAAAGTGTAGTCATTTGTTTTTTAGATTATTTTTTATGTTTTTCTGTTTATTCGGGATTAATAAAAACCTATTGGGCCGATTTCGATGCGGATTTCGCTGATCGAGAGCAACTTCCCGGAATTATATATATGTATAATAATTTCTCTATAGTATAATAATTAATATATTACAGTAATATTTTCACTGATCGATAGCAAATTCTCTGTTATAAAATCTGTGATACTTTATATCCCAGCAATCCTGCGGGACCTTTCTCGGGAGAGGTTTTAAGTTATTAGGAAATATATAAATTAGCTTATTCCGTCCAACATACTATCCAATACCTAGCCGCCGTACACTGCGTCTAGCGTTACAGCGTCAGCGGTAAAGCGTCATCCTTACGCCGTACGCCGCGTCCGACTGTACGCGACCGTCGGATACTTACGAAAATGCATTATAGTGGTATCTCAAATCAGACGGTTGACGCGGCGCACTTACGCTGTGCGCGGCATCATTCAGACGCGGCTTACGAGATGCTATAGAAAAACATCGTAAACGACAGAATTTAGATGTTTGACTTTTGTATAATAATACATACATACATACATACATAACTTCACGCCAGTTCCCTTGCGGGGTAGGCACGAACAACAGAGCGCCATTTAGGCCCATTCTTAGACACCTCACTTGCTTCTTTGACATTCATAACTCTTGTCATGCACACTCGTCTGTTCTTAAGGCTCCTGACATCACCCTCCGCTAGTACACGATCAATTTGATCATGGAAGGTGTGTCGTGGCCTTCCACGACTTCTGCATCCATCCACTTTTGCATTGTATATCTGTTTAGTCATTCTTTCATCATGCATTCTTTCCACATGCCCGAACCACCGGAGCATTCCTTTCCTTACCTTCACCCCGACACTCTCTTTCAGACCAACTCTCTTTCTTACTTCGGTATTACGAACGCGGTCCGCGAGCGTCACTCCGCAGATTTTGCGCAGTGCTCGCATCTCAACCGCGTTTACTCTACTTTCATGCTCTCTCTTCCATACCCAACTCTCGCTTCCATACGCGAGCGTAGGTACCAGCACCGCGTTGTGTATGGCGAGCTGGGCCTTCTGGCTGAGGTTCTTAGCGCCTAGAAGTTTACCTAACGCTCCATTCAAACTATTCCCCAAATTTACTCTTCTTTCTATATCAGCGGTGTACCTTCCATCCCTGCTAAAAGCACATCCAAGATATACAAACTCATTCACTTGCTCCAGCATAACATCATCGACCATTATCCTTGCATTCGTTCTGGTTTCTTCTCTTTCAAACACCATAACCTTTGTTTTCTTCGCATTCAAATGTAAGCCTCTCGCCTGACAGTCATCTTTCATCATTGTGACTAGTGTTTGCAGTTCTGATGGCGATTCGGCTAAAAGCACGGCATCATCCGCATAAAGCAAGGTGCTTACAACTAGATCACTCATTCGCACCCCAACATCCATCAATCTTATTCTCTGGAGACAATAGGATGAACAGCAAAGCCGACAGCACGCAGCCCTGCCTGACGCCAATATTGACGTCAAACCAGGGCGACAGGCTGCCATCCACTCGCACGCATGCCATACAGTCCTCGTAAGTGGACTGCACAGCACGCATCAATTGGCCATTAATCCCATATCCGGGCAATATGTCCCAGAGCTCCTTCCGCACAACCCTGTCAAATGCTTTCTCTAGATCCACAAAACCGCAGAAAACCTTCCGGCCCATAGCCAGCTGCTTCTCTACGATATTGCGGAGCGATATGTATAATAATACATACCTAAATTATTTAGAACTTTAGATTCGAATACAAATATCCTTAGGCTCTTATCTGCGATAATGGAAAAATTATGCCTGTACTAAAAATCCGGAATCTATACTAATATTATAAAGAGGTAAAGTTTGTGACGTTGTAAAGGATAATATCCGAAACTACTGAACCGATTTAAAAAATTCTTTCACTGTTGGCAAGCAACACTATTTCTGGTTGACATAGGCTGTATTATATTTTCAAAAAAATTAGAGATCCTTACTGTAAATTCATAGCACATGTAGTAATTTTAATTCGCAATAAAATGTCTGTACAGATATTAGTACATATTTATAAGTCTGTTAATTACCAATACTAATGTAATAATTCTAAAAAAACTATTCATAATGGCAAATTATTTTTGTGTTACACATCATGTTCACGAAGGTTATTAGATACATACATACATACATAACTTCACGCCAGTTCCCTTGCGGGGTAGGCACGAACAACAGAGTGCCATTTAGGCTTATTCTTACACACCTCACTTGCATCTTTGACATTCATAACTCTTGTCATGCACACTCGTCTGTTCTTAAGGCTCCTGACATCACCCTCCGCTAGTACACGATCAATTTGATCATGGAAGGTGTGTCGTGGCCTTCCACGACTTCTGCATCCATCCACTTTTGCATTGTATATCTGTTTAGTCATTCTTTCATCATGCATTCTTTCCACATGCCCGAACCACCGGAGCATTCCTTTCCTTACCTTCACCCCGACACTCTCTTTCAGACCAACTCTCTTTCTTACTTCGGTATTACGAACGCGGTCCGCGAGCGTCACTCCGCAGATTTTGCGCAGTGCTCGCATCTCGACCGCGTTTACTCTACTTTCATGCTCTTTCTTCCATACCCAACTCTCGCTTCCATACGTGAGCGTAGGTACCAGCACCGCGTTGTGTACGTCGAGCTGGGCCTTCTGGCTGAGGTTCTTAGCGCCTAGAAGTTTACCTAACGCTCCATTCACACTATTCCCCAAATTCACTCTTCTTTCTATATCAGCGGTGTACCTTCCATCCCTGCTAAAAGCACATCCAAGATATACAAACTCATTCACTTGCTCTAGCATAACATCATCGACCATTATCCTTGCATTCGTTCTGGTTTCTTCTCTTTCAAACACCATAACCTTTGTTTTCTTCGCATTCAAATGTAAGCCTCTCGCCTGACAGTCATCTTTCATCATTGTGACTAGTGTTTGCAGTTCTGATGGCGATTCGGCTAAAAGCACGGCATCATCCGCATAAAGCAAGGTGCTTACAACTAGATCACTCATCCGCACCCCAACATCCATCAATCTTATTCTCTGGAGACAATCGTCCAGATATAGGATGAACAGCAAAGCCGACAGCACGCAGCCTTGGCGGACGCCAATATTGACGTCAAACCAGGGCGACAGGCTGCCTTCCACTCGCACGCATGCCATACAGTCCTCGTAAGTGGACTGCACAGCACGCATCAATTGGCCATTAATCCCATATCAAAAGAGTTTGGTATTTGCCTCGAAGTTTTCCGTCAGCTTCTTTTCTTCTTTTAATTTTATTCTTTCACGCTTCTCTTTCACTAAAGCTTTGGTTTCATTCTTGCAGAGGCGATAAATTTCTTTCTTCATCTCTTTCATACTGTCATTCTGTTGCAAGGAAGCAACATAATCCAGCCAGGCTTTTCTCTTTCTCTCTACGCTGGATTTAACATCCGCGTCCCACCATTCATCACCTCTCGTTGTTATGTGCCTCTTCGCGCATCCACATGCTTCTTTTGCACTTTCCACTATACGAAGCGTTGCTAAATTCACTCTGCGCTTTCGGGATATCAGGAAAAAAATATTACCCCATTTTTTATAATTAAATATTTTATTATGTAAGTGAAAAGTTTAAATGATCGTTATGATTTAATCGCTTTATGTGTCATAATTTAATATTACTCAGAGGTTTCAGTTTTTTTTTAATAAAGTATTATCAACAAAAGTAGTGTGTCTTGGAACGAACTATAAAAAAATACATGCCGAAATAAATTCATAACACATTCATAGCACATGTAGTAATTTTAATTCGCAATAAATGTCTGTACAGATATTAGTACATATTTATAAGTCTGTTAATTACCAATACTAATGTAATAATTCTAAAAAAACTATTCATAATGGCAAATTATTTTTGTGTTACACATCATGTTCACGAAGGTTATTAGATGACTATTTATAACCCAAAGATTATCCTGCGCTAAAAGTCAGTGAAATCATTTGTAATAGTAGACTTGGAACGATTCGATAGGTTCATATTGGGTAATAGGGTTTATGTATAATCCAAAGTTTATATCAGTAGTAGGAACTACGGGGTAGGTACACGGGATAGTTTAATGCAGGGACTTAAGAGCAACTAAACCACTTGAAAAGGGCTATTATAGAAATAAAAATATTCATATCCAAAAGTTTTTATTCAAACTAGTTTAGTTTGATTATTTTCTGAACTAAAATTTGTTTTTTATCATATTAATATATTAAATTATTTCTTTATTAGGAATTAATGGAGATGCAGCTAACAGAATATAGACAAAATTAATATCTTAATTATGACAATAAAGAGTTATCTATAATATTACTAGCGGCCCGGCGCGGATTCACCCGTGGTCTGTCCCGCTCCCGTGGTATAAAACGTCATGTTGTATAGCCTATGACACTCCCTGTTAACGTAGCTTTCCAACAGTAAAATAATTTTTAAAATCGGTTTAGTAGATCCCGAGATTACCCCCTACAACGTCACAAACTTTACCTCTTTATAATATTAGTACAGATAACTCCGACCGAAGCACCTGCTTTAAACGATATTCAGTTTTTTTTAGATCCTCTTTGACGATATTTGCAGCACGCATTCTGTCAATTCTATGTCAAACGTCATAAGGTTACATTAAAAAGTTTATATTGTCCAAAGCGCTAAGGTTAGATTAGAAATAATTTTATATGATGGTTAAGTATTCTTACATTTTCTAATTATCCTTCACACAACTTACATCTTATCGGTCACGATCATATATAATTATTTTAGGTACTTTATTTCAATACAATTGTGCCGTTGATAAGAAAATATAAAAAACATAGTGTAAAAATATCTCCGAAAATGATTCAAAATACTTCCTTTCAAAATCCATCTCTTTGTCCAACAATATGCTACAATTGGATCCGTAGGAAGTCTAAAACGTAATATAAACTAGTTTAAGAAAACCGGACACACAAACATTACATGTCTGTTTTCTATAGATTTTTTCAATTATTCATATTTCATAAATAAAAAAAAAATCGTAACAAAAGTCCCCAAATTTTGGAAAATAAGTCACACTTCTCACCTGACAACATCAATCAATTCGATAACCTTGAAAATGTCGAAATTAAATTTCACGTTTTTACAAAGAAATCACGGGAAAAGTGTTAAGTTTTCCGATTAAATGACATCTCATCCTTATCCTTTCCCGTTTTAAAATAGTTCCGACACATTTTAATAGCGCAGGCCGACATAATTATTTTTTTTGCGAGAGCTCTAACCAGTAAAGTAATCGAAACGACACTAACAGGCGTGGGAAGCCACTGAAGCCAGTGCACCAATGGTGCGGCGATGGCGGCAGAATGCGCGTGTGTCTTTCAATATTTTTTTTTAATAAAAGTAGCCTAGGTTACTCCTTATAACATCAGCTATCTTCCAGTGAAATTCCCATCAAAATCTCTCCAGCCGTTCCAGAAATCAGCCGGAACAAACAGACAGACCACACTTTTATTTATTTGTAAGTATAGGTGATTTGATTTTAAAAGTCGTAGTAGCGCAATGACTGGCGCACGCGTCCCAAACTCAAAGGGCGCGGAATCGACCCAGGCCGGAACGCATGCACCACTTAGACGTTTTTCTGACCTAATGTGCATATTGTTACAATTACCACGTGCTAATAACGGTGAAGGAAAACATCGTGATGCAACCTGCACATCGAGATAACCGATGTGTCAAGCCTGCCAAGCCGCCTTCGACAAGCGTGGCGGGTATACTGTTCGTTCCCCTATAATAGCCCAACAGTGGGACATTTGTGGGCTGTTATTATTATTATATATAGACTAAATTCTAGTACCCGATCCCAGAGCCACGTACCGGTTCTAATTGCGAATCTAAACCATCCAGGTACCCACTCAAACAAACAAAAACAAAATCACCAAAATCGCTCCAGGTGATTAGGAGGATTCCAGAACCCGATCTCAGCGTCACCTACCGGTTCTAATTGTGAATCTAAGGACAAAATAAGATTTAAAATCTTGCCAAAAAATTAAAGTTTATAATTAACAAATAAAAAATAGGGATTGATCGTAGAGGGGTGAAAATTTAGGGTTGTATGTATTTTTTAATGCTGTATCTAAAAAAAAAAATTATCAAAAAAAATTTTTTTTGGAGTGGACACCCCTTATCATTTAGGGGTTTGAAAAATAGATAGTAGCCGATTCTCAGACTTACTGAATATGCATAAAAAATTTCATAAGAATCGGTCAAGCCGTTTCGGAGGAGTATGGGAACGAACATTGTGACACGAGAATTTTATATATAAGATGATTTGTATGGAAGCGAGAGTTGGGTATGGAAGAAAGAGCATGAAAGTAGAGTAAACGCGGTCGAGATGCGAGCACTGCGCAAAATCTGCGGAGTGACGCTTGCGGACCGCGTTCGTAATACCGAAGTAAGAAAGACAGTTGGTCTGAAAGAGAATGTCGGGGTGAAGGTAAGGAAAGGAATGCTCCGGTGGTTCGGACATATAGAAAGAATGCATGATGAAAGAATGAACAAACAGATATACAATGCAAAAGTGGATGGATGCAGAAGTCGTGGAAGGCCACGACACACTTTCCATGATCAAATTGATCGTGTACTAGCAGAAGGTGATGTTAGGAGCCTTAAGAACAGACGAGCGTGCATGTCAAGAGTTATGAATGTCAAAGAAGCAAGTGAGGTGTGTAAGAATAAGCCTAAATGGCGCTCTGTTGTTCGTGCTTACCCCGCAAGGGAACTGGCGTGAAGTTATGTATGTATGTATGTATGTATGATTTGTAAAGTATCTCTGGTGTAAAGTTTTATAATGTCTCTTACGATGTTCTTCAATAACAAGCTCGATATGGTGCATGTAACAAACTAATACCTAAGGTGGGCAGATGTTGCCGGTTGCTTGCACACTGCGAATTTTCAGAACATAAGCGCTAAAAGACGGAGGCAGCTGCTAGTATAGCATGTTTAGGGCTATGAGTGTACAGTGTTAAACATTATCAAGGATTTAGAATTATCTATTAATGCGGTTTCGACAATTACATTTCAATCGGTGACATGTTATCGGTGAAGTTAGTTGGTTACAGGTATGTTATGTATTGTTTAATTAAATAATAATATTAATACGTGAAGCACAAACTTTGTACCCATTTTTACGAAATTTCACACCCCTCCGGTGTGAAATTTCGTATACTTATAGTTTATATAGAGAAGGAGTGCAGAATGCTAATATTTTTTTAATATTATGCAAAAATAAATACATTAATTTAATAAATAAAAAAACAATACACACACGCATATATATTCTTTTGTTTACTGTTAAAATCAAACTAACAGTGTAGCCTTGGCGCAATCTGTGATTATAGAAGTATAGTCTTTGACAACAGAACCTTAATAATCAAACTTATAATTTAAATTAATTATTACGGTTGAATTTCGACCACTAGTAATAATAAATCACTTCTTTACTTGTAAATATATTTATAATAGTATTTAACTTTCAAGTTTCTTTTTGTAGTGTAGTTTAGTTTCTATGATGGTTTAGTTTAGAATTTAGTTATATTTTTTTAAATTAGTTTTAGTTTCACATAGACGAAATATAAATATGTTATTTTTCTACTTTAATATCTATCTTTAGGTATTCCTTATGTTGGATTAATATATTTGAACACAATTTACTTTATATTTTATGTACACCGCTTTACAACATGTTATTGCTGTTATGGAGAAGAAGCTGTAAGAAACTCCGCAGCAAAGAGCCTAAAAATTAATAACCCATACACAAAGGAAAACAACAAACATTGCACTAGTTAGGATCATATATATAGGTATAGACATAGCTGGGCACCGTTAATCAAATAGTTAACTTCGTTAATCGCTAATCCGTTACTGAAAAGGTTAACTTCGTTAAAAGTTAAAGCGTTACATATCAGAAAATTTAACGCAAGTTAACGTTAATCGTTAATCCGTTAACATGTGATAAAAATTGCATCTTCTTATAAAAACTGTTGGTTCTGGAAGTTAACAGGTTAGAAACAAAAAAAAAGACGGGTATATTTATTAGAGTGTTTAATATAGGCATATACAAACAATGTTGTTTCATCTCATTTGGATTAAGGCTTAGAATTAAACGAACTAATTTTAAGACGATTTGTTAGTAATATAATAACCAATTGCTATTTAGACGAATTGCTACATAGACCACTTACATCTTAGACGAAACGATACTAACCCGTGCATTTTATCTGTCAATTTAGTTATCTGGCATAATAAGAATATTCCTCTTCATGAACAATAATATGTTGAAGTTCTCGTCTGAAAGCGAGGCTCGTTTCGGCTGTAGTATATCCTTGCCCGTGGAGAAAAGACGTTCAACTGCAGCGCTTGAGGGTATAGCAGTATTATATTTAATAAACAGATTTGCGAATATCTGTTCCCCGAGGAATGCCGCATCATTTAACGAGACTTTGAGCGTTGCTCTTTAAAAATTTGTTGCTGGATTAAAGATTAACGGACTTTGGGATATTTAACGGAAGTTAACGAGTCCGTTAACATATTTTTAAGTTAACTTAAAAGTTAATCCGTTACTCGAACTGTTAACTTCGTTAATTAACGATTAACGAGTTAATGCCCAGCTATGGGTATAGACATAAGGCACGCGCACTTCCTTACACACCAGCATGTAACAGATACACTCTACATTAGTATAAGTTTAGTATTAAAATTAGAATAAATTAATATAATAAGTTATTCTTAAGGTACCCACAACACAAACATACTGTTACGACTCTGGTCCCGACAAAAACAAAATCCACCTGCATATCTGAAACAAAGCACATATATTACCTACCCGTCGACATTTGAACTAATAACATTTAGATTCTTTTATGGTCGTCTTTTTTTTAAATTGTGATTAGAAAACAGCCCATTGTTGTATTGTAATCTTTTATGGCAGTCATTAGCCAGGTTTGTCGGATTAAGATACGGCGACATTGCAGTTACGCAGTATAAAACGATGACCTGATGGAGGGGGGAGGCAGTCGAGCGATAACCACGAGCGAAGCAAGACGTGTGTACTACAATCGGGAATCTTTTAGTGACGGACTTTGCGCGTTTTATAGAATTACGACCTTCTGCATTACGTTAGGACTTGTTGTGTTCGGTTATATTTGTACTTGTGTTATACGTGTTTATATAGTTCTAATAAACTCTATAGTAATTCTAACGGCATTTTAATTCGAGTCTCGCGACTCGTAACAGTACATAACAAAAGTAACAAATAAACGTGTACAACTTCTAAACTTTCTCTTAAATTTAATTGTAAAAAAAGGGTACGGAACTAGAGTTCGTAGACTTGTTAATAAAAATAAAAAAAAACTCCCCAGCAACACGTCTAGCAAAAAAAAAAAAATTATTTATCTGTCTTAAGCTTTTTTTTATAAACTTATACATTAGTATCTTATGGTATGGGGGGTAAGGGATCTATGACTAACATCTTGTGGACCCAACTGTCAACCTCACCTGCCCGCGGTACCCCCTGCCCTAAGTAAACGAGGCTCTAGCGACCGATCAATGTCGGTATAGCCATCACAAGAAAGCCGGACTATAAAAACCCTCTGGTCAAGGACTGGCAGCAGCATCTCTGATGCAAATAGACCGGCACTGCAGCTACCAATCCGCATGCCAAGCGTGGTAACTATGGCATTTATCCCCCATGAGGTCTGGGACAAGTGGCACCAACTTCGGGAGGCCTACGTCCAGCAGTGGACTGCGAACGGCTGACGACGACAAGTATCTTATATCCATTTGTGGTAATTCAGTATAAACAGTAGCGTATCTATTTTATCCGTGCAAGAACCGAGTATAAATACAAATGTTACCAGGTGGCCTATCGCAAGAGGGATAAAACAACCTACAGCTAAGTGGTGGGGTACTTGCCCGTCTGGATGGCTACCACGCCTCAATACTGCCATATCAACCTTAAATTGCGTTCCGGCATTAGTGGCCTGGATCCAGTCTCCCTTTAGAGAGCGGCAGCACATTGGTAACTGCTCCCAGTCAGGTAAGCCGTCTGCCTGTCTACTACAAACACAAGCAGTAAAAAAAATTTCATTCTTTCTTAAGGCCTTAACGTTGTTTGGATAGACATCTTTAATTGACAACTTATTACAGAATGCGCATATTTCTGTAATCAGGCTATTGTAATACTTGCAACAACTCAGAAGGGTTTATGGTAGTAAAAGAACAGCAACTGGTCACAATACTTTATAATCAGAGAACCTTACGGTTTTAACACATTACAGACACTATTTTTTTTTTGAGGCGAGGGAAAATGATTAACCAATTTACGCACAATCTGGGCTTTTTTTTTATTGGACTTGACTTTATGTTGTTGGTCCGAAGACCTTACAACTTTACCGCGGTTTTTGGGGCGAGTGCCTTCGCGAAGCGAAGGCGCTCGAGCCCGGGGGGGCAACTTACTCGAGTGAGCTCCCTAAGGAGTTTTACCTCGGCTGGACTGTTGCCATGAGAGGGGGATGAATTTAATGATGCCCACCATAGGGCGACACAAAGCACTAATTGAGAGCGGGCGACGGGTAATATAAAGCCCGAGGGGAAGAATCCCGGCGGGCCGGGATCGGTGGTACAATCTGGGCCGTTGCTAGGGGAACGACACGCGTCGGTCGGGGGCGATAACACTGCAGCAATAGTATGCTCTTGGCAGTGCTCCGTCCGCGATCGACGTCACAGAATAGTGCGGAAGACTCCGAGCATTGCTGCACGAGCAAGCAACCCCAATATCCACTAAAAACCACCTCCTCCCTGTCGACCCTGCGCTTTTGTTTGTGTTGGAAAGGCTGAGATTTAGAACATAGTTACGCCCAGCCGGGTACATTACAGACACTATTTTTTTTTTTTTTTTTGAGGCGACGGAAAATTTTTAACCGATTTACGCACAAACTGGGTCGTTGCTAGGGGAACGACACGCGTCGGTCGGGGGCGATAACACTGCAGCAATAGTATGTATGCTCTTGGCAGCGCTCCGTCCGCGATCGACGTCACAGAATAGTGTGGAAAACTCCGAGCGTTGCTGCACGGGCGAGCAACCCCAATACCCACTAAAAACCCCCTTCCCCCCTGACGACCCTGCGCTTTGAATGTGTTGGAAAGGCTGAGATTTAGAACATAGTTACGCCCAGCCGGGTACATTACAGACACTAACTTTAACAGTAGTCGAGCATTTTTAGAACACCTGGCCATCCCTCCAACAATTTTACAGTTAAGAAACTTAGCATATTGGCTCAACCGATAGCGGATTGAAGTCATTGATAAACTATTTTAATTAAAGGGTTATGCATGACAAGAATTTAATACATTATTGTTTGGATATTTCAGATAATATGTTATATAAGATATTGTATAAAAAATTATATTTAAAGCTTTAAATGCCATAAAATAAGCCGTACACAGTATAAATCTATGGCGTCTGCCAACATGGAAACAAAATGTAGTGAATACCGTCTATATACAATTAAGACATTTTGAATTATAATCTACACAATTATCACATTATACAAAAGATAAATATTGTAACAAAATTATTTTAAATTATAGACAACTACTCTATATAAAACAGGCGCTAAACACAGAATAAATAAATAAATAACATTACTATTCAATTGCATGATGAAAGAATGACTAAACAGATATACAATGCAGAAGTGGATGGATGCAGAAGTCGTGGAAGGCAACGACATACCTTCCATCATCAAATTGATCGTGTACTAGCAGAAGGTGATGTCAGGAGCCTTAAGAACAGACGAGCGTGCATGACAAGAGTTATGAATGTCAAAGAAGCAAGTGAGGTGTGTAGGAATAGTCCTAAATGGCGCTCTGTTGTTCGTGCCTACCCCGCAAGGGAACTGGCGTGAAGTTATGTATGTATGTATGTACTATTCAAATAAGGAAATGTTAGATTGTATCGTTTAGAAATAAGAGGGTACATAACAGAATTAACTATTAACTTTAAACGGAAACGACACAAAAACAACTATGCTAAATAACTGTAACACTATAGGGTCCACTTCTAATCACAGGTTGTCAAAGTTTTTTTGAAGAGAAATGTTCCTGTGAGATATATTCAAACTCGACCTCCTACGGCCTTAAGTTTTAATCTTATCTTTACATGATTAAATTACTTCTTCAACTACGTTAAAAATGTCTGATTAATTATCAGCATTATCGCAATACTGTAAGATAACAAAGATATTTATTTTTGAGTAATCATGTTATTGTTGTTAATTACTATTATGGAGGAAAAACAATTCAATAAGTTTGTTTGCGAGAATACCAAGCTTGCAGTTTTATATAGATGCCTAGATATAAATAAAGAAGAAGAAAATTATGAAATTTAGGTCTTATAATATTTGTCGGTCTTATAATACCACGAAGTCGTGGTAGCGTAATGGTTAGCGCACGCGTCCTAAACTCAAAGGGCGCGGGTTCGATCCTGGCCGGAACACATGCACCACTTAGACAGTTTTCTGACCTAATGTGCATATTGTTACAATTACCACGTGCTAACAACGGTGAAGGAAAACATCGTGATGCAACCTGCACATCGAGATAACCGATGTGTCAAACCTGCCAAGCCGCCTTGCACAAGCGTGGCGGGTATACTGTCCATTCCCTTACAGTGGGAGGCCCGAGCCCAGCAGTGGGACAGTTATGGGCTGTTATTATATTTGGACTTCATATAGCTAGACCCATGGCGTAGAATTAAACGATGTAGGTAACCAGAAAAATAAGTCTCGCGATGGCACCAATGCTTTGCAGTTCAGCATGTGTCAGGCAACAGGTGCCTGACGCTGGTTTTCAGCTGCACCCTATATATTTGAGGGGTGCTCTAGATTTTTCTAGAATCCACTCATCAAATCCAGACTTGGTTACAATGCAAGAACCTCAGGCGTATACTCTTTCGAATAAAAAATATTGCTGTCCACAATTGGCGGAGAAATCGCGCAACAAACATAATATTCCAGGATTGCTATCTATTTCCCCGGGATCCACTCATCAGATCTAGACTTCGTCACAGTCCAAAACATAATACAAAGCATTTATTCAAATAAATGCTTTTCTTTATTTCTATATATCTATTTTGCCAGGTGGTAGGGCATTTGCCCGACTGGATGGCTACCACCCCTGGTCTAAAGTATGTCGCCATAACAACATTGAGTTGTGTTCCGGCATTAGTGACCAGGTTCCAGTCTCCCTTAAGAGAGTAGCAGCGCATTTGTAGCAACTTTGGTGTTGCAAATGTCCATAGGCGATGGTAACCGCTTTTCATCAAGTGGGTCGTCTGCCTGTCTGCTGATATCCTGCAATAAATAAAAAAAAAAAATTCGAATAAATGTTTTTCTTTATTTCTATATAGGTATGGAAGAAGAATAGTAGGCCGCTTTCGGAATTGACGGTATGCCAGCGGTACGGAATCGATATCTCGGTATACGCCGTACGGAAGCCGTACTGAAAGCTTTTTTTATTGCATTAGTTCAGCAGACAGGCAGAAAGCGGTTACCATCGCCTATGGTCATTTGCAACACAAAAGGTTCTACAAATGCGCTGCTACTCTCTAAAGGGAGACTGGAAGCTGGCCATTAATGCCGGAACACAACCTACAATTGTTATGGCGGCATACTCTAGACCAGGGTTGGGCAAATGCCCTACCACCTGGCTGTGGGTTGTTTTGTCGCTTCTTACGACAGGCCGCCCGGCCGCAGGAAATTGTATTCTTTCTCCGTTCCTACACGGAGCTTACCGAGTTCCTATATTTCTTTGTTTCCTAGTTCTCTTAGTATCGATGCAAGTGCAGCACATGCCTAGCTTTCCTAGTACATTAAAAATTGTGAGGAGCATCTGAAGATGTCGATGGACGTGAGTTTAGCTTATGAGGGTTAACCTATCAATTATTTTTTTATGTTCGCAGCATTCTCTTTGTGTCATCATGTGGTGCACTAGACTTGAGCTTCCCTCCAGACTTCAAGTTCGGAGCAGCTTCATCGTCGTACCAAGTTGAAGGAGCCTGGAATGTTAGTGGTAAGAGTCCATCATCACCCAAGCGAAAATTCTCAACTTTCTTGCTTTTTCTTCTCCACTTCATATGATCTTCACTATCATGACATCAAGGAGACATTAAGCCTCCCCTTCTTCTACTCAAAGGAGGCAGCATGGCTTGCCATTTATTTCCCACATTACTAACCGGTGTTTTCGGTTAGAACAGAAGATCTGCTTGTTAACGCCGACCAGTTCCGTCGGGGAGAGAGGGGAGCGGCGCAATCCGCCTTACACCGTCCGGCGACGCTTACGCATACTCATACAGCTAATAAAGTTCATATAATTAAAACAGTCCACTGATTATACAAGAAACCCACACCACCTCCAGGAGGAAGCTACATATGACCCGGCTCGAAAGCGGACTGCGCTGCTCGCGGCGCTCCCCTCTCTCCCCGACGGAACTGGTCGGCGTTAACATGCTTCATCATTAAAAGATTAACTCGCCTAAGATCCACATATTCTGAGCCGTCACACAGACGAAAATTGACAATTGCTCAAACAAAAATGTAAATATAAGAAACTAGCAAATCTTCATAGACTTTTTTTGTCAAAAAGAAAATTCTAATCCTGCTCTCCAATTTAATATCTTGTCATTAAATGAAGAATATTTGATTTTTTTTTCCATTTACAGTGTACACTCTATATAAAGACACTGAAGGGACTGTGCATTTTATGCCGTAATAGAGAGTTGGCGTTATAGAGAATTGTCGTTAAATGGAGAAATGTCTGTTATTTTTGTCTGACTTGTTTTGCTGCACCGGTAATTTTAAAGGAAGTACTTTCGGTATTTCGGAATCTCTTAGAAATCTCGGTATGCATGATGCCGACAGTCGAATTTATTACGGGCTAGTATAATAAAGCATAAAAGAATGTACACAGCTGCGCAGATTTTACTAATTTTGGAAACTTAAACGGTACTTTTTATTACTTAGTTGTTGTCGTTATTGAAAGTGGGTGTAATGCTATATAGAATATGTCATTGTATGGAAGATAAGCGAAACCAACACAAGCCAAGTGATTTTGACGCTTAAAGGACTTTGTCGTTAAATTGAGTGACGTTACATGGAGTTTATACTATAATTACAAAAGAACGTTATGGGTCATAAACCTTATACGTTTCAGATAAATCCATCAGTGTATGGGATAAGTATGTTCATGATAGTCCCCACGCCATATCTGATGGCAGCAATGGCGACGTGGCCTGCGACTCGTATAACCTTTGGCAACGCGACATTGAGATGGCTGAAGAATTAGGGCTCCATTTCTACAGGTAATACCCAAATAACAATTAAGACTTTATCTCATACTAGGGTTTACCACGCAGCGTACACCGCGTGTTGGACATCCTAGGCAGTAGCTTTATTTTACATACATAAAAACTTAGTTCGTTTTTTTACGTATAATCATAAAACTAAGTCAAAGAAACTAAGTACATACAGTCTACACAACTACCGAGCAAAACTTAAAGGCGAGTCGAAGCCAACCTGATTCAAAGTCATGTTGTCTATGACAACGTAGGTATTTGCTAGTAAATGGAAAAACACGATTACAGCGCCATCTATTTAGCTATTATCCTAAGTGTTGATTGGGAATACAAGACATCTCTCTGTCGAGTTTCGTTCATATATGTTGTGTAGTTTTTAAAAAGGATGCAATCGCAGTGCCATCTTTTTCAATATTTTCATCTATCCTGCGGAAACGACGTTACTTTTCGGGATAAAAAGTATCTCAAGTTACGCCCCGAGATATTAGCTTGTCTTGTGTCGAGTTTCATTTAAATCCGTTCTGTAGTTTTCATGTGATACTCAGACATACAGACAGGCCGACAAACATACAGACAGAAAGACAAAAATTCTATAAATTTCATTTTCGGAATCTCCTGACTTTTTCAAATTTTTAAACGCATTGTACAAACTCGAACCATTTGCAGATTTAATATAGTATAGATATACTAGCGGCCCCGGCAGACGTTGTCCTGCCTTTAAAAAATAAAATTCTAGGACCCGATCCCAGAGCACGTACCGGTTCTAATTGCTAATCTAAATCATCCGGGTACCCACTCAAACACAAAAACAAAATCACCAAAATCGCTCCAGGTGCTTAGGAGGATTCCAGAACCCGATCTCAGCGCTACCTACCGGTTCTAATTTGAGAATGTAAAAGAGTAATATATTTTTTTTATTCTAAGTCATGACAAAATGAGATTAAAAGTTTTGCCAAAAAATTAAAGTTTATAATTAACAAATATAAAATAGGGGTTGATCGTAGAGGGGTGAAAATTTAGGGTTGTATGTATTTTTTAATGCTGTATCCTAAACAAAAAAAAAATAAAAAAAAAATAGGGGTGGACTAACCTTAACATTTAGGGGGATGAAAAATAGATGTCCGATTCTCAGACCTACCCAATATGTACACAAAATTTCATGAGAATCGGTCAAGCCGTTTCGGAGGAGTATGGTAACTAACACTGTGACACGAGAATTTTATATATAAGATATTATTCTCTTAACATTTTAAATATTGTAAGTTTTAGTTTTTTTTATTGCAGGAGATCAGCAGACAGGCAAATGGCCCACTTGATGGAACGCGGTTACCATCGCTTATGGACATTTGCAACACCAAAGGTGCTACAAATGCGCTGCTGCTCTCTTAAGGGAGACTGGAACCTGGTCACTAATGCCGGAACACAACTCGAAGGTTGTTATGGCGACATACTTTAGACCAGGGGTGGTAGCCATCCAGTAGCTAAATGTTGTTTTGGGCGGCGGCAATGGAAGGGTAAAGTTTTATTTATAAAAGAAACGAGGCGCCATTGAGACTCGAGCCGTAGGCGAGGGTCTTATGAGAGCCGAGGACGGTAATCATCAATACACACGTGTATCATACGACGTTTTTCAACACACTTGTGAATAAAATAACAACAAAAACTCATTTTATTTAGTAGATAAAAAAAAGTAATATATGAGTGAAAGTTTTATTTATTAAACACGTACGAGTTAAAATTATCTATTTAAATAAGAAGTTGCAAGAAATGAGCAAGCAATAGGAACATTAATTTATTTGTTCTATAGAACACGATCTTTTTTTTTTGAATAAAAACTTTTTTAAGAACAAAGCAACTCAACCAATAAAATTTAAAAAAAATCTATAACTCACTAGTGAGTTATAATGTTTTTTACTCACAGTTTGATAATGGGTGTCATTCTGTGCCTAATTGCGGTGACCATAGAGCCACCTAGGAGCTAAGTGAGAAAAATAATTTAAAGCAAAAAGACACACTTCTCTCGCCTTTTTATCGACAAACTTATTTATTGAATCATCTATAGTTGAAAACGATTTTAGTTTTTCTACATTTTCACGCAAAAACTACTGAATGGATTTTGATGAAACTTTACAATAATATAGCTTACACATCAGAATAACGCATAGGCTGGCAATTTATAAAGATATAGTGTGAATTATCCAAAATATAACGATTTTCCATCACCACGCGGATGAGACCGCGGGGCGCAGCTAGTAGACAATAAAGAGAAGTCTGATAGCCGTTACTGTTGGCCCAGCAGTTCTACTCAAAAATGTTTTTGTTTTTAAAAGATTGTGGATAACATTTTAAGAATTTTTGCTTACACACTTTGGGGGGCCCGTATCATTGATACGGCTGATACCGCGGTAGCTACGCCCTTGATATCTACCCCAAAAATTTTTGACCCCTAACAAAAATGTTTTGATGAAAGAATTCCCAATCTAAAGACCCTGCTGATGATATACATTATACATTTCAGATTCTCAATATCCTGGCCTAGACTCCTTCCTAACGGCTTCACGAACTATATAAGTAAAGACGGTCAGGAGTACTACAACAACCTTATTAACGGACTTTTGAGTAAAGGGATTGAACCTGTTGTTACCATTTACCACTGGGACTTGCCACAAAAACTCCAGGACTTAGGTAAGTAAACTTGTTCAATTGAAGTAAGCAGCACTAGGTTTATTGATACCTAAATTGGGACTTGCTTTTGAAGGACCTGGCATGTCCAGCGTCTCCTCTAACGTGGTCAGAATTTATTCTAATCCGTATTATATTAAATTGGATTTTAAAAAAAACTGATAAATTAACGAATTACCTTGACCTTGCACACGAGATGACGACCATTTAGCATATGGAGTCAAGAATCGTCGTACCGTTGCCGCCATAACAATCTTGAGTTGTGTTCCGGCATTAGTGGCCAGGTTCCAGTGTTACGAAGTTTACGAATGTCCATAGGCGATGGTAACCCTTATTCATCAGGTGGGCCGACCGCCTGACTGCTATAGTTTCTAGTTTAATGTTTATTGTATTCTCAATTAGTATAGACAATAAAACCTTCTATCACCTACCTTGAAAAATAAGATGAAAATAGGAGAGCATCGAATTAATAATGTTGTTTTTTTTTCTCCTCTCTCCGTACGATTATGATTGTCCGGGCTTTTAACTTTATTTATTTTTTATATTTTGCATATATATTTTATAATAGCTTCTGCCCGCGACTTCGTCCGCGTGGAATAGTTAAAAAAAGTAAATTAATTAAAACGTATTGGTCTTAGCGTGATGATATATAGCCTATAGCCTTCCTCGATAAATGGGCTATCTAACACTGAAAGAATTTTTTAAATCAGACCAGTAGTTCCTGAGATTAACGCGTTCAATCAAACAAACAAACTCTTCAGCTTTATATAATAGGTTGGGGAAAAAGTCTTTTCGCATATAGTATGTATGAACTTGTAATAAGATCTCTTTGGCTATACCATTTGCATCTGGCTGGTTTTGGTATCATTAAAAAGTTTGAATTTTAAAGAATACAATTCCAAATTCAAATTAGGAAAATGTGTGATTTTCATATGTTTTTCTTGTTGTTAAAATGAGTGAATCTAATGAAGAAATTCGATACATTTTAAAATTTTACTACACAAAAGGTAAAAATACAACACAAGCCGCAACAAATCTGTGATGTTTATGGACCTAATGCAGTATCTGTGAGAGTAGCGCAAATTTGATTTAAGCGTTTTCAATCCGGAAATTTTGATATCAAAGATGCACGTCGCTCTGGTCGCCCTGTTACGGATAAAATTGATGCCATTTTTGAAAAAGTGGAGCAAGATCGGCATATTAGTAGTTACGATGTAGCTGGAGAACTGGGAATTGACCACAAAATGGTTTTGGCGCATTTGAAAAAAGCTGGGTACACAAAAAAGCTCGATATTTGGGTGCCTCATGAGCTCACTGAAAGAAACCTAATGAACCGTGTACTCATTTGTGATTCTTTATTACGACGTAATGAAACCGAACCATTTTTGAAGAAGCTGATAACTGGTGATGAAAAGTGGATCACGTACGACAAGAACGTGCGAAAAAGATCGTGGTCAAAGGCCGGTCAGGCTTCACAGACTGTGGCGAAACCCGGGTTAACTCGCAACAAGGTGATGCTGTGTGTATGGTGGGATTGGAAGGGCATTATTCATTATGAGCTGTTACCGCCAGGCAGGACCATCGATTCTGAACTGTACTGCAAACAACTGATGAGATTAAAGCAAAAAGTTGAGAGAAAGCGGCCGGAATTAATCAACAGAAGGGGTGTGGTTTTTCACCATGATAACGCTAGACCTCACACATCTTTAGCCACTCAGCAAAAATTACGAGAGTTTGGCTGGGAGGTGTTAATGCATCCGCCGTATAGTCCTGACCTTGCACCTTCAGATTTTCACCTGTTTCGGTCTCTGCAGAATTCCTTAGGCAGTGTCAGGTTAACATCACGAGAGGACTGCCAAAACCACTTGTCGCAGTTTTTTGATCAGAAGTCCCAAAATTTTTATAGCAATGGAATCACGTCCCTACCTACAAGATGGCAAAAAATTATCCAACAAAATGGCACCTACATACTTTAGTCAAATATAAATAAACTTTATAAAAAAACCTTTTGAATTTTTATATAAAATGCAAAGAAACTTTTTCCCCAACCTAATATTAAGATTAGATAAGATAAGATTTATCTTTTTGCCTTTTTTATCTTTCTTTTTTATATCTTTTTGTTTCTTTCTCTATTAAAAATTTACAGTGGTCCTTACGTCTAATACAGTCTTATGCTAGAGTCTCTTACTTTTATAGGTTATACAGTTTCTTTATACTACTTTACTTGTTTTACATTCTTCTGCTGTGTATACTAGTATCTTATTTCCTATTTCTTACATTTTTATACTTATAACTTGTTCGTTACAATATTGTTACAACTTAGCCACCCGACAAAGACAAATTTCAGGAAGCACGCTATTACCTGTCGGCATTTGCACCAATTGTAATACCTTTATTGTCTTCTTTTGTTTACTTATTTATTGGTTATTGTGGAGAACAGCCTATTATAGTCGTTTATGGCCGTTTTCAGGCATAATTAACCAGGTGTGCGGATTACGATTTCTAGGAAATTAAGTCGACGATACGGGCGGGCACACTTCTATTTGTGAAGTATAAAATGATGGGAGGATGGAGAGAGGAGGCAGTCAAAGCGATAACACAAGCGAGGCAAGACGTGTGTACATTTTGTGACGGACTTTGCACGTATTATTGAATCGCGCATTACGTTTGAACTGATTGTGTTATATTTGTACCTGTGTTATACGTGTTTGTATAGTTCTAATAAATTCTACCGTATTTCCAACGGCATTTTTAATTAGAGTCCCGAACTCGTAACAATATTTTATTGCTTTATTCTTCTACATTTTATATCTATTTTGTCACATATGATGTCCCTTATTCCTCTATTCTTTTTATTTGTTATTAATCTACTTATGTATTTACTAGAATGTTATATCTTGCAGGTGGCTGGCTCAATCCTCTTATGACCGATTGGTTTGCTGACTATGCCAAGGTTGTATTCTCCTTATACGGAGATAGAGTCAAGACCTGGATAACCCTGAATGAGCCAATTGCCATCTGTGATGCAGTCTACAGCGTTGGACTATTAGCTCCAGCAGTACATGTTCCGGATGTTGGAACTTACATCTGCAATAAAAATACAATGATTGCCCATGCAAAAGCTTGGAGAATTTATGACAAAGAGTTCAGGGCTTTATACAATGGTGAGTATAATTTTTCAGCCTTCGTATACCGTTTTTATCCTGTCGAGGCGCCTGTAAGAGGCGACTTAACAACCCACAGCCAGGTGGTAGAGCATTTTCCCGACTGGATGGCTATCACCCCTGGTCTAAAGTATGTCGCCATAACAACCTTGAGTTGTGTTCCGGCATTAGTGACCAGGTTCCAGTCTCCCTTAAGAGAGCAGCAGCGCATTTGTAGCAACTTTGGTGTTGCAAATGTCCATAGGCGATGGTAACCGCTTTCCATCAAGTGGGCCTTCTGCCTGTCTGCTGACCTCCTGCAATAAAAAAAAATACCAGACGAGAGTTAGCACACATTAGATTTATCATACCGTTAGGCATAGTCCACCAATTTTTCCAAGCCTATCATATTAAACTTTCAGTTGTTACGGAACATTTGAGAACCAAATCAGTCAGATACATTGATAGATATCAATGGGATGTTGTTACAATGGTTATTATGGTTGGTGGTTGCGCTAAGGAACACTTTATAGATTACTCCCCCCCATCCTCGCCATCAAGAAAAGAATAAACTTTTAAATAAAAAACAAGCAAGACTTCTGGCTACGTTCCATTAGGTACTCACAACGACCAAAATGCTCCGTTAGCCGTTCCACAAGGCGACCGCGCCCGTTGTAGTCGTAGCGAAAACATCACTAATCACGTCATTATTTTCGATCACACAACGCTCACAACGACCCATGTCAAGAGGTGGGTCAAATAATCGTTCCACTTGGGTTTACGATTGTAACGCCAGGGAGCAAGTGGAACGGGAAAAATCGCGGTCGGTGAACGTGATCGTTGTGAGTCTAATGGAACGTAGCCTTTATAGTATACCGTTATTTGTACATACATGTGGGGGTGGGGTGGGTGCGTTGATAAAAATTGGCTCGTCTTCAATAAAACACCTTCTTTGAAATGAAACACTTTTTAATCTTCTTTTAATTAAATACACCTTTAGAACAACAACTTCGTCTTACACGCACCCTACCACCCTCTTTCGCTTCCGACTAACAACTCCGCTCTGTTCATTCCAAAAATCAATCAAACCTTTCATTCATTCATCTCATTCGATCTACACTTGCGTTCCGTTACACATCAAACATCCTTAACATTCCTACATACATACATACATAACTTCATGCCAGTTCCCTTGCGGGGTAGGCACGAACAACAGAGTGCCATTTAGGCTTATTCTTACACACCTCACTTGCCTCTTTGACATTCATAACTCTTGTCATGCTAGCTCGTTATTTGTCATAATATTTTATGATTTTTATTCCAATTTAAATATCGGTAAATAGCTTATTATGTTGTATGTACTACAGGTGAAGTGTCTCTGGCGAACCAAGTGCTGTGGTATGATCCTCTAACTCCTGATGATGAAGATATAGCAGAAGCTGCACGAGAGTATATGGTATGATTTATTAGCTTACGCTTCTTGGTTTTCTTTGAAAAAATAGGCATACATTGACAGAAGGTCCAGCGAAGAATATAAAACTAATCAAGGCAATAAGTTACTAAGAATCATGGAAGAACATTACCTAACCTCACCTATGTTTTTAACTAATATTGCACTTATATTGCATTTTTCAAAAAATTCTTGTTTTTGGATTATTTTGAATCTTTTTATGTTGACTATTGGATTTTGATTGGCTTTTTCAACTTTGGACCTATGATATAAGTGCAATATTAGTGATAAACATAAGTAAGATTATATTTATAGAAAACATTAATATCTCTTTTTAAAAAAATTGGCAATGTTTGTTTATAAAGGTTACGGGCTTATTGAAACGCGTAAAATGTTTTTATCAGTCAAAAATATCTTTAACAAGTCCAGTGTCTTAAACAAGTCCAATATCTTGAACTAATCCAATATCTTGAACAAGTCCAATATCTTGAACAAGTCCAATATCTTGAAGTAATCCAATATCTTGAACAAGTCCAATATCTTGAACAAGTCCAATATCTTGAACAAGTCCAATATCTTGAACAAGTCCAATATCTTGAACAAGTCCAATATCTTGAACAAGTCCAATATCTTGAACAAGTCCAATATCTTGAACTAATCCAATATCTTGAACAAGTCCAATATCTTGAACAAGTCCAATATCTTGAACAAGTCCAATATCTTGCTTATATTTTCAGGGAGGTCGCTATTCTCATCCGATCTATTCTAAAGAAGGAGGGTGGCCGCCTGTCATTGAAAAAATGGTTGCAGAGGCAAGCAAGAAGAGAGGATATAAAAAATCAAACCTCCCTGAATTCAGTAAAGAAGAAATTGAACTTGTGAGAGGTGATATGCCATTTACACCGACATACATAGTCTATACTCTATACCACAAGTCTCAAAAGTCTAAATTTTATCCGTGCAGGAACGGAGAAAGAATACAATTTCCTGCGGCCGGGCGGCCTGTCGCAAGAGGTGACAAAACAACCCACAGCCAGGTGGTAGAGCATTTGCCCGACTAGATGACTACTACCCTTGGTCTAGAGTATGCCGTCATAACAACCTTGAGTTGTGTTCCGGCATCAATGACCAGGTTCCAGTCTCCTTTTAGAGGGCAACGGCGAATTTGTAGCACCTTTGGTGTTACAAATATCTATAGCCCATGGTAACCGCTTTCTATCACGTGGGCCATCTGTCTGTCTACTGAACTCATGCAATAAAAAATAATAATAAAAAAAGTTAAAGTGGTTCATATGAACTACTGGGGTCCATTTTGAACTTCAAGAGTTCCAAATCAGCTTAAAGGAAAGGGTCCACGAGCTGCAAATATAGGTCACTGCGAACTCTGGAAGCTCAAACAAACATTAACTGAAGATTAAAATGAAATAAGTGATATCATAGCGCCTGACAGAATTATAATAGTAGTTTTGCTAAAACTCATCTTGAGAAGCAAACGAATATAGGAGAGGTGAACATTAATGTGACATACAGATTAATACTTAAATTACTTTAATTAACAAAAATGGCCTGATCAATTTGATTTTCTTTTGTTTTGTTCGCTCTAATACAAGGGCGGTTTAAAAAAAAACAAGGATTTTGAATTACTCTTGTATTATTTCACTCCTCATAAAATGTTGATATAGGGGGCCTTATATGAAAATCGATTCTTAAGGAGTAAACTCCAACAAGAACAGACTGGTAGCGTCAACTAATAAAGCAGTGTGTTATACGTTACATTTTTTATGGCAGTGTGTTACACTTTACATTTTTTATTGCAGAGTGTTACATTTAACATTTTTTACTACAGTATGTTACACTTTACATTATGTATTGCAGTGTGTTAGACTTTACATTTTTTATTGCAATGTGTTACACTTTACATTTTACGTTGCAATGTGTTACACTTTACATTTTTTACTGCAGTGTGTTACACTTTACATTTTTTTGAAATGTATTAAACATTATATATTTTAATAGGCGGTTATCACTCCTTCCATGTTTTCAGGCACCTTCGATTTCTACGCCTTAAACCACTACACAAGCCGCCTGGCAAGGCATGCGGAGCCCGGAGAAGAACTACACCTGTTAGGTGATGCGCCTGATATTAACGGGAAGTTCCTTGTCAACCCCGAATGGACTAGAACTGCTTCTGACTGGTTCTTTGTAAGATTTTTTCTAATACACAAGTTATAGTAGACCAGCTGACCCGTACCTGCTTCACTGGGCTTTAAAAAAAATACTAATTCCAATCAAATATAGCCTATGTCACTTAGGAATAATATAGCTTACTGCTGGTGAAAGAATTTTTAAAATCGGTTCAATAGTCCAGGAGAATACTTACTACAAACAAACTCGCAAACCTTACATCTCTTATAAAATAAAAATATAAATCTAGAACAACGATTTTTATGCCTCCTACCGGTCCTATTGTTATTGTCTAAATTATCCGGGGACTCACTCAAACACACACAGTCATCAAAATCGATCCAGGACTTTAGGAAGATCCTAGAACCCGATGCCAACGCCACCTACCGGTTTCGATTGTGAATCTAAATCATCCGGACGACACACAAAAAATTTCATCAAACTCGGTAAAAAATAGTACCTACCTACACATTTATTATTCATTATTTTATATTTAATTTGTGTCATTATTGAAGTTCGTATGTGTATTTATTACTTATTTTTACTTTGCACAGCAAAGATCTATCATTTTTAAAACAATTATGATAATCGTAACTAAAGCGCAACAATTGAATTAGTGATGAAAATGTAGTACATTTCGTACTGTATTATTTTTCTACAGTACATGGTACAATTGGCTAAAATATAGTAGTACAATATATTGCACTGAAAATCAGCGTTGTGTCGGATATTATTCCGACACAGCAATATGCTGAGTGCAAACCTTGTTTGCTGAAAATGCGGCGTACAAATTCTCAAAATATGCTTTTGTGTATAGAAATGTATAAGTAATGTAATTGCGTCGCAATTTCTTCAAATAAAGTTTTTCTTTCTTTTCTCTCTTTCTATATTATAGTGCGGTTGGGAAACCCTAGTTGTAGCAATATGAATATCGGTTCATGCTTATATTACCATTTCAGGTGAACCCAGAAGGTCTGCGACGACTGTTGGTCTGGCTGAAGAAGCAATACGGTGACATCAAGATCCTGATCACGGAGAATGGATATGCTTCTGGCGCAGGGTTAGAGGACGTAGAAAGAATTAACTATTACAGGGACTATTTGGAACAGGTTAGATTCTTAATATTATTAAAAATCTTACGTATTTCGTACTTACCTTCTTTTATTTGACCAGAGGAAATCCGTCTGGGGACTAAGCCGCGACAGGCACAGAAGCCTTGGGGGATAATTCGCGACACGTGTGTGGGTTTCGCCAGATCGGGGGTGGCACTAGCGCGCCCAATCAGAACTGGTACCACGCTATTGCCACTCCCCAGTTAGGGATACCCACTAAAATCCCTGGGTCTTCCGTCCTGCGCCTTATGTCAGGACTACGGGAAAACGGAAGTCCCAACTCCACATGCCCTGACAGGCAACGGTCTCGCACGCAGGCCTCTTCTACTGCCGGTGGACTACTGTTATCCCCCGGCATCTGCCAGGTCTAATCCGGGGCATGGGGCGGTTTGTAGCGCACCCCACGGACGAGAGGTGAGCGCGCGCGGAACACTTGCGTTCTCATCCCGATGGCACGTGTAGATGAGTGAGAACCCCTATACCCCAAGGGGCCCTAGCTATGCCGTCTACTTACGGCGGCCGAAGGTCGAGTCCTCCCTCCGATGTCGGAGCGTCCTCCTTTGGCAGGAGCGGAGTAAAGACATCCTCTCATGCTCCCGCTTCGCCTCTTCGCTCCCGACCGTGGTACGAATCACGATCGGGAGCGAGGAATCGAATCCAGTAAAGGCGACGAGATCTCGGCGCTGCTCGGTTCATGCAAGATACTCCTGGAGTGTGTGCAGCGCCGTATCCTCGTCGCATGTGTAGCAAGGATGGCACAATGACGTTGGCTCGCGGCCGAGGCGACGCAGGTACCTCCCCAAGCAGCGGTGCCCCGAAAGGACCTGTGTCAACTGAAACGTCAGGGGGCCGTGTTATCTATCCAGCCATTCGCGCAGGACGGGCCTCAAGGCCTCGATGGTGGCGGGGCCCGCGCTAGGGCGTCTCAAGCGACCACCACTCGACCCCTCTCGTCACTTCCAACAAAAACCATCCCAAACCCACCACTCCCAATGTAGTCCCAATATAAATACTAGTGGGATAGCATACTCTATTTTGGTAGTTTTCTGAGCTAATGTATACATATTTTACAATTATCACATGCTGACGGTGAAGGAAATCATGGTGATGAAATCTGCACATTGAAATAAGCAAAATTACCTTCGGAGTCCAATTATGACCAGAGACCAGGCAGACGGCCCACTTAATGGAAAGCAGTTACCATCGCCTATAGACTTTTGCAACACCAAAGGTGCTACAAATGCGCTGCCGCTCTCTTAAGGGTGACTGGAACAGGTTCCAGTGGCCAGGGCCACTAATGCCGGAACACAACTCAAGGTTGTTATCGCGGCATACTCTAGACCAAGGGTCAGTGGTAGATTTATCAATAGGCTGAGTAGGCTGGAGCCTAGGGCGGCAGATTTGAGGCCAATTTTTTTATATATTATATCTTACACAATCTTCAAACTACGGTAAAAAGGAGGTTTAATTCAAGACTATACACGTCTCACGATATGTAAACAAATCATAAAGTCACAATTTCATTGACAAAAAATGATCTAATTAATATGATTGTGAATTAGGGTATCGATTTATCGGTAGGGGCGGTAAAATTTGAATAGCCTACAGGCGTCATATTTCTAAATCCGTCCCTGCCAGGGGTGGTAGCCATCCAGTCGGGCAAACACCCTACCACCTGGCTGTTGGTTGTTTTGTCGCCTCTTACGACAGGCCGCCCGGCCGCAGGAAATAGTATTCTTTCTCCATTAATGCACGGATAAAACGGCTTGCCAACAGTGAAGGAATTTTTCAAATCGGTTCAATATTTTCGGAGCTTATTCAATGCAAACATACAATCAAATCTTTTCTCTTTATAATATTAGTATAGATTATTGAATTACGTAAATGTCTTTAATTGTAAGTACGACTCGTCTCGGGGAGGTGTTGCGGGACGACTGTCGGCATAGCTGCGAAGATCCACATATCGCACCCTTAGAATTATAGAGACCTAATTGAAAATATCAAGTTATTCAATTTTGTGCCTTATTTTTATGCAATAGATATTTAAATCCAATGACTTAAAATTTTAATTTAGGGTTCTATAATTTTGAGAGTGCGATATTACAATTTTCGCTGAATTGTAACTGTTGCTCACCAAACCGCTTTGGATAAGCGCTACGGGTATACTGTCCGTTCTTCTATACATGGGAGGGTCGAGCCCAGCAGGGGGATGTATATAAGCTTTCATTACTTTACAACTTTCTAGGTCCTCGTAGCTATCAAGGAAGACGGTGTCAACGTAGTAGGGTACACGGCTTGGACCCTCATGGACAACTTCGAATGGATGCATGGATACCAGTCTAAGTTTGGCCTGTACGAGGTGGACTTCGACTCTCCCATGCGCACGCGCACACCCCGCGCCTCAGCTATATACTATAAGAATATCATTAAAGCACATAGTTTAATTGATCCAAATAGTATGTCCAAGGACGAATTGTAAGAAGTTTTCACGATAAGTATGTATGAAAATACAATATTACCATTATTATCAGTTGTGTTTTACTTAAGTCTTGGTCACACAAAGCGAATAATACTGGCAGCGACAATTCGCTACCTGCCTATCACCCACAGCTAGCTCTACACGAAAATTAATTAATTAATTGCCTGGTAGGTGCTGCTACCTACGCTCACGTATGGAAGCGAGAGTTAGGTATGGAAGAGAGAGCATGAAGGTAGAGTAAACGCGATCGAGACGCGAGCACTGCGCAAAATCTGCGAAGTGACGCTCGCGGACCGCGTTCGTAATACCGAAGTAAGAAAGAGAGTGTCGGGGTGAAGGTAAGGAAAGGAATGCTCCGGTGGTTCGGGCATGTGGAAAGAATGCATGATGAGAGAATGACTAAACAGATATACAATGCAAAAGTGGATGGATGCAGAAGTCGTGAAAGGCCACGACACACCTTCTATGATCAAATTGATCGTGTACTAGCAGAAGGTGATCTCAGGAGCCTTAAGAACCGACGAGCGTGCATGACAAGAGCTATGAATGTCAAAGAAGCAAGTGAGGTGTGTAAGAATAAGCCTGAATGGGGCTCTGTTGTTTGTGCCTACCCCGCAAGGGAACTGGCGTGAAGTTATGTATGTATGTATGTGTGTAATTGCCTCATTCAAATATGTCGTCTATTCGTCTCACACGTCTAAAACAGTGTATTCGGTTGACATGTGCAGTTACCAAACCAAATGCTTATGGGTGTATTACATAACACACATACATACACACAATTTCATGCACAAACTCACCCATATATCACATATTAGCTGGGCCCACGACGCCGTCCGCGTGGAATTATTTTTCAAAACCTCCCGATTTTGAAACATTCTTCATTGGTGCTCCGCTCCTATTGGTGTTAGCGTGATGATATACAGCCTTATAGCCTTCCTCGATAAATGGGCTATCTAACACTGAAATAATTTTTTAAATCAGAGCAGTAGTTCCTGAGATTAGCGCGTTCAATCGAACAAACTCTTCAGCTTTATATGTTAGTATAAGATACATATTATTATATTTATTATACATTATTCACATACACACAATTATATGTGATTATATGTAAGTTAATAAATATTAAATATAAGTATATATCGACACGACCCAACCTTACGACCAAAGCTAGTTGGTCGAAGTCATCATCGGTCGCGTCGTATAAAGGGGGCAACTATCTCTATTAGCGCATGCGCAAATCCACTGTGCAGGCACATCAGCGCTGCGAGTGGTTCGCCTACGGACTAAACTATAGTGTATGAAGTTTGCAGTTTTTGCGGATTGACAGTTAGAAAAACCGAACCAACGATCTGATATTACTTTTATAAATTATTAATTAATTGCAATATAAGAGTGACTACGAACTGTTTGTTTCTTTTGGTTGTGCACCAAATTAGACGGTGCATAAGTAAATGTGAGGTGGGTACCGGCATACTACATCTACAACCCCCACATACTCATTAAGCTCGCAACTCACAAGAAGCGAAAGTGGGTTCGTAAGTGGATTAAAAGCAGAGAACAATTTGGGACTTGTACTACCCTTTTAAAAGAATTGGCTGCAGAGGGATCAGGATATTACAGAAACATACTACGTATAACGAAATTTGAGTGGAATGGCTACTCGCAGCGAGTACTATGTCGCACACAGCGAATTGTCGCGAAGAATACGCAATCGCACAGAGTAAAATTGAACAAATTGTTACTAGTGTGGGACTCGAATTAAAATGCCGTTGGATTTACTATAGAATTTATTAGAACTATACAAACACGTATAACATAGGTACACATATAACTAGAGACTACTAGTACAAACTGCACGATTCAATAACACGCACAAAGTCCATCATTATATCGCTTGTAAATGTACGTCTTACTCGTATCACTCGTAAACTGCACAATACACAATCGACTGCGTGCCCTGGTGTCTTCCAAGAAAATGTAATTTGCACACCTGCGAACGGCCAACAAAGTCGAAAACAATAACAATAAGGCTTAGTTTGGCACTAATGACAGCCATAAAACAAGTACGATAACAATAGGATGTTTTTCTTAATTGTAAATTTTAAACACGAAGTAAACAAAAGAACTCCGAATGCAGGAAAGGTAATAACTGCGTTTTACGACAGTCAGGTGTGCGCATTTCTTTGTCGGTATGTAATAATATTAAATTCAACTCGCAGCGAATGCATCTATTCGTAGCGAACAGCCTGTCACACACGGCGAAAATCGCAGCGCCTATTCGCTGTGTATGACCGAGGCTTTAAAGAAGTACCTAAATGCGGTTCGCTGCTCGCGAATTAATATATGTTTGAAAGTATTTGATAGAATTTATTTACGACAAATCAATATTACACAGATATCAACAATGATATAACATATTTTTTTTAATGCATGAGTTCAACAGACAAACAGACGGCCCACCTAATGGTAAGCGGTTACCATGGCCTATGGACATATGCAACACCAAAGGCCGTTACAAAAATGCGCTGCTGCTCGCTTAAGGGAGTCTGGAACCTGGCCACTAATGCCGGAACACAACTCAAGGTTATTATGGTGGCATACTCTAGACCAGGGGTGATAGCCATCCAGTCGGGCAAATACCCTACCACCTGGAATATACAAAAAAACAGAAAGAAAGATATAATCCGTGCCGGAACGGAGAAAGAATACAATTTTCTGTGGGCTGGCAGCCTGTCGTAAGATGCGACACATTCGTGAGAATCCTCCCTCCCTAATATGACATCACATATTATGCAATTTGCATCAAGAGATTATTAAATTAAGGGCGGCTTGCATAACGATTGCCTTTAAATAAAATTAGTTAATCATATTAAACTGCCTAAATACGTTTTACACAAAACGTATTGACAGTTCTTTAAACATATTTAGCGGCCAATTTTGCGTTGTGCAAGACGCTAATTGTATTTAAGGGTGTTAATACGTTTTGTGTTTCTTAAATAAATTTAAGCAACCCGTAAAAAGCAGTTCTGTAATTACTTTTATTTCTATTTAAATTATTTTTTAATAATTTAAACACTATGCTCACACAGACGGAGTTTGATTTATTTTGAAGTCTTTCGTTGATAGTTCAAATTTCATGTTTTAAAGCTTAAGGGCCGCTTGCATAACGATTGTCTTTAAAAAAAAATTTGTTAATTTTAGTTTACTCTCTAAATGCGTTTAAAACGAAATACGTTTATGTTGCCTTACATAAGGCACTCTCCCGTGATGTTTAGCTAAATGTGTTTAGCCGGTCGGTAAAACAGCCACATGCGTTCCATTCCACAGTTCGTTCGATTATTTCGAGTAAAAACACGAAATCAGTATTTTTCAATTACAGTCAAGACTTTTTTTGCGTAAAAAGGAATTTGTATCAATCAATTCGTCATTCAAAATATCGACCATCTATCTGTGTTGTCCAAAACAGAAAGCAGTGTTTTTGTCCTTAAATGCGTTTAGGGCAGTTAGATACTCATTTTTGGGTGATTAACTTTAATTGTTCTTTAAACATATTTAGTTTCGTGTTGCGCAAGATACTAATCGTATTTAAGGGTGTTAAATGCGTTTAGTGTTTCTTAAATAAATTTAAACAACCTTATGCAAGCGCACCTTAATATATAATATTAAATTTTTAAATGTGACGTCACGAAATGTAGGACCCCTCCCACTGCTTGTCACACTATATCACACTTCATCGACCCCCTCCCCCTTAACGTGAGACGTAATTTTTGGATGGCCCCCTAATATAGGGTTGCCAAGTTTATAATAACGTATCCTACTTTATTTTTGGTAAATATACTTTATACTTTTGCATAAAAATAAAACATATTAAATTTTGTGTTGTGCAAGACGCTAATCGTATTTAAGGGTGTTAAATGCGTTTAGTGTTTCTTAAATAAATTTAAACAACCTTATGCAAACGGACCTTAATATATAATATTAAATTTTTAAATGTGACGTCATAAATATATCCCTCCCATATGTACACTATATCACACTTATCGACCATCCCCCCTTAACGTGAGACGTAATTATTGGATGGCCCCCTAATATAGGCTTTCCAAGTTTATAATAACGTATCCTACTTTATTTTTGGTAAATATACTTTATACTTTTGCATAAAATAAAACATAGAATTTTGTATTGTGCAAGACGCTAACGTATTTAAGGGTGTTACATGCTAGTGTTTCTTAAATAAATTTAAACAACCTTATGCAAGCGGACCTTAATATATAATATTAAATTTTTAAATGTGACGTCATGAAATTTAGGACCGCTCCCACTGCTTGTCACACTATATCACACTTCATCGACCCCCTCCCCCTTAACGTGAGACGTAATTTTTGGATGGCCCCCTAATATAGGGTTGCCAAGTTTATAATAACGTATCCTACTTTATTTTTGGTAAATATACTTTATACTTTTGCATAAAAATAAAACATATTAAATTTTGTGTTGTGCAAGACGCTAATCGTATTTAAGGGTGTTAAATGCGTTTAGTGTTTCTTAAATAAATTTAAACAACCTTATGCAAGCGGACCTTAATATATAATATTAAATTTTTAAATGTGACGTCACGAAATTTAGGACCCCTCCCACTGCTAGTCACACTATATCACACTTCATCGACCCCCTCTCCCCTTAACGTGAGACGTAATTTTTGGATGGCCCCCTAATATAGGGTTGCCAAGTTTATAATAACGTATCCTACTTTACTGGTCATATACTTTATACTTTTGCATAAAAATAAAACCTTATTTTGTATTGTGCAAGACGCTAATCGTATTTAAGGGTGTTAAATGCGTTTAGTGTTTCTTATAAATTTAAACAACCTTATGCAAGACCTTAATATATTATTAAAATGTGACGTCATGAAATAGGACCCTCCCACAATTTTCACACTATATCACACTTATCGAATCCCCCTTAACGTTAGACGTAATTTTTGGATGGCCCCCTAATATAGGGTTGCCAAATCAATAATAACGTATCCTACTTTATTTTTGGTAAATTAAACTTTTGCATAAAAATAAAACAAGAATTTTGTGTTGCAAGACGCTAATCGTATTTAAGGGTGTTAAATGCGTTTAGTGTTTCTTAAATAAATTTAAACAACCTTATGCAAGCGGACCTTAATATATAATATTAAATTTTTAAATGTGACGTCATGAAATTTAGGACCGCTCCCACTGCTTGTCACACTATATCACACTTCATCGACCCCCTCCCCCTTAACGTGAGACGTAATGGATGGCCACCACTAGGGTTCAAGTTTATAATAACGTATCCTACTTTATTTTTGGTAAATATACTTTATACCATAAAAATAAAACATATTAAATTTTGTGTTGTGCAAGACGCTAATCGTATTTAAAGGTGTTAAATGCGTTTAGTGTTTCTTAAATAAATTTAAACAACCTTATGCAAGCGGACCTTAATATATAATATTAAATTTTTAAATGTGACGTCACGAAATTTAGGACCCCTCCCACTGCTTGTCACACTATATCACACTTCATCGACCCCCTCCCCCCTTAACGTGAGACGTAATTTTTGGATGGCCCCCTAATATAGGGTTGCCAAGTTTATAATAACGTATCCTACTTTATTTTTGGTAAATATACTTTATACTTTTGCATAAAAATAAAACATATTAAATTTTGTATTGTGCAAGACGCTAATCGTATTTAAGGGTGTTAAATGCGTTTAGTGTTTCTTAAATAAATTTAAACAACCTTATGCAAGCGGACCTTAATATATAATATTAAATTTTTAAATGTGACGTCACGAAATTTAGGACCCTCCCACTCCTTGTCACACTATATCACACTTCGTCGACCCCCTCCCCCCTTAACGTGAGACGTAATTTTTGGATGGCCCCCTAATATAGGGTTGCCAAGTTTATAATACGTACGTTTATATAACGTATCCTACTTTATTTTTGGTAAATATACTTTTGCATAAAAATAAAGTATGTGAAAATACTCTATTTCCAATAATTACTCTGATGCGTACAATGAAATACGTATATGGATAATTACTGAACTATTATCGGTCCAGCTTTCCCTGAACAAGTTGATTCAATAATGAGTCTAAAATGGCAAGAAGAAAGGAACAGGACATCTATAAAATTGTTGTAATATGTGTCATTGTCACCGTAATGAGTGACAGTTGTAATGTGTCAAATATCAATGTAATACCTACTCTGTGTCGAATAAACTCTCTGCTGCGTTGATCTCGTACCGTGTCGTTTCAATTGCAAAAGAATCCTAAATAATTCTAAAACAAAAATAAATAAAAAATTGTTTGTTTATTTAAATTTAAATTGGGAATGTAAAGATAGCTTCCAAAAATTTAAGGATAATGAAAAGTTGTTAGTATCTCCAAGAGAAGACATAAATAAAATTATGAAAAATACTTTTTTTCTGCCAAATACTTTATTTTTTCCCTACTTGAAAAAATGCAATACGTTATTTTTCTCAAAAATAGTGTAATACTTGCAACTATTCAGAAGGCTTTATGGTAATAATGAACAGCAACTTGTCACATGTTTATAATCAAATAACCTTATGGTTTTAACACATTTATTACACTTCTTCTTATTCTTCACACTCTGCAAGCATTTTAGGACACCTCCCACAATTTTACCGCATATCAATCAAACTTAGCAAATTGGCACAACCGATAGCGGATTGAAGTCATTGATAAACTATTTTAATTAAAGTGTTATGAACGAAAAGAATTTAATACATTATTGTTTGGAAATTTTAGACAATATTTTATACAAGATATTATATAAAATATTATACTTTTTTGCCATGTGGTAGGGCATTTGCCCGACTGGATGGCTACCACCACTGGTCTAAAGTATGTCGCCATAACAACCTTGAGTTGTGTTCCGGCATTAGTGACCAGGTTTCAGTCTCCCTTAAGAGCAGCAGCGCATTTGTAGCACCTTTGGTGTTGCAAATGTCCATAGGCGATGGTAACCGCTTTCCATCAAGTGGGCCGTCTGCCTGTCTGCTGATCTACTGCAATAAAATATAAATAAAAAAACAAACATTTTACTTTAATAAAATAAACTGAACCAATATAAAACTATCGTGTCTGCCAACATGAAAATAACATGTAGGGAATACCGTCTATATACAATTGGGAGATTTTGAATTATGATCTACATAATTACCACATGATATTATAGATAATTATTGTTATATAAAATGAGGGTAAATTATGGAGAACTACTCTATGCAAAACAGGCGCTAATCACAGAATAAATAAAAATGTAACATTATTATTTAATTAAGGAAATGGCCGATTGTATCGTTTAGAAATAAGAGGGTACATAACAAAATTAATTATTAACTATAAAAAGAAACACTACTTAATAACTGTAAAAATAGTTGGCAACCTTCAGTGGTAGATTTACCAATAGGCTGAGTAGACTGAAGCCTAGGGCGGCAGATTTTGGAGGGGCGGCAAATTTAGGGCCAATTTTTTTATATATTATGTCTTACACAATCTTCAAACTACGGTAAAAAGGAGGTCTAATTCAAGACTATACACGTCTCACGATATGTACAAAGTCATAAAGTTACAATGTTGACAAAAAAATTATCTAATTCATATGATTGTGAATTAGGGTATCGATTTATCGGTAGGGACGGTAAAATTTGAATAGCCTACAGGCGTCATATTTCTAAATCCGCCCCTGGAAACCTTACCCTAACAGCCCGCCGCGCAATGCATCACCGTGAATGTCGTTGGAATCTTCATTGCGTCCGCCAACAACGAACAGAATGCCTTTTGAGTCACACTGCAGGCCTGCAATGCAGGATCGTGACCTTGTAAAATATGCACATACACAGTCCGGGATCAATAACTCAGTCTGTAAACGCCATTGAGTTACCACTGGTAGTAGCTGATTGATACTAGACATAAGTTCAATCAGAAAGCGCCATGTTACCGCAGCGCACAGTCGTGTTATCGTAAGTAATGATATTATTACATTTCCGAAATTAATTACGAAATAATAATAAGTGCTTGTATCAATTAGAATTACATATTCAAATAGTTCAGGTGTTTGTTAAAATCGAGTACACTTGAAAAATGTGAAAGTGTGTATAAATTATTAATAAACAAATCAGCTGTGCAATTGGAGAATCTAGCAACTGACATTGTTATGTAAATCATTGTGTATTTTAAGTTGCTAAGCTAGAAACTGTAACGGAATTTGAATTTTTAGTATATCTTGTTATTATTACACCGGTATTAATAATTGACTTCCCTCTTAGTCTTTGTCTTATTGACTTTCAAATTCAAATTCAAAAGTTTTTATTCAAAATAAGTTCCACTTGAGAACACTTTTTGAAGGTCATACATATAGGTTAAAATTTAATTTACTTCCTAGTCTATGTACACCGCTTCGCAACGTGTTATTGCTGTTAAGGAGAAAAAGCGGCAAGAATCTCCCCAGCAACACGTCTAGCTAAAAATTGTTTTTTTTTTTAATTGTAAATAGGTTTGCATTTGACCACGATCACGTCCAGTGTCGGACGATGATGCGGTCGAAGATGGAGCACGCTTACCTGGATGGTACCTATTCACACGAGACTTGAAGATTCCTGGATTGTACTGTTCTGGAAACACGGACTCTGGTAGTGCATTCCACAATTCTGCCGTACGCAGAAGGAACGTGGAGGCGAAACGTTTAGTTGTTTTTCTTTATATTTCTTATTCTATTTATATCTCAAGTTCATTTTTTTTTATAAGTCTTATACAGAAGTATGTTACAGAATGACTTTTGAAGAATTAATGGAGTTGTAGCAAACAGTGCATATTTAACAAGACAGAAACACAATAAAAGTAAAGAAAGATATTATTATAGTTATAATAAAGACGTGACGTACAATTTTTTTTTTTTGCTGCTACGTATCTCCTTAAATTCCTTACAGCTTGCTTTGTTGCATTGCTTGCATTGTTTGCTACAACTCCATTACATAATTCTTCGAAAAGTAATTTTATAACACACTTTTGTATTTATTTTTAAAAAAAGAGCTTGAGATAGATAATTATTATGAAGATTGCGAAGCGCTGTAAATAGAATAAGAAGTAAATTTAAATTTTATGCTACCTTATATATATTAATACATATCGTTCAGAAATCAATTTGATTAACTATTATTAAGAATTCTTTTTGTTTCGGTTAAGTTTGACCACATCTTTTTACTAAAGTTGAAACATTCTGCAATTATCATACAGCTTTTTTATTTATTGATTCTGAGGCGGTACGAAGTTTGCCGGGTCAGCTAGTATATATTATATATATATATATATATATATATATATATATATATATATATATATATATATATATATATATATAAATCAATTGCTGTTCGTTAGTCTCGCTAAAACTCGAGAGCGACTAGACTGATTTAATGGCTGGTTAATTTTGGTTTTGAATTATTTGTGGAAGTCCAGGGAAGGTTTAAAAGGTGAATAAATATGAAAAAAATGCTTGGAATATAGTAAAAACAACAATTTCGCTTTCTCATAGAAACTATTCCTACCTGTCAAACATTTGATGTTCGTCCCGTCGTTTCGAAATCAATTACATTTAAAAGTCGTTCAGCAATCAGATAAAATTTAAAATTGGTTTTGAATGTCAAACGTTTAATGTTCGTCCCGTCGTTCAGAAATCAACGTTTTTTATTTATTGATTCTGAGGCGGTACGAAGTTTGCCGGGTAAGCTAGTATTGAATAAAAACTTTTGGTATTGATATAGCTTCCAATTAAATTTATAAATAGTTTTGAAATGGTATATATTTAAAGTTCATGACTTTTAGTACTGTGGTGGAAAACTTCTTGGAATGCACTTAGATAGATAATAGATAGATAGAAAATACTTTATTGTTCACCACATACACGTAAAGTAAATCCTTTACAGTCATTTCGTGTCAAGGCAGGAACAAAGGGCGGCCTTATCGCTTTAGAGCGATCTCCCGAGTAACTAGTGCCTTTGTCCGTAGTCACCTCGAGTATGCAAGCCAAATTTGGAATCCGTGTTTCGAAGTTCATTCTGATAGCTTAGAGCGTATTAAAAAAAAAATTCACTAGATTTATCAATTTTAAATTCAAAACACCGCGCCAAGGTTACATTGAGCGCTGTACCCTATTCCATCTTCTGCCCCTCAAAGTTCGCAGAAATATTTGCGATATACGTTTCTTGTTGAAAATTGCTCAGTCCAAAATTGACTGCGCTAGTCTTATCGAGAAACTACATTTGTATGTTCCCCCTAGTCTTGTACGCCCTAGAAAACTACTTCATTCGCCCTTGACACGTATAGCTTTCAGACGCTACTCATTTTTTGTTAGAACAGTGAATGAATTCAACAAACTCAACAAGTCGGATTATGTTGACATTGACTTGTTTGTGGATAGTCTAGCATCTGTAAATGCGAATTTAATCAAAGCCTATTTTAATAATAGCTAGTTTTCCCCGTCACAAAATGTTCTTATTATTGTTCTTTATTTCTAAATTATTGTATTTTATACTTTATTTTTATTTCCCTGTCATCTGTGGAGGTTTATAATTAGCTGTTCTTTAACTATCTCTGTAACGCTAGTTTGTAAACTTTAGTTTGTAAGATCACAGCTGTTAACCTCCCAAATAAAATAAAATAAAATAAACTAGGTTTTAAAATTGCATAGCTAAAATACAGAGGTTAACATTTTAAAGTACATTTCCCAGCTCTAATAAACGGCTCGGTAATATAAGCCGCGCGCAGAAAGTATGTCGATCACTACTTAATATTATTGTATTGTATTACTTACTATTATTGTATAGTGTGATATACTTATGTAAAGAATATATCTATAGATATAATAAAATTGTAGTATCGTGTACTAGCAGAAGGTGATGACAGGAGCCTTAAGAACAGACGAGCGTGCATGACAAGAGTTATGAATGTGAAAGAAGCAACTGAGGTGTGTAAGAATAAGCCTAAATGGCGCTCTGTTGTTTGTGCCTACCCCGCAAGGGAACTGGCGTGAAGTTATGTATGTATGTATGTAGAGGTCGAATTTCTGTACAATGAAAAAAAATGCTAAAAACCGAATCAGGGGAATGTAAGAAGTGAAATAGAACTAATTTTGACTTTATTCAAATTTTTTGTTTCTCTCTTTGTCTGTTTGTAGCGGCTAATCTCCGAAACGACTGGACCGGTTTAAATAAAATTTTGTATGGTAGTAGCTTATGTCCCTGGTCAACATATAGGATACTTTTGATCCCGAACAATGAAAGAGTTCCCGTGGGACAGTTAAAAAACCGCACCACGCGTGCGAAGTCGCGGGCGTCATCTAGTACAATAATAAATTTATTGCAACAACTATTTATGTAACCTTTTTTGTCAACCTTACTGACCATCGACGCGTGACGTCATGAGGCTATCGGCAAACCTTCTGCGCACGGATAGTATATACAGAACTTAAATAATTGTGCAACATAAAATTGACATATTAAAAAAAAATTACGTATTTCGATCAAAATATATGGTTACGCGAATTGGTAATTGTTTAAATGTATTCATTCCCCTTTGATCTAAAACCACAATGATGGAAATATAGCTGCATAGAACACAGGGAAATACAAGCAGTTATATAAAGGAACGATTGCACAGTACCCTTACGTAGCGAAGCGATGATTTCTCCTTGTTTCTTAGAAGTTAGCACGACACGCACAAATGTTCAAATTTCACGAGTCTAACTAATTTGACGGTATATTAAGTATCTAGATGAAAAATTGGTCACAATTAAGAACAGACGAGCGTGCACGACAAGAGCTATGAATGTAAAAGAAGCAAGTGAGGTGTGTAAGAATAAGCCTGAATGGCGCTCTGTTGTTCGTGCCTACCCCGCAAGGGACTTACACACAAGGGATTACTAGTATTTAATATTAATGATAAATTAAGTATAATTAAAGATATTATTTGGGAATTAATTGACTAACATAAAATCATTTCGAATGCGCGTACCATTGTTCACGGCTTTTGTAATAATATAATTAAGTTAATATAATACTGAAGTATTATTTATATTGCATTGACCGTCCGAAAGGGTGAACTGTGTTCAAGAACAGAACGACTTTCTGTTATTGACATGTTTGTGAAAGTTATACAATTAAATGATATCCTAAGGCTATATTTCACGAGAGACTCATAACGACCACGTTTACGGTCGAGATTTTTTCCTTACCACTTACTTGCAGATGTTACAATCATAAATTCTAGTCACTCTAGTGCATCCTTTCCCATAGTGGGCGATAACGCCCCCTTGTGGGCGCTGCAGGCCTAAAGGGGGCCGGTAAGAGACCCAGAAAAAAATGGGGGCATTGTGTAGAGGCTTGGGGGGAGATTTGTAATTTCATCTAGCTAGGAGGACTCTTAGACACCGACTGAACTCTCGACTCTCGACTACAACTTGTGAACATCAATTAATATTAATTAAGAAATTGCTCAAACTTGGTTCCATATTTCTCTCCGCGTAGTTCATATATCTGTCCTGTTTTGTTCTGTCTCAAGTTAACTCTTGCGGGCTATAGTAAAAGTCTCGTTTAGAATGAATGTTTAATCTCCGCTAATATAGCTCACGATAATCAATTAATTAAATTTGATGTTATAGTGGTTTTTAAGTAGGTGAAAAAAATGGGGGCGCTAAAAAATAATTTGTTCTCAAAGTGGGCAATATACAAAATGAGTTTGGGAACCACTGCTCTAGTGGAACAGATTATGTGGCGTTGATGTCATAAACGAAAAAATACACAAATGTCATTGGTTGATTTGAAAATCGCGCCCTTTTTCAATGTCAAGAGATAGAGAAAATTAATACTCGGTCAACGACCACTTCGACCCACTAGTCGGTTCAGGAGATTAGAAGTATCCTAGAAGCCGATCCCAGTGCCACCTACCGGTTCCAATTGAGAATCTAAACGATCCGGAAACCCACTCAAATACTTAAAAAATCATCAAAATCAGTAAAGTCGTTCTCAAGTTATGCGCGTACATACATTTCGACGATTCATTTATATTTATATAGATAATACGAAAAATCGTACAAAAGTTACACACAGATAAGAGTTAGTCTTGCATATATTAATGTGAATAAATTTATTTTATTTTTAAAATAAAGTAGCTAAATTAAACTGTAAGAAACCACAAGTATTTGAAACAATAAACTTATATTTATGGCAAGTTAAATAAATCGAAAAAGAGCCTGAGATAGATACATAATTATGATTAAAAAAATTGCTAGACGTGTTGTTGCGGGGAGGGGGGAGGGAGGAGAGGGGAGGGGGGGAGTTTCTTGCCGCTTCGTCTCCTTTAAACTATCGCGTTGCGAAACGGTGTACATAGAATAGGAAGTAGATTTAAATTTTGACTTACATGTATTGTGACTTTCGAAAAGTGTTCTCTAGTGGAACTTATTTTGAATTTGAATCTCAACAAGTATTAGAAACAATAATCTTATCTTTTATTTTACATTTTATTCACTTTCAACGGCAGTAAACATGAAAGTGACGAAAGAAATAGGCAGCTCGAATATATGAACATGATATAGATCGCTAAAGCCAGATACTCACTTACGAGCTGTAACTGTAACCAAATATGCTCGTAGCTTGTGAGCCTGCCGCGAGCGGAACGCACTGCATTCGCAAGGAGCCAAGGGCAACCCCAATTTTTTTGTAACTGTAACCATGACACGATACTGTAACCAAAATCTGTAATATATACATAGCTCACGAGCCTGCCACGTGGGAATCGCACTACGCTTGCAACGAACCGAGGGCAACCCCGCACTTATTTTGTAACCGTGTAATGTAATATTAAATATATTCTAAAAATAATTATTAAAATTTAAAATTAATATAGAAGAAGTCAAATACTTATTAAAATAATAAAAGCAAGCGTCGCCGAATAAAGACGTAGTGTATTATAGTGATCCGAAAAACCGGTCACGGCGGTCGGCGGGCCGTGTGTAATACTTGCAACAACTCAGAAGGGTTTGTGGTAGTAAAAGAACAGCAACTGGTCACAATACTTCATAATCAGAGAAATTACGGTTTTAATACATTGCATACATTATCCGTGCAGGAACGGAGAAAGAATACAATTTCCTGCGGCCGGGAGGCCTGTCGTAAGAGGCGACTTAACAACCCACAGCCAGGTGGTAGGCCATTTGCCCGACTGGATGGCTACCACCCCTGGTCTAAAGTATGTCGCCATAACAACCTTGAGTTGTGTTCCGGTATTAGTGACCAGGTTCCAGTCTCCCTTAAGAGAGCAGCAGCGCATTTGTAGCAACTTTGGTGTTGCAAATGTCCATAGGCGATGGTAACCGCTTTCCATCAAGTGGACCGTCTACCTGTCTGCTGATCTCCTGCAATAAAAAAAAAAAAAAAAAAAAATACACCGGGATAAATATTAACACACCGCTTTTATGTTATGCGAACAAGTTTTAACAAACTGAAACGCACATATCGATACATGGAACGTAACAACACACTCGATTACGCCCGGTATCATAGTCGCACAACTATTTAACTGAACGCAGAACGCCGTCAACTTCGGCTGCTCGGTATATCAGGAAGCGGTACAAGGAGATGCGTCCCCGGGGCCCCGAGCGGCTACTGTCACATTCGCCCTTCACTCCGTGACAGTGGTGTTCCACCTATCCACTCCAAATCCTTGTATTCCTTCCCCTTTCTCCCAAACCTCCTCCCCAAACATCCCTCCCTTCCGACGACGACCGCCAGCGTCGAGCTCCGCTCCGCCCGGCGCGGTTCTGCTAATCTTGGTCGGTAGAGTTGGAAAACGCTGTGGCCAGCGTTGATACGGTGGAAGCGACTCGACCGCAGCTGTTGCGATGGCTCTCGCGGAAATGCGGGACTCTGACCTTCAGATTGCGGGCTGTCAGCCTTCACCCCAATGCCACCAGTGTGGCGCGCTTGACACGACGTTTCATACGCTAGTCGAGTGCGCAGCCTGGGCACCACAGAGGTTTGAACTCGAGACAATAGTAGGTCCGAATGATTCACTTGGCAGCCTGGTGCAAGCCATTCTGCAGAGCGATGATCATTACCGCTTCAGGGGCCCTCATGCACCAAGGAAGCAGAGTTGTCTTCAGCCCTGTCGTCGAAGTGAGTTAGCTCTTCCAGGGGCTTTCTCAGGCACTTATTGCGCTAGGATCGGCGTGGGCATAACTACGTTCTAAGTCTCATGCCTTTCCTGCCATAAGCGCGGAGCATCGGAGGAGGGTGGTTTTAGTGGGATTAGCCATTTTGGGCTCGAGTCTCCACACAAGCAGGTTGATTATTGTTTGGATTGCCCCTTCTGGGAATGCCTCCATGATCAACTATGGTTTATGGTCTAATCCCTTTCAAAGGACCCGGTATTGTAAGTAAATAGCATTTCTCGCGCTTGAAAAAAAAAAGTAGAGCTGAATCGCTCTCGCAACCATCTGCTGTGGCGGACACTATAAATTGACTCGATAGTCGAAATAGAGCCGACCGCAGTGGAAACTCGATTAGCGCGACCGTATGTATTCATAAATAATAAACCGATCGGGAGTCGGTTTGTCAGAATACACTGCATACACACACCAACTCTCGACAAGCATTTTAGAACAATACGACATCCCTCCAATTTTACAGTATATGAAACTTAGCAGTTGGCACAACCGATAGCGGATTGAAGACAATGATAAACCATTTTAATTAAAGTGTTATAAATGAAAAGGATTTACTACATTACTGTTTGGAAATTCCAGATAATATTTTTTTCAACACACTTGCTCATAAAGTGGCCCTATGGTCACCGCAATTAGGCACAGAATGACACCCATAATCAAACTGTGACTAAAAAACATTATAACTCACTAGTGAGTTATAGATTTTTTTTTTAAATTTTATTGGTTGAGTTGCTTTGTTCTTAAAAAAGTTTTTATTCAAAAAAAAGATCGTGTTCTATAGAACAAATAAATTAATGTTCCTATTGCTTGCTCATTTCATGCAACTTCTTATTTAAATAGATAATTTTAACTCGTACGTGTTTAATAAATAAAACTTTCACTCATATATAACTTTTTTTATCTACTAAATAAAATGAGTTTTTATTGTTATTTTATTCACAAGTGTGTTGAAAAACGTCGTATGATACACGTGTGTATTGATGATTACCGTCCTCGGCTCTCTTAAGACCCTCGCCTACGGCTCGAGTCTCAATGGCGCTTCGGCGGTAATCACCAATGTTACACACTAGTGCCATAATGTACTAATATAAGATATTGTATAAAATACTATACTTAAAGTTTTACATGTGATAAAATAAACTGAACACAGTATAAATCTATCACGTCTGCCAACATGAAAATAAAATGTAATAAATACACAGTATATACAATTGAGAGATTTTGAATTATAATCTACACAGTTACCTCATCATATTAGAGAAATATTCTTATATAAAATTATGGTAAATTATAGACAATTACTCTATATAAAACGGGCGCTAATCACAGAATAAATAAAAATATAACATTATTATTCAATTTTTATTTTTTTTATTTTTTGTTTTATTGCAGGAGTTCAGCAGACAGCTCACTTGATGGAAAGCGGGTACCATCGCCTATGGACATTTGCAACATTAAAGGTGCTACAAATGCGCTCCTGCTCTCTTAAAGGAGACTGGAAGCTGGCCATTAATACCGGAACACAACCTAAAATTGTTATGGCGGCGTACTCTAGACCAGGGTTGGGCAAACGCCCTACCACCTGGCTGTGGGTTGTTTTGTCGCCTCTTACGACAGGCCGCCCGGCCGCAGGAAATTGTATTCTTTGTTCGTTCCTGCACGGATACAAATTAAGGAAATAGCCGATTGTATCGTTTAGAAATAAGAGGGTTCATTAACATAATTAATTATTAACTTAAAAAAGAAACACGACAAGAACAACTATGCTACTCAATAACTGTAACAAGTGTGCTCGATACAGCGCATCGGTGCTTGTTGATCATTCGTCATAAAATTCAGAACCACGAACACACCGATGTTCATATAATTTAAAAATAAGGCCTATATTCAAAAGATTCGTGTATTAAAGAAAGAATAACACTCACTTACTTTACTCGAGATATAATTTATAATTGTTTTGCATTTTTATCATCTGGGAAGCCTTGAAAATTTAAATTAAACTTATAAATAGACTATTAATTTAAGTATTATTACAATTTGTTGTGAAGGTGCCGCAATACATTCTACTTAACTTTTTGCTATTTTTGGCGGGTCGCTTTTGTGTTAAAATATGTGTAAAAAAATCTTTAAAGATAATACTGTTATTGTTCATTAAAGTGAAAAAGCTCAATTAAAATTTAATCATGTCAAAAAGAAAGTCTCGTCTATGGATTACAATGTATTAGTAAAGTATAGATTATAAACTACAAAGTAAGAAGCCGGATAGTCGGCGTTCTTAGCCGAATAGTCGCCGACTACGGTAGTGGCCGGATAGTCGGCTTTACCGGCTAGTCGGCACATCTCTACGCGTTACTGTATATTCTCGGTTTCAATTATGGCTCGCAGATGAGTACTCGGCTTTATAATTATGCCTCCAACTGCATACATACATACATAACTTCACGCCAATTCCCTTGCGGGGTAGGCACGAACAACAGAGCGCCATTTAGGTTTATTCTTACACACCTCACTTGCTTCTTTGACGTTCATAACTCTTGTCATACACGCTCGTCTGTTCTTAAGGCTCCTGACATCACCTTCTGCTAGTACACGATCAATTTGATCATGGAAGGTGTGTCGTGGCCTTCCACGACTTCTGCCTCCAACTCTTGACTTTAATAAAATTTATTTTAATGTTATGATGATATTCCATCATAATTTTTCAAAATATGACTAACGATTTAACTAACTTAACTAAAAAAAAATGCAACCGATAGTTAAATGTATGGCGATCATGACCATACGACATGATAATCTATATATATAAAAATGAATCCCTATTTCCCTTGGTCACGCCATCAAGCGTGAACGACTGGACCGGTTTTGCTAATTCTTTTTTTGTCGTGTTTGTTATTGTCAGGAGAAGGTTCTTGTGAAAGAAAAAATTAAGAAAATTGCGCGGAAAATTAGAAAATTTAAGAATGCTCAACCACCATATAAAATTATTTCTAATCTAACCTTAGCGCTTTGGACAATATACGAGTAAACGTTTTTAATGTAACCTTATGACGTTTGACATAGAATTGACAGAATGCGTGCTGCAAATATCGTCAAAGAGGATGTAAAAAAAACTGAATATCGTTTAAAACAGATACTTCGGTCGGTGTTATTTTATTGATAAAATACATTTTTTTTATTGCAGGAGTTCAGCAGACAGGCAGACGGCCCACTTGATGGAAAGCAGTTACCATCGCCTATGGACATTTGCGACACCAAAGGTACTACAAATGCGCTGCTGCTCTCTTAAGGGAGACTGGAACCTGGTCAGTAGTCTAGTCACTAATGCCGGAATACAACTCAAGGTTTTTATGGCGACATACTTTAGACCAGGGGTGGTAGCCATCCACCTGGCTGTGGGTTGTTTTGTTGCCTCTTACGACAGGCCGCCCGGCCGCAGGAAATTGTATTCTTTCTCCGTTCCTGCACGGATATAAAATAAAATATATATATATACATGTCAAATAATTAATTTAGCTGTAATACTGGAACCCGATGTTCCAATATTTAGTTGAAATTATTGTTGTGTGTGGGTGTGGGTCTGGGGATGGTTAACATTATAGATCTACCGGTAGGTGGCACCGCTAGTCTTCCTAAACGGTGGGACCTATTTTGATAATTTATTTATTTTTATTAAAGTGGATTCGAGAATGGTTTAAATTAACTATTGGTCCCGGTGAATGTCGCTGCAGGCAGGACAACGTCTGCCAGGTACAGGTAGTACGTTATAAGAAATTCTAAAAACATTCTTACACATAAAAGTCAGTTCTTGAAATAATATTATCGTTGTGGTATACGACTGAATCATAGAGTAGAATAGAACAGAATATACTTTATTGTACAATGAAATTTATGAAATAATACACAAAACAGCTTAGAATTAGGTACAAATGGCGGTCTTATCGCTGACAGCGATCTCTACCAGACAACCTTGGAATCATCCTATTTTTAAAATATAATTATTATAATAGTACATTATGGTACTAGTGTGTAATATTGGTGATTACCGCCGAGGCGCCATTGAGACTCGAGCCGTAGGCGAGGGTCTTAAGAGAGCCGAGGACGGTAATCATCAATACACACGTGTATCATACGACGTTTTTCAACACACTTGTGAATAAAATAACAACAAAAACTCATTTTATTTAGTAGATAAAAAAAAGTTATATATGAGTGAAAGTTTTATTTATTAAACACGTACGAGTTAAAATTATCTATTTAAATAAGAAGTTGCATGAAATGAGCAAGCAATAGGAACATTAATTTATTTGTTCTATAGAATACGATCTTTTTTTTTTAATAAAAACTTTTTTAAGAACAAAGCAACTCAACCAATAAAAAAATAAAAAAAATCTATAACTCACTAGTGAGTTATAATGTTTTTTACTCACAGTTTGATATTGGGTGTCATTCCGTGCTTAATTGCGGTGACCATAGAGCCACTTTATGAGCAAGTGTGTTGAAAAAATAATTATAATAAATGTTTCAACATTCGTTACTACGCTATTATCATTAAATTTGTGACGTCACTAGCTGCGCCCGTGTCGTGGTGGAAAATCGTTATATTTTGGATAATTCACACGACATCCTTAAAAATTATAGCCTGTGTTATTCTGATGCGTAAGCTATATTATTGTAAAGTTTCATCAAAATCTATTCAGTAGTTTTTGCGTGAAAGAACAACAAACATATTATAATATTAGTAAGGATAACATATTTTATTATGCTTGTTTTATACGTGCAGGAACGGAGAAATAATACAATTTCCTGCGATATGGCAGCCTGTCGTAATAGGCGACAAGACAACCCACAGCTAAGTGATAAATCTTTTTCTCTCTTTAGATTTTAATATTTAATTATTTTTCCAGTATTCTTTCGACGGTGGCATGGAGCTTCGAGATGAAATTTCCGCCATCTTTCAAATTCGGAGCAGCCTCCTCATCGTACCAGATCGAAGGCGGATGGAATGCTTCTGGTAAGATTCCACTAATTTAATGTCTTTCGTATCAGGCACAAAGAAAAAACCTCGTACGTGGTGATAATGTTTTAATCTATACCTACTAATATTATAAAGCTGAAGAGTTTGTTTGTTTATTTAAACGCGCTAATCTCAGGAACCACTGGTCCGATTTGAAAAATTCTTTTAGTGTTGAATAGTACATTTATCGAGGAAGACTATAGAGTATATTATATTTTCAAAAAAATTAGGGATCCTTACTAAAAGTCCAATAATGTAACCCAAGGTGTAAAAAAATGACCCGAAAAAATCCTTACACGGCGTGCGCTACGAAAACTATTGATTATAGAACAAAACAATGTACTACCACCTTGCAGAACATATAATTGTCTACAAAAAATATCGCGTAACCATATATCTAACTATTATAGTTATCTCACAATAAGTGTTTTCTTTTATTTTTTTAAATAATTAAAATGCTGTCGCTTCAAAAACTCTTTATCTTGTACCTTGGTATTAATCCTTATCAAAATAAATTACTCCACATTCAAGACGAATTCAATACCTTTCTAGAACTTTTTGAATTATTCGATTCGGACGTATCATTCAAAAGTTATCGCGATATTTAAAATGTAAGTATTAGTGTTGTAGCCAAATATACTAATTTGAACGCGCTTAATTGAACGCGCTAATCTCAGGGACTACGGGTGTGATTTGAAAAATTCTTTCAGTGTTGGATAGCCCATTTATCGAGGAAGGCTATAGGCTATATATCATCACGCTAAGACCAATAGGAGCGGAGCACCAATGAAGAATGTTTCAAAATTGGAGGGTTTTGAAAGCAAATTCTACGCGGACGACGTCGCGGGCACAGCTAGTACTACAATAAATCGCCTTAGAACGGGACATTCATGCCCATCAGTACATCTCCATCAGATCTGGCCGACAGATCCTAATAAAATTTCCGATCTTATCGACTTTTTCATATACAAGAAAATATCATGTGATTTTCTAAGTATTGAAGAAGGCTATGATATGAGTTCAGACCACTCACCAATAATATTAACGCTGAACGGGGATATCGTTTTCAAAGAAAAATACTTAACTCTAGTCAATAAAAATACGGACAGGGACAGCTTTAGGCATGATTTAGATTCGTTTGTAAACTTGAAAACGCCATTAAAAACCCCCAAGGAATTAGATTTAGAAGCGAGAACATTGATAGAATATATTTAGAAATGTGCTTGGACAAACACGCGTGATATAAAAGGAAAGGTTAGGACTTATAGTTATCCTAATGATATTCTAAAACTCATATACGCGATAAGAAAACTTAGAAAAAAATGGCAACTAACAAAATATCCACCTGATAAAACTCTGCTAAACAACCTAACACACAAAGTTAGTAGAGAAATCCAAAAACTTAAAGATCAATCTATGTATTCTTACCTCAGCGAGCTAAGTAGTGACCGAAAAACAGATTACTCACTATGGAAAGCAACTAAATCATTAAAACAACCTGTTACACATGTTCCTCCGTCCAATCAAAGAAGAAAATGGGAACTGGGCAATTAATAATTATCAAAAAGCAAATCGATTTGCACAACGTCTGGAACAAATATTCCAACCGAATCTAGCTGACGTTGAAGATCCAAAGATTGAACCAATATTACAAGAAGATAAAGAAATTAAGCTGGTGACTCCAAGTGAAGTTATATCTAGTTATTTTAGGTCAGATTTAAATTACTCATTAGTCTTATTTACTAGATTAGATTGTAATTTTAATGTTGTATCACTAATATGCATCATTTATGGAAAAAAGTACATCTCCATCGATTGAAAATAAGAAGTGTTACAAATTGTCAGGGCTTTTTTTGTGGGGGCACGTAGTACCCTTAAAGGAAAAACTGCCATAAAAACTGGAAAAAATAAAATAATAGGTGGGGGAAAAGTCTTTTCGCATATAGTATGTATGAACTTGTAATAAGATCTCTTTGGCTATACCACTTGTATCTGGCTGGTTGTGGTATCATTAAAAAGTTTTAATTTTAAAGAAGACAATTCCAAATTCAAATTAGGAAAATGTGTGATTTTCATATGTTTTTCTTATTGTTAAAATATGTGAATCTAATGAAGAAATTCGATACATTTTAAAATTTTACTACTAAAAAGGTAAAAATGCAACACAAGCCGCGAAAAAAATTTGTGATGTTTATGGACCTAATGCAGTATCTGTGAGAGTAACGCAAATTTGGTTTAAGCGTTTTCAATCCGGAAATTTTTATATCAAAGATGCACGTCGCTCTGGTCGCCCTGTTACGGACAAAATTGATGCCATTTTTGAAAAAGTGGAACAAGATCGGCATATTAGTAGTTACAATGTAGCTGGAGAACTGGAAATTGACCACAAAACGGTTTCGGCGCATTTGAAAAAAGCTGGGTACACAAAAAAGCTCGATATTTGGGTGCCTCATGAGCTCACTGAAAGAAACCTATTGAACCGTGTACTCATTTGTGATTCTTTATTACGACGTAATGAAACCGAACCATTTTTGAAGAAGCCGATAACTGGTGATGAAAAGTGGATCACGTACTACAAAGAACGTGCGAAAAATATCGTGCTCAAAGGCCGGTCAGGCTTCACAGACTGTGGCGAAACCCGGGCTAACTCGCAACAAGGTGATGCTGTGTGTATGGTGGGATTTGATGGGCATTATTCATTATGAGCTGTTACCGCCAGGCAAGAACATCGATTCTGAACTGTACTGCGAACAACTGATGAATTTAAAGCAAAAAGTTGAGAGAAAGCGGCCGGAATTAATCAACAGAAGGGGTGTGGTTTTTCACCATGATAACGCTAGACCTCACACATCTTTAGCCACTCAGCAAAAATTACGAGAGTTTGGCTGGGAGGTGTTAATGCATCCGCCGTATAGTCCTGACCTTGCACCTTCAGATTTTCACCTGTTTCGGTCTCTGCAGAATTTCTTAGGCAGTGTCAGGTTAACATCACGAGAGGACTGCCAAAACCACTTGTCGCAGTTTTTTGATCAGAAGCCCCAAAATTTTTATAGCAATGGGATCACGTCCCTACCTACAAGATGGCAAAAAGTTATCCAACAAAATGGCACCTACATACTTTAGTCAAATGTAAATAAACTTTATAAAAAAACCTTTTGAATTTTTATATTAAAATGCGAAGAAACTTTTTCCCCAACCTAATATTTAAAAAAAAACAATTTTGGTGATCTAACTTTTGGTTAAAATTTGGATATTTTTTTAATAGGTCAAAATTATCCAAATACAAAATCTAATAATCTATCTTTCCTAAAAAGATACCGCGTCGCCTCATACGAAATGTGCAAGAGCTAAGTAAGCTTAGTTTTGCAAAATCGTTATATAAGCCTAATGAGTGCTAATCACAAAATTGAAAATGAGGAAAGCATGTAATAATTTGCCACTATTTAATATCTATAGTATAAAAACTCACCAATTTCATCATGATTTTATACCTTTCTCTTTTACTCACCAGCATGACATCTCTTTCCTTGATGTGACAGATTTGAGATAGCTGTCAATTCATATGGTCTTCAGCACACCAGCAAGAAACTTGCTGCAACACTGTGTGTCTCAGTCAACACATAATACCTGTTTTGTTGGAATGCAAAACAGTTATATTATGTGTCTCTGTCGACACACAGTGTCATTCCACATTCCTCAGATAATTACGCAAATTGCTACACGATAACTATGCGTTTTATCTGCAACGTTTACCCTTAATCCTATTTCTATTCCAAATTCCTTTATGTGACCGTTGAACACTTGCCGCATTGACTCACTGTCATGCGTATTTATCTGCAATATACCTTTCCTAAGAAAATATACCCTTATTTCATACTATTTTAATCCTAGATAAACGAGAGTAAGACAAAACAACACATGACTAACGATCACTATGCACGTAATATACCAAGAAAATCTGCACATGTCATCGCGGACATCATAGATATACACTGTTTTGACAACAACCACCCCCCCCTCCCCTCAGCCCGACATACAGACAAACTGAACGTGCTTCTCCCTCAGCACGGTACAAAAACGATCACGTGCACAAACGCGATCTGCACTGTCATCGCGGACACATAATATAACTGTTTTGCATTCCAACAAAACAGGTATTATGTGTTGACTGAGACACACAGTGTTGTTAGAAGAAATCACCCACATATGACAATTCTCACCTCTTGCCCCCACAACTAGAAGAAAGCATGTAATAATTTGCCACTATTTAATATCTCTAGTATAATTACTCACCAATTTCATCATGATTTTATACCTTTCTCTTTTACTCACCAGCATGACATCTCTTTCCTTGATGTGACAGATTTGAGATAGCTGTCAACACAGAGCTATTGACTTGATTATGGGTTCTGATGTCTTGGGCCAAATTTTGGATGGTAACAAAATTTTTTTGGGCCCCGGCAGGCCAATAGCCTTCGGCACGATCTTCAATTTCGCTCTTTTAGGTCCTATCAATCCAAACTACACAAAGCCTGAGCCTCAAGTTAATTCAGCACTAGTAAATATTGACTGTTTACAACCCCAACACTCAAATAAAGAAATACACTCCGCTCTGGAGAGATTCTGGGAAGTCGAAGAAGTGCAATCAAAGGACAACTCAACCTCTGACGAGTGTGAGGAGAACTTTCGTTCTACCACCACACGTGATCCCACAGGGCGATACATAGTATCCCTTCCCTTTCTTACAAAGGCACCTAAGCTCGGTGCAACCCACGCTATTGCACTACGACGATTCCTTAATTTGGAGCGCAAACTCCAAAGAGATCCTACCCTCCGCTCAAAATATATCGACTTCATGAAGGAATACATTGACATGGGCCACATGGCTCTTTGTCACCCCAGCACATTTAAAGGAAAAGACCATTTTTACGTCCCGCATCATGGCATCTTCAAAGCCAACTCTGAAAAACTTCGCACGGTTTTTGATGGCAGCTGTAAGAGCTCTAATGGTGTCAGTCTTAATGACTGTCTGCACACTGGCCCACCGCTCCAACGTGATATTACTGACATCATTCTAAATTTTCGTACTCACAAAGTGGTCTTTAGTACAGACATCCAGATGATGTTTAGAAATATACTAGTTCACCCAGACCACAGACGGTTCCAACTCATTCTATGGCGCTCTTCTCCAGATCAACCTCTGCTCACTTACGCCCTGTCCACTGTCACGTATGGCCTACGACCCAGCCCCTTCCTCGCCAATCGATCTATTATACAGCTGGTCACTGATGAAGGTCACCGTTTTCCCCAGGCTGCACAGGTTCTTACGCACTCCATATTCGTGGATGACATTCTGACTGGGCATGATTCAGTTGACAAGGCAATAGCTCTGCAGACTGAACTCATTGAGTTACTAGCCCTAGGGGGATTTCATTTGCGAAAGTGGACCTCAAACTCTCGTCAGCTTTTAGAACGCTTCCCGGATGATCAATGTGACATACCCAAGGATTTTGATGTTGTACCCGACTCCAATGCAATCAAGGTACTTGGTATGCAATGGATACCCCAAACGGACGAATTTACATATCACATTTCGGTACCTACACTGGAAAAATTTACCAAAAGGTCAATACTCAGTACCATCGCTCGTTTATACGATCCTAGTGGATGGATCAGCCCAGTTATTTTCCGCGCAAAACTGCTCATTCAGCACCTATGGACTCTAAAGTTAGACTGGGATGAATCGGCTCCCAATGATGTCACATTTCAATTTCAGCACATTTTTGAAGACTTACCTCTACTCTCTGCTCTTCGACTCCCCAGAACAATTTGCACCAGCAAAGATTCCACCTACACCCTACACGGTTTTGCCGATGCATCCGAATCCGGATATGCAGCCGCAGTCTATCTTCATGAAACGAATATCACGGGTCAGGTACACGTCAGACTACTTGTTTCTAAATCCAAGGTAGCCCCCATTAAAACCCGACAGACTATACCAAAGCTGGAACTTTCAGCTGCACACCTCACTTCGCTGCTCATTTCTCGCGTCTCTGTTCAACTTTCTGCCCACATTACCATTCAGCAACACTTTTGTTGGTCAGACAGTACTATCGTACTCGCCTGGCTTAAAACTCCTTCTCAATCCCTACAGGTCTTTGAGGCCAATCGAGTCTCTGCCATTGCAGCCAATCCATGTAACCCTACTTGGAGACATGTACCCTCAGCTCTTAACCCTGCCGACTGTGCTAGCAGGGGAATATCAGCACAGGAACTCTTAGCCTATGACCTATGGTGGTCGCCTACTTGGCTCAAGGCCCCACCTGATACCTGGCCCACGATGCCCCCTGCTTTGGGTCATCACGTACTGCCTGGTCTAAAACCCAGAAAAATGGTAGCTCACATCGCGGTTCCTGATCTAGACACGGATTTACTCACGAGATTCAGCTCCTTAGACACACTTGTAGGCGTAACCGCATGTATTAAACGTTTTGCACACAATTGCTTGGTATCTTCTCACTCTCGCATCGTTGGTCCCATTACCGTAGACGAACGTAAGAAAGCGCTCTTACACTGGGTACGCTCAGTCCAACAAAATATGTTCGCTGAAGACATCCACCGACTGCAAACTAACAAATTATGTACAGTGCGAATACAACGCCTCTCGCCCTTTCTCAAGGATGGTCTTCTTAGAGTAGGAGGGCGCTTGTCCAACTCAGCCCTTAGATATGACACACAACATCCCCTCATCTTACCCAGTTCAAGCCCCCTTGTGGACCTAATTATAGATCATTTCCACACTATACACTGCCACCCGGGCGCAGATACACTACACGCACTACTCCGTCAACAATACTGGATTTTATCTGGAAGGCGAGTCATTCGTCACCGTGTCTTTAAATGTGTACGCTGTTTTAGGCATCGAGCTCAGCCGAATCCCCCTTTTATGGCCGACCTACCGGCTGATCGAGTCAGCCCACAACCGGTGTTTAGTCAAGTGTCCACGGATTTTGCCGGACCATTCCTAATTAAATCAAGTACTCTACGCAATGCCAAACTTCTCAAAGGCTACTTTTGTGTTTTCGTTTGTCTCGCCACCAAGGCAGTGCACTTAGAGGCTGTCTCGGAACTTTCTACGGACGCCTTTTTTGCGGCATTGCAAAGGTTCGTTAGTCGGCGCGGAATCCCTACCCTAATTCGCTCTGATTGCGGTACAAACTATGTCGGCGCAAGAAATCAGCTCATAGAAGTACAAAACTTCTTAAAGGCCAATGATGATAGAATTACGCACAAGCTAGCCACACAGCAGATCACATGGTTGCTCAATCCGCCCTCAGCTCCTTCTTTTGGCGGTCTGCACGAGGCAGCCGTGAAATCTACTAAGCAATTACTCTATCGCGTATTAGGTGAGCAGCATCTGACCTTTGAAGAATTTTCTACACTCTTAGCCCGTATTGAGGCCGTTCTCAACTCTCGACCACTCTGCCCTCTGTCTTCAGACCCTACAGACTTCGAAGTCCTAACCGCTGGTCATTTCCTTATAGGTCGCCCACTTACCGCATTACCCGAACATTCCCATGAATCCTCTCCTCCATCAACCCTACGACGTTTTCGCTTAGTGCAAGCGTTGGCTCAGCGATTTTGGACCTTGTGGTCGAAATCCTACCTGCACACTCTCCAATCCCGATCTAAATGGACTACGGAAACCAGTCGACCCAAGATTGGTGAGCTGGTACTCATAAAGGAGGATAATCTTCCCAGACTCCAGTGGAAGATGGGAAGAATAAAGAAGATTCTGCCCGGAAGGGATGACGTCGTCCGAGTCGTAGAACTCAGCACCAAGGATGGCAGCTTAACGAGACCAGTCACAAAGATTGCTCGTCTTCCCCTCGACGACAACAGCACTTAGTCAGCACTATAAATGGGAGCCGTCACCTTTTCCCCGGGCCCCAGGATGTTCACGCCACCGCGTAACGAACGATGATTCCCCGAAAAAGTAATTTACCCCGCACTTCCGCGTCTCAACGATCAGTCTGAATCGATCCGTCGTAAAGACATTTTTCGGTGTTTCCGTAACATCCAGCTAGACTGCTTATTATTTTATTTATAATCATGTTATTACACAAAGTTGTGGCTACCAGCCAATTGTTTTAATTGTCTGGGGATGCCCTGGTGTCATCAGATCATAGATTCTACAGCCTGAGGCAAGTAATAGTAGTGACTATCCAGCTACTAATATGAAATTATATATACTTATATATATATAATTTTATTTATTTATTTTAATTTTGTCAAATAGAAATGCTAATATTCTAGACAAATAGCATTTTAAATTTCTGGTTTAACAAGTGAAATGGTCTTAAGTATTTGATGATCATCTTACATCTCTGATAATGTTATTATATGATAGATAGAAAACACTTTAATTTACACCATTTCAAAAAAAACTTAAGAACTAGTAATATATGATAGCCTTTTTTAAAATTTATTTTTGGCAATGTCTATTGTAGATATATAGTAATTGTAGTGGTAAGTATTATTAAGTAGGTGTCTGCCAACTACTTTGATAAGTCTTGCCATTTGTGATTCAGTAAGAGACTTGATCATTCAAACTCTAACTTTTTAAGCAAAAAGGGGCAATCTGTCTGTCTGTCCATCTACTGAGATCTTCCTCCTGTCTTAAATGAGAATTGTTAATAATCTTTGCTTTCAAGTTTGGCCTCCGAAAGCCCTTGGTCTATTCTGGTATTAATAAAAGGAAATTTCCTTTAACCTGGTTCAAGTAAGACAGTATTCTATTAGGCTGGGTGGGGAAAATTGCCAAGCCCAGCCGAAAGTCTCATTTCTACCGAATACATTGTAGAAAAATGAGCACACCTGTCTGGGGCCATTCATCACATACTTTGATGAAAATAAGTTCATGCCTTGGACGCTCCAAATTTTGAACATAGCCTTCATGGCCTGGAGCAGAAGAAGCCACTTCAGAACTTTAGGACCATTTGGCATCTGGCTTCTCGTTCAGTTTAGCTTCTCCGAGAGCTAAGTGGCAGAGAAAGAGAGTTATGCTCCATTGTTCTGTGAGATTCGACAATATGGTAAGCATCTTTATTTATTTACTTTTTTAGGTAAAGGGATTACGTCCTTTTCTCACCATGTATTACAATATGCACCTCTTTGAGTCATACACTGACTATTTATTCTTACAAACATAGTATACATCTCGTTCCTCTTTGAACTCCAAGAAATTGGTTACAGGCCCACTTTCCAATCAGTGAGCAAATCCTGTCTAGCTGAGCACCTCAACCTGAATTTGAGGTCAAAAGACTGAATAATACAGCTATTTGAGCACTGGTTCTGAGCCCTGCTCTCCTTTGATCAACTTTATTTCAGGTCTTGCTAAACAGTAGGGTTAGATATTCCCTCTTGGCCTGCTCTGTTTGAATAATTTTAGGAACATTTGCATACAGTGATTGTGAAGCCAATTCTTTAAAATTGCATAGTATGCAAAATCTCAATTTAGTCATAACCCCTTTAGGAGTAGTAATATATCTATTCCACATGTTTGAAATCAGAAATGTTATTTTTAGTTATGGTTTTTAGGACAATTTCACTCTGCCTCGCCTGGTGTCCCAGACAGTTATAACAATAGGAAAACAGACCTTAGACATTGGAGCAAATAATTTGATCACACCTGAGATTTAATGCTCACATGATGGCGATTGTAAGATAGACTTTTTGATAACTTATATGCCATCCTCGTATCGAACATTCTCAGAGTTTCTGCAACTTGAGAATCAAGGACCTTCCGTCCTGACTGATTCTAGAGTAACTGGATATGGTGTCTATAGGATTTCTGCAATCCAATTTGCTATAATAGCAAATATTTTTGTGCCAAATGTTAAGCCACAAAGCAAGAGCAATAAAGAGGGGAGTTTCCAGTCTTTAAACATCAATTGAGATACTTCTTATCATCTTACAGAATGTCACAGTCTCATAGCATAGACACTTATGATATTATAAGTTTGTATAAATAAGGTTTAAAATTAGTATACAAATAGACCACTACTTTGCTGTCTTAAGATTAATCAAACTATCTCTTATGTTATTATAATAGTAAGATGATAAGCTGTTGTTTTAACCCCTGCTCTCTTATATGTAATTAATACAATTACTTATTGTAATGTGTAACTAAATGTTTGCTGGAAATCTTGCTATAAACCACTCGGAGGAATGTCCGGATGAGGTTTAGCTATTGGTAAGTGAAAATATGCCTGTTGAATGTTTGTTGTCACTAACCAATGTGTCTTAACTTTAATTAATCTCTTTATTTGTAATATAAAATGTTTTATAATATATTACATATGAATTGAGACCTCTGAGGTCCAAGAGGGCAGAAATCAACATCTGACTTCTTTATCAAAAACCATCTGAATGCAGCTCTTTGGATGGAGTCTGTTATATTCCTACTTTTAATAGGTGAACTATCTCTTTTCTCATTATGTGTATTGTGTAGTCTAAACAATTTACACTAAGATTTATAGGCTTGGCTGTATAATTAGTAAGGCTTAGATCACTTGTCATATAAGACATTAGATGTGTTACTTTTTAACTTAAAGTACGTACTTGTCTTTAAATTTTAATCACCCTTGTAAGCCACTCAATGATGCTTTAATAAGTTGTACAACATCAGGACAAAAATATAGTCTTGACTACAAATAATTTGCAATGTAGTCTCTAATATTTAATTATGGGACATTGGTCCCACTGACTTTATTAATCCTGTCAATGAGTAATGTAAAAATTACTAGGCTTTGGTGAAAATCAGTTGTGGTGCCTCCTGTGAGGACTTAATTTACAAGCCCTCGTTTACAAGACCAATGTTCAGGTGGGTTATAGTCACATGGCACATCTATGTACCATGAACAGATCCAAACTTTCTTTAATATAGGTTAGAAGGCTATAACCACCCAAAGTTATCTTTATATCTCAAATAATAAATAAATGGGCCGACTATCTATACACACCCCAGTGTTTTATCACTGAATTAAAGAAGCTGTTCAACTTCAGCCAGCAGCAGCTGGATGTTTATCCAGCTATAGCCTTTGTTCAGAAATTGTCATTGTTCTAGAATATTATAAAAAACAAATTTGTCCACAATGGTTCTGCACCGATAAGTGGTCTTCTTTTACAGTGAAATGACAAATGTTATGTCTTAGTACAACACTATTAGCAAGACAAGTTTGTGATAAATGTCCTTTCAATCATATTAATTAAAAATCAATTTAATTTTTGACACTAACTCTTGGTTAGCTTAAGTAAACAACCGGTTTACTAACCTCGGTGTTTTATTTCCCCTACTGAGATTTTCAGTTAGGTGTTAAAACAAGTTCAATCCTGTTTGAAAACTCGTAATTGTACTTACATCTCATGTTCAGTAGAATAAAGCAAAATACTTCCCCCTTCGTCCGAACTTGAGAAACGAAGATAATTTATCGTAATTGGTTTCACTCGATGTGCTAGTAATAACAGAAATCACCAAAGGCTTAAAGATTTCGAATGTTGCACATTCCACTTGGAACACTTACTTGTCGTAGTTTGTACTTATTATAACACAATTAAAAGACGAATGGTAAGTGTTATAATGAAGTACTATATTATTTTCTTGGCACTGTGTTGTCAACACTTCAAAATTCTATTAATATTGAATAGTTTTAACACTTTGAAATAATTTACAAATTTTGCAATGTTTTACCGGCAAAATTTTACAATGCATATGAATTGACAGCTATCTCAAATCTGTCACATCAAGGAAAGAGATGTCATGCTGGTGAGTAAAAGAGAAAGGTATAAAATCATGATGAAATTGGTGAGTAATTATGCTAGAGATATTAAATAGTGGCAAATTATTACATGCTTTCTTCTAACAACACTGTGTGTCGACAGAGACAGTTCTTTAAACATATTTAGCGGCGAATTTTGCGTTGTGCAAGACGCTAATTGTATTTAAGGGTGTTAAATACGTTTTGTGTTTCTTAAATAAATTTAAGCAACCTTATGCAAGCGGCCCTTAGCCTTGCAACTGACTTATGTGAATTGGACTTAAATTGTGCCCCCGCCATTTGTGTGATTTATTCAAATATAAAGAGTGTTTCTACCCGGTATATAAATATATTAAAAATCTCTTTAATAAATTGTGAAAAACCTGTGAAGTGCCGAATATCTAAAACCGACTTGGCTTATAGGTCTAGAAACTAAGTCATAATATCCAAAAAAAAGAAGGATAATGTTTCAAATTGTGCCAACGTCCTCTTTATTTTAAATTCCATTTTACACTTTATAATCAATTTTCAGTCCGATTTTTTTTTTATTATTTATGTTTAAGAAGTAAATAATTATACTACACTATAAAAAAAACTTAGAAATTAAATACTGTTATAAACATATTTACAAGTAAAAGATGTAGTCCAGATCGCTGTTCCCAAAATCCGTTGTTTGTAATGTTTGTTCCATGTTACATCTAGCATAGCTTAGGACTTTTGCCACTGGCAAAAAAACTCTGTTTTCATGTACAATATGTAGTCAAATTTGACTCGTTAAAGAGTTCACCCGTGATGTCGTGACCAAGGGAAATAGGGATTCGTTGTTATATATATAGATGTAATAGATAAACTTAGGTTAACTGTTAACCTACAACTAATACCAAAACTCGCCACTAGATGGATCTATTTAAGAAGGAATATCTAATATTTATTTACATCAAACAAAAACGTCAGCAACAAAACGTCAAGCAAATGGAATAGATAAACGCCTAATATTGGTCAGTTAAGTTGAACCTAGTTTAACTATCGTACGATGGTGATTTCAGAAACGCAAATTTTATAAGTTATTGAACCGATAGCGCTAACGGACAGATAAACTACAGTTAAAAGTATCTCAGAAATTGGGCATAAGATATTTAAACATCATTGGTGTAATTAATCATTGCAAAAACCCCGTTTGCAATTGATGAAAACGACCTTTTAAGAATAAACAGTGTATCCTCTGTTCAGTGTTACTAGGTCGGCATGGTTTTTAATTATAATCTATTGTCTATCTTCTGTGCAAATCAGCAATTATACCGGTATTAGGTTAATTACTTACCATAATAACCCGATGTGATCACGAATATTGTGGTAAAACAATTATACTGCAAAATTAGTTTTTTTTTTCTTTTTTTATACAGTTATGTAAGTATTAGAGAACATGTTTTGCTTTAATAATTTAGTTTTATTCCAGACTAGCTTCTACTCACGACTTCGTCCGTGTGGAATAGTTAAAAAAAAAGTAAGTTAAAAAAACCCCGCGATTTTGAAACATTCTTCATTGGTGCTCCGCTCCTATTGGTGTTAGCGTGATGATATATAGCCTAATTGTTTTTTAATGTATAAATTGTTTTATTGTATGATGATACCAGCAATATCAATGCTTAATTAGGTACATAAGTTGTATAATAAGTTTCTGTAATTAAAGTTTTTTTAACTATCCCACGGGATAGCTTTAATTTTTCGGGATCAAAGTATCCTATATGATGACCAGGGATATTAGCTACCACCATACAAAATTTCATTTAAATCGGTGCAGTCGTCTCGGAGATTAGCCGGTACAAACAGAGAAACAAAAAATTTAAAAAAAAAATGCAAGTTACTTCTATTTCACTTCTTACATCCCCCTGGCTCGGTTTTTAGCATTTTTTTTCATTGTACAAAAATTCGACCTCTATAGTTATATTATATGTACAGATAAACCGTTTTCTTCCCCTCGATTTTTCAACACTATTCGCATATAAGAATATCAAAGTATGTCTGTCATGTCTGCCGGTACAGCTGCTGCATAACAGGCGGCAACAAAATGCCGCAAATATTCCGCCATCGGAAATGGTTACGTATTTGCGGCTTTTGCGGTCGAGACCCTGGGACCATGGGAGCCTGAAGCGCACAAACTTTATCAAGACAGCGAAACGCCTGGTAGATGTCTCACGTGACCAAAAGACTGGTCTGTACCTCGGACAACGCATTAGCGTTGCCATACAGCGAGGTAATGGGGCTAGTCTTTTGGGCACGTTTCCAACTGACAGCGGTCTGGCACTAGATTTTATAGTTTAATTTTAATTTGTATATACAGTTTTATTTACTTAAATTGTGTTTTCGAAATATAAACTAAGTATAATAAAACTACGTTTTAACGGTTTTAAGCGCGGTAATTTATTTGGTTTTGGTTATTCCGTGATCACGGCCACTTTTCAGTGTCAAGTGTCAACGAGTGTTGTTTAAATTTTATTTAGCTTACCGCCAACTTGTTCATTTTAATTATTTAGTTTAAACGTTGTTTATGGGTATTATTTACTCTATGGGAGCCTAATCTAATTTACCACAGCTTCGCAACATGTTATGGCTTGACGAGAAGAAGCGACGCAAGAAACTCTTCAGCAAACATGCCTAGCTCTAATAATTTTTATATAATATTAAAATGGGTGGAAGGAAAATAAAAGAAATTATTAGTCAATTTGGTTTGTGTTCCGTTGCACGCAGAAAGAGCTCACAGTGTTTTGAGGTCTGCAAGTTGGTTTCTGCTGGGTTTGGGTCTTAATAGTTTTGATGATCGGATCCCAAACGGGTGGTACTTGCCAACTATCTTCTCTATTGAAATTTGGATATTTTTTTAAAAACGAAATGATTCTCAAGCGAATGAACGGACACTAAAATATAGGAACCGGACATAGTTCATTTCTATTATCATTTTTCAATGCCAATCATATATTTATGGGACGAAGTTCTTTTTACGGCTTACAGTAGAGTGAACTCACGACTGAAGTCAATAGGGAAAACTGCGTCCAGGTGACCTTTTAACCTTAAGAACTTTTATACGATTTCGAACTTTAACCCAAATGAATAAGATCTACAATGTTTTGAAGTTAGAAGGCCTTGTTAGCCGCCTTTATTCGGTTGCATTCGGGCGCTGTCGAAGGTGTACTATTATGTTCTAGGGTTGTCAGAAAACATCAATTTAATCTATTTCCCATGAAGTGATTACATTTTAATCTTATACTAATATATAAAGCTGAACAGTTTGTTTGTTTGTTTAAACGCGCTAATCTCAGAAACTACTGGTCTGATCTGAAAAATTCTTTCAGTGTTGGATAGCCCATTTATCGAGGAATGCTATAGGCTATATATCATCATGCTAAGACCAATAGGAGCGGAGCAGCAGTGAAAAATGTTTCAAAATCGGGGGGGGGGGGGGCTTTGAAAACAAATTCCACGCGGACAGCGTCGCGGGCACTGCTAGTACTTAAATAAGAGAAGCACTGGGTCTTCTGCTGTCCTTTGAAAACAAGCTGTTGCATCTACACCAACAATTTCTAATAATTTGCATTTACGATTAATATAATTAACTATGATTCGCCCACGTTGGATAGGTAGAAAAAAACACAGTTTTACATAGAGAACTTGAAAATATTGCATCGGAATCAGAATTTACGACCTGGCCACTTTAAACCGCTTCCAAGAAAAGTCTCGCGAGATCCCCAGGATAAAAAGTAGCGTAAAGTTTAAGTCTAAGAATTAGCTGTCGATCAGCGTTTTTATGTGAATCCCGAACAAACCGCAAAGAAATTTAAAAAAAATATTTTTTTTTTTAAAGTTTAAGGCTTGGCAACTAGGCCTTTAAGCCAAACGCCGTTGAATTGTAGGCTACAATCGACGTCATTCAACGGAGTTCTTGTGAAAACTCGAAAGGCCATATTTGGCTATATAGTTCACATTTCTCGCAAAAACACATAATTACTTTTTTTTTATTTTTTTATTGCAGGAGTTCAGCAGACAGGCAGACAGCCCACTTGGTGGAAAGCGGTTACCATCGCCTATGGACATTTGCAACACCAAAGATGCTACAAATGCGCTGCTGCTCTCTTAAAGGAGACTGGAACCTGGTCATTAATGCCGGAACACAAAACAAGGTTGTTATGGCGGCATACTCTAGACCAGGGGTGGTCGCCATCCAGTCGAGCAAATACTCTACCACCTGGCTGTGGGTTGTTTAGTCGCCTCTTACGACAGGCCGCCGGGCCGCAGGAAATTGTATTCTTTCTCCGTTCCTGCACGGATAAAAACTACTCAAAAACTATCAATATCCTACAACTATCATCAAACTATCAGTTCATTTTAGAGTAATTTTACACATTTTTAGAAAATAAAACTGCACAGCACAAAGTCCCGTTACAGTTCCCGCCAAAAACTCTCGACATGATAATTATGACTTAAGAATGATATAGATAAATATGACATATTGTATAGGTTTTTTTTCTTGTGTGGTCTTGTATATATTATTATATTTATATTTAATTCCCTATTTTTTTTCATCGAATTTTTATCAAATATATTATAATTTTCTTATAGTTGTATGAAATGCGTAACATGGCTTATTTTTTAGTGGAAACTTAGCTGATATGTGTATTAATTTAGGTGTAATTTATATTGTAACATACATACATACATAACTTCACGCCAGTTCCCTTGCGGGGTAGGCACGAACAACAGAGCGCCATTTAGGCTTATTCTTACACACCTCACTTGCTTCTTTGACATTCATAGCTCTTGTCATGCATGCATCAGGCTCCTGACATCACCTTCTGCTAGTACACGATCAATTTGATTATGGAAGGTGTGTCGTGGCCTTCCACGACTATTGTAACAATTATATATTATAAATTATAATTATTGTATGTATCCCAAATAAATTAAATAAATGAATAAAATATTGCATCGTGGTCTCCGTCGTTTATATAGTCCAGTTGGCTTTTTTTTAATAGCTTTAATGTACAGATACGGAATGTTTAGAATTTTAAAATATTATACATTATAATTATTTACAATAACGCTGCTTACAGTACGAGTAGAGCGAACGTGCAGATATCAATCATCACATAAGGAAAAAGCGTTATACCTCTTCCAATTGACCTTTGTTAAAGTAAACAAACTTTACACTTGCACTGGATCGGACTGGGCGTAACTACGTTCTTAGTCTCAGCCTTTCCTACATAAAAAGCGCGGGGCACATGGGAGGAGGGTGGTTTTAGTGGGTAGTGGCTGTTGCCCGTGCCACTTCTCTGAGTCTCCACACAAGCTGGCTTGATTATAATTCGGATTGCCCCTTATCAAAGGAAAGCCTTCATGATCAACTATGGTCTAATCCCTTGCAAAGGACCCAGTATTGTGCGTAAACAGCATTTCCCCCGCCTTAAAAAAAAAAACTTTGCACTCTGTTCCTGATGGGGGTTCCTTGACCGCATAACTTTTTTCAAAATAGCTACAGAATCTTAAAAATGTGAAACATTAAATTTTTACACGGATTTTAAACTTGGGAGGTAAATAGAGTTAATTACAATACATATATTTAATATCATTCTTATGTCCGCTACTGCATGAAAATGTCTAGAAACTACTTTTAAACAATACAATGTAATATTTAGGTTATGGAAGAAGGAGATTTTCTGATACAAGTAAAATATATTTAAAAGGTTTTCTTAAAATAGATTGATATGTACATATTATATATATATATTCATTATATATTTACTGAATATATAATCAAATACAATGCAAGAAAACTAACTTGTTTGTATTGTATTCTACTCATAGTCCCTCAAGACTATAAGTAGAATACTGAGCCCAGATCACCGTCTTCTATGGGTAAGGTGCCGAGTAGGCTGGCTACGTTTCCTCGCTGGATCGCCATACTGATTCGTTGGCCGATGTAAGCACCAGCCCTCTGATCACCCGAAGAGTCAATGAGTCGCTTCGATAAATTTTGGTAGAGGCTCATGGCCTCAGGACCCCACGGTCCAAGCGTCTCGACAGCAAACGGCACAAACATATAACTCTCACAGAGGGTTGCATATTTGCGCCGCTTGAGTAATTCGGCTGTTTCCGCCGCTGAACCGGCTGATTTAGACGTGTTTGGTAAATGGGATGCGGCCAACGTGTCTACGCAAGTCGCATCCCACACCAAAGGCTTGCCACGCTGCCAGGGAATTAGAGTCATTCCGTCGGGACGCCTACCATCGTCACGTGCAATACCGTTCGGCTCCAATAAAGCCGGCACGTTAGCGGTGGCAAGCGCCCTCCGTAAGACATCATTCAAGGCAGCGTGGCGCGACCATCTGCCGGCACTGCGGCGGCAAGAAAGACCGTGGTATCCCGGGCCGATTACCTCTGTTCCACAGACGCTTAATATTCATTATTAAATTAAAATATTTAAAAAAAACTCAAAGTATGTATAATTATAACTTAATAATTAATAATTATTACTTTAATTTAATTAAAACCAGTAATTTAATAGAATATTATTATTCAAACCTCATTGAAAACTCGTCTGTTTTATGGTCCATAATTTTTTATTACTAGCTTTTATTTTAAATAGCCTTTTGTTTTCTTAATTATGTTTTGTTTTCATTTTACTTCTTATCGTTATTTCTGGACTGTAGTTATAAAAAGTTTTTATCTGTGGCTTCGCTCACGGTAATTAGTTTTGGGAGTTTTTGGCGGGAACTGAAAAGGGACGTTGTGCTGTGCAGTTTTATTTTCTTAAAATGTGTAAAATTACTCTAAAATGAACAATAGTTGTAGGATATTGATAGTTTTTGAGTAGCTGTTATATGTTTTGTGAGAAATGTGAACTGTATAGTCAAATGTGGCCTTTTGAGTTGTCACAAGAACTCAGTCGAATGGCACTAGCTAATTACCTACAGTTCAGCTGTGTTACGTAGGCTTAAGAAAATTAAGAAACTATATTGTAAACTAAGATCTGGCTTAAAGGCCTAGCTGCCAAGCCATAAAGTTAAACTTAAAAAAATGTTAAGTACTGACTTAAGACTGGAGGATCAAACGTTGGGAGTCCCACATTCCTTAGAATTGTGAATCATAAAAGTCAATAGGTATAGTTAGAATTATTAGCCCTCGAACTTATAAAAATCATTTCTCCCGTTTCTATCTTTCAAGCCAAAGATTTTATATTAGACTAGCTGACCTGGCAAACTTCGTTTCGCCTCAGAATCAATAAATAAAAAAGCTGAATGATAATTCCTGAATGTTTCAACTTAAGTAAAACATGTGGTCAAAACTTAACCGGAACGAACATCAAACGTTTGACATTCAAAACCAAAAAAATAAAAAAAAACTTCAATTTTAAATTTAAATATTTTCTAAACGACGGAACGAACATCAAATGTTTGACAGGTAGGAATAGTTTCCAAGGGAAAGCGAAATTGTTGTTTTTACTATATTCCAAGTATTTTTTTCATATTTACTCACCTTTTAAACCTTCCCTGGACTTCCACAAATAATTCAAAACCGAAATTAGCCAAATCAGTCCAACCGTTCTCGAGTTTAAGCGAGACTAACGAACAGCAATTGATTTTTATATAATAATTATATAGATATAAGCCTATATTTCAAACTATATAAATAATGGTTATACAGCTTCAAAACACAAGAAAAAATCTGTTTGTACCTATAATTACGAATACATTGTTGGTGGTGTTTTTGAAACTTTAATAATATATGTAACTTAAAAGTGAAAAATAAAAAAAAAACTAGCAAATTTTTTATTAACAAAAACAAAACCGATTCCAATCTAAAAAATAAATATTTCCAAATGATTTTGAATTTTTTAGTTGCGCAAATACTTAAATAGTTTTAGAAATAATATATTAAGCGCCTATAGAAATTGTACTACTGGCACGCGTATACAGGTTTGCAATCCCACTGTTCGGTGTAGACAGTCATCAACAACGGTTGCTCTCGATATTCCTGCGATCCACTCATCAGCTCCGGACTTGGTGACAATGGAACCACCTCCAGAGTATACCCTTTCGATTAAATAAATATAATAAAATTTGGTTCACAATTGAAGGAGAAATCGAGTAACAAACAAAGTTGGTTAAAAAGAAACCGAATTCAAGAGTAACTAAAGAACAAACAATAATTTTCTACTTTGCACAGAGTTCAAGATGTTATACAAAATATATATTTTTTTGTTTTTTGGGTATCTTGAAGACGGTTTCTTTTTTGGCAACATATATACTACCGGCCCCGGCACACGTTGTCCTGCTCTGAAAAAATAAAAATCTAGGACCGATCCCAGCGCCACCTACTGGCTTCAATTGCGGATTTAAACCCACCCACTCAAACACACAAAAACAAAATCACCAAAATCGCTCCAGGTGATTAGGAGGATTCTAGAACCCGATCTCATTGCCACCTACCGGTTCTAATTGCGAATCTGAATCATCCGGGAACCCACTCAAACAAACAAAATCACCAAAATCGCTCCAGGTGATTAGAAGGATTCTAGAACCCGATCTCAGCCACATACCGGTTCCAACGGGATAAAAAGTATCCTATGTCCGTCTCCTGATTCTAAGCTACCTCCACACCAATTTTCAGCCAAATCGATACAGCCGTTCTCGAGTTATGAATAGTGTAACTAACACGACTTTATATATATATATATATATATATATATATATATATATATATATATATATATATATATATATATACATACATACATACATAACTTCACGCCAGTTCCCTTGCGGGGTAGGCACGAACAACAGAGCGCCATTTAGGCCCATATATATATATATATATATATATATATATATATATCTATATATATACACACAACACTATTATAGTAAAAAGTCTGAACGCATTTCGCTTGGATAAAGTCCTGGTTGGTAATAAAAAAAAGCGCGTAGGTCTACCGACGCGCCATTGGTCAAATCAAAAATAAACGCGGGAACTTCTCATTCGATTTTTAAAAATATGACAATTTTAATTTGATTCCGAAAAATTGAATATAAGATGAGTTCTTCCAGAAAGTGTAAAATTAATTAATATATATAATTTTTTATTACAATTGTTATATATTCTACAAGTTTTTTTGTCATCACAGATAAGACTCCGAATATATGGGATAAATTCACACATGATAACCCTAACATAATAAAGAATGGAGATAACGGCGATGTTGCCTGCGATTCGTACAATTTGTGGGAGCGAGACATCGAAATGGCCAGCGAATTGGGCTTGCAGTTTTACAGGTGATTATTATTATTTTATCTACCTTTAAATATAAAATTCTTCTGTTTTTGTTTATGGCACTGAACTCCTCCTAAACTCCTGGACCGACTTTGACGAAATGTCCTTGTCCTTTGAAGGGAGTTCTTAAAACATCAAAAACTATTTTTTTTTTCTATCGGGACTCAAAAACAAACGGTTTTTTGCGCCACCCTAATATATATGTATGTCTATATATAAGTAAGCATGAAAGTAGAGTAAACGCGGTCGAGATGCGAGCACTGCGCAAAAGCTGCGGAGTGACGCTCGCGGACCGCGTTCGTTATACCGATGTAAGAAAGAGAGTTGGTCTGAAAGAGAGTGTCGGGGTGAAGGTAAGGAAAAGAATACTCCGGTGGTTCGGGCATGTGGAAAGAATGACAAAACAGATATACAATGCAAAAGTGGATGGATGCAAAAGTCGTGGAAGGCCACGACACACCTTCCACGATCAAATTGATCGTGTACTAGCAGAAGGTGATGTCAAGAGCCTTAAGAACAGACGCATGATGCATGCATGACAAGAGCTATGAATGTCAAAGAAGCAAGTGAGGTGTGTAAGAATAAGCCTAAATGGCGCTCTGTTGTTCGTGCCTACCCCGCAAGGGAACTGGCGTAAAGTTATGTATGTATGTATATATATAAGTATGTAGTAGTTTATTTATTTATATTTCATTTCTAATGGCGGTAAATGAATATGTTTATATTAGTTTTGTACACCACAAAAAATTGTATAATTCTTTTTTTAAATCTCCTTAGAAACCGGGTTGCCTAGAAGAGATCAGTATAAGCGATAAGGCCGCCCATTGTTCTAATGCAAATGTATCTATATTAATTGTCTAGATTTAAGTTTATGGTGAACAATAAAGAGTTTTTGTTCATTCATTATCCCAGATGGAGCAGAGACATTACAACAACCCAGAGAGAATGACAATTGACAGTAATAACAATCTCAAGGGTACCTACAATTTAACTCATTTGAACGGTTGTTGACCGTCTGGACCATTTTATCAACTACTTTCGGTACTTCTTAAACTCTGAGAAAAGTCTATTTAGTTATTATCTTCTCTATTATTATTAGATAATATAAAACATAGTCGCTTTCGGTGTCTGTCTGTCTCCTAAACCACGCAATGGATTTTGTAAACGGTTTTCACATCAGTTAGATGGTTTTTCACTGAAGTTTTATATCGGTCCTTCACTAAGAGGACCAAATCAGTGCTAGTCAATAATTACTAACATAGAAGATATAAGGAAAAATTTACTAATAACAATAATAAAATACTACCTGTCCTTGGACTATGATATTTAAATTCATTTATAGACACATATATTTTGTAGATATGTATATTAAGTATATATCTATTATTATTTTTCTTAAAGATGTCTTAGTGATACAACATTAAAATTACAATCCAATCTAGGAAATAAGACTAATGAGTAATTTAAATCTAATCTAAAATAGATACAACTTAAACTAAGAATGTGCCCAATAACACGTTTCTTACATACATACATACATAACTTCACGCCAGTTCCCTTGCGGGGTAGGCACGTACAACAGAGCGCCATTCAGGCTTATGCTTACACACCTCACTTGCTTCTTTGACATTCATAACTCTTGTCATGCACGTTCGTCTGTTCTTAAGGCTCCTGACATCACCTTCTGCTAGTACACGATCAATTTCGTTTCTTATTGTCTTTATTAAAGAGAAGACACTTTGTTTATGTATTCTTTCTTAATGCTTAGCACATAGCACTACACTTTAATATTACGAGAATAAGTAAGTATATATCTATGTAATATATAAAATCTCTGCATATATAGATATATGTATTTATTATTGAAATGTAAGTAGTTCGTATACTATATATTACGTATACCACCATCTCCATTATCATCTCAATTCATTCCTGAGGTTGTCTGGAAGAGATCGCTTTTTAGCGATAAGACCGCCCTTTGTAAATAATTAAATATAATTTTAGTCTTTCAAGTTCATTTTTGTATTGGTGTATAATAAAGTGTTATCTATCTATCTATCTAATAACATTCTAGTGTGTGTTTATTTATGGTATTGTTGAAACAATATTCTACCCTCTATTAAAAGCTTGCAAAATATACACGGGTTTAGAACAAAATTAAAAAGTTTATACATGATCGTCAAGTGATTCAGCGGATCTTGTACATGATACTAGTGCCATATAATGATGTTGGTTTCATGTGCAGGATATGCCTGATCTGCTTTAATTTTTACTGCCTCTTTGCCCTGTTTATCCATGATGAGTCTCAGATTAGATGTTTCCTATTTGGAGCACATTTGACACAAACCAACAGACTGACAGACAATATATAAAACATTGATATTGTTACGAGTTGCAGGACTCGAATTAAAATGCCGTTGGAATTATTATAAAGTTTATAAGAACTATACAAACACATATAACACAAGTACAAATATAACCGAACCAAGTCCAAACGTAATGCACAATTCAATAACACGCGCAAAGTCCGTCACTAAATAGATTACCGAATTACACAAGTCTTGCTTCGCTCGTGGTTATCGCTTGAGTGCCCCATCTCTCAATTGGGGCATTGTTTTATACTGCACAGATGCAAGATGCCTGCCTGGCCGCGTGGACCGAATTTCTTAGAATCAGTCTGTATTTTAAATCCGAAAGAGCTGGCAGTGATCACAAGACAACAATAGGCCGTAAAAGATTACAATACACAATGGGCTGTACAAATTTTAAACACAAAGTAAACAAAAGAAGTCCAAATGCCGAAAGGTAATAAAGTGTGTTTCTACTGGTATGCAGGTGTGAATTTGTCTTTGTCGGTCGTAACAATATTGTTATAGTTTTTATGCTTTACATTCTTTATTCTATTACGTTGTTGTTTATAAATTCGCTTCGTAGCATTAATTTTTATATTAGTATTTGTTTTCCAATACTACTCGTCATATTTTCTTTAGCTTTGGTTTGTTTCGTCTTGTCTATCCGTGAGTCACTGTAACGGCTCTGGCGGAAGACCAGCGCTGGTCGAGTCAACCAGCATCATGCTGACTTAGGACCGATTTAGAACTACATTTCACAGTTGTATTGTCTTATTTATAAGTATGTTTTAGTTTGTAAGTAGTTCTAAATAAATATTTTTTCGTTCTTTCTTTCTTCTTTCTTGTGTGTTGAGCTGTTAGACTGTGTTGTATTGTAATAAATCAAATAATAATAACCTAATTCCACCTAAGGCTTCACCACCTGTAGGGGGGCTTTGTGGCAAAGCCTTAGGTGAGTAGCGACACCTCGTACCTGATTCCGGGGGTCAAGGCAAGGCCCCCGCCTCCGTGCTTGTCTTAGCTGGCCGGCACGGAGTGGAGATCGCTAGAGCTAAGACTCAAGCTCCAGGGGTGGAAGTGATAAATGGCATCACGTCAGAAGTAGCTTCGGTGAACCTGCAGCCCACCTCTCTACACCCCTTAGCCACTCACACCCATGTTGCCCCTGTCTTCTATGGCATTTTTTGGGGCCCATGCAGAGAGTGGCGAGTCACCGTCTGCCCATTTTTCCATGTTCCCTGAACATTGCGACGGGCAGACGCCATAGTCCCCATATTCCCAGACCCCTAGTACCATTAGCAGTTCACCACAATAGCCCGGTACTTTTTGTCCTCATTTCCCACAATAGTCTTACACTGGCCGGGGCTTGTCCTTGCGTGCATTACTATATAGTGTAGACAGGGATAATCGCCGGTCAGTGTCACGCCACAGTTACATTAAATTTGTCAAGGGTCCGGGCCATTTTATGGCCCGTGGTCTTAAGAGACATACCTAATTAAGTTTTTATTTGCTTATTAAATGATTAATCTCTTGTGGTGTATGGTTGCCGGTTTGTGTAATGAAAACTACTGTTCTGTAGCACATTTTATATTAAAAAAAGGTGTATATTGTGGAACACAAACGCTGCGCGTAAAAGTTGTCAAGCATTCATGATAACCGTGGCAAGACTGCACTCGCGCGCTGACGGAAGCAGACTGATCGACTCGACAGCGTTTAGTTAGCTGTCGGACTTCGGAGGAAGAGGGCGGAGTATTACGTGAAGGGGGCTTACCACGATTATATCGCTTAGGCATGCTGGCCGCTACACTCTTGATTTTAGGATCTATCGTTCTCTTTATCCTTGAAAATCAACTACAGTCTGCAAATAAACCGATGAACAATTGTTTTAGATTTTCAATAAGTTGGACTCGTCTGCTGCCGAACGGCTATCCAAATTGCGTAAGCGAGAATGGAATAAGGTATTACGATAACTTGATTAATGGACTACTAGAAAAGGGCATTGAACCTATTGTCACCATATACCATTGGGAACTGCCACAACGGTTTCAGGATCTTGGTAAGTCTTCACAACGTCAATGCTTCACTTCCTCGAGCTACTAGCTTTTCGATGATAAAATTCAGTCTAGAACATCGGCGCCGAGCCGCTAGCTTTTGGTTTTCCATCGGATACACTGTGAAGAGTGTGCGGTTGAGCTCTTCGAGCTGATCCAGCCGTCTCTCTTCCATCATCGGGCAACCAGACGCGCCGGCATTCGGCACCAATATATGGTGAATATTTCACCTACACGAGCTAAGCCCTTTGCGTCTACCTTCATCATGTACAGGAGCTAAACTCATTGCTGGAGCGTGTCGTTGATTTAGATAATTTGTGAGCAAATTATCTAAATCCCAGCTGGCCGGATCTAGCTCATGTCCCGCGCAGCCAATCAAAGGGCGGCAAATTCAAACTTCGCAGACAAATACATGACTTATCATTAACGCAACTTTGACCACTGAGACGTTCAGTACTTTAAGTACATAAATTATTTTTTTCGGGGCGCGTAGGCATAGGTTAAAAAGCACAAACGAACGCGTGTCCTTCTGTGGGCGTGTGATGGTTGAAATCATGATGATGATTTTTTTTAAGTTTCAGACTTGGCAACTAGGCCTTTAAGCCAGACGCCGTTGTATTATAGGCTACAATCGACGTCATTCAACGGAGTTCTTGTGAAAACTCGAAAGGCCACATTTGGCTATATAGTTCACATTTCATGCAAAAACACATAATTACTACTCAAAAACTATCAATATCCTACAACTATTGTTCATTTTAGAGTAATTTTACACATTTTTAGAAAATGAAACAGCCCAGCACAACGTACCCTTACAGTTCCCGCCAAAAACTCCATGATGATGATGATTAAGGTAAAAATTAGAGATGTGCCGATTATGACTTTGGCCGACTAGCCGATTAGTCCGTTGTAAAGAGGCCGACTCGGCCAAACCGATCACTGTTTCGGGGATTTCCGTGACGCTTCGTTTATAGCTGATTCGGGCGCAAATCGCAACCACCATATGCGAACGTGTCGGAACCTGTTTTGTTTACTGCGCATTGTTTCTTGATTTTTACTTTTTCACAGGTCAGCGCGGTGTTTTTTCAAAAAAAAATGTTTAAAGATAATACTGTTATTGTTTATTAAAGTGAAAGAGCTAATTAAATTTAATCATGTCAAAAAGAAAATCTCGTCTATGGATTACAATGTACTAGTAAAGTAGATTATATACTACAAAGTAAGAAGCCGGATAGTTAGCGCTCTTTGCCGAATAGTCGGCACATCTCTAGTAAAAATATAGGCGAGCAGGGGCGGCATTTTTCAGTTTATCCCCCCCCGCCCCTCGAAAAAAATCTAGACCCGGAATCTAGATGCTGCAGCCTTTATTTTATGTATAAATATGATATACGCGCAAGTTTGTAAGAATGTATGGATGTATGGATATATGTATGTTTGTTACTCTTTCACGCAAAAACTACTGAATTGATTTCGATGAAACTTAACAATAATATAGCTTACACATAGGCTATAATTTATAAAGATATAGTGTGAATTATCCAAAATATTTTTTATTTTTTTTGATGCACAAGATCAGCAGACAGGCAGACGGCCCACTTGATGGAAAGCGGTTACCATCGCCTATGGACATTTGCAACATCAAAGTTGCTACAAATGCCCTGCTGCTCTCTTAACGGAGACTGGAACCTGGTCACTAATGCCGGAACACAACTCAAGGTTGTTAAGGCGACATACTTTAGACCAGGGGTGGTAGCCATCCAGCCAGGCAAATGCCCTACCACTTGGCTGTGGGTTGTTAAGTCGCCTTTTATGACAGGCCGCCCGGCCGCAGGAAATTGTATTCTTTCTCCGTTCCTGCACGGATAACAATACTAATATAACGATTTTCCATTACCACGCGGGTGAAACCGCGGGCGCAGCTAGTTTTATATAATAAAAGGGACGGATGATGGGTGTTGCGAGTTACAGCGACTTGTTTTTTACTAGGCAACTGTATTTCCTTAATACTTATCATTCACGATAATACTAGCAAGCCTTTTTCAAAAATTTCCAGGCGGTTGGACAAACTCTTTGGTATCTGACTGGTTAGCTGACTATGCCAGAGTCGTCTTCTCCTTATACAGCGACAGGGTCAAGACCTGGATCACCGTCAACGAGCCGTCCATTTTATGCGACTTCGCTTATAACACTGGCCTCATGGCACCAGGAATCACAGACCCTGAACACGCGGTATACCTTTGCACGAAGAACACGCTGATCGCTCACGCTAAAGCTTGGAGGATTTATGATCGGGAATTCAAGCCGAGATTTCATGGTAAGTATAATGTAAAACTTACTACTACAGTACATACATACTACAGTAAACATGACGAGAGTTATGAATGTCAAAGAAGCAAGTGAGGTGTGAAAGAATAAGCCGGAATGGCGCTCTGTTGTTCGTGCCTACCCCGCAAGGGAACTGGCGCGAAGTTATGTATGTATGTATTTATATATGTATGTACTACTACAGTACACTTATACTGACCGGACACGATGGTTTCTCAGCATATCTGCACAGATTTAAAATAAAAGACAGTTCAGCTTGTCTATGGAGATGTTCCAGCAAAAAAAAAAAAATACGTCATGTCTTTATTATAAGTATAATAATATTTTTATTTACTTTTATTGTGTCTGTGTTTTATTGAATATGCACTCTTTGCTACAACTCCATTAATTCTTCAAAAGTTATTGTGCATACTTCTGTATAAAACTTATAAAAAATGAACTTGAGATATAAATAGAATATAAGAAATATAAAGAAAAACTATTTTTAGCTAGACGTGTTGCTGGGGAGATTCTTGCCGCTTCAACAGCAATAACACGTTGCGAAGCGGTGTACATAGACTAGGAAGTAAAATTAAATTTTAACCTATATGTATGACCTTCAGAACATATTCTCCAGTGGAACTTATTTTAAATAAAAAAAATTTGAATTTGAATTTTGAATTTGAATGTATGTGGGTCCGGAGCGTACGAACGATTTAACACCTGATGCTCGAATGGCAAATACACGAGGCGCATAGGTGCGACTTGGAAATAGCTACAAAGACAAGACTGACAGAGGATACAATAAAAGGGCTAATTGTGGAAAAGAAATCAAGGCCGCACTTTGAGCGCTTCTGTATGGAAGTCACAAAAATAGTAATTAAAAGAAAAAGCACCAGGGGGGCTGGGTCGTCTCGCCCTCCTCGGAATCAATAGATAGCCGGCGACAGCATTAGACTGAAAAACGTATACATTTATAATTTAGCTAGTTAATAAGTATAATAATAACAGAATTAAGAATAGAGCTAAGACTCAAGCTCCAGGGGTGGAAGTGATAAATGGCATCACGTCAGAAGTAGCTTCGGTGAACCTGTAGCCCACTTCTCTACAACACCCATGTTGCCCCTGTCTTGTATGCCATTTTTTGGGGCCCATGCAGGGAGTGGCGAGTCACCGTCTGCCCATTTTTCCATGTTCGCCGAACATTGCGACGGACAGTCGCCATTATCCCCATATTCCGGGACCCCTAGTACCACTAGCAGTTCACCCCAATAGCCCGGTACTTTTTGTTCTCATTTCCCATAATAGTACTACACTGGCCGGGGCTTGTCCTTGGGTGCATTATTATATGGTAGACAAGGATAATCGCCGGTCAGTATCACGCCACATTTAGATTAAATTTGTCAAGGCCCTACATTGTAGAGGCCCTACATGTTGGCCTCCCCATGGCCCCACGCAAGCCCTTCAAGCGTCTGAGGCATTTTTATGACCCGTGGTCTTTAAAGACATATAATAACAGAATTAAGTAAATAAATTAATAAATAAATAAATGTTACGATACACATACATAATGTGACAAAAACAAGGTCCCTGATTATGTTAGGGATGGATGGGAGCAAGATAGCTTCATATAAAAAAAAAAACACTTACATAGTCAAGAGATGGCGCTGTACAAAATACTTCATATTCTGCAACTTGCACACACTTTTTAAGGAAGCGGTACGGAAATATAAAGAATATGGAATAATATGTGTGTATATTATTCCATATTTAAATTAAGTAGTGCACATGCAACACACATGGCACTAGATAGGACAATATATATAAGTATAGATATAAGGCCCACATTGTACTGCACTTCCTCACAACACCAGCATGTAACAGATACACTCTACATTAGTATAAGTTTAGTATTAAAACTAGAATAAATTAATATAATAAGTTATTCGTAAGATACATACTACACCTCAACACAAATTCAATAAATTAATGTCACACACAAGAACCAAAATAACTAATAAGCGTGTCAAATTCAAAAAATTAAATCCAGAAATTAAGTTGTAAAAAAGGGTACGGAACTCGAGTCCGTAGAGTTGTTAATAATAAAAAAATAATAAAAAATAAGTAGTGCTCGAAATCAACCATAATAATTAATGACATAATTAGTAGGTAAGGAAAGGAATGCTCTGGTGGTTCGGGCATGTGGAAAGAAATGCATGATGAAAGAATGACTAAACAGATATACAATGCAAAAGTGGATGGATGCAGAAGTCGTGGAAGGCCACGACACACCTTCCATGATCAAATCGATCGTGTACTAGCAGAAGGTGAGGTCAGGAGCCTTAAGAACAGACGAGCGTGCATGACAAGAGCTATGAATGTCAAAGAAGCAAGTGAGGTGTGTAAGAATAAGCCTAAATAGCGCTCTGTTGTTCGTGCCTACCCCGCAAGGGAACTGGTGTGAAGTTATGTACGTATGTATAATTAATGTCAAAGACTATACTACCCCTTCGTCCGGGACCTGACGCAGGGGGCATGGCTACACATTTGTTCCCCACATTTGCGTAATTTCGTATTTTGATTCGCGATTATTTCGTAATTTGTATATTATGTCACGGACATGAAGACTGCCGCGGATTCGAGTTTACCGTCTGTTTTGGGAAGATTTTTAAAGATGCATCTTTTTTTAGGGAGAGTGTCAGTTTCACACCATATAGTTTGGTTTGAAGGGAAGGATGAAGAACTAACAGAACTAGTACACGAATATTCAGTAAGTATTCTTCTATTCTCAGCGTGAAAGAAACGAGAGAAAATCTGTGGCGACTTCTAGTTATTTAGGATTTAAAGAAAGAAAAGAAGGAATTTGTTTGACGGATCTATTTATGTTAGAAGCTTTACAGTTACCTTTAGTATATAATGATTCCGAACCTAAGTAAAAATATAGTAATATAAAGCTGTCTACCAGCTGTCAATCGGAAGGTGGACCCGGCTTTCGAAGTTGCCAGTCGGAAAATTTTGCCGACGTCACGACAGTCGCGGCATGTAGGTAACATTCATAATAAGTGTTTACCAAGTGTCTATTACTTTTTCGTCATCCCATTTCATAACGTTTTTAGTTGATAAAAACACTGACGGGTCATTATTCCTTGAAAGCCAACGTGCAACTAAATGAGCCGACTGTCGAAGCGTGTTGATGGATGATATACGAGGACGCAAGCTACCGGCAAAATAAGACCACCGGGTCGGCCGCTTAGGTGTTATGTATATATGTACTTAAATAGATAGATACATAATTCTATATTGTACACAATTAAAGTTACAAAACTACTACTATTATAACTGTGAATGAAGGGCGGTCTTATTTCTAAAAAGCGATCTCTTGCAGAACTCCCGTGGCAGCTTTATTGCTGATATCTTAATATGCAGTCTTATCCGTGCAGGAACGGAGAAAGAATACAATTTCCTGCGGCCGGGCGGCCTCTCGTAAGAGGCGACTTAACAACCCACAGCCAGGTGGTAGGGCATTTGCCCGACTGGATGGCTACCACTCCTGATCTAAAGTACGTCGCCATAACAACCTTGAGTTGTGTTCCGGCATTAGTGACCAGGTTCCAGTCTCCCTTAAGAGAGCAGCAACGCATTTGTAGCAACTTTGGTGTTGCAAATGTCCATAGGCGATGGTAATCGCTTTCCATCAAGTGGGCCGTCTGCCTGTCTGTTGATCTCCCGCAATAAAATAAAATGTATATCTAATATCTACTTATAGCTCAAACGAACAAAATATGTAGATAGAGCCCCGAGCTCTTAGAGTGAAGCCGGCTACAGGAAGCCGATTTTGAAATGAGAAACCAACTTGTAACGTACTGCAGACGTTACGAGAACTTACTATTAAAATTAAATCATCGAATCAACTTAATACGGATAGAGGTGGAATAGTTTCTAGTGGATACATTAATATTGATCACACGTGTTTATTACGTGGGTTTACGCCTACAAGTTTACAAAATGACGCTTTGGTTCGTCTAAGATTTATAGTATGTTTTGTATTTCTATATTATACAGTGGGTGGATGGATGCAGAAGTCGTGGAAGGCCACGACACACCTTCCGTGATCAAATTGATCGTGTACTAGCAGAAGGTTATGTCAAGAGCCTTAAGAACAGAGGAGCGTGCACGGCAAGAGTTATGAATGTCAAAGAAGCAAGTGAGGTGTGTAAGAATAAGCCTGAATGGCGCTCTGTTGCTCGTGCCTACCCCGCAAGGGATCTGACGTGAAGTTATGTATGTATGTATATTATACAGTGTATAATTATCATCATTTATAAACTAAACTACCAATATCAATATCAAATAAATTAATTTTTATTAATTCGAGACAACAAAAAAAACAAAGACATTGAAACTAAGATACACTATGTAGCAAATCACTCCCAAAGGGATGTGTGCCCAGAAGGCTGGCTGCATTGCCACGCTGTATGGTAATACTTATTTGTTGTGTGAAATATGAGCCAGCCTGATCACGGGTACTGTCAAAAAGTTTCTTACATATGTCTTTAAAGAAACTCTTTGCCGACGGACCCCACGGGCCTGATGTTTCAACCTCAAACGGCACAAATATGTAACCTATTTCTAAGGCTCCATATTTGCGCTGTTTGACGGTGCCCCTGACTCGGTCATTGGAAGATGTGACGGGGCCAGCGTGTCAACACAGGTCGCGACCCACACTAGCAGCCGCCTCAGTTCTAGAATGACCAATTGAGGACTATAATCCGAGACAAACACAGAAGCTTTTGGGTAAAGTACGCGACCCGTGTGTGGGATTCGCCAGGTCGGGATGGCACTAGCATGCCCTGTGAGAACTGGCGCCAAACCTCTGGGTGTTCCGTCCTGCGCCTTATGCCAGGGCTACGGGAAAACAGGAGTCCCAACTCCGCGTGCCTTGGCAAGCGGGGGCCTCGAACACAGGCCTCTTCAACTACCGGAGGACTACAAATCTATCAATCCCGTAAGATTGCCGGGAAGAGATCGCTCTTTAGTGATAAGGTCGCTCATTGTACTATCTCAGTTTTATTTGTTTCTAAGTATGCTTTGGTGTATTGCGATAGTGTGGATGTCTGAAGGAACGATCAGTTGCAACCGTAACTTGCCTTCCTGAATCGCAAGAATTATATTAAGTGTCTGTTTTAACAGAATGCTAGATTTACTCATCCAATATACACGGAAGTTGGTGGGTGGCCACGAATGTTTGAGAAATATATGGCCGAGAAGAGTAGAAACCAGGGGTATACCAAGTCGAGACTGCCGGAGTTTACTGAGGAGGAAATTGAACTGTGTAAAGGTAGGTTTACATCGTTTTATAAATAAGAAAGTTTGTGACCTGACCTCCTTAGTCTATACTTACCTACTATACTTTTGAACTGTAGGGTGGAAAATTCGGGAAAGTATCGAAAGTGGCAAAGTATGAAAAATACTTTCACTAAACCAATTTTCGACTACCCAAACGATGATAAAAAAGAAGCTTAACCAGCCAGCTTTGTAAATTAAGCAAACTGTCAACAGATGCAAATGTAAGTCAAGCAACAATAAAAAAGTAACTGCTTCTCTAAGCTAAAAATGACTTCTTTTCAGGCACATACGACTTTTTCGGGCTGAACTTCTACGTAGCAAGACTAGTTCGCTTGGCCAAGCCTGGTGAACAACTGGGCCCGTTCCCAATCGGCGATATACCAGAGCTCGACGTTAAATTGGAAGTTAGTCCAGATTGGGGCCAAACTAAAAGCTTAATACGATCTGTAAGTCTTTTTGAAGGATTCTTTAGCCATTTTGAGAAAAAACGCAACGGTTAGGAGCGGGACATACATAAGCGGCGTCGGGTAGACATGGTACATACGCAGCGCGGGCGCGGCGCCGCTTATAAGATGCGGGACATACATAAGCAGCGTAGAGTATAGACATGATGCCGACGCGGTGCGTACACGACGCCGCTTATAAGGCGCGGGACATACGCGGCTTAGAGTGTAGACATGATGCTGACGCGGTGCGTGAGCGACGCCGCTTATAAGGCACTGAACATACATAAGGGGGCGTCCATTAATTACGTGAGGCATTTGTGAGAATTTTTCGACGTCCCTTCCCCCTTGGTGAGATTTCATAAGATTTTCCTCAACTCCCTCCCCTTCCCCTAATCTCATGCGAGATTATTCAAAATGTATATTTTGACAGTAAGCGTGTTGGATTATTTAGAAAAAAAAAAACAAAAACACAACTGGTTCTATTATTTTTATTGAAGACTAGCAAAGACTAGTATTTGTGAATATTACCGTAATTTAAAATCACAAATTAAAAATTAAATATTAAACAAAATTTTTGAAAAGATTTATTCTAATTCAGTCCATGAAGACTCGTGCTTGGAGACTTACTGCTCTGCGGAGTTCGGACGAATACGACAAAAAACTATTGTGTCAGATTTGGCCATATTTTATTCCATCTTTTATTTCGTCTAGAAAAAAAATTACGTGATATTTGCTAAGACCCTCCTCCCCCGTAAGTGAGATTTGGAAAGATTTAGCTTGATCCCTCTCCCCCTAGAACACCTCACGTAATTAATGGACGCCCTCTAAGCGGAGTCGGGTGCAGACGAGGCGCCGACGCGGCACCGTTTATAAGGAGCGGGACGGATATAAACCGAAATATGTCTGTCCAAACAATGCTAAGGACTTAATTCGTTAGTTTCTCAAGTTAACTACCTAACTAATACAAATGTTCACAAGCTTTAATTTGAGATGTCCTTATCTGATGGATAAAATCTAAAATTACTATACCCGTAAGAAAACTAAAGTACCTACTCATGGAAAGTGGATACCGTCGCCTATAAACGTTTGTAACACCAGGGGCGAAGCAATGCTAGCTTAGGATGTGATGGGAAAATCAGACAGGAGAAGTGGGATAGAGGGAGAGGGAAGTGGACCATCAGAGCTGTGACTTACATACATACATACATACACAACTTCACGCCAGTTCCCTTACGGGGTAGGCACGAACAACACAGCGCCATTCAGGCTTATTCTTACACACCTCACTTGCTGTCACTTATCGTACCAAATACGATTAGCTCAACCCTAACCATTTCACATATATATTCTGTAAGAGCGTGGTATGACATCGATTGAACCGGCCTTAAGAGATCAAGATAATGATTTCAGTGTGGCGACATTAATGCCAACATTATAAGCAAGCACGCAAGCGCGAAGCTAATATTAATCTGTGTAGCATGCAAAACAGCGCACCGCTTGGAGTTTTTGGCGAGAACTGAAAAGAGATGTTGTGCTGTGCAGTTTTCTTTTCTAAAAATGTGTAAAATAACTCTAAAATGAACAATTGTTGTAGGATATTGATAGTTTTTGCGTAGTAATTATGTGTTTTGTGAGAAATGTGAACTGTATAGTCAAATGTGGCCTTTTGAGTTGACACAAGAACTCCGTTGAATGGCACCAGCTGATAACCTGCAGTTCAGCTGTGCTACACATAGGCTTATGAAAATGAAGAAACTACATTGTAAACTCAGATTTGGCTTAAAGGCCTAGCTGCCAAGCCATAAACCTAAATAAATAATAATAAGCGCACCGCTTTATGACACCGCGGGCGGGCTCACAACGTTCGCGCCGATTCTCATGGCGCGAAAACACCATCCACCAAAAAAACAGAACGACAGTTCGGGACAGTTCAGAACACAGTTCGACACACGCCTTCAACACGGGCACACGAAATTCGTGGTCGTATACAAATTCAGTTCTCGCGGTTGCTGCTTGCCCTCACCTAACCAAAAATCATTCTGCTTTGTAAAAATCATATAGTGTGTGTATTAAAGTCTACAATACGAAGATATATTTTATTCCCAGTACACCGGTCAACAGATACAACGTAACCGACTACCATCAAATCCCCCTCACCAGCATGACTCTACCACGTAAATAACTCTTTATATTGATTAGATTCCACTGCTTTAAATTTATAGTTTTTGGTCTTTTGGGGTCTTCATTCAATGATTAATTCCAGGTTTACCCAGAAAGCATCCGCCACATGCTCAACTGGATTAAAGAAAACTGTGGCGATGTCGATATTTTGGTCACTGAGAATGGCTATGGAACTAGCACTACTGGCCTCGATGACCACTTCAGAGTTCAGTACTACAGGGATTATATGGAACAGGTGACATTTACTCATCTACTAATATCATGGATAAATTAAAAACAATAAATTAAAGCTAAATTATAAACTAGCTGTAGACACTACTTCATTCACGCGAGACGTTGTCTTTATATTCACAACTTCTGAACCCTGCAAGATATCGAAATATAATATTTACTAAAATCTGTAATCGAATACAATAAAAGAAAACTTATTTGTATTCTATTCCACCGATAGTCAAGACTATAAGTAGAATACTGAGCCTATACCACCGTCTTCTATGGGTAAGGTGCCCAGAAGGCTGGCTAAGTTTTCTCGCTGAATCGCCATACTGATCCGGTGCCCGAGGTAAGCACCAGCCTTCTGATCACCTGAAGAGTCAGTGAGTCGTTTTGATAAATTTTGATAAAGGCTCATGGTCTCAGGAGCCCACGGTCCAAGTGTCTCGACAGCAACCGGCACAAACATATAACTCTCACTGAGGGTTGCATATTTGCACCGCTTGAGTGATTCCGCTGCTTCCGCCGCTGAACCGGCAGATCTAGACGTGTTTGGTAAATGGGATGCGGCCAACGTGTCTATGCAGGTCGCATCCCACACCAAAGGCTTGCCACGCTGGCAGAAAATTCGATAGATCTTACCTTGTTCTACGAGTGGTTGAGCATGGATGATTGCCACGTATGCGTCGTCTGTCCTGATGTGGTCAATGTACTTGTCGGACGTGTGGAGGCGTCTTCATATCAAGAATCCCCTTCTGAAACGGGAGGTGGACTCTCTACGGGATGAGTTAAGACCCTACCGCAGGAAGTTCGAGATGTCAAAAACGAACAGCGCCAAAAGCGACCGCCCGATCTTCGCTCATACGTCTTCTACCAATAAAGAGCCGGCAAATAAAGAGTGATATTGCTCGAATTAAAATGCCGTTGGAATTATTATAGAGTTTATTAGAACTATACAAACACGTATAACACAGGTACAAATATAACCGAATACAACAAAGCCAAACGTAATGCAAAAGGTCGTAATTCCATAACACGCGTAAAGTCCGTCACTAATAAATATTCCCGCTATGTACACACGTCTCGCTTCGTTCGTGGTTCTCGCTCGACTGCCGATCTCTCCATTGGGCCATTGCTTTATAATGCACAGATGCAATATATCTGCCCGACCGCGTGACCGAATCTCCTAGAATCAGTCCGACACACCTGGCTAATGACTGCCATAAAAGATTACAATACACAATGGGCTGTTTTCTAATCACACATTTTAAACACAAAATAAACAAAAGAAGTCCAAATGCCGAACGGTAATAAACTGTGTTTTTACGGTATGCAGGTGTGAATCCACTTTTGTCGGCGTCTAGGTCGTAACAATATTAAAATTATTACAGTTAATAAAACTGTTACTAAAAGTGCTGTTCGCAACTCGCACGAGATGCAACTTTGTGGCTCTCACCTGCACTGCAACCCCCCAAACAACGCATTGGTTGCAATCGCCCAAGTTCTCCCTTCGTAAACAACGTAGATAGGTGCTATATTTTATTCATAACTGAAATACAAAGATAAAATTACTTTTATATTCTCTAGTTTTCATTAAAATCTTCAACAGATTGCAGAGAGATGTTGATTGATTCTGTGATCACCGATTCATCATTGGTTTCAAAATAAGACGAATAATATAATATTAACTATGAAGTAAAGCTATGTTGCTGGGGAGTTTGTGGCGCCGCTTCTTCTCCTTTAACAGTAACTAAAATTACTTTGGAAGCGGTGGTAGACTCATGACTTTCAATAAGTAATGTGTAAGATTCTGTAGCAGCGAGAGGTAGAGGTTAAATAACAAATATTAACAAGTCGTACTGCTAGTACAATGTCTAGCACAGTGTGTGAGCGGGACGGATGACGTGCGAACGAGATAAGAGCAACTATTAATATGTGCGCTCCCGCGCTGCGCTAGTCAGTAGTTTGTTGTCCACTGCGATGACTAGACGTATGCAGCTCCCAGAATTCCATTGAAATACATACATTAATCTTCATGAGATTATTTGAGACATACTTTTAAACAGACTGAGAGACAATAACTATAAAAATAAATAAATTTTAACTTATATATTTTAGGTTCTGCTAGCAATTAAAGAAGATGGCGTAAATGTTATTGGTTATACGGCATGGACTTTAATGGACAACTTCGAATGGTCGGAAGGATACACGTAAGTGTCAACAAGGCTCAACTAGTTTAAAATTAACCGCTGTACAGAGTTCCCAGCGTTAAATCTCTTTTGCATTCGAAGCTTTCGCTTCAAAGCTTAGGGTCCGCTTTCTTGCTCAACCTTCTGCACTTTGCACTCCACACTCCACTACGTCAATCCAGTACTTCTTGGGCCTACCTCTTCTACCGGGATCTGGCGGATGTGGCATGGCTAAACATTTGTTCACCAACTAGCCTGCCAAGATCTGCGTAAAACGTGGCCGTACCAGCGTAGGCGACTCTCTTGTAATTTGTCTGGTATGTCACGGACTGCAGACTGCTAGGGATGAGAGAGTTCCTGACGCGTTCTTTCGGCGTGACTCCACACATCGACCGCAGCAAATTCATCTCCGTGACCCGTGACACGCAAATTTTAGGCCCAGCTTGCCATACACAACGCGGTGCTGGTACCTACGCTCACATATGGAAGCACGAGTTGGATATGGAAAAGAGAGCATGAAAGTAGAATAAACGCGGTCGAGATGCGAGCACTGCGCAAAATTTGCGGAATGACGTTCGCGGACCGCGTTCGTAATACCGAAGTAAGAAAGAGAGTTGGTCTGAAAGAGAGTGTCGGGGTGAACGTAAGGAAAGGAATGCTCCGGTGATTTCGATTGGTTCATTTCCTTGATTATATGATCGGAATGAAGTCAGTCACACCGACATCTTCCGATCTGTGCCCTTCTAAGGAGGCTCATTGGCCAACGATGTTATGTCGTCACGTAATGACATTGGAGGGACAAAAACCGCACCACCGCCCCAATAATATAATAAGTCGAAAATCCTACACGATCGCGCGCGCATGGCGACCCGCTCCGCAGCCATATATATATGTGCTAATTTTTAATAATTTAAACCGCCATTTGTGTGTGACTAAAAAGACTATCTAATACCACCGTGTGCAATCAATCGAACCTCGACGACCGCTGCCAGACGTCTCCAGGCTTGCCGAATTGGGAGAAGTGCAGTTTCGGGAGGTTAAGGTTAGTGACCAGATTTTCCTTCCCATATGATCAATCGGATGCAACGATTGATTTGATTGTCCTGCCGTCCACTGCTCTTGAGTTATATTATCGAAGGCCGCACCAGTCCAGGAGGTAGGGCAATTTATTATACTACCGCCGCCACGTGGTGTGCTATTGGGGAGGTGAGGAAGGACCTCAAAATTTACCCTTGGCACCACCACATTTTATGGCCACTTCGAGCAGGATTTATGATCCTCATCGTATTTATATATTATTTTTCTGTCCTATATATGTATGTTTATTTACTGTGAAACCCACTAATCTTTCTAATAATTTTCAATTCTCATCTTAATATATATCTATTTACGTTGCACACGTTCCTGGATAGACTTTCGTATATCCTACCGCGCCAATAGTGTAAGTTAATCACTGGAATAATTATAACGAGAATATTTTGTCAACTTATTTTTTGTGTTGTGCTCATTTTCATATAATTCATTTATAGAATTATTCGCCGTAACGAACCTATAAGTTAATTAGGCAAGTAGGCATTTTACCGCTCCTTATTCCCGCTAAAATCATTGCGATTTTAACCATTTGAGACACATAATATTGATAAAATATTTCTTAGTCCAATATACGTTTCATTTTTTCTCGCGCGATCATAAAGCAGGTAGACTTATTGTCACCCAATACTACGAACTACGCTGAGTTCGACCGCGACTTCATCCCCGCTATTCATGTACACATTTTATATTAATTAATTTTATATCTTACGTACTTACTTTATAACGTACATATCTTCTGTTTATTTATTAGTTAAAAATGGCAACCGAAAAATCCAAAAGGAAAGTTGAATTGCTTGTTGCTAAGCGCGATTCATACTTTGCATACTTACAATCTATCTATGATTGCATTCCGGAATCGGATTCTGATGACAAAATTATTGATAATTTTCTTACAAAGTCACAAAGTATCTCTGATAATTTTCGATCTGAATTTGTTCAAATCGTTGATGATTTGAATAGTTCGTTAGATGTTTCTCAAAAACCTAATTTTGAATCTGTTTGGTCTTTTACCGATTTATATAATTGCATTATAAAGTCACGAGAACGTTTTTCTAGAAAACACTCGTCCGCATCGGGTTCAAAGTCCACTAGCGACAGTGAACTACGATCCAACGTCAAGTTGCCGCGTATTGAATTAAAACAGTTTAATGGCGATTTAAATGATTGGCCTTTGTTTATAGAAACATTTAACATGTTAATTCACGAAAATAACACATTGAATGACACTGAGCGCATTCAATATTTATTATCTTCGTTGTCTGGAAAGGCACGAAGTATTTGTACAGGTATTACACCTGCATCTAAAAATTATTTACCGCTTTATAATTCATTAATTGACAAATATCAAGACGACCGTGCCCTTGCATCTAATTATATAGACCAAATATTAGATTTCAAACCAATTTCCAATTTAAATTCAAACAATTTAGAGTCATTTATTGATAAATTTACAACAACTTACACCGCTTTAGAACAATTAAATATAGATAATTTTAAAGAATTTATTTTCATACATATTGGTCTTAAAAAATTAGATTCAGAAACCGTAAAATCTTTTGAAACCGCTTATCGAAAACCGGGACAGTTACCCACTTATAAAGAATTTGTTACTTTTATTCGAGAACAAGTTAAAGTCTTGGAAAGAACTTCTAAATCTGAATTAAAACCTAAAACTTATCAAAACAAAAATTCCGCTAAAATATCTCGATCTTATATATCTACGCAAGTTAACAAAAATTATTGCTCATTTTGTAATAAAACTGACCACATTCATTTATATGAATGTTCGGATTTCAAAAATATTGTTCCTCAAAAACGTTTTAATTTTATAAAACAAAAACATGGTTGTATAAATTGCCTAAGTTTATCGCATACTTCCGCTAAATGTAAATCGAACCGTACATGTACAAGATGTCAAAAACATCATCATTCACTTTTACATTTCAATACTAATTTAAATCTCCAAACTTCTAATACATTGAATGATATGAACAGCGTCGATGCTCAAGCGCAACAGGTGACACCAAGCGCGCACGCTCCGTCTGTCGCCCTCGCTATGCATACCTATGCATGCAGCTCACTCGATAGTGAGTCGAGCGGAATGCCGCGTTCGAATGCTTTATTATCCACCGCGCAGGTATATGCTTATAAAAACAACCCTCGGAATAAATTACTTGTTCGTTGCTTAATAGATAATGCATCTCAAAATCATATTATGACAATGTCTTGTTGTAAAAAACTTAATTTAAACATTTCACCGCTAAATAATTCATTTATTAAAGGAGTTGGTTCGAGCAGTCGTCCGATTTATGGTTATGCTAACTTAACAATCGAGTCGCGAGTTTCGCCGCATAAGTATAACATTAATGTTTTGGTTGTTGACCGTATTACGGATGAGTTGCCAACGCGCTATATAGATACGTCGCATATGTATTTTATTAAAAATATACCTTTAGCGGACAATGATTGGAATGTACCCGCTCAAATTGATATACTTTTAGGTTCTCAGTTATTTCCATTTATTTTATTGAATGGTCGCGTCGAGGCCCCTCCCCCCGCTCCACCGCTACTGGAAACCACTTTCGGTTATATTTTAATGGGAGATGTCTCTTGCGTTTTATCTGAAGATACAGATATTGTATCTACTGCTTGTCTTTCACTAACTGATAGTGAGTTGAACAATTCCTTACACAAATTCTGGGAGTTAGAGGAGTTACCTAGCCAGTCTTTCTCCAGCCCTGAGGATATTGCTTGTGAGGAAATTTACAGTTCGACCGTTACTCGCAATAGTGACGGCCGATATATTGTATCGCTTCCTTTCAAGGACAGTGAGTCTTCGTTAGGAAATTCTCGTGCTACTGCACACCGCCGTTTTATGAGCCTGGAACGTAAATTTAAGGTCTCGTCCGCACTTCGAGATAATTATAATGAAATAATTCGCGAATATATAAATAATAAATATTTATGTGAAGTTCCGCCCGAGTTGGACTCCGACGAGGGTTACTTTATACCGCACCATGCCGTACTCCGTACAGACAAGGCTACCACTAAAGTACGCGTTGTTCTGGACGCGAGTGCCAAGACACATACAGGATTGTCACTAAACGACATCCTACACGCTGGTCCTAACTTACAGGCCGACCTTTTTAAACTTTTATTAAGTTTCCGCCTATTTCCAATCGCTATCACTGCTGATATTAAGCAAATGTACTTACAAATAGGTGTTACTAATGACCATTGTAAGTTTCAAAAAATCTTATATAGGTTTAATACTACCGAAGACATTCGTGTTTTTAAGTTTTTACGCGTTCCTTTCGGATTGAAGTCCAGCCCTTTTCTAGCAATGCGCACTATTCGCCAGCTGGCTTCAGACGAAAAATACCGCTATCCCGCTGCTGCCGCCGTGGCAGAGTCTTCTCTTTATACTGACGATCTGGTTTCCTCCGTGGCCACCGCTGATGAGGCAATTGACATCGCTAAGCAACTAATTGCTATGTTTTCGTCAGGAGGATTTGATTTAGTAAAATGGGCTAGTAATTCGGCTGAATTACTTTCTACATTACCGCCGTCGCACTGTGCACCTGTTGATTTCACTGATGAAGCTGGAATGAAGATTTTAGGCCTTGCATGGCATCCAGCTGAAGATAGTTTTTATTTCAATGTCAATAAGTGTACAACGACTTGTACAAAACGTACAATCTTGTCCACTGTTGCGAGATTGTTTGATGTTTTGGGTTTAGTTTCACCAGTTATTTTATTCGCCAAACTTCTCATAAAGGAACTTTGGAATGCCAACATAGACTGGGATGACACACCGCCAGATCATATCACTACTAGTTTCTTTAAACTTCTAGAAGAACTAACTTTTTTATCCAATTTACGCATTCCGCGACATTTAAATGTGTCAAATAATTGTAAGGTAAATATCGTTGCCTTTTGTGATGCTAGTATGAAAGCATACGGTTGTGTTATTTACCTGCACGTAACCGACTCATCTGGTAATATTTTTGTAGAATTGGCTTGCTCTAAGTCCAAGGTTTCTCCTGTCAAAGTAGTTTCGCTTGCTCGTCTTGAGTTATGCGCCGCATTGCTTTTGTCTAAACTAGTTCGCTGTATTTACGATTGTTATAATTCTCGTTATCCTATTTCTAACATATACGCCTTTTCTGATTCGACGATAACTTTATCGTGGATTCATTCTTCCCCGCACCGCTGGTCCATATTCGTCTCAAATAGGATAGCAAAAATACACGAAAACCTTGACGCGAAACACTTTTATCATATTTCTGGCATGGAGAACCCTGGTGACTGTGTGTCACGCGGCATGTTGCCGTCTGACTTAATGGTACATAAGCTGTGGTGGCGCGGACCAGCTTGGTTGCGCTCTCAGACAGATCTATGGCCAATCACTCCGTTTATTACAAATTTAGATTCTAATATACCAGAGAAGAAGCTTCATACTTTTGTTACGGTAACTTGTAACGATGAATTACCATTAATTTACAAGGTTTCTAAAAATATTTCTTCTTGGAATAAAGTGCTTAATGTTATCACATACATTTTGCGTTTCGCAAAAATTTTACCGCGATCGGATAATATTACTTTATCGGATATAAATACCGCCGAACATTATTTAATACAAGCAGTACAAAAGGTTCATTTTGCCGATCTTTTTAGAATTTTGGAAAATGGCTCTGTGCCATCTAACTTAAAACATCTTAGCCTGTTTATCGATGATAAAGGTTTAATACGTATTGGAGGTAGATTGTCTAACTCTAACTTGCCTTTTGAAACCCAACACCCGCTCCTTTTGCCAAAAAAGGATCATGTAGTAAATTTATTAATTGATCATTATCATATTAGAAACTGTCACACAGGTGCAAATTTGTTGAGCTCGCTTATAAAACAGAATTATTGGATTTTATCGTCTAGAAATACTATTAGGCATCGAGTTAAATTATGTAACATATGTTTTCGTGCTAATCCCACACACTCTTGGCCGAAAATGGCAGATCTTCCTTCTTATCGTGTACAGCAAGCGAAGGCTTTCGTGCACACGGGTTTAGATTACGCAGGCCCAATACATATTACGTTAACTCGCCGCCGAGGCCAAAAATCACAAAAGGCTTATTTATGTATTTTTGTCTGTCTGACGACTAAAGCAGTCCACATTGAGTTGGCGTCTGACTTGTCAACAGACACATTTTTAGACGCGTTTAAGAGGTTTTTATCTCGTAGGGGACCTGTGTCAGTTATATACTCAGATAATGGTACAAATTTTATCGGGGCAAGGGCAAAATTAAATGAGATTTATTCTTTAACCGCATCCTCCGATTTTCAAAACTGCATAAGCAATGAGCTTAATCAACGTAAAATTATTTGGAATACTATTCCACCTAGTAGTCCTCATTTTGGGGGGATTTGGGAAGCGAATGTGAAGAGTTTTAAGCGTCATTTTTATAAGGTAGTTGGAACACAACTGCTGTCTTATGAGGAAACTTTGACTATATTAACACAGATTGAGTGTATTCTTAATTCAAGACCGCTATGTGTTCTTTCAGAGGATCCTTATCCGGAAGTGCTTACACCAGCACATTTTTTAATGTCTACTCCATTACAGTTCCTTCCCGCAGTTGACGTCTCCTCAGAGCGTCTCTCTTTATTAAATAGGAAACAGTTGTTGGATAATTTAGTACAGCACTTCTGGAAAAAATGGAGTCTAGAATACTTACACACTATGCAATCCAGATTAAAATGGAGTTCCTCAAGTAACTCCTTGAAAGTGGGCACTATTGTTCTCATTATTCAGGACGATGTTCCTCCGCTTCGATGGCCTTTAGGTATTGTCAAGGAGGTATATCCAGGACGTGACGGTATTGTCAGGGTCGCGCTTGTTAAGACTCAGAATAGTACTTTTAAGCGTCCAGTAGTTAAACTATGTCCACTGCCTTCCCAATAATTTCACTTTATTCATTTTATAATTTAAGTTTCTTTTATATTAGTATGTAGTTATCTATGTATGGTAAGATAATAACAGTGCCTTATTTTTATTGTATATTTCTCCCGCTTATATATTTATCAACCCGCTTTTATACATATTGTATTTATACCGCTTTTATAAACCGCTCTTCCGTGAGGCCTTTGATGTTATAGCTTAGGTCTGTTTTGAAAGTTTAACCTGAGGACTTTCAAGGCGGGGTGGATGTTTAGGCCAATTATTTCGATTGGTTCATTTCCTTGATTATATGATCGGAATGAAGTCAGTCACACCGACATCTTCCGATCTGTGCCCTTCTAAGGAGGCTCATTGGCCAACGATGTTATGTCGTCACGTAATGACATTGGAGGGACAAAAACCGCACCACCGCCCCAATAATATAATAAGTCGAAAATCCTACACGATCGCGCGCGCATGGCGACCCGCTCCGCAGCCATATATATATGTGCTAATTTTTAATAATTTAAACCGCCATTTGTGTGTGACTAAAAAGACTATCTAATACCACCGTGTGCAATCAATCGAACCTCGACGACCGCTGCCAGACGTCTCCAGGCTTGCCGAATTGGGAGAAGTGCAGTTTCGGGAGGTTAAGGTTAGTGACCAGATTTTCCTTCCCATATGATCAATCGGATGCAACGATTGATTTGATTGTCCTGCCGTCCACTGCTCTTGAGTTATATTATCGAAGGCCGCACCAGTCCAGGAGGTAGGGCAATTTATTATACTACCGCCGCCACGTGGTGTGCTATTGGGGAGGTGAGGAAGGACCTCAAAATTTACCCTTGGCTATTACGATACAAATTCTTGGAATCTCCAACAAAGAGTTTGTAATTAAGGTGTAAGGCTGGCCATTAATAATATTTTTTTAAATATAGAACGTAATTTATTTTTTTGCTTGTCTGATAGCAATTGACAGCGCGTTCCAAAGCTTTATAGCCTAATATAATTGATTATTTAAACATTTTCAGGGTAAAATACGGCCTCTACGAAGTGAATTTCACATCGCCGCAGCGCACGCGCACACCCCGTGCCTCTGCGCATTTCTACAAAACTGTTATAGCAAACAGATCTTTACCACCGAAAGCATTAGTTGATAATCAAATAAAAGACGAACTTTAGATGGTTTTTCATTTTCTTTATGGGTGCTACATCTGGGATAATATTCTGTTACCGACTTAGTCGCGCAGATGTTGCCAAGGGTTTAATGCGTTATTTGTTATGCGACATTGTTATTATTGTTAATGACGTTAAGATTGATAGATAACGTATGTATATGGGAATGATGATATTTGAATTGAATGTAAGACTATATTTCTGAACAAGCCCATAGTGTGAAAGAGATGACGAATAAATGAGAGAGGATAGACGACGAATCAACGTACGCACGACGTGTAAAGACGCTCTAATAAGTTTAATTTTATTTAAATTATCGGTGTTAGTATTCATTTTAAAATATGAGAATAAACACGCGCATCGTTGCAACCGTAATACGTTATTTCACTGTTCTGTCAGAATCCCTACATGTGTATACACTAATGTAGTTAGTCATTAACGGCGTTATTTTAACAATTTAGACAAGACGCATTTACCCACTGTCAATAACTATAACATTATCCCATATGGAGCCCCTGCTTTAGAAAGACGCTTGATATTATAAGTTAAAATTAAAAAAAGGATTTTGAGTGCACAAACCGGTTGTCATAATCTCAAATGTCAATTTGCGCAGGAGTATTTTTTTAAATATTGTGGCTTGGTAACTACAACCTTCAAGTCTTATTCTTTAATTACTTTTTAAACCCTTGTATTCTGTTACAAATATCAAGGCAAGAATAAAAAATAAAAGAATACAATTTAAAATAACTTTAATTTATTATAAAACAACATTTATATAAATTAAATTCTTAGAACATTATTTTCCTTTCGTATTTTTCCTCTTCTTAAATGTAGTACTTTTAATCTTTTTAAAATTCTTCTGCAACGTCAACAACGGTGCGTTCTTACTTTTTCTCTTCTCTTTCTTCAGTTCGCCAGATTCTATAGCTTTCTTCATAACCTGAAAATTAATATCACAACTTAACTAATATTTGCCACAACACACACGATGTGATAGAGCCCGGTAATATTACCTGCAAAGCCTTCTCTTCGGGCACATTTAAAGCCATGGGATCGTTCAATGTGGGGTATTTGAATGAAAATCCCTTCGGGTATAAAGGCTTCGATAGCATCGCCTCCAGTTGCTTCTTCTTAGCTCGAAGGGCCTTCTCTAAAGACGGGTCGACTTTCTTCACTGGACTGTTTGGTTTTTAAGCAGTTAAGGGTTCATTTTTTTTTATTGCAGGAGATCAGCAGACAGGCAGACGGCCCACTTGATGGAAAGCGGTTACCATCGCCTTTGGACATTTGCAACACCAAAGTTGCTACAAATGCGCTGCTGCTCTCTTAAGGGAAACTGGAACCTGGTCACTAATGCACCTCATGTCCGGAACACAACTCAAGGTTATTATGGCGACATACTTTAGACCAGGGGTGGTAGCCATCCAGTCGGGCAAATGCCCTACCACCTGGCTGTGGGTTGTTAAGACGCCTTTTACGACAGGCCGCCCGGCCGCAGGAAATTGTATTCTTTCTCCATTCCTGCACGGATAAATAGATAGATTTTAAAATAATAACTCCAGTTTTTATTTAAATCATAAAGTTAACAAAATATTTATGTATATGACAAATACCCTGACAAACCTGATCGTCAGTCATAAACGAAATACAGCAGCAAGCAGCCCGGATGCAGGAATCAATATTACTTGTCAGATCCTGCACGGATAGAGAATAGAGGGTCTTAAGGTGGCCATACATCACGCTCCCTATCGTCCAATCGGCAGTTCGTTCATATACATCACACACGATAAATTTAAACCAGGGATTCCCAAAGTGGTTGATATCGACCCCGTGGGTCGATAATCGGTTTCCTAGGGGTCGACATAAACGAAAACCGATTTTGGCGGTCGACGAGGTTTAAAAATCGACCCCTATTAATTAACACAAGTTCTTATTCGAAACTTTCAAGATACTGTACAAATTGTGTTACGTGTACCAACTTGTTATAAGAATGACTAATATTTTAGTAGGAAGTATCACTGTTGTACTTTTAAAAAACTCAACAAGTCGATAAGCATACACAAGTTCGTACAAGATGCAATTACCTACTTAAGTATTTTTATGTAATTTGTATTCATAATTATTAATTACACTTGATATTTACTGAATATATTTATTTTGTTAAATGTTGATGAGAAAATAATGTATACATATCCGTGCAGGAACGGAGAAAGAATACAATTTCCTGCGGCCGGGCGGCCTCTCGTAACAGGCGACCAAACAATCCACAGCCAGGTGGTAGGGCATTTGCCCGACTGGATGGCTACCACCCCTGGTCTAAAGTATGTCGCCATAACAACCTTGAGTTGTGTTCCGGCATTAGTGACCAGGTTGCAGTGTCCCTTAAGAGAGCAGCAGCGCATTTGTAGCACCTTTGGTGGTGCAAATGTCCATAGGCGATGGTAACCGCTTTCCATCAAGTGGACCGTCTGCCTGTCTGCTGAACTCCTGCAATAAAAATAAAAAAAGATGTCAAGTTTACTCACTTAACCAACCGCAAAGTTTTTAAATTAGTAAGTATTTTGTATCAATACGAAAAAAACTAGAAACAGAATTTTTAAATTAATTTGGCTATGGGGGTCTGAGGTAACAGCTCATTTTGGAAAAGGGGTCTCTTGTCCAAAATAGTTTGAGAATCCCTGATTTAAAAGGTCCAAGCGGCAATTGAAGCCATGTCGTTGCAGTGACGGGCGACGATGTTTAAGCCGTCCTGGACATTTTATTCATGGTAAAGAACAAAAAAAAACTGACTGAATTAAACATCGATTGTTCTGCCAAGTACCTACGTAACTGTCATGGGAATTCACACCCACATACGGTCAGTTATACTTGATCCAACCGGCATTGTCATGTCGGTTAGATAGGCAGCATGGTGCATGGCCACCATTAGTCCTTTCTATCTCCTTTTTTATATTTTTTTTAAAGGATACACGTCATCGTCGTCTAATATCATGTCCATTTCCCTGGCTGCCTTGTCGCGCCATCCTTGCGATTGCGCAGCGCGACGCTTCTTCAGTTCCAAAGCATCTACCTCCCTGGCTACCACTATTAGCTCCTTTATAGGAGCCAGTATGTGAGCGTGTACCGGGAAGGTCGGCAGTTCTGATGCTACAGACAAGAGTTTAAAAATTATAGATAGATAGCACTTTATTATACACCAGTTCAAAAATGTAGTTACAGACTACAATTATATCTAATTATGTATAAAGGGTGGTCTTATCGCTAAAAAGCGATTTCTTCCAGACAACCCCAGGAATGAATTGGGATGATAACGGCGACCTTTTAATATTCACATTAATATTCCTTATTTTTTTCTGTTATTTAGTCATATAATCGATAAAGAAACGCCACGAGATGAATTAAAAATCAAGCACCAATACAACATTTTTTTTTAAATTTACTAGAGCATTACTGGCTCGAAAAAATCTAATGTAATGCACTAGTACATTAAAAAAAATTATGAGCGACCTTTTAAAATTCAAATGTTGAACTGAAACTTTCAGAAAGTTATTATTGTTTAGTCTATAAAATTATACCGTAACGAGAAAAAAATTTCAAGCGACCTCTTAAATGTTTGGGCCACCCTAATATACACACATACATATTCAAAGATAGATACATACATACATACATAACTTCACGCCAGTTCTCTTGCGGGATAGGCACGAACAACAGAGCGCCATTTAGGCTTATTCTTACACATCTCACTTGCTTCTTTAACATTCATAACTCTTGTCACGCACGCTCGTCTATTCTTAAGGCTCCTGACATCACCTTCTGGTAGTACACGATCAATTTGATCATGGAAGGTGTGTCGTGGCCTAGATAGATATATAATTAATATACATATCTACAAGTTTAAATGGAGCGTTAGGTAAACTTCTAGGCGCTAAGAATCTCAGCCAGAAGGCCCAGCTCGCCGTACACAACGCGGTGCTGGTACCTACGCTCACGTATGGAAGCGAGAGTTGGGTATGGAAGAAAGAGCATGAAAGTAGAGTAAACGCGGTCGAGATGCGAGCACTGCGCAAAATCTGCGCAGTGACGCTCGCGGACCGCGTTCGTAATACCGAAGTAAGAAAGAGAGTTGGTCTGAAAGAGAGTGTCGGGGTGAAGGTAAGGAAAGGAATGCTCCGGTTGTTCGGGCATGTGGAAAGAATGCATGATGAAAGAATGACTAAACAGATATACAATGCAAAAGTGGATGGATGCAGAAGTCGTGGAAGGCCACGACACACCTTCCATGATCAAATTGATCGTGTACTAGCAGAAGGTGATGTCAGGAGCCTTAAGAACAGACGAGCTTGCATGACAAGAGTTATGAATGTCAAAGAGGCAAGTGAGGTGTGTAAGAATAAGCCTAAATGGCACTCTGTTGTTCGTGCCTACCCCGCGAGGGAACTGGCGTGAAGTTATGTATGTATGTATGTATGTATGTATGTATGTATGTACATATCTACAAATATATGTGTTTATAGATGTATATATACATTTAAATATCTTATTTAACAACAGGTAATAGTATATTAATTAATAGATATATAGATAATATAATAGAAATTATATTATTTTTATAGCAAAAGTAAACCGGACTAGCAGTCGATCCGCCTGATGGAAAGCTAGATAACTTTTTCTATGAAAAGATTACGAGAATAACACATCAAGAACTTTTCTTAGAGAATTTAATTTCCTATCAGAATATGTTCATTGGGTATTTGAATAAAAAAGTTTTGAACTTTTATAGGGTAAACCAAACAAAAATAACCCTCCTGCAATTTATATGGGAAAATGAAAAATCGTTGCGCTTTGTACAGAATTGAGATATCAAGCTGTTTTGAACAGGATTTTTGTATCCCTAAAAGCAAATTTCGAGATAATAAGACTTCAAAAAATTAGACGACAAAACCCCTTTGAATCCTCTAAAGTTAATATTATTTTTGTCCAAAGCTGCCAGCTGCCATCAAAATTGCCGCGCCAAAACCAAGAGAATTATATCGTCTCTTTTATTCTAATACAAATTCTATGTAGTTAGAGGGAGAAAGCATCAGTTCAACGTTCGTTTCAATGATCTGTATTTGACCACAAGGTGGTGCTTCCCAATTAGCCATATGTGACATGGATGTACCTATGTAAGTTCGGGTGGAATCTTGCAAGTTTTTGACCAACTTCCCGGTTTCCGATTGAGCTGAAATTTTGCACGCATATGTAAATCGCGTGACAATGCAATAATATGGTACCATGGAGCTGATCTGATGATGGAGTAGGAAGGTGGCCATAGGAACTCCTGTACTAAACAAGATAGACCCGTCGTGTTTGGGCTCGTTTTACTCGTCTTGGCTAGCACTTTGCTGCTACATGATATCCAGGATCTCAAAAACTTGTATTTAAAAAAGCTTATTTTAAGTTAGTTAAAAAATCCCATAATGCCAAGTGCTCATGGAAAACATATGCTAATGTTTGCTTATTAAAAAATACTTACTTTTATTCAACGTATGACATAGTTTATAATAGAGATGCGCTTCAGCCGGCTCCATCATGAGCACGGCGAGGCCCTCTTGGGAGGCCCTGGCGGTCCTTCCACTCCTGTGAACGTAATTCTCGGCCGTACGAGGCACTTGGTAGTGGACCACGTGGTCCACCTGTGGTATATCTAGTCCTCGGGCGGCTACATCAGTCGCTATCAGTAGGCCGTGGTAGTCGTCGCGGAACCTGATGGAAAGTGGTGGTAAGTGATGGTAAGTGGAGGTAAGTGATGGAACGTAGTGAGAAAGTGATGGAACGTAGTGAGAAAGTGTTGAAATGTGGTGGAAAGTTACTGATACTTTTAACATATACTGGTAAGTGTATAAAGTTCCAAAAATACCAGAAATTGTATTAAGTGTTAATTGATGATAATTACCATCTTTCGATTGCATATAGTGACCACTCCTATTTTTTGGTATTACACTACAATATTATGTAGTGGTGTATAAAATATGATTATTATTTACTCTATGGTAGCCTAACTAATTTAAAAAATTAAAATTAATTACTTAAAATGAACAAGTTGGGGGTAGGCTAATTAACTTTTACGTTACTCATTCCGACTTAACATCTTTGTAGCCCGTGATCACGGCTACTGAAAAGTAACCGAAATGTCGAAATAAAAATATCAAATAAAAGGACTCGCTGAAAACCGTTAAAACGTAGTAGTATTAATAAGAAACTTTTGAATTTTAATTTCAACGATGCTTTTACCTCTCCAAGTTCTTCAGACGTTGTCTTTGTGGCATGCTCGCGTGTAAGGGCAGAGGCTTGCATTTCAATATAGTTAACAGTTGTGCCAATCTGAAAAAATCAATCCATTTATTAATTCTTTGTTACTGTCTGAAGTCCACAAGTTACGTCACACGAATTTCATGATTTTTCAACCCATCCCCCGTCTTTGTCACAGCTGGTCACAGCTCGTCACCGCTGATCACAACTGGTCACATTCCTTCCCTAGTTTCACATCACATATTTTGTAATTTTACATCATGGAATTATTAAATTAAAACAGCAGTTTCGTAATTAGTTATATGTTCTTAATAACTTGCTGTTTGAAATAATTTGAAGATTTTTGTTGATACTTCGAATGTCGTGTTTTAAAGCTTACATATATTAGATTTTTTTTATTAGATATTTTGACGGCCTCTGTGGTTGAGCGGGCTAAGCCTTTGCCGGCGTACCTCACTGCAACGCAGAGGTTCCGGGTTCGATTCCTGGTATAGTAAATTTCGGAAACGTATTTTCTCCGTTATTTACTATGGTCTGGGTGTCTGGGATCGGCCCCAGAGTAGTCCGTTGTATATTACCCATAACACAAGCGTAACTATCTTAATTTGGGGATATACAATGTGTGTGTTTGTCTGCCGATTATTATTATTATTATTTTGAAATGTGAGGTTAGGACATTTTCCTAAACGTAACGTCACATTATGAGAGGGGTCCCCCCCTCTCACCCTTGACGCACAATGTTATACTTCGCCAACCACCTCCCCTACCCCCCCTTGTAGTGTGACGTAATTCACCCGATGGAAAGTGGTTACCGTCGCCTACGGATGTTTGCAACACCAGGGATATTGCTGGTCTCGAAGAAATTTTACAACACAAAATTTCGCAAAAGTTAATTTGAATTGCAACTCGTTGAAAAATTCCAATATTATCGAGCAGAAATTATCCCATTTACTGGCATATGAAAAGTTCCGTTTCTAATCCCATTACCTAAAGTATTTAAATACTAAATGATAATGAATTTGTTACAATATGCACACGCATACATGAGTGTCTGTGTTATGTAATAACTATACACACACACACTCAACATACACGCACACTTCACTCCATCTTCGTACGCCAATTACTTTTTTAATTTACTTTTATTTTTAAACAAGTTGTCTGTACTTTTGACCAGACCCTTCTATTCTATGTATTTCGATGGGATCAGTTTGGTCCACACTCTCTCAACATTTTGAGGGTGTATGGACCAAACTGACCCCAAATTCGGATACAGCGCATCGAAATTAATAAGATTATGGATGTGGTCAAAAGTACAAACCACTTTTTATTTTTTGTGTGCCGGTGTAATACGGTGTATACTACCCACTTTCATACATTTTTTTTTCTTTTAATGCTGACTATAATATGTTTAATTTATTTAGCTTTTTAAATGACATAACTTCAATTTGAATTATTAAACAAAATTCTCTTTATATAAATTTAGCCTTTAAAGTAAAATCCACTATTGGCATATGAACTGTTATAAAATGTACCTTCTATTAATAACGTGTTGTAAAAAAATCTGTGTGATCTTTGTTAAATAAATAATAAATAAATTACCAAGGCAATGAAACATACCATAAGCAGACAAACGCGCTATGTATATTTATACATACAAACACACTTTCACAGTTATATATTGGTACTACACGTTGACCAGCCTTGAAAAAATAAAAATCTAGAATCCGATTGAAGCGCGATCTACTGGGTCCATTTGTGAATCAAAACCATCCAGGGACCCTCTCAAAAACACACAACAAATTTAATCAAAATTGGTCCAGCTGTTTAGGAAGTCAATAACATACACACATGAAAGAATTATAAAGTTTAAAAAAAACTTGTTTATGCTTTCATTGCAATGTAGAACTAGAGACAAGTAATTTCGAACATTCGATTTTTAAATTCAAATTTAATACCTTTTGACACTTCCTATAGAATTGCAAAACACTATGGTCCTGCCGGGATGCTGTTTCACAATATAATAGAGGTACGCGTCTTTATGCTCAAGGGAACATGTTATTCTACTTTCTGTTAGAGTTTCGGCCGTACCTAAAAAAATAAAAAAAGATTTTAGAAGGTTTATACACCTGGGTTTTGTCGCTAAATATTTAGACTAGAATCCGGTCAAACAATTTTCTCTATGATACAATAGTCTGCATATTAGTTATTTGACTCGCTGTACTCAGATGTCTTAAGGGCCATTTACGTGGAGAGTTTCTTGCCTCTAAGATACGATCGTCGAAAGCAAGAAAAAAAATATTATAATGCAAACGGGACCTGAAAGTAGAGTTTGTCATCAGCATTATTAGGAATTACGCGGAAGCCCACGAGCATCGGCTTCGTCATCACGTGAACGTCGAGGCGATCCAGCTCCTCGACAACACGGACGTAACGAGAGAGCCCAAAAGGACAAAACTGTTTGAACTAGTGCTATAAACAAAACAAGTGTAGTGCAATGTGCTACCTATTAATAAAGAACACATGAACAAAGTGTCTTCGCCTTAATAGAGACAATAAGAAAAGTGTTGATGGACACTTTCTAAGTAAGAATACTTCTAGTTAATTTAGGTTATATTTAAATTACTTATTTAACTTTTTAGATTAGATTGTAATATTAATGAGGTATTTCTTTTTAAACACCTTATTTATAAAATAAAAATAATGTAAACTAAACACAAGATATCGTACGTAGAAGGGCGATAATCGCCTGGTCATTGAATATCGACGTCTTTGTGTAAATAGAATACCGTGCTCACCACCGAACTCGAGAGGCAAGTCTCGCATTCAAATCGGTTCAAACTGATTTGAACGATACTCGGATGAACTTGAAAAAAAAATCGTACGAATTCTAGTTTAGACAAGAAATCGTAGGCAAAAATATCTCAATGCGATTTGTGTAGTAATGTAAACCAAACTGTTGGTGATAATTACCTTACGATTATCGTATGACATACTCGTACACGAGTTTTTTGGTTTTTGATTGAATGTAAAGATATCAATTTGATTATTGTCTATGAAAATAGTATACGATTTTCTCCCCAAAACGTGCGATAAACTCTCCCGTGTAAATGGCCCTTTACACTTTTGTTATGACTCAATTAGGGTAAACTATACCATTGTTGGCACCTAGTCAATTTGTGCAAGATATTAAAAAATATAAATATTTTTTTAATTTTGTAGACATACAATAATATTATTATTATCGCTGTCTGGTTACAAAATAATAATAATAATCACATCTGCCCATATTTTCCATGTTCCCAAACATTGCGACGGGCAGACGTTATAGTCCCCATAACCCAGATCCCTAGTTCCACTAGCAGTTCATCCCAATAGCCCGGTGCTTTTTGTTCTCATTTCCTACAATAGTACTACACTGGCCGGGGCTTGTCCTTGGGTGCCTTATTATATGGTGTAGAGAGGGATAATCGCCGGTCAGTGTCACGCCACATTTAGATTAAATTTGTCAAGGGGCCTCTACGTGTTAGCCTTCCTATGGTCCCACGCAAGCCATCCAAAAGTACGGTCAATTTTATGGCCCGTGGTCTTCACATACATACAAATAATAATAATATTTATTTTTTTATTATTAAAAAGTATCCAACAGTATATCAATAAATTTAAGGCCTAAGAATACATAACAATAAATCTAAATCAAAAATGGTTACTTATAATCTAGAAAAAGAACATAATGGTAAGCTGCACTACACTAAAATTAATTATTCAATCTATCTAATACTGTGAAACTTCCGACGGAAAAACTAAACACAACTAAATGATTAAATCTAAATAAAAACATTACATTCCTTTTGAATCTTATTAATAAGTTTACTAACAACTGATGACTTAAATGTTTGTTTCGAAGAATTAAAAATGGTTTGGTCTTAATGGTTCAAACAAAATAATAGAGGTGCATTGAACTGCAGTGCCAGCAATAATGTACTTTCCCCTAAAAAAAACTCTGGGCAGATTTCAATAGCACTCGGTCCGGAGTGAATAACGAAAGGTGGTATATAAACTTTCAAGTCCCTACTAAATCAAACATGAAGTAGGAGGAAGGGAGAGAGATTTGGAATTTAAGACAAAATTATTTATATACTTTGTGTATAATTGTAATTATTTTTTTGTTATTAACTGTTCGAGTAAAGCCGTTTTATTTTTATTATATACATTATTTTTTAGTGGAAACTTGATTGTATTAATTTTGTGTTTTATATTTAAGAATATTAATTATTGTATGTTAACAAATTAAATGAATTATTCCAAAGAATGTTACCTAAATTTTGTGTTGTGATGTCTACAACTTTAGGATCGGTCATACCGATCATTTTGATCAATCGATTGACTTTCTGCTGTGGCGTCATCTTCTCTATTTTCCTATTTATTATTTTTCCGTGTTTCGTCACCTGAAAAATAAATTAGCCATCAAAATATTATGGACTGAGATCTTAAGTTGAGAAATTTCTTAAGCCTTGACCCTCGCGCTTGTGTTACGCTAGACATAACACGAAACACCTACACGAAGCATTAGGTATACGAATATATAGTCTGCAGGGAAAATACCCGCAAGAGATTCTGGTTTACTACCCGCAAGAGTTAACTTGAGACTTCGCTCGGATGACGTAAGCGCGAGGTACTGACTGCAAAAAAGAATCATTTGTCTAATCCTTCGTTCAACACTGTGGATAGTCTTTCCCATGTTAACATAAAACTACCAAACTGATACAATCAGGTAAAAAGACAAAGGAAACCAAACGCACGTACGTCGACTGTCAGATTGCTAACGGGACTGACGCGTCGATGGCGAGAGCGGTAAGGAGGCGGGAGTCGGGATGGCGAGAGCGGTAAGAAGGCGGGGTCGGGGGGGAGCGCGCATTCCGCTTAAGTCTCAAGTTAACTCTTGCGGACAATATAGGTAGTCAAATCAACAAACACAAGGCATTGCATAAATTTAAGTAGACCGGGCGCGCGGCGCGGTGGTTTTTTTTTTTAAGTTAACGCATAGTACTCTCTACCATAACTTTAATCGATAATAGTAGATGCGTAGGCATACAATCCATGGGGGGCAACTGCCCTCCCCTGCCCCCTCGGTACGCCCTTGAATAAAACCGTTAAAAGTGAAGTGCGGACGTAATTTTTTGCATGATTACCAATTTCGAAGAAAGGCAACAGAAAAAAGACACTAAATTCGTAAAAAACAAAAATTGTTTGAATACTCTATGGCAGTCTATGGCATTGTTTCTCAACAATTTTTATGTCGCGACTCGCTAAACAAACAAATAGTTAAGTAAAAAGTCTTCCGACCCCTTCACAGCTGAATTATAATAATATTTAATTAATAGTTTATTTTCAAATTCAAATTCAAATTTATATGTTTGATTTGTATAAAGGTCTTATTTTGTAACATACTTCGACCCCCTTTAATAGGTCGTCTCCTATAGTTCTTACACATTTCTTGCAGAAGTACGTATATATGTGCGTGCGTGCGTGTGTGCGTGTGTGCGTGCGTGCGTGCGTGTGTGTGCGTGTGTGTGTATGTGTATGTGTGTGTATGTGTGTGCGTGTGTGTATGTGTATGTGTGTGTATGTGTGTGTATGTGTATGTATGAGTGTGTGTGTGTGTGCGTTCGTGCGTGCGTGCGTGCGTGCGTGCGTGCGTGCGTGCGTGCGTGCGTGTGTGTGTATGTGTATAAATACCTTCTTTCCTTTCATATGTGACGGCAGATCGTGTACCAATGTCAGAGTGGCAGAGAACACAAAGTTCTGTCTCGCACTCCTTTTGTCATCATCTGCGTTTAACCTCTCCAACAGAGGATAGAGTTCTTCGAAATGACCACGCTCTATCATCCGATCAGTTTCATCTATAGCTAAGAATCTAAAAAGCGAAATTTTTGTTTAAATATCGTTTTTTATTCCATAGACGTTTCGACAAACACTGAACATAACACTTACTTTACGGAGTCTAATTGCTGCAAATGAGGATGCCCTTGGTTGATGAGCTCCCACAATCTTCCTGGTGTTGCTACCACAACTTCCGGCCCGCGGCGCAGCACCCTTTCTTGCTTCACGGCTGCCATACCACCCACTATTGTTGCTATCCTTATACCTGTCGGGATAGAAAAGCTAAAGTTTATTAATTATTATGACAACAATAACTGGGACTTTTCCGTATACTCTATGTCGATCTATGCATTAAGATAAATTAATAAATGATAGTTTATGGCTGTGTGACAGGTGTCATTTGTGACCCTAAAATGGTGGCTAAGTTAAAAGGGAAAGGTATATAAAGGCCGGCCAAACTTTATTCCATCCCTCTTATTCCACCTCTCTTCCATCCCTCTTATACCATCTTTATTCCATCCCTCATATCCCATCTTTAATCCATCCCTCTTATACCATCTTTATTCCATCCCTCTTATCCCAACTGTATTCCATCCCTCTTATCCCATCTTTATTCCAACCCTCATCCCATCTTTATTCCATCCCTCTTATCCCATCTTTATTCCATCCCTCTTATCCCAATTGTATTCCATCCCTCTTATCCCAATTGTATTCCATCCCTCTTATCCCAACTGTATTCCATCCCTCTTATCCCATCCTAAAGGCTGGCAATGTGTTGCAATATCTATCTGTAGATGACTTTCAGTTAGATGGGCCGTCTGCCTATTTGCCAGCTTCGCAATAAATATGGTTGATTTCTTTAAAACTTGACATAAAGATACACTATGCATGTGAGATACTTACCAGTATATTTTGCAGCAGCTATCAAATGCCTGCTGATCTGAATTGCAAGCTCTCTTGTGGGTGTCAAGATCAATGCATATAGTGGCTTCCCAGTCTTGATGGAAGATGGCACTGGTAGTTCAATATTGTCCACCACTCGTACACAACCTATACCTTTAAATTAAATAGATAATATAATAAATATGTGAGGGATGTCCAGTTTTATCAATGAATTTAAAATTTAAAAAATCTGGCAACTAGTTCAAACTAAAATATGCCAAAAATACAATTTGTCGAATTTTTGTCCATCTGTCGAATATGGTGTACGATACCATGGAATAAATACACTTGGACCGACGGCTGATGTGTAAGTCTCATATAAAAACGAAGAGAAATGAGCTCATTATTAGATATAAAAACTCAAAACTCTCAACAGACAACAAACTGCTTATCTATAAAAGCATCATGCCATGTTGGACGTATGGAATACAGCTGTGGCGAAGTGCTAGTGACTCAAACCTCAATATTTTGCAGACTTCAAAATATAATAATAAGAAACATAGCAAATGTCCCATGGTTTATTACAAATCATGAAATACATTAACATCTGCAAATGAACACTATGAGGGAGGAAATCCAAAGCTACAGTAGCACATACAAAAAAAGGCTAGCTAAACACCCTATCAAGCTAGCAACACAGCTGTTAGATACCAGCTGCGAGACACGGCTAAAAAGTCCTGTCATCTTGAAACTCGATAACTGCTGAAACCAGTTAACACAGACCTTATGGGAAGTTGTTTCCGCTGGGAGACACACTCGCACCTACATTTCATGTGCTTAACACATTTGCTTATAGTTATGAAGACTGATTTCAGATAGAGAGTACAAAACAAAAAAAAAACTATCAAATAGAGCATCATGTGAAACCATTCAACAGATTTAAATGAACTTGACACAGATCTACAGTAGGATCCGTTTATTATGACTCTGTCTATTATGACCAACTGCTTAATATGAAGTAACTACACAGCTTAGTTTGGTTTTCATATTAAGTTCTTTATAACAAAGTTGGATATAATAACCTCACTTATAGTGTCAAGGATAACAATTTTAAAAAGAATCATGTGCTTAAAATTATCAATTGCCTAAATTCTAATCAAAACAACTTTTAAATTCTTACGATTAATGATGCCCGTAACAAAATATATTAATTATATAACAATCATTTTTGAAATATGTATATGCTTTGTGCTTTGTATGACGTCCATTTAGTATGACGTGTTTGTCACTTCCCTTCTATATAATTGTATATGAATTCTACTGTAGTTTAATTCAGAGTCAAGACTTAGGATACTATTTTATCCTCTAATAAATAACATCATTTCCGGCTCTGGATTGGCCTGTATGCCCGCCCACCGTGGCCATGAACAGACGCAGGCGAAATTTAGGGGTGGGTCCACCAGTATTTAAAACCACCAGATGAGAGAGCAGAGATGTTCTGGGCTCCTCATTTAGACAAAACAACTTGATAATTACTGCATTTTTGCTAAAATTACTATGAGACCCTAAAAATCAATAGATAGATGGTTTGTTTTTATAGTGTAAAAGAAAACTATAGACCTTGTTCATTTTTATCAACATCTTCTTCAGAGCCTTCTTCGTCTTCTATTTCTTCTTCTTCATCTCCCTCACCCAACCCTACAGTTTCGTCACCTTCATCATCTGTAGTCTCTTTCTCATCATTGTCACTATTATCATTGACATCTTCACTTTGTTCATTATCAGATGTGTCATTAGTTTTCTTTGTACTCTCATCATCACTACTGTCGGCCAAATCATCATCATCTAACATATCACTAAGATGAATATAATCATCACTGTCATCACTATTATTGCCTTCATCTACTGAATTGCTTCGTTTCCTAATTGGTACTACAATTTCTTCTAAATATTCTTCATCATCTTTGTCCTTTTTAATTTCAATGTCATCATTACTTTTATCATCATCTTCATCAATATTACTTTCATCACCTGAACTATATCCATCTTCAGATGATTCTTTCACTATTCTATCATTTACAATTTTTCCTTTTTGTTGTTTCTTTTCTTTTTTCTCTTTCTTGTTTTTATTACTTTTTATATTATCAGTTGCAATACTTTTCTTCTTAGCTGAGGTCTTTTTATATGGTATATCATAAACATCAAGACCTTTGGCTGCTGCTTTTTCTTTGAGTTTCAAAATACCTGATAATATTGGTAGGCCAAAAGCTAGTGTCTTACCACTACCAGTTTCTGCTGCACCTAGAATATCTCTACGACCTGTGAAAAAAAAATGATATAAACCAAGGTATGAGGAATGGCCATCAGAGAAACTTTAAAAAAAACAGATTTATTACCTAAACTTAAATTAAATTGAATGTTACATTATTCCTCCTAATCAGTAATTGCTATGATCAGACATGACCGTATGCTGTCAAAATTGGTGCAGTTTGTTCAGCAGGGTCATCTCAGAGGTTTCCCAAGAACATCCCAACTGAACAGTTTCCCATGTGCAAAGATAAGTCACCCACAGATGGCTCGAAAGAGGTGGGTTCTCTGCAGCTTACGAAACTGTTGTGTGAGAGCTGATAGAGTTGCCTCATATGACTTGGAAAACCATATAGCTACCACACTTATACATGTGAAAAGGGTTGTTTGGGTGATTGTCATCTGAAATAATGATGGATTATTGCATCTATACTGTCTTGAATGTAAACTAATTTTCAGGAAACTCATATGCATTTGTGACATGAACAAAACCAGTCTATATGAATTTCAGGTCTAGCATCTCAACATCAAATTTTGATTTCATATACATATAAACAATTAAATGGACAATTGTTCTTACCATGTATAGCAGCAGGCAAAGATAACTGTTGAATCTTAGTTGGCTTTTTAAAACCCAACTCAGTTAGGGCTTTCATTATTGGCTCTTGTAGTTTAAACTCTGCCCATGTAAGCATGTCTTCTGGTGTTAATTCCGAAACTACTTGTTGTATATCTTCACCTAATTTTACTTTAACTTTGGCTTCTTTACATTTTAATTTATGTTTATTACTACTGATACTTTTTGTTACATTATTTATGTTTTGATCATTTTTATTATAATTTGTTGTAATGTTATCATTTAATAGTTTAACAGTACTCAGTGTTGTATAACCATCAATCACCTTATTTTTGTCTTTCTCCTTTTTACCTTTCTTATTCTTTTTGCTTTTAGTTTCTGTTTTGTTTGTAATTACTTTTTGATCAATAATTTTTGTCATTGAATTTGTAGTAGAAGGAATAATTGGAGTACATGCCTCCACAATAAAACCATTTGTTAATTTAATACGCTTGTTGGGTGTAGTTTCTGATTGAACATCTGAAGCTTTCCTTTTCTTCTTTTGCTTTTTCTGTAAAACCACAGTAAATGTAATACAATAAAACAGCAAAACAAATATAGTATATTTTAAATAGGGCAGTATAAAAGAAATTACATAAATAGAGAAATAAACACTGTGATTCAAGTTTAAGAATATTATTAAATAAAAAGTGGATTAACTATATTAAAATTAATCCTTATTTCATAGGAATGTTTACAGTAATACTACAAGTTTATATCCATACAGGAATGGAGATAGAATACAAATTCCTGCGGCTGGGTGGCCTGTCATAAAAGGCTACAGAACAACCCAGTCAGGTAGTAGGGCATTTGCCCAACTGGATGGCTACCACCCCTGGTCTAAAGCATGTCGCCATACCAACCTTGAGTTGTGTTCTGGCATTAGTGACTAGGTTTCAGTCTCCCGTAAGAGAGCAGCAGCGCATTTGTAGCACCTCTGGTGTTCCAAATGTCCATAGGTGACGGTAACCATTACCATGAAGTGGGCTGTCTGCCTGTCTACTGAACTCCTGCAATAAAAAAAAACCACTTTCCATCAAGTGGGCCATCTGCATGTCTGCTGAACTGACACAATAAAAATAAAAAAAGTTATGTTTTATGGATGTATCAGCCACACCATCCTATTCATTATAAACTTTAGTCATAAATAAGCGCAGCTGAGAGACTATGGTGTTTGCATAGAAAATCTCAAATGCTTAGTTTGAGTTAAAAACTGCATTATGTGGTGTCAGTCCTAAAAAACTAGACTTAAGAAATGTTCTGGTAAATCGTTTAGAACATGGCTTAAATTTTTGATACTAGACCAGACAATCGAAACACGAGTTTAAATAAAAGACTGGGTAATAAAATCTTTACTGTTTAGATTACTATGAGGTGTAAATAATAACTTAGAAATATCATGTTACGTGTAATAATGCTAATGCACTTTACTCCCAATCAGATTAGACTTAAACTGGGATATTGTGAAACATTTGGAATATACAAATGTTTCGCCGTTTCGAATTCAATAATTTCTATAGCCATAACAATGATTTACGAGAGCCAAGAGGTCAACCCAGTATATACAAAAGATTATTAACGTTTTACTCTTCACGCTAATAAATAAATTGGGAAATTTTTAACAAACCTTAATCAGTTTTTTACTTCCTTTGTCAAAGCCATAATCGGTGCATTCCTCAAGTCCTACGAAACCCTGGAGGCTTTCTGTTACCGAAACTGGGAAACCTTCCAACGCTACGGTTTGCCATTTTAAGTTATTTAACTTGGTACTCATTATTTAATTAAAATCTGAGAATGAATTTAAAGAACACTTAACCTCAAAAATTAACCACAGAGTACATAATTTTTTTTTCATGTTTAAGGCTTGGCAACTAGGCCTTTAAGCCAGGCGCAGTTGTATTGTAGGCTACAATGCACACCATTCAACGGAGTTCTTGTGAAAACTCGAAAGGCCACATTTGACTATACAGTTCACATTTCTCACAAAACACATAATTACTACTCAAAAACTATCAATATCCTACAACTATTTTCATTTTACACATTTTTAGAAAATAAAACTGCACAGCACAACATCGCCTATCAGTTCCCTCCAAAAACTCCGAGTACATAATATTATAATAGATGTAGACAGAGAAACCTAACTAAACCTATTCTCTGTCTACGATTTTTTTTGTGTTTATGGCTTGGCAACTAGGCCTTTAAGCCGGGCGCAATTGTATTGTAGACTACAAACGACGCCGTATAACGGAGTTCTTGTGACAACCAAAAGGTCACATTTGACTATACAGTTCACATTTCTCACTAAAAGACATAATTACTACTCAAAAACTATCAATATCCTACAACTATTGCTCATTTTAGAGAGATTTTACACATTTATAGAAAATAAAACTGCACAGCACAACGTCCCCTTTCAGTTCCCGCGAAAAACTCCTCTGTCTACGATAAACGATAATAGACATAAATAATACCCTAAACTAGAACTACTATGGGTACCACCAGGGCTTTCCACATATAGCTCTCAGCGCTCAAAGGGCTCCGTTAGCCGTTCCACAGGGCGACCGCGGTCGTTGTGGTCGTAGCGATAACGTCACTATAAAAATATAATGACGTCATCATTTTCAATCACACAACGCTCACAACGACCCATGCTCCGACCAAGAGGTGGGTCGAATAACCTTTCTACTTGGGTTTACGATTGTAACGCCTGCAAGCAAGTAGAATGGGAAAAAACGCGGTTGTGAACATGGTCGTTGTGAGCTACTAGCGGAACGCGCTGTATATGTAAGTGTTATACATTAATATAATAGAAAAGAACTCATTGCAGCTGTAGGCTTTTATAGAGGTACTCTACACTCACTTAAAGTTCTTGCGAGAACTTCCCGTATTCTCGTGACGATGTGGAAAGCTAACGAAGTTCCCAGTATAGTTGTCGCGCTCAATGATGCGGCAGTGGACGTAGGCGTTGCTGCTTGCGATATCTTTATTGCTAATGTGTTATAATAAAAGACTGACTTCTAAAAATCAGAATACTAACTAAGAAATGAATATTTTCTATGACAATTTAATATTAATTTCTTGTTCCTTTTAGTGTAACTTTGTAGTTAATATTAGTTATCTCATAAATTGGAGTTTATATTTTACAGTTTAAGTTCTTTTTAGCACCCACATAAAAAAGAAATATATTAATTATGTTTAAAAAAATAAATAACAGTTATAGAATAAACAAACATGTCATACTTATATTAAGCAGACCAACAAGTGAATATTAAATTGTTGTAGAAAATTTAACCCCACGAAGACACAGCTCTGCGCATTCTGTCCATAAAGCACCCCATTTGTCCCTGCGCCACAGTTTTTACCAGTTCCAATAGTATCGGGTTCTTTGGCGTTGATTAACAAACGCGGTGTGGTTTCGGAGTCACCTGAAAGGCAATGCTAAACTTGCCTCCAAAAAGCTTGGTGTGCAAAACCGGTCTAAGCAGTATTTCACCCAGCAACATAGACTTGTGCTTTACAAATTGCCACCCTAAGTTCTCGTGTTCTCAGCTGCATTATCTTGCGGACAACCTCACAAGAAAGGCGTCTACATTGTCAGTTTCTCGAGTTCTTACGAGAATGTGGAAAAGCCTTTAGAGTATTTTACGGTTCTGGCCATAGATATTGTCATTGGTGCAGAATTTAGTGTTGCCCTCTTCAGTTCTAAGCCCAAAGCAATTTTTTTAACACATAAAACATAGAGAATATCAGTTAGTAATAAGTAAAGCAAATGTGTACATATTAAAAGTGGCTGAGGGGCGTCACTTTCAACGTATTTGGATAAGAAAATTTAATTGAAGTGTGTACATTATAAGTCGCGGACGTGACCTTAATGTTCGGACGTCCTAAAGCAATCTGGAGAATGTGTTACGTTTCTGGTGTGCACATTGGTCAGACGCGTCCGTAGCCGCGGCCGACGCATAGCGTAATGTATGGTTACCTTTACAATTAATAATAATACTCCTCTATAGTCAAATGTTTTAATTTACTGAATATAAAAGTTTGCGGTAAATAAATAAATAAATCTTTATTTACCTTTATAAAAGTTAATTAATAAAACACTTGATTCTTGTCTTTGTAAGCATTATAGTGTGTGATTCGAAACTAATTTAATTGTCACATCTAGAATAAAATAGAAATGAATATCTTTGTTAAAAAAAACAACGCTAGCACGCTGCCAACCATAGACAAAACGAGGAAGGGGGACGTTTGTGAGTGATCGATTTTACGCCGGCCTCCTGAATATCTCAACGACATTTCTCTTTGTTTGCAATAACGCGCGTGGACAATACAAATTGCAAGCCGTGAGACCGCGTCGGAGAAAATGGCGAACACGTTTCGCGCGGTCACTGTGTCCGCGGTAAACAACGACGGAGCGCTTACGCCGCGCTTCAATTTCCCTACGAACATAAACGTGGATTACGATCCGCAAGGTTTGAGTGTTAAAGTGATACGCGCGGACCCAGTGTTGGCGCAAGAAGTGCTGGAGTTCCCTGTTCACAGTCAAAGTGAGTGCTCGCGAGTCGCTGGCCAGTCGTACATATTCACGATTGACAATGAGACTTTGTTTTTCAAGTTTGGCTCGGACGCGGACTGTCAGAACTTCCATTTGCTCGTTACGAAAATTAAAGCTGGTAGGTCATCTTCTGTGTTCACTGTGCGCACTGAGGACTCATCAGCAATGCAATATTTTCAATTTTATGGTTATCTTAGTCAGCAACAAAATATGATGCAGGACTATGTCAGAACGAGCACGTACCAACGTGCGATATTATCTAACGTAAACGATTTCAAGAACAAAGTTGTATTAGACGTTGGTGCTGGTTCAGGTATCCTTTCATTCTTCGCAGCCCAAGCCGGTGCGAGGAAAGTGTATGCTGTAGAAGCTAGTAACATGGCACATCATGCCCAAGCATTAGTAAGAGCGAACTCGCTCCATGATCGTATACAAGTTATAGCGGGAAAGATTGAAGAGATTGAGCTACCTGAGAGTGTTGATATAATTATATCAGAGCCAATGGGTTATATGTTGTACAATGAACGTATGTTAGAAACATATCTACATGCAAAAAAGTGGCTTAAATCTAATGGTAATATGTATCCCACAAGGGGAGACTTGCACATAGCTCCTTTTACCGATGATGCCTTATTTATGGAGCAATATAACAAGGCTAATTTCTGGTATCAAACCTGTTTCCACGGGGTTGATTTGAGTGCATTAAGAACTGCTGCCATGAAGGAATATTTTAGACAACCAATAGTGGATACATTCGATGTACGTATCTGTATGGCAAGATCTGTACGGCATGTTGTTGATTTTCTGAATGCTCATGAAACTGATTTACATAGAATCGAGGTACCATTCAGGTTTGAATTAACACAGTCGGGAACTTGCCATGGCCTAGCGTTTTGGTTTGATGTCTTATTTGCAGGCAACACACAGCATATATGGCTATCCACAGCACCCACTGAACCCCTAACTCACTGGTACCAAGTGCGCTGCCTTTTAGAGACACCAATTTTTGGAAAACAAGGTCAAGCATTGACTGGTAGAGTGTTATTACTTGCAAATAAACGTCAAAGTTATGATGTTACCATGGAAGTTAACCTAGAAGGCACAAATATTTCATCGTCGAACACATTGGACTTAAAGAATCCATATTTTAGGTATACAGGTGCACCTGCAGCGCCACCTCCTGGTGTGAATAGCACATCACCAAGTGAAACATATTGGAACTCTATAGATGCAACTGCAACCCTGACAAATGGACAAGGTGTTATAATTGCAGATGGAACGCAGCAATATTGTTCAACCCCAGACCAGACCATTACATATGCAGCGCATCCAAACATGATCAAGACTGTGATGCTGCAAGAGGAATTCATCAAGAGAATTGGGATTAGTCAAAACGGTGATATATAATCCGCGAAGATGCGCCGTGCGCGCCTTAGGGCTTTAAGGAACCGTCGTAACCGGTTGTGAACTATCTTCCGTTCAGACTATGGTAGTGTGTAAGAGGACTTATTTATTTCGATACATCACAGTGCTGAATGACAATCATGTAAAACGAGCCTTTGTAACAAATCAACACCATCTACGTAAATTATGCTAAGTTATACAACTACACTAAAAGTTACTTAGTGCAGTATAACACAAAATGACTATCTGCATAAACTACGCCAAGTAAATTTTGTGTGTAGTAGTTGTTGACAACTAGTTCCTATATTTTACTTTCATTACCTTACACATGTTTAAAAATTGATATAACTTACAAGTAATGTAAATTTTTTACCAAAGGTATAAGCATGACTGCTATGGAACCCACCTGTAGTGAAATTTACGTAGATAAGTGTGAAAATGTAAAATACACTTATTGTATTAGCATGGAAAAAGGATGCTAGAAGTGACAACTGCCCAATAAAACCCTTTGAAAAAGGCCTTGAGCCTTAGATCAGGGGTCTCCAAACTTTCCAGGCTTAGGGTCACACTGGTTACTCTAGTAAGTTCCATTGCCCAAAACCATCTTTTTGCAGAAATCTCGATTAGTATTTTTTACAACTTTTACAATGTTAGTGGGATTCATTATACGGAGCTATTACAGCCATTTTATCTAAGGGACATTTGTACCTAAATATATTTTTTATTCTAGAAGGTATTTTAAAGCATTATTTTGTTTGAAGACTTTCAATTTTAGTTAGATTAGACTCTACTGAACCAAAAATGACATTAAACAAAACAATATTTCTAAATACCTTTTGTGACAAAAAATATGTTTAGGGTACAAATCTCCCTTAAGATTGAATGGCGGTAAAGACTCGATTTGTTAGCTATTATGCTTAAGTTAAATTTTCTGTGTATTATAGCTACTTGTCATTAATTAAGCATACCTAGCAAATAAATAAGACATTATACATTATCTGTTGCAGGCAAGATTGATGATATTGGCTGGCTAGATTTGACTTGCAGTCGTAGTTTGGAGACTCCTGCCTTAGATCCTATATTTGTAGGATGATATGAAGTCTTTCATCTCTTGCATTTTGATATAGCAAAACAACTAGATTTTAAACCAACATTATAATGAATCATCATCATCATAATGTTACATCAGAATTTAAAAAAAAAATCAGGGTAAGATTGTATTAAATTAATTAAAAAATTGACTCTAGCATGAGATGGTCTAAAAATAAAAATACATATAATTAATTGTCCGTGACATAGCAGACAAACTGCATGAGTGTCACTTACGCTGGTACGGCCACTTTTTACGGAGACCGACTAATTATGTGTAGAACAAATTTCTAGCCATACGACCTCCACCAGGTCCCAGTCGAAGGGGAAGGCTCGAGAAATGTTGGCTTGACGTTGTGAAGGATGATGTGGATGATGGTGATGAATGAAATTCTAGCTGTGTTTTTATATCAAAATGCAAAACATGGAAAATATTTATGTAATCCTCTGGAGATTATTTAGAAGTGTTATCTAAGTTATATTTTTATTGGTCTGTGTCATTTCTCATATTCTTCTGCCATGATATTAGTGCCTTTTCGTTGGTTTAATAGCTGTGCATTGTATGCCTTTATTATGACTGAGCATGTAACATTCAACTTGTGTTAATTGAATTGATTGACACTGTAAACTTTTATATTCAGAGCTAAGTGCTTGGATACATTTGTGTAGGGCTATTGTCTCCTATATGAATTGCATCAGCTTATGTTTTTAGATAAAATATAAAATAACACTTAAATGTATAATAAAAGCATATTCATGCATTTATATTTATCTGGCACTATAGTCAAGAAATATGGTTGATTTTTATATTATATATATTTACTTTGAAAGCAAGTATTCACACAGGTTATGTTGCATTAAATTGTTATCTAAGTTCTATTCACAAATGTACCCACAACCAGTTGCTAGGATATTTGCTCTTCTGTATGGCTACCACCCCAGGTCCAAAGTATGCTGCCATAACAACCCAGAGTTGTGTTCCGGCATGAGTGGCCAGGTTGCAGTCCTCCTTTAGAGAGTGACAGCAGATTGGTAGTCTCTTTGGTGTTACAAATGTCCATAGATGATGGTAACAACTTTCCATCAAGCCATCTGGCTGTCTGGTGAACTCGTGCAATAAAAAATCTAATTGTGTACAAGGGTCACTATATAACTAAAAATGGAATCTCTCCCAGACAACTTGAGCAGAATTGCATTTACTTTTGTCACAAAAACTATCCCATTTTTCAGGATATAAGGTATCCTATGTCCATTCTCGGTATAAAGACTACATTTATACCAAACAGCAATATCACTATGATAATATTCCCAAGATACTTTAAAATTCTTAAATAATCTTTCCATTGTTTACTGTGGCCTGTATGTCTGGAATAGGCTGTAGAGTTGTCTCTTGTACTCTATATTATTCATAACATTCGGGTAATTTGCTTATCTTGGAGATATACAATGTATGTGTGTTATTGGGGAGATTGTATATTTATTGTATATACTAATCTGCGAAAGTTTCATCACAATCTAATCAATGGTTTAAGAACACATCGAGGGCAAACATACAAACATTTTTTAAACCCTTTCGGGCATCCTCAGAAGACTCTACCAAAGTTTCATCATAATCTGATCAATAGTTTAGGAATGCATCGAGGACAAGATATAAGATTGTATACAGAATTTATATTAAAATATAGCATGTATTTAGATCATCTTTATATTAATACGTGAAGCAAAAACTTTGTACCCCTCTACGAAAATTGCGCGGATGGAGGAGTATGAAATTTCGAACACTTATATGGTTTATATAGAGAAGAAACGACGAATGCTAATTTTTTTTTAATTATACATAAAAATACATTAAATTAATAAAAAAAAACAGTACACACACTACCATGTATTCGACACACACACACACACACGCATATATACTGTTTTGTTTATTGTTCAAGTCGAATTAACAGTGTAGCCTTGGTGAAATCTGTCATTATAGAAGTATAGTCTTTGACATTAATTATTATGGTCTAGTTTCGACCACGGGCGACCACTAGTAGTAATAAATTGAGTCTAATCTCTAATTTCTTCTATACATTTAAATAAAATTAATGTATCAATTATTTAAAACGCCAAATCATAAAACAACTGTTTCTTTACAATTTTTGATTTGAAAGTTTGCCTTGAATAGACCTCGAAATGGCTCAATGGATTTCAATGAAAATTTTATGACTTAAAACAGGAATTCTGTCTTGAATTTATGTTTCGTTTTAAAATATTGCAGAGTTGAATGTAAAAGTCCTTGTTCCATACAGTACAATACAGTAATTAATAAAATGTCTTGTTCATTGCCCACGTCACATTCAGAGTGTATGACTCTTTATATATGTATTTCTTCTGTATGTATGTATGTCACAGAACTTCTAAATGGTTGGATCGATTTTGTTGAATTTTTTTGTGTATATGGGTCCCGGGATGCTTTAGATCACACAATTGGATCCGGTAGATAGCGCTGGAACCAGATTCGAAATTTTCAGTGCAGATCAACATCTGTCTAGCCTGCTAGTATGGTATATAAATACGTCTGGAAATAGGATGCTCTGCCCTTAAGTACGAAAGAAAGTGAATCAAAACTTTATCCATAATTAATGATCCTGCAATGCGAATTGTTGATTCGTCTCCATTATATAAATGTGTTATCTATGCAGAAACTGAGAAGGAATACTAATTTCTGCGTGCGGGCGGACAAAACTACCGACAGCCAGATGGTAAGGCATTTGCCCGTCTGGATGGCTACCACCCCTTTTTAGTACTAGGGATAATCCGACGGAAGACCATTAGCCCCGCGAAGGGGAGTAATCGCGGTCGGTGCGTGGGGTTCGCCTGATCGGGGTGTCACTAGCATCCCCGAAGGAATGCTATTGCCACGCCACGGTTCAGGATGACCCACTAAAACCGATGGTCGAACGTCCCCTGTCCGGGCTGTGGGCTAGCTTACTCATTCGACTCCAGCCCCGACGGATGAATATCACACCTGGTTTAGAGTATGCCGCCATAATAACCTTGAGGTGTGTTCCGGCATCCGAGGCCAGGTATCCACTTTCCATCCGTTGGGTCGTCAGCTTGCCGGCTGTAATCCAACTACAAAAGTTCATATAAGCTAATACAGATAAATACAAGGTTCAGAACCAGTTCATCAGCGTCAGTGTAGGACCTTGGTAGCTACATTTTTTGGTGAAATAATTTTTGTCGTCAAAATTGTTAGATTATAGTAATTACTAGCTGTGCCCGCGACTTCGCTCGCGTGGGTTTTTTTCGCGGAACCCTAAAAAGAAGAAAGTAGCCAAGTTACTCCTTATAACATCAGCTATCTGCCAGTGAAAGTCCCGTCATAATCGGTCCAGCCGTTTCAGAGATTAGCCGGAACAACCAGACAGACAAAAATTGTAAAAATAGGTTTTTTATGTAAGTACCGTATATACTTTTCTAAGCATTTAGTAATAAGCTATTCATTTGACATTACAAACAGACACTTCAATTTTACTTATCTGTATAGATGTAACTAGCTGTGCCCGCGACGTCGTCCGCGTGGAATTTGTTTTCAACCCCCCCCCCCCCCCCCCCCCCCCGATTTTGAAACATTCTTCGTTGGTGCTCGGCTCCTATTGGTCTTAGCGTGATGATATGCCTATAGCCTTCCTCGATAAATGGGCTATCTAACACTGAAAGAATTTTTCAAATCAGACCATTAGTTCCTGAAATTAGCGCGTTCAATCAAACAAAGAAACAAACTCTTCCGCTTTACATATTAGTACTAGCGGCCCCGGCAGACGTTGTCCTGCCCTGAAGAAATAAAAATCTAGGACCCGATCCCAGCGCCGCCTACCGGTTCCAACGGGATAAAAAGTATCCTATGTCCGTCTCGTGGTTCTAAGCTACCTCCCCACCAATTTTCAGCCAAATCGGTACAACCGTTCTTGAGTTATAAATAGTGTAACTGACACGACTTTCTTTTATATATATTATAGGTAAGATAATTTTTCACCAAAAAAATTAGTTGCAAGGTACTGCACTGACGCCGACGACATCACAAAATTATACGACTGTAGCGACGTCATATTATTTTTATATATAAACTAAGTCGGTTACGCTAATTTGGTCGATCGTAAATTATGGTGACCGCTCCCAACAGTTTTGAGATTGTTCATATTTAAAATTATATGTCGTACTTATCTTTTGGCAAAAGCGCCAGAACAGTTTTAATGTAGTCGCCAAGAGCAGTATATCATGTCGGAATAAAAATGCAGTCTGCCGTGTCTATTATGGAGCAGTATAAAAGAGTGACACAGTGTTAATTGTCTTGGATTTCTCTCACGACATGCTAGGGTTTCTAGGGTTTATCCCTTCCGAAAATATAAATATATTATTTATTCATAACAATGTTACACGTCAATCACTTGAGCCGTATTACCAATGAATTTATGGATGCTGAGTCAGGTATTCTTCTGGGTAGTTTGTTGTATTTCAACAGTCTAATGACATGCGACAATGAGCCCAGTTTCCCAAGATTTTTACTCACACGGTTTGGATACGCTTGGCCTTCGGAGAGACTTCGCGTCTCTCTGCGTATTCTACCGACTACAATGGGGAGTGTTCCGAGGAACTGTTTAGAATGGTGCCTTCGTCTACTTTTTACCATCGCACCGCAAGCCATCGGCTGGGCGTTCATCCCCACTTCCTAGAGCCGCTTCGCTCTTGTACGCAACGGTTTTCTAGAGCGTTTCTCTTGCGCACTGTGGAGATTTGGAATGAGCTCCCAGCCGTGGTTTGCCCACAGCGCTACGATATCGGGTTTTTTAAAAAGTAAGTAAAATTTCTTCGAGGCCGGCATCGCGTTGGTGACACCTCTGGTGTTGCAAACGTCTATAGGCGACGGTAACTGCTTTCCATCAGGTGGGCCGTCTGCCGTCTAGCTGTACTCCAGCTATAAAAAAAAAGATTGTGTTCTAGATGTCTTATGTCATTCCAATGCCGAGAATGCCTTCTATCAGTAATTTTTTCTCTACGTAACTATCCGGTTTCAGTAAAACGTAGTTGTACCAGCATAGGCGTTTCTCTTGTAATATATCCGTTGCGTTACGGAGGTGACAGCTGCCGTAGAAGCGAGAGTTTCTAACGCGATCCTCCCACGCATGCGCCACAGCATAGCCACCTCCGCCTCACGCAGTTCCTACGTACGTCGCTCAAGCAGGACGCTTCGCTGCCATAAAAAAGACAGGTTTAATAATTGATTATTAAAACCTGTCCTTTAAATTTAATCGGCATTCATGTCCTCGTTTTTTATGTTGATAAAAAATAAGTCTGAACTAATCAAAACAATACCAAGATCAAGCTTAGACTACACTGTTTCCTTTAGTCGCCTAACATTGCTTTACGTGAAAGAATAGACAGTCAATATGTTGTAAAGTTGGTTTAAAAGTTTGTAATTACACAATTACTTACATTTATTTGTTGTTGTTTCATATAAATAACAACCAATTGACGTCCCGCTGCTGGACTTGGGCCTCCCATCTATAGGGGAACTCATAGCATACTCGCCATGTTTGTCCAAGGCGGTTTGGCGGATTAAATGATGTTTAATATAATAATAATTACGAAAATGTAACAATTGGCACATTCTATATCTCCAAGTTAAGCAAATTACTCTTGTTTTTGATAACAGCGGCCCACAAAAATAAAAACTTTGTACTTTTGACCAGACCCATTTATTATTATGTATTTCGATCCGCTGAATCCGATTCTGGGGTTAGTTTGGTCCATACACCATCAGTTTCAGGGTGTATGGACCAACTTGATCCCAGATTCGGTCTTTTGGTCCATATATCATCAAAGTTTGTTGTCACTATCACTCTTTATTTTTTGGGGTCCAGTGTAATGTACAACGAACTAGTCTGGGGCCGATGCCAGACACCAAAACCATAGTAAATAAGTTGAAGTTCGTTTCAGAAATGTATCATATCACAAGAGACCTCTGCTTTCCAATGAACTACGCCGCCAAAGACTTAGACCACTCGATCACAGAGGCCGTTGATAACATATTATATATGTACTATATCCCTATCTATCCTTAAAGCTTGTATCAATGCTAAAGTCCTTAAAGATTTTTCGGGCGATAGCGGAGATTCCATAGACGCGGTCGTTTTTCAGCTTCATTATTATTTTATTGTGAATTAAATAAAGTAGTAAAAAAATAAAATAAAATTATGTTATTCGTTTCTCTTTTATAAACACTTTTATTATTCTGTTTTGAAAAAAAATTACGGAGTAAAATGGTTTCCAGTCAATAATTCGGTGGTGATATGGTCGATTGTTTTCTTAACTTAATAACCACAGAAAAATTTCGAAAAAACCACGTTACGTGTCATATCGTGAAGATTTGTTTTTTTTTTGTTGAAAATTATTGATCAGTAAATACCAAGGAAAAGTTATTTCGACTTTTTTCCACTTTTGAACTTTTGCGGCAATAGGCAATACGTCAGCAGTACAATTGTGCCCTTCTACCCGTACGACGTCGCGCCATCATGCTATTATTTACTACTGCCCTGGCGGTCGCGTGTTGACTAATAATGTGTTTACTTTCAAGTTTATATACTTACTAAATATTATTCGCAAATATCCTAGCATATACTACAAGCATAAAAAGCTCTAAAAACTTAAATATGCTTTTATTGTCATGCTATAAATGGTATTATAGAAAGAATAAAATATATTAAAGTTAAAACCAACGAAAAGGCTCAAAACGTGCACGTAGAATTGGATTAGGCAGCTGTGTATAATTGTAGAATAAAAGTACACTAGTGTAAGCAATAAGTGCTGGAATGTTGCTTTTTTCATTGTCAATACTCATGTATCATTATTATGTCAGGCTCAATCATTAGGTTAATAATAATAAAAAAAACAGTCTGTGAACAATATGTCCACTTGCAATAATGATTTTAACATATTTTTATACATTAGCCATATTATTATGTAAAATATCCCTTTTGTAAATATTGGATAAATATGATCAAATTATCGTTTGATTTTTGCTGTGAATTTCTTGGGTGGCTTGACGGTCGACTCGTAAATGCTTCTAAGGCCTTATAATGTGAACGTGTGACCGTATGCGCTGCTGGAGTCAATAATGTAACTTATAAACTCATTGTATAAAAAGAAATTCAATTTTACAAACTTCTGATCGTGCTACTGATGTAGCGCTTAAATATGCATGCACCTTTATGTTAATTATAAATAAGCAAAAGTAAGATAATAAATGTATTTGTGGGTATTCCACATAATCATCTAATTTGGTAACACACAGTTCCAATTTATAATTATTGTATGATTAAATACTTTTTTTTATCTATTTTTAGTCCTTTTTATTAAACTTTAGTAACTGTGATCACATAATGATACAAATCAATAAGTTAGATTAATTGCCCCTACAGTAAATAATATAGACAATTTGAGGGTAGAGGAGGAAATAACATGTAAATACGTAGTAGGCGTTGCGCGGTGGCTAGAAGCGGACGCGTGATTGGTTGCAATCGCATTCTACTTTTTTCGTGAATACAATATTTGCGAAGTGTTTCGATGCTCGTGTTCTAATTATCATAATACAATTAAATCTTCTATCAAAAAATTCATATCCATACTGGATACGAGACAGCAGTTCACTAGAAGCTACGGATGACCATCGCACGCCAATGACTAACCATCTAAACCGCAGGCGAAGTCAACACAAGACTTGCGGATGCAACAGATTAGCAAGCGAGAGTTGTTCAGAGATCATTATGCAGGAAGGCTCCAACGGCAGACTAAACTCCGGCAGGTAGTTGGTCGCAGTAACCGAAGTGGGCAAAGAAGTTATCCTCGAAACTTTAACCTCTTCGTCCGTTCGAATGGCCGTAAAGGAAGACCACCCAGAGAGTGTACTGGAGATTGGAAAACGTCAACTACTTTGCGTCCTCCGAGTCCGTCAGTATCGCAGAATCGCCCGCTTGTTCATGCAGCTACCACCCCTGGTCTAAAGTATGTCGCCATAACAACCTTGAGTTGTGTTCCGGCATTAGTGACCAGGTTCCAGTCTCCCTTAAGAGAGCAGCAGCGCATTTGTAGCACCTCTGGTGTTGCAGATGTGTATAGGCGATGGTAACCGCTTAAAATAAAAACAAACTCGCGGATTCTACGCCCCAAATCGGACCCTCATTTGTTTCTATACTAACATTATACATAACGTCCGATTCCCGAATTATTCTGTAATCACAGCTAAGTGTAATAACTTACACATAAATGTTTTTATCAAGTGCATCAACCGCTAAAAACCTAAGAAAATACTCTATTACATGTGGTAAAAGTAAGTGGTATATAACTGACAGTTAGAATACCAAATGTCAATATTTTCTAAAAGTGTTCATGGTCACTGCATGTAATTCTGAAACGTCATTATGTCTTTATCAATTCAAAATGAGTGATAGAGGTGTAATGATCAGTTGCATTTCGAAAGTCGTGGTGCAAGCTACCCTCATTTTTTTTATAATTTCAATTTGCAAATCAGTATTTGATTTTGTGTTCTTTTTATCCTCTAGATAATTTCTAGCATTATACATACATGACTTAAATGTAATGTTATAATTATTATATCATTATGAATTGATAGAAATCATTTATAATGTATTTTCCTTGATACTGTCATTACCACTGATATTGTCACTCGTCCTATCCTCATTGGTGCTGAATTTTCTATTTTTAATTGCACAGAAAAAAAATAGCTTTTCGGTATAACATTGTCTACCTCATTTGTCTGTCAAGTCTGTAATAGGGATGTGATGAAACGAAGATGTTGAAGATCGATGTTGAACTATCGATATTAAAGTTGTTTAGAATCATTGAAACTCGATACCTAATGTCGGTAGTGAAGATAATCTTTAATATTCAATGCCTAAAGTTCTGTGGATAATTAAATATAAAAGGCATGATGTTAACCAACTTGTAAACTAAAAAAGATCTTTTATATTTCACAGTACAAATACTTTTCTGTAGTAAATATCTCTTCCTCAAATAGTTAAGCTAGTGTTCTACAACATTATTCAAGCGTAAATCGATGTTACTGATGATAGCTGTTACAATTGAAACTCCGCTGACCGTGTACTGTAGTTCGTGTGTCTCGTGTGGTTCTGAAGTGCATTTCAATTGAACGAATTATCATCATATCATTTAATTATCATAATTTTGTTGGGTTTTAAATCTTGAGTATTGTGTTATATTGGAGAACAAGTAGTTCTATACATGTATTTATTGTGGAATCTATTGAACTCATTCTAGTTCCGGTTCAACTTCACATATTATATGAAATTGGGAATTTATTGTTACAAAATTTCTCAGAAAATTTAGTTTGCATTCGATTCTATATTCTACATGTAATTTCTTAAGGTACTAGTAAAATACTGAGCCGACGCTACCTTCGATATTCAAATTAATATTCGGTTTTATTCGGCATTTCAACATCGATAACGACGTTGCCCATCCCTGCTCGATGAGCAACACTAAGAATAGTTTTGCTGACTGTGTATAGTTGTCTTTATGTATAATACAATTAAATGACGCACGTATGTACAATTAATTTGATTTCATTAAACCCTAAAGATCCTTTTGTACGCCGTTGTTCTAATTCCTGAAATAAATAAAAATCTGTAGCTATTTAACATTTTTTGGTAAGTTGGGATTGCTTTGTGTAGACCCTACTGCCCCGCGATAAACTGGGGTCCTAAAGTGGCTGCTTTCGAAAAATCGTATTACGAATATAACAAATATGAAAATAAAGTGGAATTTAATGCTACATCTTACATCTGTGGGTATATCTAGTTAAGTGCCAATTTCGCTAAGCGATTCTCCAAAAGCAGTTGCTATCCTATCTCTTACACCTCCCAATGTATCTAGACTTAGACCCGTATTAATGTCTGTAGGCTTTAGGCTCCCTGGTAATTTGAAATTCGTGGTGAGTAGTGCCACATACTCTGTAAAATGGTATTCTAATTACTGGGGTTCCAGTGAATTGATGCCGCGTCCCTAGCAGGGTTCCAATTCTGATATTACAAGTGTCAGAATGATCGTTTACTAGCCTTATAATAGCACAATAATGGTTGCTTTTGCTACAATGAACGACCATTCTCACACTATTGCAATAGCAGACTTGGGGCCCAGGTGGGAGTTCACCCGTAACACTACAACGGGCAGGTCTCAATTTACTCGAATAAGTTAGACTGGGCCGTTGGGACCGGAAGTCGTTGAACATCATTTGCTTCTACCTACCTTCCGTAGTTTACTCTTGCATGACTTATAAGTATTTGAGGTACATTCGCATTAATTTATTACGAAACGGCTGAACCGATTTGTATGAAATTTTGTGTGCATATCGGGTAGGTCCGAGAATCGGCCAACATTTATATTTCATACCCCTAAATGATGAGGGTGACCCACCCCTAAATATATATTTCAATTTTTTGTACAAAATTTTTAATATTTTTATGATTTGGCATTAAAAAATGCATACAACCCTAAATTTTCACCCTTTTACTACCAACCCCTATTTTTTAATAGCGATATTAGTACTTTAATCATTTTCTCCACTCGTTGGTCGATAATTGATCAGGTATTATTTTTTAAAGGCAGAACAACGTCTGCCGGGTACAGCTAGTTTCAATATATTATTAAAAGACTTAAGGGACTACCTTGATACCGGATTTTACACATTTTAATACGTCGTAATGGTTACGCGAACATACACTTATAAGAATTCCGAATAGTGTTCTAGTAAAAACGTAGCTGTAGATGTATTATATCGGTGCAGAATGTGCCCTAAATATTTCGCTAGAAATTCTATACAAAAGTGGGTTTATTGATTGTAATGCCATCTACATTCTTTTCTATTATATCTATATCAAGCTAATTAGAACAATGGCGTACAAAGTGAATCAAGGCTTGTAAAAAGGGAGTTGGTAGAGCTCAGTTCAATATGAAGACTTGTAGTATTGATTTATTCTTTAAATCCGCGCTAACGCGACCAGAGAGCGCTCGGACCGAATGCACGCTAACTTCATGCGAATGTACTCGGATTTCACTTTACACTTATCCGAGCTTCCTTATATAAATCATTTTCAGAGTTAGATATCAGACCAGTTGCCGTTACTTTTATAGTCATCTGAGTAAACTCTTGAAAATTGAGCACGGTACGAGTGTGCTTGGATAAAAATAATGTCCGAGTGCACTCGGATAAAACTTCCTTGTCCGAGTGCACTCGGATAAAACTTCCTTGTCCGAGTGCAAAACTCGGTTGTCCGATTGCACTCTGATTGCTAGTTGCCACAATACGATACGCATCCGAGTGTTATTCTGATCATGTCAACGAAACTTAATAGAAATGATAGAACCGTTTGCACGATAATTGTAGAGCCAATATCGCTTGCCATTTTGCAACTAATAATGGGGATATATTTTTTTAATTAAATATAGTCAAAGAATATCAATTGTAATTTTATTCATATGTAATAAAAAATTAATTCATAGAGACACTTTAGATAGAAGCAAGTCCCAGTTCTAGCATGGAAGAAGAATATAGGAGTGACAATAGGGATGTGGATACATGTTACAATAATCTCTAATACTTTACAAATAAAATAATAGGCGTTAAAATAACTTCTTATCATCATACTTTCAAGGTACATATTTTGATAAAAATAATTTTTGATACACTCAACAGATGGAAAACTGTTTTGTTCATATATCTACATAAAAAAATACAGTTTAAATAATAATAATTAATGCTTTATTTGACTTATTTTACTTATAAAAAGTTAAGACGTCATAACTTTGTACGCTTGTAAAAAATTATGAGGTTGCGATGTTTTGTAAAATGATGAAAAGTGTATCACTTGATTTCACTGTCCATCCTATCGTCTAATGTAACTCTGAAAAAGCCTTTAGACCCTGAATTCCAGAGTGGTACAAGTAATGTTTCTCTTGAATTTAGATCTTGGACGAATAATTCATTATTCTAAGATTTGGATATAGGAAAATATCATCAGGCTCTTAACCAATATTTAGAAATTGGTCATCTCGTTAAAAATCAAACTTAGCAAAAGAATTATTTTTAAATTAATACAAATGTTAATTGATTTTTTTAAAAATATGTATGGTGTTTTGTAAGAAAATTATTTGTGACGCACTCTGAAATGTATTATTTAGGGCCTTTTTCTGAGCTACATTGCCAGTATCTTTCTTCCATGTCCTATAACTACGACGCTATTTAGATATTTTAAGCAAATAATCTATGTTTCAGTAACTTCCTGTATATATATTACTACATTTGTTATCATACAATAATCACTGTAAATGAAAACGAAAGTAATTTGATTATATAGAACAATTTTGATTTTAGATCAAATATTTGAATCAATACAATCAAAGAATAAGTACGAACAAAACTTAAATGCGCCCTTGAAGTTTGTACATGTTGCGCAGAACACAGTTATAAGGTTCACAGACAGAGCGGACAGGGGAGTGTTTCACTCTCGTTCGGCTGCTATACCAAATCACATGCTATCTCTTTCGCACAACACGGTAAATGGAACGACACACCTGCCGAAGGTACAGTGCCTACACTTCGGCTACTGAATTATTTGGTCTTTGTTGATTGGCATGACAAACCAAACACACCGAGCAGTTTGAATTATGGGGCGTATATTAGCGCATTACCCGATGGGAATAGTACGGTACGAAACTTTTCTCCAAACATCTTATTGTGTTATATAAACCTACCTATTCCTTTAAAGTACTAATTTTATCATTGTGGCAATACGTAGAGGTGAAATTATGTACATTTAGTTAAACTACGTTCGCCGAACATTTGGTCGCGTCGCATGTGTTGATTGCTATTTTAAATACATTGAACGTTCTCACGGAAACAGACGCTAGATAAAAGGTTCGGCATTATGCTGAACGCTACGTATTTTCGCCTGATATGTTACTTAAAAAAACAGCAAGCGTATTGCTGAACTTTCAGCGCCGTACTTTCGGCAAGTGTGTCGCTAGCCAAGGTATAATAAACGTTAACATTTGTCTGCAGCTGCGCAAATTCACGGAACTAACTTCAAGCGCATTTAAGTTTTACGCGTACTAGGAATGGCCAACAAAAGTGACTCTGAAAGTTGTAGAATATTAAATGACCAGCTTGCGTCATAGGTCATTCTAGTCTTGCTTTTTATTTATGACACGTTTTATTTTACGTGTGTTATTATTTATAACACGTTTTTTTAAACCAAATCAGTAAAACATTTCATTGAAACTTGAAAGGCCTAGAATCCTAAGTTTTCCTCCAAGTTGCTATTTGTGAGATTAAGCAAGGTGCACATTAGTGTTACGTGGCGTAATTTACGCAAATTATAAGCAATACTATGTGAATTATTGACGTGATTACATTGTGAATATAGTGTTTTACATTTATCTAAGGATTGGCGTATTGTAAGCAAAGAATTTTGTATTTTTTTTTTCAATTTTCTGCTAATACTCTTACTACGTTTAGTAGGTATATAGTTGCAAATTGCGTAATAATAAGGGTATTGCAGAAATGAATTGTTGATTTTGCTTTGAATTAGATTAATAATCTGTGGTCAATGTTGATCGACCGTAGTATTTTAATAATCTGTGGTCAATGTTGATCGACCGTAGTATTTTCACATTTATTTAAAAGCTTTTATCTGTGGAAAGTAAGATTTTGACGAGAACTTGAAGATGCTTTTTTATTTGCTTAAAATTTATTTATTAAATGAACAGCAGTTGAAGGAACTATAAAAAGTGCCATCTCAGCCTCAGTCAAATTGTTGATTTTTGTCTGACGTAGCACAACGAAATTTCTGTGCTAACTCGAAAAATCATATTACACTAAACCGATTTCTACATAAACCCACAATTCTGGCATGAAAAATAATAATCACTATTATAAGTCAAAATTGAACATTGAAATTGAAACTGCAATATCCAGTCTCGCTCAAAGTCGCTTTTCATTAGATTATAGCTAAAAAGATGTCCGGATTGCATCATTATGAAATTATTTAATCAAATTGAATGTACGCCACTCTTTAGTTTTATGTGAATGCCTTGACATTATATATGTATGTATTTTTAAGCACGTCCTTGTGTAAATCATAAAAGAAACTGAATGAATATTGTAAAAGAAATTAGTATGGATGAAGCAATCTTAGGTAATTATATCAAGTAATTCTAATCACTATTTTTGTTTGATTTTTCCTTTAACATCCCACTTAATATTGATTACGTCGTCGTATGGATTTATTTCTGAGCCCTAGCCAATAAGGCATATAATTATAAGCGTATATTGTTTTCAATAAATTCTTTGCTTTATTAAAAACTAGCTGCGCCCCGTGGTTTCACCCGCGTGGTGATGGAAAATCGTTTTGAAAACCTTTGGATAATTCACACTATATCTTGTATAAAGTATAGCCTATGTGTTATTCTGATGTGTAAAATATATTATTGTAAAGTTTCATCAAAATCAATTCAGTAGTTTTTGCGTGAAAGAGTAACAAACATACATCCATGTATCCTTACAAACTTTCGCGTTTATAATATTAGTGGGATATAACTTACTTTGACGTCAAAGTAGAGCGATGCTCTAGAATCATTATCTTGATTCCAGCTTTTAGGGCCGGCGGTATAGATGTTATACCACACTCTCGCAGAATATCGGTATGAAACAACAGCCTTGAGCTCATCGTGTTTTTTTTGCAGGAGATCAGCAAACAGGCAGACGGCCCACTTGATGGAAAGCGGTTACCATCGCCTATGGACATTTGCAACACCAAAGTTGCTACAAATGAGCTGATGCTCTCTTAAGGGAAACTGAAACCTGGTCACTAATGCCGGAACACAACTCAAGGTTATTATGGCGACATATCTTAGACCAGGGGTGGTAGACATCCAGTCGGGCAAATGCCCTACCACCTGGCTGTGGGTTAAGTCGCCCCTTACGACAGGCCGCCCGGCCGCAGGAAATTGTATTCTTTCTCCGTTCCTGCCCAATCAATCTGATGCCCAGTTCCTCTCACCCTATCCCATCACCTTATCTCTCCATCCTATCGTTGGCTTTGTCCTGGTGTTGCAAATGTTTATAGTCAACTGTCACCGCTTTATGTTCCAAGGAGATGATAAACAGACAGAACTGTACGCCAGCTTTGCAATAGAAAGAATACCATTTAAATAATACTAATTTTAAATGCAAATAAATCAAGTGTTACAGAGATGATTTTACAGCAATAACGCTTTTAATTAAAACACTTGACCTTTGTATACATATTTCTCTCATCCGTGCAGGAACTGAGAAAGAATACAATTTCCTGCGGCCGGGCGGCCTGTCGTAAGAGGCGACAGAACAACCCACAGCCAGGTGATAGGGCATTTGCCCGACTGGACGGCTACCACCCCCGGTCTAAAGTTTGTCGCCATAACAACCTTGAGTTGTGTTCCGGCATTAGTGACCAGGTTCCAGTCTCCCTTAAGAGAGCAGCAGCGCATTTCTAGCACCTTTGGTGTTGCAAATGTCCATAGGCGATGGTAACCGATTTCCATCAAGTGGACCGTCTGCCTGTCTGCTGAACTCCTGCAATAAAAATTAAAAAAACTCATTGTCAGTATGGTAGCACATGCCACCTTTTCTCTGTTGGCAGTTCATTTCATATCCTTTTAGGTCTACCACAAAAGAGGTCATCAGTTTTCCAATCAAAAGATACTTTCGCTTGTCTGATTCGAAATAATTTGGAAAAATAATACACAAGTATTGCTATTAAATAAATCATTTTATTCACCAATACAATATTTACAATTAATCCAATGTGCTATATAAATAAAACTTTATCACTGAAACACAATAAAATAAGTATTTTACTTATATATGATTACTAGCTAACCTATGCCCACTTCCCTGGGTGCTACCCGAGATAAGCGAACACATAATTGCCCACTGACCCGTGTCCACTTCGCTGGGCGCTACCCGAGATGAACCAACATATAATTAATGGCCCATTGACGCGTGCCTACTTCACTGGGCGCTACCAGAAATAAGCCAACATATAAATGCCCAGCGACCCGTGCCCATTTCGCTGGGCGCTACCCGAGACAAGCCAACATATAATTTTGCCCACTGACCCGTGCCCACTTCGCTGGGCGCAAGCCACCATATAAATGCCCACTGACCCGTGCCCATTTCGCTGGGCGCTACCCGAGACAAGCCAACATATAATGTTGCCCACTGACCCGTGCCCACTTCGCTGGGCGCAAGCCACCATATAAATGCCCACTGACCCGTGCCCATTTCGCTGGGCGCTACCCGAGACAAGCCAGCATATAATTTTGCCCACTGACCCGTGCCCACTTCGCTGGGCGCAAGCCACCATATGAAAGCCCACTGACCCGTGCCCATTTCGCTGGGCGCTACTCGAGATATACCAACAGAGAATTATCCATACGAAGAAAACTCCTTTCTCAAGTCAATGCCCACCAAAGACAATTTTTGACCTTGAACCGTAATTATTGTTTAGTCCGCGCACGCCGATAAATCAACGCATCGGCCCGTTGTTCTCGGAATTGACATTTCACATTAAAAATAAAAAAAATATTATTAATCACAGTCTAATATAGCTTATCAGGAATAATGTAGCTTTCTACTGATGAAAGAATTTTCTAAACTGGTTCAGTATAAGGGATTACTTCCTACAAACAAACTCACTTTACCCCTTTATAATATTGTTACAGATTAATTATGTATTAAAATGATTATTGTTACGAGTCGCGAGACTCGAATTAAAATGCCGTTAGAGAGTTTATTAGAACTATACAAACACGTATAACACATGTAGAAATATAACCGAACACAACAAGTCCAAACGTAACGCAGAAGATCGTAATTCAATAACACGCGCAAAGTCCGTCACTAAATAGATTATCGAATGTTCACAAGTCTTGCTTCGCTCGACTGCCTTGTCCCTCAATCGAGGCATTGCTTTATACTGCACAGATGCTATATGTCTGCCCGGCCGCGTGGACCGAATTTCCTAGAATCAGTTTGTATTTTAAATCCGATACACCTGGCTAATGACTGCCATAATAGATTACAATACACAACAGGTTGTTTTGTAATCACAAATTTTAAACGCAAAGTAAACAAAAGACGTCCAAATTCCGAAAGGTAATAAAATGTGTTTCTACAGGTATGCAGGTGTGAATTTGTCTTTGTCGGCGCCTAAGTCATAACATTATTATGAATGAAAGAAGAATACTACGGAATAACAGTAACACAGTAAAAAACGTAATTCGTAACACACTCTGCAACCATAGTTGGAGTCAATAATCTGTTCTTGCTTTCATAGAATAACTCAATGAAAATTTCCTATCAATTATTTAAAAGTTCTTTAATAAACTTATAAATTATTATTTAGAGTTGGACAGTTACTAATTGGGATAAGGACTTGTATCCATGTAAATAATTTTAAAACACAAAAACGACATTTCAACATGGTGGTCATACTTAAAGTCAAATGATAGACCAATTTCCACCTTTTTAATAAAAAATATTGTTATTCATACTACTTATTTTATAAATATAAGAGGGTGTTTTCTTTTTACTTCAGGCCCCTTGATTAATCAATTTATAGGTATAAATTTACAAGCATAGACTATTTACTTATATAGCCCCCCCGCCTCCCCAAAAACAGCGCTAGACTTTCGGAAAATTGAGATCAGAACGACACATGAAAAACTGCCTCACTTAACTCAACTTTAAACACTCGAGAACATTGGGTATTGTATCACTCTTGTGCTTGCACAGCATTCTCAGCAGGTTGATCTTCTTATCGTTGGCCTTCGAAGACTCGAGCTCGTGGAGAGTGCAGAGATTCACCAGCAGACCCTCCCCAAGTCCCCGGGAAGGGTCTGAATGGATTGCTTTTTGAAGAACTGAAATTGCCTCCTTCAGCCTGCCCATGTACAGAAGACATACTGACAGGTTGTTTGCCACCTGGAATAGGAGTGCAATAAATTTTAATATTTTAATTTTTCATATGTTGAGTGAAAGCTCCAATAGCTGACTTCCCCATCCCATCCCCTTTAACTCATCCCTCCTATGCCAGTTTCCCGACCCCATCACCTTTAACCCATCTCTCCTATCCCAGCTTGCCCATCCCATCCCTTTTATTATGTAACTATGTAAGGAGAGGAAAAATGTATTAGTATATAAGAATCCTATGTAATTAAGTTGAAAATAAAGAAAGAAAAGAATAAAATTAAAAGGAATAAAAACAAAAAAGATACATAAGGCCGGATAACCCTGTTCGTCCGGCGAAAGGCAGGTAAAATAGTCCCATCCCTTTTAACTCATCTTAGCTTCCCAATCCCATTCCTTTTAACTCATCCCTCCTATCTCAGCTTCTCCATCCCATCCCCTTAACTCATCCCTCCTATCGCAGCTTTCCCATCTCATCGCCTTTAACTCATCCCTCCTATCCTGTACCCTTATCACATAGTATAGGCTGGTAACCCGTTGGCTTCGCCCCTGGTGTTGAAAACGTCTATAGACAATAGTAACCATTTTGCATTACGTGGGCCGTCTGCCTATTTGCTAGCTTTGCAATAAAAACAAGACAAAAGAGTGAACGAGACAGATACAATAATATTTACGTACTAGGATATGCCCGCGACTGCGTCTGCGCTCGTCTTGAAATTCCCGGGGCAAAAAGCAATTAAAAATTGCTTCCGGAATAAAAAAAATAATACATTTTGTTACATAAAATTTACTACCGACCAGTGAAAAAAAATTACATTTTAATCTTTCTCAGAAAAATTCCCACGGAATTCGCAGGATAAGTAGCGCAGATTTTAAGCCTTAAGAATTTGCTGTCGATCAGCGAAAACCGCATCGAAATGGGCCCAGTAGTTTTTACGTGAATCCCGAACAAAAAGACAACAAATCTAAAAAAATTGCATCGTGTTCTCCGTCGTTTATATAGTCTATTCCACTTTTTTTTTTTAATAGTTTAAATGTACAGACAGGGCATTTTTAGAATTTCATAATATTATATAGATTTTGATTACTTTTTAAAGAAGAATATATTTATTTATTTTTATTGCAGCAGATCAGCAGACAGCCGGACGGCCCACTTGATGGAAAGCGGTTACCATCGCCTATGGACATTTGCAACAGAAAGTTGCTACAAATGCGCTGCTGCTCTCTTAAGGGAAATTGGAACCTGGTCACTAATGTCGGAACACAACTCAAGGTTGTTATGGTGACATACTTTAGACCAGGGGTGGTAGCCATCCAGTCGGGCAAATGTCCTACCACCTGGCTGTGGGTTGTTAAGTCGCCTCTTACGACAGGCCGCCCGGCCGCAGGAAATCGTATTATTTCTCCGTTCCTGCACGGATAAAAAATAAATACGCTATTAAAGATATGAAGTCCTAACTCGCTACGCTAGCACAAAATCTAGGAGGCTGTGTCGACCTTAAATAAGGTGAAAAGAAAGTGAGATGACTTAAGAACTAGCATCTAACCATAATGTTAGTAGGCTCCTGGTCAGCTGCTCTGGCGAAATTATTGTACGCGTCTTGATATTTGTCGTGCGCTATGTCTATTAGGCCCAAATCGACATATTCACGAACGTCCGGCGTCGGACATCTGCAACAACAGGTCATTTCACTTTTAAACCCCCAACCAAGCTCATATGCTTAATAATCAAATCTATTATTTTATTTTATGTTTAAGGCTTGGCAACTAGGCCTTTAAGCCAGGCCCCGTTGTATTGTGTAGACTACAATCGACGTCATTCAACGGAGTTCTTGTGATAACTCGAAAGGCCACATTTGGCTATATAGTTCACATTTCTCGCAAAAACACATAATTACTACTCAAAAACTATCAATACCCTACAACTATTGTTCATTTTAGAGTAATTTTACACATTTTTAGAAAATAAAACTGTACAGCACAACGTCTCCTTTCAGTTCCCGCCAAAAACTACAGCTCGTATGCTCCTGTCTTATAATTAGTAGGGATGGGCCGAATGTGGTTTGAACCGAATACGAACATTCGGTTAAAACAAAAAATTCGGCCGAACTTCGCTACGATTTCGCCACGCTTTCTTAAGAGCAACACATCGTGACCTGTTGACAATGTCAACTTGATAACACCGAATGTTTGGCTTTTTTACACCATAACCTGCCTCTAGTAAATTTTAAGTACGAGTAGGTGGATAAAAGAATAGATTTTTAGATCTTTGCTTGAAAAAAAATATCACCATTTCATAATTCTAAATTCATAATGTTTAATTCCTAAAAAGTGATTACAAACAAAATTAAAGTTGTAATTGCTGATGTCCCTTAGACGTGTTTTTTTTTAATTCAAGTTACGCATTATAATTAAGCAGTTGCACTACTTACTGTTGTTTCTTCGAGAAATAATAAGTTTATTTTATATTTGTTTTAATTTGACGTCTATTTAATTAGGCAAAGACTCGATCAAGAACTCATTTTATTTATTTTTTATCACATTACACGTTCAGGGTTATATGTTCCTAACTAAAGTATATCATACGTGAGTAGATGCCAATTTTTATATTACGGTTATGATAGATATGATATCTATTAACTTCAGTCGAAATAGTGCAAGTGGGTATTTTACTTTGTCCTTGCACCGAATGTTCGGCATTTAAACCGAATTTCGGCCTAATACCGAAGTTCGGCTCAAGCTGCCGAAATTCGGTCAAACCGAATGTAGAACGAATTTCGGCCCATCCCTAATAATTAGACCTGGTATCAGATTCCGGTGCAAACCTGAAATGATTGCATCGTAAAGTGCCTTGGAGACAGTTATTCGCAATTGTCAATTTTTACGTCATTGAAGTATCAAATGATCGTCTATAGAAGAAATTGAAGCCATTGTCATTCGTGATTACGTGATTGAAGGCGAATAATGGAAGTTTTAATTGAAGCCGATTAATAATCGCGAATGACGTATCAATTGACGAATCGTATGAAGCTCCATCATTCGCACCATCAATGACGTAAAAATTTACAATTGCGAATGACTGTCTTCGGGGCACTTAACGTTTATCATATATCAAAATAAAGGCAATGTCTTCTTTCATACAAATCCTATATAAACAGAGTGAGACAACGAGAATAAAATTGTTTCGTTTTGAATTCAAGTACGAACCTTGTGCTATGTCTGCGATAAACAGAACCTTTTTCAATCATTACAACCTCATTTCATTACTTCATAATATTATTATAAATCACACATGTCACTCGCCTTACATACGTCTATCATAAATATTGCTAATAAATAATATATATAAATTATAAACATAAAAAAGCTGTAAAACACAAAATATACAAGTGAAAACAACACAGACTTTTAAATTTAATATATTAATAAAACATGCTATATGTGGAGTGTACCAAATCGATAGCTCGACGCTGATTCACGAATAGGACATATGTGTCCCAAATTTTACTTAAAGCGAAACTAAACTGAGAACTGCTGAAATATATTCAGGTGATTTTTTTTTATTGCAGGAGTTCAGCAGACAGGCAGACAGCCCACTTGATGGAAAGCGGTTACCATCGCCTACGTACATTTGCAATACCAAAGGTGCTAAAAATGCAAATAAAACTAATTACAATTAATGATTTCTTGATGTAAAATTGCAAAATATGTGACCTCACACGAACGTGACCAGCTGTGACAAGGACGGGGGAGGGGTCAAAAAAGCATGAAATTTTTGTGACGTCATATGTGGATGGCCTCTTGTAGAATATTCTTACCATCACCAATAAATGACGAGTACCCTATTGAATCGATCAGTGAGCCCGCGGAGTGACTTGTGTCTGGGTAAGCAAACAGAAGTTTGGCAAAAAGCGACTTGTATGTGTGTAATGGTCTGAAATATAAAGTGATGCATACATATGGTGCCTGGCTTCCCTTGCGTCCTCCAAACACGCGACTGCGGCCTTAACATGGCCGGCTAATAACCACAGACGGCATAGGGCACTAGACAAAGCGCGCCTTTGGACCGGAGTGGTGGCTGCTTGCTGAAGACTGGTCAATATACGACCGGCTTGTCGATAATCCTAATAGAAAATTTAAGTATAATAAATTAATATATAAAGGGGTGCAATCTTCAGACCCCCCTTTTCTAAGCGTATTGTCTACACAGAGAAATAAGATTTCTGTATATTGATATCATTATATTAATACGTGAAGCAAAAACTTTGTACCCCTTTTTACGAATATTGCGCGGACGGAGGAGTATACAATTTATCACAATTATAGTTTATATAGAGAAGTGCGAAATGATATTTTTTTTTAATTATGCATAAAACATACATTAAATCAATAAAAAAACATTACACACACTACCATGTGTTTGACACACACACGCATATATACTCTTTTGTTTATTGTTAATGTCAAATTAACAGTGTAGCCTTAGCGAAATCTGTGATTATAGAAGTATAGTCTTTGACAACAGCACCTTCATATCATTCAAACCTATAATTTAACTTAATTATGGTCTAATTTTGACCAATGGGCGACCACCAGTATACTTTCATATGTGTTTAGTAAAAAGCTGTTATTTTGACATTACAAACAGAGACACTTCAATTTTATTTATCTGAGATTCTTTTCTTTGCTAGAGATAATAAAGGGGGTAGTCTATATTTATTATTTTCTTTTTATATCAAAGACAATGTATATCACATTTCCAACTTATATATATTTAACTGACTATTTTGTAAAATTTTCTAGGTCGATGGGTTTAAAAAGAGTGCAATGATGAGTAAACTAGACCTTGATAGCTATGGCGCAGTTGACGATCGAATGTAGGACTCTGGTCTCGCGGCCACTCCACAGACGGATAGACTCACTCTTGTCTTGTTCCGACGAGAGAGTACCTTCACCATCTTCTGTTTTGCCCATACGCAGATTTGCGAGCATCTGTCGTACACCCATAAAAAAATGCTAAACAAATCAACTAAGAATAGAATTGCACTTGCAGATAACTTCAAGTCAGTAAATAGTGTAGATTAGAAATTCCACGAATATTCGGCTGCTATTCAGCAATTTTTTCAACTATTCTGTATTCGGCCGAATATCGAATACTAAATTATGCAAAAAAGAAACAGCACATATTTCTCAAAAATTATTGATAGTTAAACTACGTTTTAACAGTGTTATATAATTTTAATTTTTCAAAATATTAGATTCAAACAAAAAATCCTGTTAGCATATGAATGAATGAATGAATGAAAACTCTTTATTGTTCACCATAACTTAAACCTAGCCATTTAATATAAATACATTTCCATTAGAACAATGGGCGGCCTGGAGACATTACAAGAATAAATTAAATAATATTTGGTGGTGTAACTAATTAAATCATAATTAAAGAAAAAACAAAATAACAAATAAAGTAATATATATATATATATTACACGTAATACCGAAGTAAGAAAGAGAGTTGGTCTGAAAGAGTGTCGGGGTGAAGGTAAGGAAAGGAATGCTCCGGTGGTTCGGGCATGTGGAAAGAATGCATGATGAAAGAATGACTAACCAGATATACAATGCAAAAGTGGATGGATGCAGAAGTCGTGGAAGGCCACGACACACCTTCCATGATCAAATTGATCGTGTACTAGCAGAAGGTGATGTCAGGATCCTTAAGAACAGACGAGCGTGCATGACAAGAGTTATGAATGTCAAAGAAGCAAGTGAAGTGTGTAAGAATAAGCCTGAATAGCGCTCTGTTGTTCGTGTCTACCCCGCAAGGGAACTGGCGTGAAGTTATGTATGTATGTAATTCTTACTTCTTATCTATTATTATCTTCTCTATTATTATACACATTTTAGTGTACATATTTATCTACTTTTATAGTACTATGTTATCATATCTAAGACAATGATATTTCTAATCTATTATGCTGTTGTTTACTAGGCGATTGTCTTAGTTTAAATATTCTTCTTCCATAGTCACAACTATACACAACAAGAATGGATAAGGTGAGAAATGAGTACATATGGTGATTTTGAGAAAGCTGCACATGTGACTGAAATATTGAGAGGAAGAAGGCTAAGGTGGTATGGGCATGTAATGAGGGAAGAAAGTCACGTGACAAAAAGAATGTTAAACTGCAAGATTGGTGGGTACAAATGTAAAGATAGACCAAAAAGAGATGGATGGATTGTGTGAAGGCTATGGTTTGATAGAAGACGTATGCCAGAATAGAGGATGTAAGGAGTATGCAAGGAAAATACATATTGTGTCGACCTCATATGATTGGGAGTAGCTGAATGAAAACAGAATGTTACAACTATACATACATACATAACTTCATGCCAGTTCCCTTGCGGGGTAGGCACGAACAACAGAGCGCCATTTAGGCCCATTCTTACACACCTCACTTGCTTCTTTGACATTCATAACTCTTATCATGCACACTCGTCTGTTCTTAAGGTTCCTGACATCACCCTCCGCTAGTACACGATCAATTTGATCATGGAAGGTGTGTCGTGGCCTTCCACGACTTCTGCATCCATCCACTTTTGCATTGTATATCTGTTTAGTCATTCTTTCCACATGCCCGAACCACCAGAGCATTCCCTTCCTTACCTTCACCCCGACACTCTCTTTCAGACCAACTCTCTTTCTTACTTCGGTATTACGAACGCGGTCCGCGAGCGTCACTCCGCACATTTTGACCGCGTTTACTCTACTTTCATGCTCTCTCTTCCATACCCAACTCTCGCTTCCATACGTGAGCGTAGGTACCAGCACCGCGTTGTGTATGGCGAGCTGGGCCTTCTGGCTGAGGTTCTTAGCGCCTAACTATACATACCCTTTGAATAATGTCAAGCATTGCGTACAGCTTGTTCATAGCCTCGTCGGGTTTGCCCAAATGTCCCGGCAACTCTGCTAGAAGTAGCCTCAGAGAGAACGGGACCAGGGAGCCTGTTCTGGTCTCGTATGCATCTGGATAGAACTAGAAAAACAAAGAATAAGGCTTCAGCTTAAACTGAGTGGTCGAAAGTCTTCGGGTAGTGAGCGAAACTTCTTGAGCTCTTAGCGCAATTTCTCGAGCAGTAGAGTAGTGAATACCCGGTGATCTAAAGTGTCTTTGTAGACGTGTATTTTGTTGTGGTAAAATGTCTCTCTCAAAGATGTCTAGAAAATCGCTTCTTACAGAAAGTACGATCCTCAAATTTCTTTTACGCGACCAAAATTTTCAAACATGTTGGGTACATGATATTGTTACGAGTCGCGAAGTTCGAATTAAAATGCCGTTGGAATTATTATAGAGTTTATTAGAACTATACAAACACGTATAACACAGGTAAAAATATAACCGAACACAACAAATCCAAACAAAACCAAAGTCCGTCACTAATAGATTACCGAATGTACACACGTGTCGCCTTGATCGTGGTTCTCGCTCGACTGCCTTCCTCTCTCCATCAGGCCGTCCTTTTATGCTCCACAAAAGCAAATGCAAATATATGTTCGCCCGGCAACGCCGCCACAGTTTCCTAGAATTAGCTTGTAACACCTGGCTAATGATGCTAATGAGCGAGTACAATAGGACAATGGCACATATGCCAATAAATAAGCAAATAAAAGAAAACGATCATAAAAGTATTACAATCGGTTTAAATGCCGACAGGTAATAAAATGTGCTTCGTGGAATTTGTCTTTATTGGAGGGCTAAGTTATAACAATATTAATATGTTGAGGTTTGCCGAGGGAGAATTTGAACTGCATCCCAGTGATTTATCAAATAACCGATGCGTCCGTTCGCATGGCTAACTGCTAGGCTACTATCGAGGCGACAAGCGTCCCACTAAGCGACCGGTGGAGCTGCGCATTACATATAATGTGGTGATTCACTAAGATGTCATCTAAGCGATCCACTAACCTCTTGCCGCTAAGGATGCCACTTGCGGTGAGACCGAACCCTACAATATTGTGGCGACCGAGGATAGAACTTTCTGGCAGCGTAAGCCAGTCTCAAGATTTTTAGAAAAATGTAGGAGTATCTGGAAGGAAAGGACAAGGACGGATACATTTTAGAAAGGGATAGACGATGAACGAAAGTTCTGGAATAGAAGGTTCGGGAAGGAAAAAACAGAGATAGATAGATGTTTAGAAAGGGGCATGTAATGAATAAAAGAATAACGAAGAGAAGATCGAAATTATGGGCTCCAGAAGATTGTTCCGGGTATATAAGCAACGTAAGGCGCGTCTACCGGGCAGTTTAGATCAGTTCAAGACAGCGAAGCGAAAGAGTTGGAAAAGAAGTTTAATAAGAAGACAGTGACGAGTTTAGTAGTGAATTTAGTTAAAGTTTAGTAGGCAGTTGAGTGAAGGAGGAGTTTAGCAAAGTTTAAAAGGAGATCCAGAAGCGAGCTACGCGCGGTAATATCGGGGGTGAACACCGCAGCAGTAGGAGGTGGTCTACGCAATATCGGCGACGGTTTTGTGAGTGAGACATCTTATCGTTGGGACAGTGCGTCGTTAGTTGCGCGTGTACAACCCTGCAGAGAAGAATCATAGGGCTGTGTAAGTCAATTAGTGAAAAGAACTGGTGTTTCCTTCCAATCCTAAGTGCGTACCCCCTCCGCTCGCACGTAACAATATAAAAAACCGCGTCCCGAACCCGCTTAAACAATTGTCTGACCTAATGCGCATGTTACAATTATCACATGCTAACGGTGAAGAAAAACATCGTGATTGATGAAACCTGCACATCGATATAACCGATGTGTCATACCGGGCAATCCGCCTTGGACAAGCATGACGAGTATAATATCCGTCCCCCGTCACCCCTCTATAAATGGCAGACCCGAGCCCAGCAGTGGGACGTTCACGGGCTAACACTAACCTGATAAAACATATCAGGCTGGCTGCAGTCTCCGAAGGCCTCGGCCTCTTTCGCGAGGGGTTCGTGCAGTTGTATCCTGACCATGACTGCGAAACGCGTCAACCAGAGTTGAAGAGAGCGGGGCGTGTGTTTGGAGGGCCGGTGCAATTTACCCACACCTGCAAGATATTAGTTTATATCTTCATAATTATAATAGGATATGCCCCCGACTTCGACTCAAAATTCCCGCGGGTTTCCCGTGACACAAAGTATCGCAGCATTTAAAAAAAATGTAAGCTATCGTCGTGTTAGTGGAAACTGTCGACATAAGCTAATTTGTATGTATCCGAACAACTGTAAACCACTCCCGGGAAAATTCCCGCGGGATTCCCGAGATAGATAATATTATACATTTTATTACATTAAAATTGCTATCGATCAGTAAAAAAAGGATATTGGAATTGGAGTTTTTAATCTGGCCATTTTAAATCGTTCCTGCCTGACTGCTGAAGTCATAGGCTCTTTATTTGTATCTTGGTATTCATCCTTATCAAAATAAATTACTTCATATTAGGCGTGTGTAACTCGTTACTGAACCGACTCTCTGATCCGAAACATGTAGGTGTTCCAAAAGATAGGAACATCAATAATGTTTCAAATGCATCATTTGGATCTGGAACATCGCGATCTCTCTGACTCTCTGTTCAGCGCGATCATATCGCTTACGTGTGAGAGAGACCGACCAGAGCATAATGAATCAGAGCAACAAGCGTAGCGAGAGAGGAGGAAAACAATAAAATATAAGCAGATTACAGTTTATTAATGATCTCACAATTTGTAATTTTTTCAAATATTACTATGAATATTCATCGTTGTTTCAACCTTAACACCGTCTGCCTAAATATGCCTGCGACACGACATATATATCTGTATTTTTATCTCTGACAAGTTTGACACGATGTTTCAAATGAAACCGCAGCCCGTTTCTCAGCCTCAGTCCGCGACGTACCATAACAAGACAACCATGATTTTATATCTTTTGACTCAATGTTCCAAATGAAACATATCAGTGATCCGGAACATTTTACTGTTCCAGATACAAATGTTCCAATCGCAAAAATGTGACATTTCTCCCACGCCTATAAGGCCGGTCACTACAGTTAAACAAAAACGATGCTAGATCGATACGAAATTTATTGATAATTGCTTACATACTTATAGTAGTAAAATGTAAACCATGCCGCGATCTATTGTTTGACTAGCGCCATCTATCGAAGTACAAAATAACTTTTGCTCAATACTTAATCACTTTTTATATTATTATAGTAACTTGCGTTAATAATACTATACATAATAAAACTACTTTTTAACGGTAATTTATTTGATTTTTATTATTCCAACGCTTAATAAAAATCAAATAAATTACCGCGGTTAGAACCGTCAAAACGTAGTTTTATTATAAAGAACTTTTGTTGTTAAAAATTACCTGAGGTTAAAGTTAGAATAAAAACGAAACGCACCTATGTTTCTTCAAATAAAGTTTTTCTTTCTTTCTTTCTTTCTTTCTATTTACTTTGTTCAACTTTTTTTCAGTTTCGAAGCCCTGAAGATAATCGTTTATTGATTGACTCTAATAATAAAATCTTATCATTTTTATTACTATAATATTACAAACTACCCGCAAAAAAATCAATACGCGTAATCTTTTAAACAACAGATGTCACTGCACGTTTTTGTTACACGGTAAGAATTGTTCTGGATTAACAAGCATATAGTATTATCTTTTAGTTCTTTATGTCGTTGCTTTTACTCAATTTACAATTTTCGTGGAAGGGGTGCAATTTGTCGACGGATTGCAACCCTCAGAAATTCAGAATAAACACCGATGTGATGTGATTAGAAAACTTCACGCCATTGTAGTGGTAGTTGTTAGTCATGGGAAAAATAACTCACCAAGAAGAAAAGAGTGACATATAGCTTTTTGATACAAAGATATATATCACTCTTTTATATCTTTTAACTCTTCATTTTTACAGTGATTAGTGTCAGTGTCAATTGCAGACAAGATGAGTTATTGTCTGTGAGTATATACTGATATGAAAAAAATATAAACAAATAGAGTGAAAAAATATGGGATGGATAAAATAAAATAAGATCGATGGGTACAAATTTAAAGGTAGACCAAAAAAAAGATGGATGGATTGTGTGAAGGATGACATGATGATATGCGGTGTGACAGTAGAGGTATAGCAGAATAGAAGAGTGTGGAAGGAAAAGACATATTGTGCCGACCCCAAGTAATTGGGATATGGTGAAAGAAAAGAGAAGAGAGAGTGAAAAAATATAATAAAATTACATACATACATAACTTCACGCCAATTCCCTTGCGGGGTAGGCACGAACAACAGAGCGCCATTTAGGCTTATTCTTACACACCTCACTTGCTTCTTTGACATTCATAACTCTTGTCATGCACGCTCGTCTGTTCTTAAAGCTCCTGACTTCACCTTCTGCTAGTACACGATCAATTTGATCATGGAAGGTGTGTCGTGGCCTTCCAAGACTTCTGCATCCATCCACTTTTGCATTGTATATCTGTTTAGTCAATCTTTCATCGTGCATTCTTTCCACATGCCCGAACCACCGGAGCATTCCTTTCCTTACCTTCACCCCGACACTCTTTATAATAAAATTAATTTTACATGAAAACAAAATTACACCATAAAACTATAGTGTTTCCTCGTTCACTTACTACGCATGCGCAGTGCGCGGGCTAATCTTTCTTTCACTTTTCTTTCTAGTTTCTTCTCATTCGGATCTATAGCCATCGCGTGGAACAGGAATGAACTAAAGAGTTAAAGATATAAAGACGCATTTTGAACGCAAGTGATATATAGATCTAATCACTCTTCGGGTCGGATACATATCTTTTGAGTTAATCACTCAGGAGTTACACACCGCTAGTAGTTGTGCAGTTTTATGTTTAAAAATTGTATAATCTTGTATTGGTTCAGAATATATATAAGTATACCGATGTAATTGACGTCATCTTGAATACCGATATTTGTGAAGTTATATCTTCAATAAATTTATAATATTGTACTGGTTCACAAGTTCAGAATATATACCGATATGATTGGAACATTTGACGCCATCTTGATAACTGGCAGTTATGCAAGTTTATGTGTAAAAAAATGTATAATATTGGTTAACAATTAAAAACACTTAGAATGCACTACCATCGCATTGCATTACACGCACACTTCACAAACAAACCAAGACACACAAAGAGCCTAAAAATTAATAACCCAGGCACAGAAAAGAAAAAAACAACACACATGGCACTAGGTAGGACAATATATATAAGTATAGATATAAGGCCAACACTGCACATGCACTTCCTCACAACACCAGCATGTAACAGATACACTCTACATTAGTATAAGTTTAGTATTAAAAATAGCATAAATTAATATAATAAGTTAATCTTAAGGTATACCATAACATATAAATCACTAAATTAATGTCACACGGTAACAAAAATAAACAATAAGCGTGTATGGAGTCTAAACTTTTTCATAGAAATTAAGTAGTAAAAAAAGGTACGGAACTCGAGTCAGTAGATATGTTAATAATAATTAAAAAAAAAAACACTTAGAATATTTTTTTATGATCAAGAATCAATAATAATCTGTCTCTCTTTTCTTTTACCATATCCCAATTACTTGGGGTCGGCACAATGTGTGTTTTCCTTCCACACTCTTCTATTCTGACATACCTCTTCTGTCACACCGCATATCATCATATCATCCTTCACACAATCCATCCATCTTTTTTTTGGTCTACCTTTAAATTTTTACCCATCCATCTTGTAGTTTAACATTCTTTTTATCACGTGACTTTCATCCCTCCTCATTATATGCCCATACCAACTTAATCTTCTTCCTCTCAATTTAACAATCACAGGTGCAACTTTCAAAGATACCCCCTAATCAATAATAATATATACAATTACTTAATCTCACTTCTTTATATATACAATGTACTCTTTGATCTCACTGACTGACTGACAAGATGTGGGAGGTGTCCTAAATTCCGTGACGTTACACTTCAAAAATCTTGGTTTTTTTTAAGTTTTTAAATACAAGCTTTTGAGATCCTAAATATCATGTAGCAGCAGAGTGATAGCCAAGACAAGTAAAACGAGCCCAAACACGACGGGTCTATCTGGTTTAGTACAGGAGTTCCTATGGCCACCTTCCGACTCCATCATCAGATCAGCTCCATGGTACCATATCATTGCATTGTCACGTGATATACATATGCGTGCAAAATTTCAGCTCAATCAGAAACCGGGAAGTTTGTCAAATTTAACTTGCAAGATTCCATCCGAACTTACATACATACATAGGTACATGCATTGCAAGTTAAATAAAAGCTTGTAAAATCTAATAATATATTTAACCCTTAAGCTCACTAGTAGCACATATGTGTCCGCGATGACAGTGCTGATCCGCGTTTGTGCACGTGATCGTTTTTGTGTTGTTGTCTCACTCTGTTCATATAGGATTTGTATGAAATGGGTATATTTTCTTGGTATATTACGAGATAGTGATAGTTGTTTGCGGATTTTGGTAATATCGATAAAAAGGTGCAGGATTAAGCTTTAAAACACAAAAAGTTAACTATTAACGAAAATCTTCAAAATATTTTCATTTCTATCTGTAAGAGTAAATAATAATAGTGTTTAAATTATTAAAAAATATTTACATACATACATAACTTCACGCCAGTTCCCTTGCGGGGTAGGCACAAACAACAGAGCGCCATTCAGGCTTATTCTTACACACCTCACTTGCTCCTTTGACATTCATAGCTCTTGTCATGCAAGCTCGTCTGTTCTTAAGGCTCCTGACATCACCTTCTGCTAGTACACGATCAATTTGATCATGGAAGGTGTGTCGTGATCTTCCACGACTTCTGCATCCATCCACTTTTGCATTGTATATCTGTTTAGTCATTCTTTCATCATGCATTCTTTCCACATGTCCGAACCACCGGAGCATTCCTTTCCTTACCTTCACCCCGACACTCTCTTTCAGACCAACTCTCTTTCTTACTTCGGTATTACGAACGCGGTCCGCGAGCGTAAAAAATATTTAAATGGAAATAAAACTAATCACGGAACTGCTGTTTTAATTTAATAATTTCTTGATGTAAAATTGCAAAATATGTTATGTCAGATGTCACACTAAGGAGGCAGGAGTCCAACGAATGTGACAAGGATGGGGGAAGGGTCAAAAAATTATGAAATTTGTGTAAGGTAATTTGTGAATGGCCCCTTATCAGACTGTTCCTTATCACATCATACAATGTAGTTCTAGCTTTGTTCTATTTTATGTCTTTTGTTTATATCTAATGTAATATATAAAATTCTCGTGTCGCGGTGTTTGTTACCAAACTCCTCCGAAACGGCTGAACCGATTTGTATGAAATTTTGTATGCATATCGAGTAAGTCTGAGAATTGGCCAACATCTATTTATCATACCCCTAAATAATAAGGGTGAACCACCCCTAAATTTTTTTTTTATATATATATTTCTTTATGTTTCGGCATGAAAAATACATCAACCCAAAAATTTCATCCTTCTACCACTAACCACTATTTTTTAATAGCGATATTAGTATTTTAATATTTTTCTACTGGGATTATTTAGATTCAAATTTGAACCAGGTAGATGGCGCTGCAATCGGGTACTAGAATTTAGGTGTTTATTTTTCGTTGTATTGGACCCAGTAGGTGGTGCCGCGATACTCCTAAACGATGGGCCTGATCTTGATGAAATTTTTTGTTTGTTCAAGCGGATTTGAGAATAGTTTAGGTTAACATTTGGTCTCGGTAGATGGCGCTGGAATCGGGTTCTAGATTTTTATTTTTTAAAGGCAGGACAATGTCTGCCGCGTACAGCTACTATTTATATACTAGTTATTTCATCTTAATTTACTTAGTTTGATACATTTCATTATCAACTGACCTTGACCTGCAGCGCTGATGAGCACTGCGCTAAGGTTGAGAGCAGCTCTCAAGTATCCAGTTCTGAGTAGCTCTCTCAAGCCAGCCTCGTCTCTGGAGACGTGCTCAGCGCGAACCACCCCCCGGCTGCCCGCTGAACTGACGCCCAAATACTTCACTGACACCTCTTGTAAGGCATCAGGCTGGATGATGATTAGTTGAATTAATACTCAATACCCACGGCGTCGAATAAATAATAAAAATGTCATAATCACTTATAGATAAACAGTGTTAAATCTTTATATATATAATTCTTTTGTATGTGTGTTGACAGTGAACTCCTAAACGGCTGGACCGATTTTAATGAATTTTTTGTGTGTGTTCAAGTGGATTCGAGGATGGTTTAGATTCACAATTGGACCCGGTAGGTGGCGCTGCAAGCGGGTTCTAAATTTAATTTCTTCAGGGCAGAACAACGTCTGCCGGGAGAGCTAGTAAAAATATATATAAACATCAAATGTATTAAAATAGTTCTAAATTCTAAATTATCCATAAGAAATTGAGTATATGTATATATTGTAAAATAAACACATAATGTTTTTTTCGGCAACGGTTAAATAAAAACTTTGGCAAACAAGAAATACAAAAGCAAATCTGTAACCATACATAAATAATACTATTGTAAATGTAATAGAAATAAGAACACTGAAATGTAAATAAATAAAAAACAAATGTAGTAAGTTAGTAGATTAGAAATTAAATGACAAAATAGAGAAAAGATATAGAAAATCTCCATCTTGGACAATGACATAGAATATGAAATATAAAGAAAAACAATATTTAGCTAGACGTGTTGCTGGAGAGTTTCTTGCCGCTTCTTCTCCTTAACATAGAATAGGAAATAAAAAATTAAATTTTAACTTACATGTATGACCTTCAAAAAGTGTTCTCCAGTGGAACTTATTTTGAATAAAAACTTTTGAATTTGAATTTGACAGAGAAGCCCGGTGTTTTGTTAATATAGTAAATTTAAAAGGCAGAAGGTGATGTTAGGAGCCTTAAGAACAGACGAGCGTGCATGACAAGAGTTATGAATGTCAAAGAAGCAAGTGAGGTGTGTAAGAATAAGCCTAAATGGCGCTCTGTTGTTCGTGCCTACCCCGCAAGGGAACTGGCGTGAAGTTATGTATGTATGTATGTATGTATGTATGTATGTATGTAAAAGGCTGTGTCGATTTCAGAGGTATATTTTGTGTTTTACAGCTTCTTATGTTTATAATTTATATATATTATTTATGAGATATATGATGATATTTATGTTAGACTTATGTAAGGCGAGTGACATGTGATTTCTAATAATATTATGAAGTAATGAAATGAGGTTGTACTGATTGAAAAAGTTCTGTTTATCGCACACACCCGGGTCTACAAGAAAAAAAAATACCCACGGCGTCAGCCTATCATTGTCCACTGCTTAACGTAGGCCTTCCCTACTTTGCGCCACTTATCCCGGACCTCCGCCTTTTTCATCCAGCCTCTACCATCGACCTCACTCATCGGTCTACAGGGCTGGAGGCTTCCTACATTCTTTGTATCCAATTTACTCAGCTTAATTATGTCGAAACTCAATCATTTGTATTCTTTAATGTCTGCTGTTCTGTAATCTAGCGGAACTAGATTTCATATTATTTATATGTGGGAAGGTTATGTCAATTTTATATTTAACTTCCTCCATGTTTGACGTGGAAAATTCCCGCGGGATTCACGGGATAAAAAATATCACACGTTTTATTGTATACATTTTTTTTAATATAAATATTTAACAATAAATCCTAGTAATGTTTATAAAATATCTCTAATGATTCATTTAAACTATTTTTTTTAATTAAAATCCTTTAAAAATGCTAAATATTGCAAAAAATATGTTGGTAAAATGAATAATCACATAAAACTGTTTCAGGGATAAATTATTTGACAATGATTACTTAACACTAAATTATAAAAATTTTAATATCATGATCAAGTGAGAAATGTGTGTTCCACTTGAGGTGATTTAACTCATATAAATTATTATGCTTATGCCATATTAAGTGAACTGCAATATTCTTTAAACCCACTTTCCAACTACTTACCAATTCTTCTTCAAGCACTAATCCTGGCATAGTGAGTACTTCTCTTTCAGGGAAAAATGATCCTTTAGGTGAAGATTGAGCCTGAAGTAATACAATGCATTAGTATTTTTGTATATCTTTATTATTTACTTATCCGTGCAGGAACGGAGAAAGAATACAATTTCCTGCGTTGGGGCGACCTGTCGTAAGAGGCGACAAAACAACCCACAGCCAGGTGGTAGGGCATTTGCCCGATTGGATGGCTACCACCCCTGGTCTAAAGTATGTCGCCATAACAACTTTGAGTTGTGTTCCGACATCAGTGACCAGGTTCCAGTCTTCTTTAAGAGAGCAGCAGCGCATTTGTAGCACCTTTAGTGTTGCAAATGTCCATAGGCGATGGTAACCGCTTTCCATCAAGTGGGCCGTCTGCCTGTCTGCTGAACTCCTGCAATAAAATAAAAATTTACATGGGATTTATCACTTTGTGATACTGTCATTCCATCCAATCATACAATTATTTCTACTTACTTAAATTAAATATCCTAATAACAGAAACAGTACTCTGACCTCCCCAGAAAGTGGAGAAGACAGGGTACTGTTCCAGTTACCACATTATTACCACGTTTTACGAAATCAGGTTTATGAAAACCGGCTAGTTATGTGGGGAACAAATGTCTAGCCATGCCCCTCCGCCAGGTTCCAGTAGAAGTGGTAGGCCCAAGAAATGCTGGCTCGATGTTGTGAAGGATGACATGCGAACCAATGTGGAGAAGTAAAGGTAGGAAAGTCTTCCCTTAAGAGAGCGGCAGCGCATTTGTAGCAACTTTGCTGTTGCAAATGTCCATAGGCAATGGTAACCGCTTTCCATCAAGTGGGCCGTCTGCCTGTCTGCTGATCTGCAATAAAAAACTAATTAAAACGCAATCTGGGTGTCGAAGTGATCGCTCCGAACGTAACCGGGATTTAACGCTCAGATGATGATGATGATGAATCAACCAATATCTGATACAGCAATGCCTCGCCCCAGACACACTCTGTCTACACATGATGGATAACTTCAGATTTTTGGCATTCAGCGCAATTTGGTGAATTACACACCTTCATCATATATTTGAACTTGTTTGAAGGAATGTATCCGGAGCGATAGTCTTAGTAAAGCTACAATAGTTTTCCTGTCCAATTCAATGGTCGACAAAGAGAACAAAAATCATCAGAATATCACACACTTAATATTATACAGACCTAAATCAAAATTTTGAGTAAATGGATTATAATATCTAGTACATAAAAATAAGGCAAAATTGAAGAAATTGATATTTCTAATTAGGTCTCTATAGTTCTAAGGGTGCAGTATGTTATAAACCCGTTTTAATTTCGAAAAACATTTAGGGCTTTACTTATAATCGTGTCTTAAATTTAAAGAAACTGCTCAGCAACTGATTGTGAAAATCTTACCCATAAACTCCTCTTTAGTCGAATATTTTGGGTACAACCAACGTTAATCATTCAAATTTCGTTTATCTTTGCTCCTCTTAGGTAAACAACAGGTAATACACGTTTATAAGTGAAAAAAAAGATATTAATTGATTAGGGTCTGATTCTGATTCTCTTGCTTAAGAGATGGCTAATCGTTTCTTAACAAGATTATTACAAGTAAGGCCGTTAGAATTTGAATTGGTCTTTAAATTGATTGAACAATCTCTCTCTTACTTTCAATTGATTGATCAATCTATTTAATTGAATATCTCAATATCTAGGTAAAACATTTTTAGAATTTTCCACCAAACCTATCATGAAAGTTCAAGGGGCACATTATTTCCGACTCAAGAGAATATCTCTCTACTTATTGATTTAGAAAAGTTACTATACAAAAATTCTAGCTTTTATTTCACTGACCATTCATTATATTCTTCATTCTATCCATGAAAACGTAGTACATTTCATGACATACATATTCTGACTGACAATGGAGTGAGATCTTGAATAAATACCTTCATCAGTGTCTTTTTTGCTTCATCATTTGGCATCCATGCATCTCTTCGTCTGTCAGCTTCTTTGTCCACAGGTTGATTCTAAAAATAAAATCATATTTTTATTACTGGAGTACAGCAGACAGCCTACCTACCTGATGGAAAGTGGTTATTGTTGGCTATGGACATTTGCAACACCAGAAATGCTATCAAGATGCTGCTGGCCTCAAAGAAGGCAGTGGAATGTGGCCACTTACACCTGAACAGAATTCAAAGTTGTTACGGTGGCATACTCTAGACCAGGGGTGGTAGTCATTCAGACAGTTAAATACTTTCTGGTAAATTAAATATATAGTAGTATTATCTTTGATGTGGTAGAGCCACACTGGGAACATTATCCCGGTTAGTCTCAAGGATGGCTGATTATGTGATGAGATAATGATAAAGAAAGAAAACAATTCATTGCCTTAAATAGGACCACTACTTAACTAGAATTTAAAAAATTGGCAAACACACACATTGTCTATGCCCAAATTAAGCAAGTTATACTTGTGTTATGGGTAATGTCCACTCAGATCATAGTAAATAATGGAAAATTCATTTCAGATATTTACCATGCCAGGAATCAAATCAGGAGCCTCTGCATTGCAATGAGGTAGCCTGGCAAAGACTTAGCCCACTCAACTACAAAGGCCACCAAAAATAGACAATAAATAATAATAAATATTACACAAAAACAAACTTCATTCTCAAATGCAAGATATTCTAGGGATTGTATGTCAAATATATAGTCCACTATGTTGACAGCTCAGTATTGTTGCATTGGAATTTAAAGTAAAATCCTAGGGTGGGGTATAGATATATGGCACCTTTAGTTTAAGTAATGGGAGCAGAGAGGCAGATGGTAGGGAGTATTACTTACCTCTTCTGCAACCCCTATGTCAAGAAAATATATAGTTCCAAAGATATTAACATTTTTGTAAATGGAGCCTCAGGTCAGCAAATGTCACAACCGATTTGTAACCATCATTTAAATAGTTATTAGTGAATAAATGGTGACCAGTCTATTCTGGCACAAGTCACAACAACTGACTAGAACAGTGAGATCAGTTAGGTTAGGTTAGACTTTAGACCAAAGCACACCAGAACAGATTGGTCACCATTTATTCTTTAATAACTATTTAAATTATGGTTACAAATTGGTTGTGACACTTGCTGACCTCTGTACAAAAACATTAATATCTCAAGAATTATACATTTTCTTGACATAGGTGTTGCAGAAGGGGTAAGTATGCCTCTCTATCCTCCTCCTCCACCCGCTCCACTCCCCTACACACCTCTCATTACTTAAAATAATAGTGCCCCATATCTATACCACACCCAAATCCTAACACCACTGGTTTTCAGTGCTACCCTCCATAGACTTCCTAGTCTCAGTAAGTACTTTCAAAATTGTGTACTTACTTTAATACTCAGTCCATCCATAGCTTCTACAAGGACATTGGGACTCGCAATTCCACTCTTACCCCCTATAGTGGGCTCTGGGCCAATAGTATCAAAGAACGTAGACGGGTCCGGGAGACTAGTCGCCGGTAAAGCAGCAGACGCACTCACGGTTGGTATCACATTCGAAAAATTCAACTCATCTGTCATTTTGTGTTGAGTAAAAGACCCTGTTATATTTTGGGGGAAGAGGTTTGCTGTTGAAGCACCTGTAATATAAAATTTGTAGTCTTTAGTGGAAAGGGTGATACTTTGCTTTGTAGTTAATTTACTCGTTTAATTGTAAAAAGATCCGAGAAATTAAATAAAGAATCTTAAATAATTTACCTTCGGTTTCACCTAAGTAAATGCTCTGAATCATATCAGAGGGTGACGTGCCTATCTCATCGAAAAACTGCGAGGCCGGAGGTGCATCCGTATCACTAAAATATTGACTCAAAGTTGGTTTATTATCCATTTTCCTGTGCTTTTATTTTATTATTAATTATCAATCCTGACCGAAGCCACAGGGCAGGGTCTCCAGATTAAATTTATGAAAAGTCCCCATATCCACCAAAAAGTACCCATATCCACCAAAAAGTCCCCAAAACATACTTTGTTGGATGAAAAAACTGGATAAGTGCGTATCGACCATGGACCTCTATAATACGGACACGCACATTGAAGCATTTCATGAAGGCGATAAACTTTCGTTGTTTTTATAACCAGCTTCAAAAAAAGGAGGAGGTTCTCAATGCGTCGTGTATATTTTTTTAAATTTCATTACAAAACCAAGAACCATTATAAACGTTGTATACAGCCCATGTCTGGTTTTAACTTTCGTTAGCAACTTCATGCTATGTCGAATATAAATTTACATATACATAGTGAAATTTAATGGACTGTAATATATTAATTAAGACCTGGCTTAAAGGCCTAGTTGCCAAGCCATAAATATAAAAAAAAATATATATATATATATACATAAATAAAAAACAGAATCTGTCAAGATGTCAAAATTCGCTTAATGCAACAACACCTACTTCTAAAGAAAATTAACTCATTATTGTAAGAAAATCCTTATCTGGAAACTAGATCGCATCTAGTAATAACACAGGTGCGTATCAACTAAGTCTTGAGCAATTTATACACTCAGAAAGCGTTCATGGAAGGTTTGAATCATCCATTTTTATACATTTGGTCGAGCGTAAGTTGTTTAATTAAAAGATTTTTATCTGTTTATACATTCATTTGCTTTCATATTGTATAATTTATTTTGATATTAGACCCTAAAACTGGTTTGTGGACACGTTTATTGGTTGTAATGCTAATTTCGATGGTTATACTAAGTCGCATAAATACACCGCCCCATTTAAATATTTACGGAAATTGTGTAACAGTTTTAATCTCTGCTTTGGACTACGTAAATATTACTAATATTTGAAAAAGTTTAAGCCAAAAATATATATATTAATGGGCTTGATGTCTTATGGCTTACTTCATGTGAGTTTCGAATGCTTGCCTTCGCTAACTATCACATTTTCGAAAAGTATCCGGTCGTAAAAGGATGTTTATTTATTTTATATATAAAACTACACATTAAATATTTTATAATTGGTGTATTCCAGCTTTGGGTGCATAAACTTTGAATTCAAATCTCTCAGAAATTATACTATTTTCTGAGCTAAAAGTATCCAGTGTTTATACTCGTCATTAACAATATATATACATATTGAATCTAATACAAAATGGATAAAGGCAAAAAGCAGGAATAAACATACTCATAAGTAAATAAATCTATTTTCTGATTTATATTTTAGTATAGTTTAAAATTGGCAACTTGGTATAATCTAATAGTCTAACAGTAATAGATCATAACAACCTGTTTACTTGGTGGAAAAAAGTAGGAATGCAGACACTGGGCTTTAAAATTAAAACTGAATGCTTACATCGAACACCAGGAATGTTACTATGTTAGAGTTAGGCTAATGAAAATGGATAGTAAACAGATGTGAGTGTTGCCATACGAAGAATAGCTTGTGACATGACTCACTATCCAATCTTTATATTAGGGATATTGGTTAAATTATACCTTGTGAGATACTGGTCACATTAGGGTGTTGCCAACATTAGTTGGATGTCTTTTAATAACTTTTTTTATTTCAAATCTAGAAAGTAGCAGTAAAGAAGTATTTGTACTAAACACATGGAAGTCAAACCTAAACTTGTATATGAAAATAATTTATTTGTAAATTAGGCTCAAATGACAAACCAATCATCTCCAGTGGAGGAGCAGGAGAAGCTTCTTGATGAAGCTCTCAATGTCGTCAAAGTTCAGGTATGTGCTACTCAAACAAATTTTTAAATCTGTATTTATATTAATAACAAACTTGACAGATAAAAAATTAAAATTGAAAATTTTGCTAGATGTGTTGTGTAGGGAGTTTCTTGCCCATTCTTTTCTTTAAAACAGCTAGTAAGAAATAGACTTAATTGAGTCTCTCTTTTCTTTCAGCTTCTAATTAAATGGAATTGGCACCTGTACCTGTCATACTCCTATATTCTGACAAACATATGTCCTCTGTCATGCCACAAATCATTATGTAACTTTCACACAATCCATTTCTTTTTTGGTCTACCTATGAGTATATTAACTACTTATTTAAATAATGACTATTAAGATCCTGCTTACTTGCACACCATTGAAACTGGTAAAATGTAACCATGTAATTCTAGAAATAACATCTGTATATGACTTCACTTATGCAAGAATAAATATTTCATTTATATTTTTCCTATCAATATTGGAGCTTAATATTCTTTTTGTTACATGACTCTCATCCCTTCTCACTACATACCTATACCAACGTAGCCTTCTTGCTCTCAATTTGTCAGTCATGCGTGCAACTTTCAAGGGTTTTATGTACTCGTTTCTCACCTTATCGATTCTTGTAACCATACATCCATCTCAACATACTCATCCCAGCTGAAAAGTTGACTTAATCAATAACTTATATTTATGTATGACCTTAAAAAAGTATTCAATAGTGGAACTTGTTTGAATAACAATATCTGAATTTGAAATTTTTCAATATATTTATTTTTCCATAAGTTGTCGATTACAAAATCTATGAATTTCAGTGTGTATATGTATGTGAATATAAGTAAATGTCCGCCCTCCAGTATCGCCCCGCTTGATAGACCTATTGTATGGCCTGAGTGCCCGCTCTATTCAAGCGTGCAGTGTTTGTGTTAAACACATGGGAAAGCTAGCGGGTGTCCCTAGTGGCGGCCGACTGGCGCAGCGGGTCCAGCGGGCATGTTTGCGTTGAGGGATGCATCGTGTATAGTAACGCTGCACGCTCGGTTCGGGCGTGCACTGTGACCGTAGATAAACTAATTTAAATGTAAGAAAGTGTCCCTAGTGCCAACTGAGAAGTGCGGCTTTAGCGGGCTCTTGTGCGTCGAGCGGGGCGTCGCGTACACGTTTAAAACAGTTTGTGAACGATGAACGCCGAGCGTGCACTCAGGTGACGCGGTTTGAGGCTCTATTGCCCGCAGCCCGCCCCGCCGGTCGCCCCGTTGGACGCTTTGCCACTCGGATCGTACACTAAGTGCCGGTGACGCGATAGTGGCATAGCGGCGTCCTGTACACGCACACTAGTGTGATGTTGTAGTTTTATTTTCGAAAAGTGTACAATATTCTCTTCACAGGCATTTCAAATGAAGAGGTGCCTGGACAAATCTAAGCTGATGGATGCATTGAAACACGCATCCACAATGCTTGGAGAATTGAGGACTTCATTGCTATCACCTAAGAGCTATTATGAGCTTTGTATCCTTTATATGATATTTTGGTTTAATATAACTCGTTAAAAACTTTTAATTTTTAAATATATCCAACTAGCTTTTTTTTATTCATGACTTCATCCATTTTTTGTATTAAGTAAAGATCTACGACTAAACAGATATTTTTTACTAAAGCACAAATATGCCTAACTTAAGGCAGGAAGGATCCTAAAGCAGGAGCTTTAGAAGGCTCAAAAATCGAGTTTCTATTGTTCAAATCTATTCCTAATATATTTAAGAATATGTATCTAAAGTTATAGAGGCTAATCCACGTTATTTTCAAAGATACAACACTAAAAGCAGTGGAGTATCGCGCTCGACCCTCCCCTCGGTCAAATAACTCTGAACTATGTACCTGAAAAGGTTTAGTTTATGGTAGTTTGAAGCAATGTTTTGAATTGCGTGTCAAGTTGGAAAATGATTTTCTTCTTTATGGCGTAGGAATAGCTGATTAGCGTATTATTATATATTACTAGGATATGCCCGCGACTTCGTCCACGCTTGGCTTGTAATACCCGTGGAATTCCCGGGACACAAAGTACCACAGCATAAGAAAATAATGTAAGCTATCACCTATTGTTTTAGTGAAAACTGTGTCGGAATAAGCTTATTTTTTATTCGTGCCAGCAACTAGAAACTGCTCCTGGGAAAATGTCCGCCGGATCCCCGGGGTAAAAAATATCGCACATTTTGTTACATAAAATTTCGAATTAAATTTTTTTTAATCATTCCCAGAAAAATTCCCGCCGGATTCCCAGAATAAAAAGTAGCGCAGATTTTAAGTCTAAGTATTTGCTGTCGATTAGCGAAAACCGCATCGAAATCGACCCTGTAGTTTTTACGTCAATTCCGAACAAACAGACAAGAAATTTAACAATATTGCAGTGAGTTCTCCGTCGTTTATATAGTGTATTCCAAATAGTTTCAATTTACAGACACGGAATGTTTCAAATTTTATAATACGAGTATTATAGATGTATAATCTATATTATTACTAGCTGTACTCGGTAGACGTGGCCTTGCCCTTAAAAAATAAAAATCTAGAAACCGATTGCAGCGCCATGAACCGGGACAAACAAATTATTAATTTAAACCATTCCCGAATCTACTTTAAAAAAAGTCATCAAAATCGGTCCCAACGTTAAAGAGACGTTCAGCGGCGCCATCTACCGGATCCCACCGTGAATCTAAACCATACCGGAATCCACTTGAACACACAAAAACAATTTCACCTCATCCTGAAACCCGATTGCAGCGCCATCTACCTGGTTGAAATTTGAATCTAAACCATCCCGGGACCCACTTGAACACACACAAAAATAATTTCACCTACATCCTGAAACCCGATTGCAGCGCCATCTACCTGGTTGAAATTTGAATCTAAACCATCCCGGGACCCACTTGAACACACACAAAATTAATTTCACCTACATCCTGAAACCCGATTGCAGCGCTATCTACCTGGTTGAAATTTGAATCTAAACCATCCCGGGACCCACTTGAACACACACAAAAATAATTTCACCTACATCCTGAAACCCGATTGCAACGCCATCTACCTGGTTGAAATTTGAATCTAAACTATCCCGGGACCCACTTGAAAACTCACAAAAATAATTTAACCTACATCCTGAAACCCGATTGCAGCGCCATCTACCTGGTTGATATTTGAATCTAAACCATCCCGAGACCCACTTGAACACACACAAAAATAATTCATGTAAATCAGATAAATGCAAATGAGTTTAAATGCAATCACCATTGCCGAAATTTTTCGGGAATCGTAACAAATGAAAGGCTAGACTGATGTTTTTTAATGATAATTTTTTTTATTGATGAATATCATATTTTATTTAATACTTGTTATCTTATTCCGGGGGAAGACATTTCCAAAAACACAAAAATCCTAAAAGTTGGTCCAGCCGTTCTTGAGTTATAAATAGTGTATTGTCTTTAATGAAAGGATATTAACGTCCTGTGATATAAAAAGTTTCTTTCAATTAACTCACAACACAGACATGGCAATAACCGACGAACTGCGCCACCTGGAGTTATATCTCCTCGAGGAATTTCAGAAAGGGCGAAAAGTGGCAGACTTGTATGAGTTGGTGCAATATGCAGGCAATATTGTACCAAGATTGTATTTACTAATCACAGTTGGACTGGTTTACATCAAGACCAATTCGAATTTGCGACGGGATTTGTTGAAGGTAAGTTTAATTTTGATGAAATATTTTTTTATCCACTTGCTTTATTGATCAATAGACATGGGCGTTATCAGCAAGTTTTGGCAACGGGTATCTAACAGATATTTGGTTTCAATAATTGATAACCGTTGCCGAATATCGGCATCAAAGCAGGTTTTCAACTAATACGCGCATCGTTTTCGTCTGTAGTCGATAATGTAAATAAGGTTGTCTTTGGTTCATAACAATATTCGTGAAATGTTGCTACTCTCTCAGTCTGTGCGTTGTTGGATAATGCTGATTAAATTGCTAGCCAATACTCGTGTCTTCTCTGTTTTACAAGTTAGGAATCATTAAGGAAGAGAGAGAAGGCATAATTATTTTGGTTATCATCATTCGATCGGTTACCAATGTAGCCAAAACGGAATCACTGAATCTAATCAGCTATTGTGATTATTCGTGTTATTGTCAGTGATATACTAATGGTAGATATTAGATAACTGATAGCCGTTAGTACCGATATGGTACCTTAGAGGCATGTCAACCGTTTTCAGTTATGTTTTGCTATAGCGAACACATGCTTATTGATCAACCCCAAAGTTGTATGAAAGATAGTTTATCCATTTTTATTGTAAAACTGGCAAACAGACAGACAGCCCATCTAATGGAAAGACGGCTCTGAGATGGGAGAGAGGAACCAGACAAAAGGGATGTAATAAAAGGGACAGGATGGGTAAATAAAATAGGGGATAGAATACGGGAAGGGGAAGTAGCGCATCAGAACTCTTACTCAAGCATCAAATGTCAACTTCAATTAAAAATGTCAATGTGACACATAAGAAGAGAACAATGTTACATAAATTTTTGGACTTACAATTTGAATACCAATTTCAACCGACTGCTTTTAATCTTACAATAAATAAATGATTCTCAATTAGCGCCTATGAATTCCTACTGCGAACTCTAGAAGTTCAAACAAAAGACAATTAGTTAAGGGCTGATAATCTTACACCAATATTCTATGAAAGTGTGGTATCTCACCGGTCTAGTTAGCCTTAAGAGCTGTAATGAAGATAATGATTCCAGCATGACCCTACTACCTTTTAACCATATATAAGACCATCATTTGTATATTTTACTAGACCACAAAAACTGCATTATTACTGATAGTGATGAAAAGCATCATAAGAAAATATTATAAACTTGGCAGAACGATTCTCTTGAGTATACAGTACACGCAAAACTTCAATGCGCCTGTAGTGAAGTTAGCTTCGTTAGTATACGCAGGTTCAGTCAAATGTTACCGTTTATTACACTTGACTGTGTGTAATTCAAAAGAGATGGCGTACGAGTCATATAGCTACCGAGCGAGAGCGTCGTGAATCTTATAATTGTGTTCCACTTAACGCGAACTTCAAAGACGCATATAAGTTTTGCGCGGACTATAGATTTGCAAAATCACAAAATATACTAGGTACTATTGTTTTTTTTTTTGTTAATTTTAGGACTTGGTAGAGATGTGTCGCGGTGTCCAGCATCCTCTACGCGGATTGTTTCTAAGGAACTATCTGCTCCAGTGCACTAGGAATGTTCTCCCTGATACTATTGAGGCTCCAAACGAGAATGAAGGCACTGTGAGTGATATTTATTTATTTTTAAAATATTTACTAGGGTATGCCCGCGACTTCGTCTACGCTTGATTTAAAATTTCCGCGGGGTTCCCGAGACAAAAAGTATTTTAATAAAGAATGTAAGTTATCGTTTTAATGGAACTTGTGTCGGAATAAGCTAATTTTAAATAATTTCCAAAAAAAATCCCGCGGGATTCCCAGGATAAAAAGTAGCACAGATTTCGATCAGCGAAAACCGCATCGAAATCGGGCCAGTAGTTCTTACGTGAATCTTGAACAAACAGACAAACCGACAAACAGTACAAGAAATCTAAAAAAAAATTGCATCGTGTTCTCCGTCGTTCACCTATTCTTTACCAGTTGTGTTTTTTTTCCATAGATTCAATGTACAGACACGGCATGTTTAGAATTTTATAATGTTATAGACTATGGGACCTCTTCTTTCTTTGCCCATTTTCTTCTCTACTTCCTTTTCACGCTTCTCTCTTCCTTGACTCGATCTAGACTGTCTGTACAGTGTACCTTGCACTGCTTTTATACCCTCAACTTCGATATTTTTCCTTTAATTCTCTTTCCCTTTCTAACATGCATGTATCCTTGTCGTCTATTTCACGATCTTATTGCTATTTCTTCAATGTTTTAGTTTGAACTTGTGTATCTGAGTTTTAGATCCAAAAATAAATTACCTTATTTAGTTTAGGGATATACCAGTTTTGTGTTTGTGTACCGATTATTATTATTATTATTACTAATTAATATTTTAGGTTCGAGATGCAATTGACTTTGTTCTCATGAATTTTGCTGAGATGAACAAGCTTTGGGTCCGAATGCAGCATCAAGGGCACTCGAGGTAAAAATATATCAATTTAAATTATTATTAACAATATCCTAACATGCAAAAGGACATAATTACGTTCACATATTTGAATTACTATTACTAATTTATTAATGATTGTATTAATTTAATAAGATATGAAATATTAAGAGCAGTAATTGTTAAAAATTATATTTGTATATAGTGAAATACATATTGTCACGAATTTGTGGGATATAAATTCAATAAGCTTTTTTAAAAAGGTTTTTAAATACAAGCTTTTGAGATCCTGGATATCATGTAGCAGCAGAGTGCTAGCCAAGACAAGTAAAACGAGCCCAAACACGACGGGTCTATCATGTTTAGTACAGGAGTTCCTATGGCCGCCTTCCGACTCCATCATCAGATCAGCTCCATAGTACCATATTATTGCATTGTCACGCGATATAGATATGCGTGCAAAATTTCAGCTCAATCGGAAACCGGCAAGTTGGTCAAATTTAACTTGCAAGATTCCACCCGAACTTACATACATAGGTACATCAATTGCAAGTTAAATAAAAGACTGTAAAATGCAGTTGGACATTGCACGCATTGCATGCACAAACTTTATTAGAATTACACACACGTAATTCATAGTTCTTACAAGTACAATCGAATACAATAAGTCTAAAGAGAAAAGCAGAAAATTGTAATCACATAATTCGCGGAAAGTCCGTCGTTATAAGATATTCGCTACGAAATTACACTAAGCAACGCTTCGATCGCAGTCAAAAGACCACTGACTTCTTCCTCGACTGGCCGACCCTATCCATTTGTAAATTAGACATGGCCTCCTAGCAACATGCCCACCATTCCTTTGAATTCTTAACTTAAATCCTTTATACATACATACATAACTTCAGTTCCCTTGCGGGGTAGGCACGCACAACAGAATCCATGAATTTGCAAACAATACAAACTATAAAAAATAATGGTTTATAACGTCTTACTGCGGCGTAAGCAAAGGAGATTAGCGCAACAATAGATCACTCAAACTCAAGAAGGTAATAAAGCACCTGCAAAGGATTAGTTATCGGCTCGCAACAATATTATGAATGTTTTTTTGAAGAATTTAACCATTACAAAAATCTTTATTCTGCCAAGCTAATATTAATCAATGAGGCGGGGTCGACACTGAAAATCAGCGCTGTACTGGTTTATGCTGAGTTGCCAACCTCATTTGTAGGAAATGCTGTGTACAGCATATCAAATATAACCATAGAAATGTATATATGTGGTAGCTCATCAGGTGGTAGGGCATTTGCCCGACTGGATGGCTACCACCCCTGGTCTAAAGTATGTCGCCATAACAACCTTGAGTTGTGTTCCGGCATTAGTGACCAGGTTCCAGTTTCCCTTAAGAGAGCAGCAGCGCATTTGTAGCAACTTTCGTGTTACAAATGTCCAGAGGCGATGGTAACTGCTTTCCATCAAGTGGGCCGTCTGCGTGTCTGCTGATCTCCTGCAATAAAAAAAAATATATATAAATTATTTCTACATCCTTGTATTGTCGCTTTGTTTCTAAGTTTGATACGCACTTGGCTGGTTTAAAGTTGGTATAATATACATTCCATTCCATAATGACAGGGATAAAGAGCGTCGCGAACGGGAGCGTTCTGAGCTTCGTATCTTGGTTGGGACAAATCTAGTCCGTCTATCTCAACTGGAGTCTGTGACAGTTGAGGAGTACAAGAAATTGGTGTTGCCAGGAATTTTGGAACAAGTCGTCAGTTGCAGGGACGCGATTGCTCAGGAATATCTTATGGAGTGCATTATACAGGTAATAAGACACAATGTTTGTAACAAACTTTTAAGTAAGTCGTCTACACCTTAATTCTATGTTTATTTTATATCTTACTAGAGTATGCCTTCGACTTCGTCCATGTTTAACTTGAATGTAGCGCAGATTTTAAGTCTTTAAGTGTTTGCTGTCGATCAGCGAACACCGCATCGAAATCGGGCTATTAGTTCATATGTGAATCCCGAAGAAATAGACAAATCGACAAACAGATAAACAGACAAGAACACTAAAAAATGTTACATTGTCTTCTCCAGCGTTTATATACTGTATTCCAGTTGTTTTTTTTAAATTGCTTCAATGTACAGACACTGCATGTTTAGAATTTTTTAATATTATAGATTATTTCTTTTGCTGCATATAAATGGCATCATTAGCGGTAAAAAAAAACGTATATTATTATTATAACATAACGAGTCGCCATTTTGTTGTGAGCGACATGTGCACCTAAGGTATATATTTTGTTGTAAAAAGTAAGTAAAGTCCCATTAAAATCAGTCCAGCCGTTTCAGAGATTAGCCGGAACATCCAGACAGACAAATTTTAAAAAATATATCCCCCCTCATTTTTTTAAAAGTTTTATTTTGACATTACAAACAGATGTGGTGTATTAATATATTGTAATGAGGGTAGTTGCTAATAAAAATCAGTCTTGGTCGAACTGGTGTTTTATTCACAACACAGACACTTCAATTTTTTTTATCTGTATAGATTCAACAACTAAATGTGTTTTTCAATTCCAGGTTTTTCCTGATGAGTTTCACCTGGCAAATTTGCAGCCTTTTCTAAAGTCATGCGCGGAATTACAGCCAGGTGTCAATATAAAGAACATTATAATAGCATTGATAGACCGCCTCGCGAGTTATAGTCAGGTAACGAGCCCTTTGAAACTTCAACTTGTCACATTGAGTAGTTTTCATGTGATGGATGCTCTAACAGACAGAAACACAAAAATTCAAAAACTTGCATTGCCTCTGCAAATTTTTAAAGTTGTACAAACTCGAACCATTCATAGATTTATTTATTACTAGCTGACCCGGCAAACTTCGTAACGCCTCAGAATCAATAAATAAAAAAGCGGAATGATAATTGCAGAATGTTTCAACTTTAGTAAAGAATGTGGTCAAAACTTAACCGGAACGAAAAAAACCAAAAAAAAAAACTTTTAAATTTAATTTGATTTTTAAACGACTTTTAAATTTAATTGATTTCTAAACGACGGGACGAACATCAAATATTTGACAGGTAGGAATTATTTCTCAGGGAATGCGAAATTGTTGTTTTTACTATATTTCAAGCATTTTTTTCATATTTACTGACCTTTTAAACCTTCCCTGAATTTCCACAAATAATTCAAATCCAAAATTAGCCAAATCAGTCCACCCGTTCTCAAGTTTTAGCGAGACTAACGCACAGCAATCGATTTATATATATATAGATATTACAGTTAGTAATTAGGTTTAGTTGCATTTGATGTTTCTTCGTGTATAATTTTAGAGAAACGAGGGCAACATTAACCTAAGTGTTGTTCTTGAGGATGGCAAGGAACAGGAGGTGCAGCTGTTCGAAGTTTTCTCAGACCAAGTTGCTGCTATTACTCAGGTATTTAATTCTTTGCATGAATTAATGGAAACACTTTATAGTTCACAATGAACTTAAACCTAGACAATGAACTAAATAAATACTATTGAACAATTCGTTATTAATATTTATTTTTTGAAGTATGGCTTAACACGGTTTGTGTATCTAGCCACTGTCAAGTAACTATGAATATTTAAGTTTTAGGACAAGCGAAAGCCTTGCCCAAATTGTAGGTAGTTGTCTGACGCTAAAGGAAAGAGATCTCGTAGGAGATCAGAAAGGTACATTTCACTAGACGGTTGTGAGATTCAACACAAACTTACATCAATATTTCATTTTTGACCAAACATATATGCATTTTTTGGAAATATTGTCTAGTTTCGAATTCTCTATTACCAGAGTCGAACCGACATGCCTCCGGAGGACATGCTGAGCCTGCAGCTTGCTTTACTGAAACTTGCACAAAGATGTCACCCGGACAAGTTGAATTACGTCGATCGAGTTTTAGCACATACAGATAAGATATGCCTGGATATACATCAAGCTAGGTAATATTAACAAATTAACTGAAAGTCTTTATTCAAATTATAATTTAAGTATTTCTCTAATTATGATCTAGAATACAATATGCTTTTCTATATAAATAAATATAATAACCATGCTGTGTCTGTACATTGAAGTTTTTTAACAATTCTTACGTTACAGACGGCCTCACAGAGTGTCGAACTTTCAACTCGCATAAGTTGTGTTCAAATACTTTTATTATTACAAAATTTGATTGCTTGAATTTTATTTAACCTATTTTCACTACATAATAATAATTAATTTAACTAGCACCTCTATTCCTGCGTCTTGTTTTTGAAATAAATTGTCCTAGATTTTCCAACTTCGAATTCCAGTTTTTTAAATTTGAGGTTGGCAACCCTATATTATACTCTTTCGTTATAGTTTGGATAATGCACACTATATCTTTATAAATTGTAGCCTATGTGTTATTTTGATGTGTAAGCTATATTATTGTACAATTTCATCAAAATCCATTCAGTACTTTTTGCGTGAAAGTGTAACAAACATATGTACATCCATACCTTCTTACAAACTTTCGCGTTTATAATATTAGGAAGTAAGGATAGTGTCGATGGTTTAATAGTCTGTGCGTGACATGACTCACAGAACATTACTACCTACAGTTCAGCTGTGCTACACATAGGCTTAAGAAAATGAAGAAACTATATTGTAAACTAAGATCTGGCTTAAAGGCCTAGCTGCCAAGCCATAAACCTAAATAAATAAACAGAACATTACTATTGCGTCATCCATAACAACAAATATGACAATCATGTTTCATGTGGGCTATACTGTCAAAAAATGTGTAATAGATAGACGTGCAAAAAAAAATTCTATTGTTAATATTTATTTATTTCTTTTAATACAAAATAAAGCCGATTCGAAACTCAAAGGGCGTGGGTTCAAATCCTGGCCGGAATACATCATCATTTTGGCAGTTTGCTGACCTAATGTACATATTGTTACAATTACCACGTGCTAACAGTGGTGTAGGAAAACATCGAGATGACCAATGTGTCAAACCTGCCAAGCCGCCTTGAACAAGCTTGGCGGGTATACTGTCCGCTCCCCTATAATGGGAGGCCCGAGCCCAGCAGTGGGACGTTTACGGGCTGTTATTATATTATAAAGCATATTCATTCATTCCGTTGTGACAATATTGTTTTTTTTTTTCAGTGGTAAACCAAGTTTAGAGCACAACACTCCTGTGTTCAAAGAGCTAATGAAAATTCTCAAACTACCCGCGGATCATTATAAAAATATATTGACGTTGATAAAACTCCAGAACTACGCGTTGTTGATAAAACACTTGAACCATCCTGGCAGGATCATGATAGCTGTCCACTTGATCAATGATGTGCTGGAAAGTGATGTTTTAATATCTACACCTGAAGATGTAAGTAGGAAAAAGAAAAATAATCTAAGTCTCAATTGCAGCGCGTCCTACTGGATCCAATTGTGAATCTAAACAAACCTGGGACTTGCTCAAATAAAAACAAAAAACTTCATCAAAATCCTGGAACCCGATTCCAGCGCATGATGCAACTGTGAATCTAAACCATTCTCGAATCCACTTAACCATAATCAAAAAATTTCTTTGAAATCGGTCCAACAGTTTAGGAGTACACACCAACGGAAGAATATATATACAGATAAATAAAATTGAAGTCTGTTTGTAATGTCAAAATAAAAATGTGAAAAAAAAACAAGGGGGGTAATTCGGACCAGGAGATTCCGTAATTCAATTTTTAGAATTTTTGTCTGTCTGGATGTTCCGGGTAATCTCTGAAAAGGCTGGACCGATTTTGACGGAACTGTCACTGGCAGATAGCTGATGTTATAAAAAGTAACTGTAGGCTACATTTAAAACTAGGGATTCGCGAAGAAAAATCCACGCGTACGAAGTCGCGGGCACAGCTGGTTTATATCGAGAATTTACCGCCATTTTATCGTAAGCGACATTTGGATCTAGGTATCTTTTTCTTCGAAAAAGATATTTTAAACCATTATTTTGTTTTAAGATTTTCAGGTTTTTGATTCTGAAGGGTCTAATCTAAATTTAACTGAGTCTTAAAACAAAATAATAGTTCAAAATTTCTTTTGCAACAAAAAAATATACTTGGGTCCAAATGTTACATACATACATACATAACTTCACGCCAGTTCCCTCGCGGGGTAGGCACGAACAACAGAGTGCCATTTAGGCTTATTCTTACACACCTCACTTGCCTCTTTGACATTCATAACTCTTGTCATGCAAGCTCGTCTGTTCTTAAGGCTCCTGACATCACCTTCTGCTAGTACACGATCAATTTGATCATGGAAGGTGTGTCGTGGCCTTCCACGACTTCTGCATCCATCCACTTTTGCATTGTATATCTGTTTAGTCATTCTTTCATCATGCATTCTTTCCACATGCCCGAACCACCGGAGCATTCCTTTCCTTACCTTCACCCCGACACTCTCTTTCAGACCAACTCTCTTTCTTACTTCGGTATTACGAACGCGGTCCGCGAGCGTCACTCCGCAGATTTTGCGCAGTGCTCGCATCTCGACCGCGTTTACTCTACTTTCATGCTCTTTCTTCCATACCCAACTCTCGCTTCCATACGTGAGCGTAGGTACCAGCACCGCGTTGTGTACGGCGAGCTGGGCCTTCTGGCTGAGGTTCTTAGCGCCTAGAAGTTTACCTAACGCTCCGTTCAAACTATTCCCCAAATTCACTCTTCTTTCTATATCAGCGGTGTACCTTCCATCCCTGCTAAAAGCACATCCAAGATATACAAACTCATTCACTTGCTCCAGCATAACATCATCGACCATTATCCTTGCATTCGTTCTGGTTTCTTCTCTTTCAAACACCATAACCTTTGTTTTCTTCGCATTCAAGTGTAAGCCTCTCGCCTGACAGTCATCTTTCATCATTGTGACTAGTGTTTGCAGTTCTGATGGCGATTCGGCTAAAAGCACGGCATCATCCGCATAAAGCAAGGTGCTTACAACTAGATCACTCATCCGCACCCCAACATCCATCAATCTTATTCTCTGGAGACAATCGTCCAGATATAGGATGAACAGCAAAGCCGACAGCACGCAGCCCTGGCGGACGCCAATATTGACGTCAAACCAGGGCGACAGGCTACCTTCCACTCGCACGCATGCCATACAGCCCTCGTAAGTGGACTGCACAGCACGCATCAATTGGCCATTAATCCCATATCCGGGCAATATGTCCCAGAGGTCCTTCCGCACAACCCTGTCAAATGCTTTCTCTAGATCCACAAAACCGCAGAAAACCTTCCGGCCCATAGCCAGCTGCTTCTCTACGATATTGCGGAGAGAGAAAACTTGATCCATACATCCCCTTCCATTTCTGAAACCACCTTGTGCATCCCACAGTAATCCATCGGATACAACTCTCATTCTCTTTTCAATAATCTTCGCATACACTTTAGATGCTGTGCTGATCAAACTGATGGCCCTGTAGCTGGCGCACTCCATACGTGACCCCTTGCCTTTATACAAGGGCACGATGACAGCGCGCCTCCAGTCCTTGGGAACCTTTCCCGTCCTCCAGCACAAGTTGCATAAGGACAGGAAAGCGTCCCGGACGCAGGTTCCACCATATTTGATCATCTCAGCAGACACACTATCGATTCCTACTGCCTTTCCATTTTTCAGACTTCTTATCGACCATTCGATCTCTTCCAAAGTGATCTCGGATGCTGACTCCTCGGAGTCGGTCACAGACTCAGTCGTGGTGCCAGCATCCGGGATATCATCATACATTTCTCTAAAATATTCACTCCATCGCGCTAATACCTCTTGTGGGTTAGCAAGAACGTCCCCTGCTTTAGATTTTATTCTTTCCATTCTGGAAGCTGACGAACAACCCCGAGACTTCTTAACCTCTCTCCAAAAGAGTTTGGTATTCGCCTCGAAGTTGTCCGTCAACTTCTCTTCTTCTTTCAATTTTATTCTTTCACGCTTCTCTTTCACTAAAGCTTTGGTTTCATTCTTGCAGAGGCGATAAATTTCTTTCTTCATCTCTTTCATACTGTCATTCTGTTGCAAGGAAGCAACATAATCCAGCCAGGCTTTTCTCTTTCTCTCTACGCTGGATTTAACATCCGCGTCCCACCATTCATCACCTTTCGTTGTTATGTGCCTCTTCGCGCATCCACATGCTTCTTTTGCGCTTTCCACTATACTTTCCTTCATACTATCCCAGTCATTATCCACATCTAAGTCGGAGAAGTCCGCTTTTGCAAGCCTTTCTTCGACTAGGCGCGCATACATACTCCTTACACTAACATCTTCCAATTTTTCACACTTTATTCTTTCAAGCTCCCCGAAATTGGTACGCACTCGCCAGTGTCTCCACTTCTTGAAAAGGCCCACAAACCGGCTTATCACCAGGTAGTGGTCCGTTTCAAGAGTGGGGCCTCTGTAGGCTCTTGTATCCATTATTGTGTTTCGGAGGCGACTATCAATTAAAATCAGATCAATCATACTTTTCTGATCATTCATTCTCCATGTATACGTGTGAATATCCTTATGATGGAATAGTGTGTTCGACACAAGCAAGTTTCTTTCCATGCATACGTCTATGATTGGCCTACCAGCATCGTTCACTCTCTTGTCACCATAGGGTCCAAGGACAGCCTCAAGGCCGTCTCGTTTGGTCCCCACCCAGCCATTAAGATCACCACACATAATTAGTCTTTCGTTCCCTTCAGCCAGATCCAGAATTTCTCTCACAGACTCCCAAAACTTCTCGAGTTCTTGGGGATCGGCTGAGCTTACGGGAGCATAAGCTGCGACCAGAAAAACTCGCGTGATCCCCAGTTTTAGGCGGACCCAGAGAAGTCTCGGGTTCACCAGACAATAAGCTTTTATTCCAGACACAAAGCGGGATGAGAGTAAGACGCCTACCCCCCCACTTGCACGCTCGTCCAGGTCCACGCCGGACCACAGAGCAAGCATGCCACCGGGGAGGTCATCGACGTCGCACCCCTTCCGCTTTGTCTCTGTCAGACATAAGGCATCCAGGCTTCTCTCATTCATTATATCAATCATTTCGTCCATCTTATCTTTCATTCCACCTCTCACATTCCACGTGCCTATACGGCACTCTGCTCCTCTCGACCCGCCAGGTTTGGCGCTGCGTGAAGGGTGGCGGCCCCCTTCGCCGCATGCGCGAGAATCCACACCGACGGGGGCGCATCGGTGAGCGTCGCCTGCGGGGGACGCCCTATCGTGCACTGCACTCGGGTGAATCCTGGTCAGAATTGTGGCCCTCTGGGCCAGCGGGGATCGCGGCGAGCACGCTTCTGAGTCGATGACTTATGTCCTACAAGCCATTGGTAAAAAACAATTAGTTATATCGTAATCGTTCTACAGGTTGAATCAGTATTGGCAATGTTAGACGTATTAGTAAAGGACCAACCTGACCAGCTGACAAATGAGCCGGACGTTGAAGACTTTATGGAGGAGCAAGGGCTTTTGGCCAGGTACGTATTTATTAAAAATGAAATACAGAATTAAAGAGATCTGATATTCACAATCCAGATCGGCTTATACCTGAAGTGTATTTGTTTCAAGATGATTTTAAAACTCGATAATGACTTCATGAACTGTTTTATTTGAAGGGTAACCAGTATATGTACAAATATTTACAAGCGGTATAGCTACTGCGCTACATAGCACATAGTGTGAGCGGGATAGACTATGTAAGAGCGAGACAGCAACTATTAATACACGCGCTCCCGTGTTGCGCTTGTTAGTCGGTCGTTGTCTGCTGCGATGACTTGACGTAAGTAGCTGTCATAGATGGACTGGGCGTAACTACGTTCTAAGTCTCAGCTTTTCCTTCATAAAAAGCGCGGGGCACATGGGAGGAGGGTGGTTTTAGTGGGTAGTGGGTGTTGCCCGTGCAACTTCTCTGAGTCTCCACACAAGCTGGCTTGATTATTGTTCGGATTGCCCCTTATCAAAGGGGAAAGCCTTCATGATCAACTATAGTCTAATCCCTTGCAAAGGACCCAGTATTGTGCGTAAATAGCATTTCCCCCGCCTTAAAAAAAAAAAGCAGTTGTCATAGATAACATCCCACTGCTGGGTTCGGGTCTCCCATTATAGGGGATCGGACAGCATACCTGCCACGCTTATCTTGGTCGACGTGATGGTTTCATAACGATGTTTTCCATCACAATTAGGACGTGGCAATTGTAACAATACTCGCGGTGGGTCTGAAAACTACCTAAGAGAGGTATGCTTTTTTTGTGGGGGAATCAATACCATAGTTGGCACCCCAATACAATTGGCACACTTATTATTTTATTCAAAACATTAAGAAATCTTATGCATCTTTTTTTATTTTGTAGCCTTACAATAATATTCAAACTCAAAAGTTTTTATTCAAAGATTATACATACAAGTTAAAATTTAATTTTACTTCCTAATCTATGTACACCGCTTCGCAACGTGTTATTGCTGTTAGGGAGAAGAAGCGGCAAGAATCTCCCCAGCAACACGTCTAGCTAAAAATTGCTTTTCTTTATATTTCTTATATTCTATTTATATCTCAAGTTCTTTTTTTTGTAAGTTTCATACAGAAGTATGTTACAAAACTACTTTTCGAAGAAGAAAGAAAAAGAAGCGTAACAAGTTACACTATGACACTACCACGAAATATCCTTGTTTCTTTTGGTTTGAAGGAACTTGTAACTTGCATGTACAAAAAATAAATCAAAACTACCTGCAACTTTAGTATTTGTGCTTTCTATCTCGTTGTAAATTACAACTTATTTTTCAACAACTTATAAATGTCCTCATAGTTTAAGTGAATTGTATTTTTTTTTTGTCTATACTAATATTATAAAGAGGTAAAGTTTGTGAGTTTGTGACGTTGTAGGGGGTAATCTCTGGATCTACTGAACTGATTTAAAAAATTCTTTTTCAACACACTTGCTCATAAAGTGGCTCTATGGTCACCGCAATGGGGATTGTTCAAAAAAAATTACCCTCTGATTTTATATTTTTATTATGTAAAATAGGGTATTTTAAGATACTAATTTGGATATTTTTGTGTTTTAAGAGTTATTTTTTTTTTATTCGATTTTTAAACAAATTATCCGATGACGTCATTGGGGACAACTTTACATTAATTCCTTTGCCTATAAAAAGAAAATAATCATATTAATCTGTGCTACTATTTAAATGTTACTGTCATTATTCATTATGACACATCGTGATCATTTTAGTGTGGCCAGCTTAGCAATTTTATCGGTAGATTTATTTTATATATTTTGGTGTTCAACATTTATTATTTTCTAAAGTTACCGTTAAGTTATTTAAAGTGACCTTTAGTGAAAAATCAATATAGTATAACTTAAACTGAATAATGTCCAATTAGGCTGAATACCATTAATTGATAATCAGGTATAAAACCTATTTTGTAATAAAGTATTCTTTCGGCGATTACAACAGATAAAGCTCTTTCGACCACTAAAATACTTTGATTTGGTATCACATTTGGGTTATCATTTTTAATGTCTGATACCTAGACATAGTCTCATTATCCAATGACGTTGTTAATCCAGTTAAAATAAAAAGGTTGTATTGTCACTTTCAATGGAGGGGGGGGGGGGGGGGAGTATTATTAGTCAGACCTTTAAAAAAAATATCAGTCGTTAGGACTGCACTTCAGAGATAAAAACTTGGTATCTGAGCGTGACGGTAGTGCGAATTCAGTGAAGTTTTCAATTTAAAAATCATGGCGATGTTCGATAAGGTCTTTTTTAAGTCAATATGTTGGGAGTTGCTTTCCTACACACACGTGTGTACCAACAAGAATTACAAATTTTAGTAATTTCACTATTAGCAACCTGGCAACATTGGGTATTTAGGCTTTAGATCGGCGGTTAATGCAGCATTTCTAAATTCTAATATTATTCATTACAATTAATTTCGTCCTTAGAAAATCTTCTAAAGTCATCCGACAAAAAAGTGAACTGTTTTATTAATGAAAATATATTAAATATTTTCTCTTTCTGAACATGGCCGGATCTTCAAATAGGAGTGTTAATTTGGAAAGGCTGATACGCTAAACCTACCTAACATGTAATGTTATTAGAGTACACAGCTATACTCGTAGTACATATTGGAGAAATAAGAGGAGCTAAAATCCTGATGTAAGTAGTTTTGTGAAGGTTTCTAAATTCAACATGTTCGTCCATAGATCTTCCTTCCTTCTTTCCTTTTATAACCTGTGTAGTATATTACTATTCCTGTCTGTAAATTTCATCCATATAAGAAATCAATAATGTTAATTATTAGTTAATATATGATTGATGTAAGTACTTTGTGATACAAGTGATACTTTGTGTTGAAGTCAAAATTCATCTAAAATGTGCACCTATTTATAGAAAAATAGCTACATGTCTCACTCATTCATTAGAAACTGATTAAAATAATATTAATTACTTATTTGATAATTTGGTACAATCAATAAATCAGCAACCTATATTACTTTCTTAATAATCTATAATACAAGTAAAGTATCTCATATAAATACATACAAATAAAGGAACAGACATTGCACCACTACCCTGGCGGTTAAATAGTGTGTTTGATTGCTAATGTATGTTATGGATCTGATCTTATACAACAAATTACCGGAAAATATGAAACTCTCCAGTAGTTTTAAATATATTCACTTGCCGGCTTAAAAGTGATTAATCAAGCACATCTATGGCTTGAAGGATTTCATGGAATATGAAGATTTGTGACAAATACCTTAATGATTGTAAATCTCTTAATAATATGATTTTGATGTGTAACATAGTTACTAATATGAAAATTTATGAGTTAAATAAGGACTATGCGAGTAATTAAATAGACACTTTATATCTATTTTTTTCAGGTTCAGAAAAAATTTGCAACAACTTTTCTGCATAAGCAAGGGTTATGCTTGATCATAGAATTTTATGACTTATCCACTGCAGTTTACATGAAAACTTTATGTATAGAAAAAACCAAATGCTAGCCTGCAGAAAAAAGAAAAAGATAAAACTGAACATTTCTGAAAAGATTATATAATATGTCCTAAATTATTATTAATAAGTGTTTAATTAAATAAACAAGTTTAACTGCTAAAAGTTATTTATTATTTCATCTTGCAAAATAATAAGTCAAAAGATATATTTTATTAATCAATTCATATAAATATATGGCACATACAAATTTATAACTCAAAATAGTTTGCTTTCAGTATAGAAACCATCTTATTCTTATAACTCGTAATGTGAACTCTTATGACATCATGCAAAGTAAAGCTAAAATATTTTTGGAGGAATGTTAAATATTCATATATTGTTAACATGAATTATAACTAATAACATCTAGATTTATGTATATATAAAAATAAGTTATTTAAAATAGCCATCCTTGTTTTCAATTAATTAAGCTTTAAAGATATAGGCCATTCTTCTATGGTGGTACTAATCTTTTCAATCAGTTTCCATTTATTGATTTGGGCTCGCTTGAGATAAATTCAGGTTCTGGTGAACTTTTTGTATGCCATTAGCTCCAATGCAGTTCATAAAGAATACTCCAAAGAATTCAAGTCAGAACTCGACGAAGGCCAACCTATGCTCTGAACAAAGTCTGACAAATTGGCTTGCAACCAATGTTGGATTGAATTAGCTTCATGGGAGGGTACAGAGCCCTGTTGGAAAACCACTGCTATCCAGCGAATAAAGTATCACTTAATGCTTAAATCATTACTTCCAATATGTGATTTTGGACGTCCTTCTAACTTCTAGCGCAAGGTGTATTGTTTTGCCAGTTAAATTTTCTTTCACTGTGTTGATCTTCTCATCAGTAAACAGGTTATTTTTTGGATCGTATCTCTTGAAAAGATTTCGACATCTTTCCAATCGCCATTTACGAAGACGCTCGTTTATATAATGCACTTTTCTTTGACTTTTAGTTAGAGACCATATGTAAGTATTCTCTTTACAGATATTTAAGAAATATTGGTCTGAAGAGATAATATATACATAATTTAATTCTGGAGCACGTCGAATAAAATGTTTGTTTATGTTGATGTTGTATGACATAACAATGACATAAAAAGGAAAATGTCGGTCCTTTTGTATTTTGAAACTGAATGGCTACGGTATTGATATGCATTTCACCAGACGTAAATGACGTCATAGGATTTAGTAAGGTCAAATAAAGGTCAAACGAATTTCTTTCAAAATACAAGGGGATTGTACGTTTTTTGGAATTTTAACTAGACAGAAATGATTAGGAACACTATTCCTCGAAATGGTTTTTCAAAAAGCTAAATTTAAAAAAAGTGAACAATCCCCATTAGGCACAGAATGACACCCATAATCAAACTGTGACTAAAAAACATTATAACTCACTAGTGAGTTATAGATTATTTTTTTTAATTGTATTGGTTGAGTTGCTTTGTTCTTAAAAAAGTTTTTATTAAAAAAAAAAGGTCGTGTTCTATAGAACAAATAAATTAATGTTCCTATTGCTTGCTCATTTCATGCAACTTCTTATTTAAATAGATAATTTTAACTCGTACGTGTTTAATAAATAAAACTTTCACTCATATATAACATTTTTTTATCTACTAAATAAAATGAGTTTTTGTTGTTATTTTATTCACAAGTGTGTTGAAAAACGTCGTATGATACACGTGTGTATTGATGATTACCGTCCTCGGCTCTCTTAAGACCCTCGCCTACGGCTCGAGTCTCAATGGCGCCTCGGCGGTAATCACCAATGTTACACACTAGTACTATAATGTACTATTACTGTTGGAAAGGTACGTTAACAGGGAGTGTCATAGGCTATATAACATGACGCTATATACCACGGGTGCGGGACAGAGCGCGGGTGAAACCGCGCCGGGCCGCTAGTGAGAAATAAAGTTCTTCAACCCGAAGAATTGTAGCAATCAGTGCATGCTCAGTGAGACAAAGACCCAGTAAGAGGAAAGAAGAATATTATTATTGTTATAATAGTGACGAGACATACTAGAAGTTTGTATTAATAATAATATTGCATGGCTGCAAAATAGGTAATATTAAGATTTTTTAATATCTTGAATAAATTGACTAGATATGAATCATAGGATGGGTGCCAACAAATACGATTGTTTACTCTATATTATGTCCAAAATCCAATTTGGAGAATCTGGTTACATTAAGCACGATGTTTTTTTTTCTAGATTAATCCACCACTTCAGATCAGATTCAGCTGATCAGCAATACCTGATATTGAGCGCCGCCCGCAAAGCGTTACAAGGGGGTGGCGCAAGGCGTATACAGCACACGTTCCCGCCTATACTCTTCCACGCATATAGATTAGCATTTTTGTACAAGGAATTGAAAGATCAGGTAAGCACAAAAGTATCGACCTGTGATTTAATACCTTTGTCCGCCTAGTTTACTAGAATGTAATGGTCGTGAGTTCGATTTTTGGCATTGTAAATATCGTAAAAGAAATTTCCCTTATTTAATACTAGCTTCTTCCCGCGACTTCGTCCGCGTGGAATAGTAAAAGAAAGTAAGTTAAAAATACACCCCCGATTTTGGAAAATTCTTCATTGGTGCTCCGCTCCTATTGATCATTGATAAATGGGCTATCTAACACTGAAAGAATTTTTCAAATCAAACCAGTAGTTCCTGAGATTAGCGCGTTCAAACAAAAAAAAACTCTTCAGCTTTATACATACATACATACATAACTTCACGCCAGTTCCCTTGTGGGGTAGGCACGAACAACAGAGTGCCATTTAGGCTTATTCTTACACACCTCACTTGCCTCTTTGACATTCATAACTCTTGTCATGCAAGCTCGTCTGTTCTTAAGGCTCCTGACATCACCTTCTGCTAGTACACAATCAATTTGATCATGGAAGGTGTGTCGTGGCCTTCCACGACTTCTGCATCCATCCACTTTTGCATTTTCAGCTTTATATATTAGTATAAGATGGTATGTGTGTTTGGAATGTCTGATGTATGAAGACCAGCCTAATTCATTAGAGCGCAGAAGTCCCGGGTTCAATTCTTGGTATTATAATGGTCGCCAAAGACTTTTTTTTTTTTTTTTTTTTTTTTTTTTTTTTAAATGAGACAATTCTACGGACTCTAAAGTTCCGTACCTTTTTTAATTTGAAGTTTATTAGTTGTATTGGTTTGTGTCTTTTTATTGCGCTGATAACATTGTTCTTTTTTTTATTATTGTATTAAAGTTGACGACATAGACACGGGTGGTGCTTATTGATTAATTTCTTAATCTCTAAGTATTTTATGTTATATGACATTTTTTTTTTTATTATTGTTTGCTATTTGTATATTGGTTTATAGATGTATTGGACTTATTATATTACTTATTCTAACTTGTGTAGTGTTGCTGTTATAAAGTGGGTGTGGTGTTTGGCGTGTGTGGAGTCTTAGGTGCTAATATTATTATGCTATTCTTAGGATATGTATTTTTTTTTTTTTTTTTTTTTTTTCCTTAAAATGTACATTACAAGTAGTCTTAAAAATAGCTTATTCTAATACATTTTGTTGTTTTTTATTTATTTTTGTGTCAGGGTGGAATTTTTGTTTGTTCGTTGTGTGTTGGTGATTTTGGTGTGCTGTTTGTTTATTGTGTGTCATAGTGTCTTTTGTGACTTGTGTTGTTCTGTGTTATTTGTGTTTTGTTGTTCTGGTGTGTGGGGTGTGTGTTAGGTGAGTTGTGATATTTTGCTATTGATGATTTGGGGTGGGATTTGTAGGGGGATTATAGGGATTGTTCTGCCTCCATTAGATTATTAACGACCGTCTTATCCCTGATGCGGATCGCCATTTTAAGTATGTAATCCCTAATCTCCGCGGTGGTGGCCTTCTGTGCTTTGAGGACGAAGGTTGCAGTGGCGTCCTCTTCGCATACGGATGTATAATAGTAACATTTGTCCGTATGCCGCGAGATTGCCACGACCGCATGTGGAATGCTTCTGTACAGGTCCATTTTTCTGGTTTTGGACCTCACAATGACCACTGTCTCGAATGTTAATCCCTGGGCTTCGTGTATCGTTTGGACTGCAGACCCTTCGCCCTTGCCACAACCTAGTTTTATTAGGTTCTCTTTCTCTGACTGCGTGTGCGTCAGATAGAGAGTATTGGCAAGGTCTGTGGGTATGCTTTCCTGCGAATACGGCTTCAGCTCCAGGGAGCGAGACTGTTTCTTGGACGAGTATATGCCGGAGTATACGTCACTCATGGCATACGCTACGTCCTGTGGGTTTCTGTGTGTACAAAGCTGTTCCCGGGTGATCTTCGCCGATGGAGTAGGGCGGTGATACAGCATAGGGAACAAGTCGTTCCTATCTATAAAAGGCATTTGATTAATGTCACCCATGAGGGTGAGGTAAGCCGCTCCGGCTAGGCGAGTTGCCATGACCACTGAACCAAAGTGGCTCATTAGTGCTTCGTCTACGATGAGACGTTTCGGGCTAAAGGTGGATGTGAGCCCGTTGACTATGAAAGAGGCCATAGTCCGCACTCGGGCCTTGGCATCGTCGCCTAGGATGGGTTGGAGCTTTTCCCGTATTTCTTCTGCGGATTTCTTGGTGGCTGTGATGACCATGTCTTCGCTGGTGTTGAAGCCACGGAGCATCGCTGTTGTTTTACCGCAGCCCGGGACGCCGTTAATCCAGGTGATGTCGGGGACGGTCCATTCGTCGAAGGGTTTGCCTCCGGCAGATTCCGCCAAAGACTTTAGTAAAATTGGCTCCAAGGTTGTCTGTCTGTAGCAATATTTTGTAATATATATATTTAAATATAAAAGGCGGCTTCTGCGGTGTGCTCTTGGGGATGCACAATATATGTATTCGTCTGCTGATTATATTGACTTCAACTTTTTTAATTGCCATTTATATGAAACTAGACCGAACTTATTTCAGGACGATATGTGGGAGAAGAAGTGTCACAAGATATTCCAATTTTGCCATCAGACTATCAGCATGCTCGTCAAAGCGGAGCTGGCCGAATTGCCACTGAGGTAACTATTGACTTGTACAGTTTGCCGTATACTTGTAGAATTTTGGTGGAAATTTACATATTTAAATGGGGGGCCGTCTGCCTGTCTGCTAATCTCCTGCAATAAAAAAAATCGTCTTTCTTTCTTTCTTTCTTTCATTTGGTAAACTTCGTCAAGTCTTCTCGTCGACCGTTCCGCAATGCTTGAAGACAAAAGTCTTCGAGCAGTGCGTCCTCCCCGTCCGGACCTACGGGGCCGAGACACGGACACTGACGGCAGGATTGGTCCACAAGTTCCAAGTCGCTCAACGGGCTATGGAGCGAAGCTATGTCGGGTGTTTCTCTTACGGATAAAATTAGAAATGAGGATATCCGTAAGAGAACCAAGGTAACCGACACGTCTGCCGCAGGACCGATGGTCGATGGAGCAAACGAGTCCTGCAGTGGAGACCGCGTCTCGGTTAACGTAGTGTCGGACGCCCTCCAGCCCGATGGACCGATGACCTATGCAAGGTCGCCGGTAGGCGCTGGCTGAGGAGATCGGAGAACAGGGATGAGTGGCGCCGTCTTGGGGAGGCCTACGTCCAGCAGTGGACTGCAAATGGCTGACGACGATAACGCATGTGTATTATTTTCTTGTGTGCAAGAAAGAATATTCTATTCTATTCTACATTTGGAATCGGCGGTGGTCAAGTGTTTGAATATAAATAATCAGGAATGTAAGGAGTATAGAAGATAAGCAAGTTACACGATTAGACGACAGACTTGGGCTACGTTCCATTAGAGACACAATGACCGCGATTTATCCCGTCCCAATTGCTTGCCGGCGTTACAATCGTAAACCCGAGTGGAACGGTTATTCGACCCACCTCTTGACATGGGTCGTTGTGAGCGTGGTGTGATCGAAAATGATGACGTCATTAGTGACGTTTTCGCCACGAGCACAACGACCGCTGTCGCCTTGTGGAACGGCTAACGGAGCATTTAGGGCGTTGTGAGCTACCAATGGAACGCGCTGGTAATAGAGCAAAAAGAATAGTGCATTAACTCTATCGTGCACTAGCACTAAAGTGCGCACTATGTGGACATTGTTTACTGGGTATAGACATTCCTTGTATGCCTTTTTTTTTATTGCAGGAGTTCAGCAGACAAGCAGACGGCCCACTTGATGGAAAGCGGTTACCATCGCCTATGGACATTTGCAACACGAAAGGTGCTACAAATGCGCTGCTGCTCTCTTAAGGGTCACTGGAACCTGGTCACTAATGCCGGAACACAACGAAACTGTCGACAATGTTTCAGGTTATACCTCCAGGGGGCGCTGGCCATCGGCGAGATAGGGTTCGCGAACCACGAGACGATAGCCTACGAGTACCTGTCGCAGGCGTTCTCGCTGTACGAGGACGAGATCTCGGACAGCAAGGCGCAGCTGGCCGCCATCACGCTCATCATCGCCACCTTCGAGCAGATCAACTGTTTCGGTGAGCGCCTCTCACTGTTTTACCATGTGTACCAGGAACAGGGCATGTTATGGTGCTACTTTTTTATTTTTTATTGCTGGAGTTCAGCAGACAGGCAGACGGCCCACTTGATGGAAAGCGGTTAACATCGCCTATGGACATTTGCATCACCAAAGGTGCTACAAATGCACCTGGTCACTAATGCCGGAACACAAGGTTGTTATGGCGGCATACTCTAGACCAGGGGTGGTCGTCGTCCAGTCGGGCAAATACCCTACCACCTGGCTGTGGGTTGTTTAGTCGCCTCTTACGTTAGGCCGCCAGGCCGCAGGAAATTGTATTCTTTCTCCGTTCCTGCACGGATATAACGTAATCCGTTAACCGAATCTATTGTTACCGAGTTAGCGGGACTCGAATTAATATCCGTTGGAACTGCAAGCGAAAGCCCGGGCTCGGGCCGAGCTCCTCGAGACGCTCGATCGGGACCCTTGGGGGCGTCCGTACCGTGGGGCTCGCAACACGTTGCGGCCTTGCACATCCACGGTCACGGAAACGCTCGAACCCGAGGTGCTCCGGTCGGTTATCGACGGGCTCTTCCCGGATCCGGGAAACTTCACTCCCCCCAGTATGGGTCCACCCGTTCCCGACACTCCCACGGACGAGGAGCCTCACTCCATCTCCGAGGGGGAACTAGACGTTGCCCTGGACCGGCTCCGGGGCAGGAAGACGGCACCGGGACCCGACGGGGTTCCAGGTCGACTCCTCTTCCTGGCCGCTAAACATCTACGCGGCCAGCTGCGGGAACTGTTCGAAGCCTGTATTCGCGCAGGTCGGCTCCCGTCGCAATGGAAGGAGGGTCGTTTGTGCCTGATTCCCAAGGGAGGTCGGCCTCCCAACGATCCGTCCGCCTTCAGGCCCATAGTGCTGCTGAACGAGGTCGCTAAGGTCTTCGAAAAGATCTTGGCGGAGCGGCTCGTGAAGCATCTCGACACTGTGGAGCCGGGGCTTTCAGAAACGCAGTTCGGGTTTCGGCGGAGGCGCTCCACGATGGACGCCTTCGAGACGCTGCGAACGTCAACGGACGAAGCCGTCCAAGCGAAGGATGTCGTTCTTGCGGTGTCGCTAGACATAGCGAACGCCTTTAACAGCCTCCCTCATGAGACGATCAGGGAGGGGCTCCGCGCGCATGGAGTCCCCCCGTACCTCACGAGGCTGTTGGGCGCGTACCTGCAGGATCGACATATCCTTTGGGAGGGCGGTGAGTCCGGCAATCCCGAGGTAGGTCGTCGACGCGTCGCGTGCGGCGTTCCACAGGGGTCGGTCCTCGGGCCGATTCTTTGGAACGTAGGTTATGACTGGATCCTTCGGGTTCCGGTCCTACCCGGGGTAGGGCTGATCTGCTTTGCGGACGACACCCTACTCACGGCACGCGCTGCGTCATTTGCGGAATCCGTGGACGTCGCTAACGCCGGGTTGGCGATTGTCGTAGATCGAATAGCTAGGCTGGGCTTGAGGGTCTCCCCCGCGAAAACGGAGGCCATCATGTTCCATAGGAAATTTCGCAATCCCCCCGCGGACTTGACCGTTTCGGTCCAAGGGGTGGCCATTAGAGTAGGGCCCCAGATGAAATATCTAGGGCTAGTTCTCGATGGGAAATGGCTGTTCAAAGCGCACTTTGAGCAGCTAGTTCCCAAACTCGTCAAATCCGCGGGCGCACTCTCGAGGCTGCTTCCCAACGTAGGGGGCCCGGGAGGTGCGACGCGGAAACTTTACTCTGGCATCCTGAGGAGTATGGCACTGTACGGTGCACCCGTCTGGTCCATTGCACTTCACCGCCACAACAGAACCCTGCTGCAACGGGCGCAGCAGGTTCTGGCCGTGAGGACCATACGGGGGTATCGCACAGTGTCGCGGACGGCGGCCACCCTCCTGGCAGGCGATCCGCCCTGGCATCTCCAGGCGGACGTCCTGACAGTGGTGCGCCGCACCCGGCAGGATGCCCTAGCTAGAGGCCTGACCTTCTGTCAAGTCGAAATCGAGGCGATCAGGAAGCGGGAAACCGCCTCCATGATCGCCGTCTGGTCTCAAGAGCTCGACAACCCTGCGGCCTATGGCGGCTACACGGTGGATGCAATCAGGCCACAGCTGACGGAATGGGTCAACCGCACCAGCGGCACCCTGACCTTCAGGACGACACAGATACTTACCGGACACGGATGTTTCGATAAGTATCTGTGTCGCATTGTGGGCTGCTTGCCTTCCCCGGACTGCCGCCAGTGCGGCGCGCCCGACACGGCGTTACACACGCTTGTCGAGTGCGCCGCATGGGCGCCGCAGCGTTTCGAACTTGAGACGCACGTAGGTCCAGTCGACTCGCTCTGCGACTTGGTCAAGGCCATGCTGCAGAGCAGCGACAATTGGGGGGCTGCGGTTACTTTTTGCGAGACAGTAATGTCACTCAAGGAGGCCGCAGAACGAGACAGGGAGAGAAGTCCTGCAGCGCGTGCCAATGCGTCTTCTCGAGGTCGCCGGCCTTCAGCTGGCACCCGGAGAGGCAGGTACGCGCATTACTTCCCTCCCTGAGTTAGGTTCCGTTTACCGCGGGGGGCCTTTAGCTTGCTAGGAAGAGCAAAGGACCTTCTATCCCCGCACAACGAAGTGGGGTGTGTTCTGCCAGGGCACACTCCAGGCACTTTATTGCGCTGGATCGGCTGGGCGTAACTATGTTCTAAATCTCAGCCTTTCCAACACATTCAAAGCGCAGGGTCGTCAGGGAGGAGGGGGTTTTTAGTGGGTATTGGGGTTGCTCGCCCGTGCAGCAACGCTCGGAGTCTTCCACACTATTCTGTGACGTCGATCGCGGACGGAGCGCTGCCAAGAGCATACATGATGATGATGATTGTTCCGACCGTTTTCGGCCATGGCGACCACTTTGACCCCTAGTCGGATAATTGAAGCTGGTGCGTGCGAAGATGGCTTATGTAGCCTATCTTGGCGGCGAAACTCCGTGCACACCAAGGGCACGTGAGTACGCCGTTGTCATAGTTGTATATAATGGCAGCAGGTGGGCGAGCCTTTAACTGGTCGCGTTTAGTATCAAGGTCACCTATCCGTCACTATTAGATTCCCGAATTTACACACGTCACGCCCGTATCGTAGTCGTCGCTCAACTGCCTTCTCTCGATCTCCAATATTAGTTGAAAATAATTGTATGACAAGAAATGGTGTAACATATTCTCACCATCATATTACAACACCCAGTGTCCGTGTTTCATACAAATAAAGGGATTTAATTTAGGACTTAGCCAGTTGATAGATTATCATGTTGTCATGTGGCAACTGGTACCATAGATAAAACATACGGCTGGCAACACGTGTGTTGTTTTTCAGTAACGCCACAATAACGGGAAAAGGAACAAAATCCATACAGCTTAACAACATGTAATATTTGTATATAATAAGTGCTCTATTTAGGTTTATAATAAATAACAATTGTAGGTACTTATCTTTAGTTTTTTTTAAATTATGCTATCACTGTTTTCTATTATTTTTGAAGTGATAACTTCTTATGGGAGAGTAAACCGCTTCGTTACGTAACGCGTTACGGCGCCAGTCTGTCTGGCTTTCCTTTCTCTCACGCATATGACAGCGGTAGGCGGGCTCCTCCTCACTCACTCTCACCCACGCGCTATATACATAAAATTTAAGTAATAACCTAAGCTTTTAAGTTAAACAATTTCAATATTAAATAGTTTAACTTAGATTAGTTTTATCACTTCTGTCGGGCGTCCCGAGACGCACGTATACGTTGACTATAATTTAATTTAAATTGCTTTTACCGTGGGTCGCATGACTTTTGTGATTAACCCTTAAGACAATTATTGATATACCAAAAAGCCGCAAGACTAACACTGTCACTATCTCGTAATATACTAGGAAAATATACCCATTTCATACAAATCATACAACTCCTATATAAACAGAGTGAGACAACAACACAATTAACGATCACGTGCACAAACGCGATCTGCACTCTCGTCGCGGACACATATGTGCTACTAGTGAGTGTAAAGGTTAAGGAGCTGGGCACTGAAAATCAGTGCTGTGTCGGACTATGTTTCGGCACAGCAAAATCTGAGTGCCAACCTCATTTCGCAAATTGCAGCACACATTTTCATTGTTATTATTATAAATTATTGTTAAATGTCGCGTTTTTAGAAATAAATATTCTCTTTCTTGTAATGGTCACTAATGCCGGAACACAACTCGAAAGTTGTTATGGCGACATACTCTAGACCAGGGGTGGCAGCCATCCAGTCGTGCAAACGCCCTACCACCTGGCTGTGGGTTGTTAAGTCGCCTCTTACGACAGGCCGCCCCAACGCAGGAAATTGTATTCCTTCTCGAACAAGCATATTATTCAGTTGACGATTGTTTCTGTGCTTAAATAATAATATAATTATATAAAAATGCCTTCATAGTGACATATTTTTGTAAAATTAATAATGTTTATTGTAAATTAGATTTTTTTATTTTTTTATAATTGTAATTATGACTACGTATTATATTTCAGACACAAATATTTTTTGTTAATGAATTAATATAAATAAATGAAATGAAATATTTATTCTTGCATAATTGTAGTTGTATACAGGTGTTATTCTTAGAAATACATGGTTCAGCACATTTTACCAGTTCCACTGGTGTGCAAGTGAGCAGGATCTTAATAGTCGTTATTTAAATAGTTAGTTCCTATTTTTGTTTATTAAGTACCTTTTATGTAACCTGGATAATATTTATTAATTATATAGATATCTGTTTTTGATTAAATTATTATTGTAATCTGTGTATGTCAATTATTTAATGTCTAATTTAAATATTATTATTAATTATGTATTGATATTATGTTTCAAATTTGTCGTTTAGGAATTCGTTTGTGGAATAATATGGTTTGTCTATTAATAATTGCTTTAGTCTTGTTTTAAATATATTTAATGGTATTGTTTTTAACGATTTTGGTAGTTTATTGAATATCGTGAGAGCCATTTCGTGAACACTCTTATCCAACAGTGCCGTATTATATCTTTGGAACCTCAAAGGACGTCGATATGACGTTGTGGTTGTTGAGGGCTCCTTCACTTGTTGTGCGATATAGGAGATATTAAACACAAGGTTTACACACTAGATATAATATATTCTGCTTGGTTTACATGTCTTTTATGCTATATATACAATAGTATGTTGTTTTTTATCAAACCCCTCGTGTGTAGCTGTCAAATTGAGATAATTACTTTTTGTGTTGCCTGGAATGGCCGTCCTAGTGTTGCCAGTGCTAAATATCAATGGTTGCGTTCAAAGAACGCCACATATCTATTAACACACAGTACATTTGATACTGAAAGAATGACTAAACAGATATACAATGCAAAAGTGGATGGATGCAGAAGTCGTGGAAGGCCACGACACACCTTCCATGATCAAATTGATCGTGTACTAGCAGAAGGTGATGTCAGAAGCCTTAAGAACAGACGAGCTTGCATGACAAGAGTTATGAATGTCAAAGAGGCAAGTGAGGTGTGTAAGAATAAGCCTAAATGGCACTCTGTTGTTCGTGCCTACCCCGCAAGGGAACTGGCGTGAAGTTATGTATGTATGTATGTATGTATGTACATTTGATACTCTTTTTCTCAAATTTTCATGTCGTGGCGGTTTTATTTTAAATAGATGGGGGTTTATTGTAACGAACTGTGCAATCTCGTATATATATATAGACAGGGCAAGGTTAAATTTTTTAATGAGTCTTGCAACTGTCTCTGGGAGCCAAATTACAAATTGAACGTATACATTTCTTTCGCGCGATAAATATATGATCTTTCTTTATCCCTTTGTGTAGGTGCCGAGAACGCGGAGCCGATGCGAACGCAATGCGCGTTGGCTGCGAGCAAGCTGCTGAAGAAACCAGACCAGAGTCGAGCGGTCGCGTTGTGTGCCCACCTGTTCTGGAAGGGTGCTAAGGACGGCAAACAGGTAACACTGACGGAGCTAGACTAAAATTAACTCTTAGTTGGTTTATAAAGTCGAACAGACAGACCACTTTATAAGAAAATCATAATTGGCGATATAATTTATATTTTTTACAATTAATTTATCGTTTAGATCTATTATTATTGTATCTTAATGCTTTTTATTCATTTCATTTAAAGCGTCATTGTTGACTGGTCGTTAGCCTGTTAAGAAGTGCGTAAAAAATAACTAGCCCGCCATCTTGGCCGTCCGCCATATTGGATTTAGAGTGAAGTAATTTAAGTTTTTCGTATTCTTCTCAGCACTCTTTGATTTGATACCCATATCATGGTAGTGCGCAAAAAGTAATTAATCCGCCATCTTGGCCCGTCGCCATATTGGATTTAGAGTGAAGTAATTTAAGTTTTTCGTATTCTTCTCAGCACTCTTTGATTTGATACCCATATCAAGGTAGTGCGCAAAAAGTAATTAATCCGCCATCTTGGGCCGTCGCTATATTGGATTTAGAGTGAAGTAATTTAAGTTTTTCGTATTCTTCTCAGCACTCTTTGATTGGATACCCATAGCATGGTAGTGCGCAAAAAGTAATTAATCCGCCATCTTGGCCCGTCGCCATATTGGATTTAGAGTGAAGTAATTTAAGTTTTTCGTATTCTTTTCAGCACTCTTTGATTTGATACCCATATCAAGGAGGTAGTGCGCAAAAAGTAATTAACCCGCCGTCTTGGGCCGTCGCCATATTGGATTTAGAGTGAAGTAATTTAAGTTTTTCGTATTCTTTTCAGCACTCTTTGATTTGATACCCATATCAAGGAGGTAGTGCGCAAAAAGTAATTAATCCGCCATCTTGGGCCGTCGCCATATTGGATTTAGAGTGAAGTAATTTGAGTTTTACGTATTCTTCTCAGCACTCTTTGATGTGATACCCATATCATGGTAGTTCGCAAAAAGTAATTAATCCGCCATCTTGGGCCGTCGCCATATTGGATTTAGAGTGAAGTAATTTAAGTTTTTCGTATTCTTTTCAGCATTCTTTGATTTGATACCCATGTCATGGTAGTACGCAAAAGGTATTTAATCCGCCATCTTGGGCCGTCGCCATATTGGATTTAGAGTGAAGTAATTTAAGTTTTTCGTATTCTTCTCAGCACTCTTTGATTTGATACCCATATCATGGTGGTGCGCAAAAAGTAATTAATCCGCCATCTTGGGCCGTCGCCATATTGGATTTAGAGTGAAGTAATTTAAGTTTTTCGTATTCTTCTCAGCACACTTTGATTTGATACCCATATCATGGTAGTGCGCAAAAAGTAATTAATCCGCCATCTTGGGCGGTCGGCCATGTTGGATTTAGAATGACGTCACTTAGCTAACCATACATTGTTATCTAAACTATTTGTATAGAAAGTTTAATCTCAATTCGTTGAAGATAACACTGCTTTAAAATTTAGTTGTAATATTTGTCCTGAACATACAAATATTGCAAGTTCAATAAAAGCTTGTTATTGTAATAGTTAACTCCATCTGCACATTCATAACTTTTGTCATTAATGGTTCGATATCTTTGGAGGCAATATAGGAATTTCTGCCAGGAACTTGAAAGGTGATGTTTTATCTTCAGAATTTTTAAATACTATTTGAAATTCTATAGCTATAGTTGTGGGATATTGATTGCTTTTAATAAGGAATTGGCATGTATGTTGACATTCCAACTGTTTAGTGAGATACATCTCTATTCGAGCTGTGCCACGAGTATTCCCTCGGGAGTTTTTGGCGGGAACTGAGAGGAGATGTTGTGCTGTGCAGTTTTATTTTCTAAAAATGTGTAAAATTACTCTAAAATGAACGATAGTTGTAGGATATTGATAGTTTTTGAGTAGTAATTATGTGTTTTTGTGAGGAATATGAACTGTAAAGTCAAATGTGGCCTTTTGAGTTGTCACAAGAACTCCGTTGAATGGCACTAGCTGATTACCTACAGTTGAGCTGTGCTACACATAGGTTTAAGAAAATGAAGAAACTACATTGAATCTAAGATCTGGCTTAAAGGCCTAGCTGACAAGCCATAAAATCCAAAAAAAAAAGTATTCCCTCGCATAGCGTGAGTCAAACACCTACAATTTGTCTGAGACTGCTACTTGTAGATAATTTTAAAACTTGAATACTCATGAACACTTGACACCAGCCATAGTGAAACAGAAGAAGTGCAAGATCCTATAACAATGAAATTATGCTAAATCAACCACCTTTGGTCTATAAGGCGGGGGGCGAGGATCGACGTTTTTATAACGGTCTCACCGGAAATGTAATGGAAAATCGTTATATTTTGGATAATTCATACTATATCTTTCTAAATTATAGCCTATGTGTTATTCTAATGTGTAAGCTATATTATTGTAAAGTTTCATCAAAATCCATTGAGTAGTTTTTACGTGAAAGAGTAACAAACATACATATATTCTTACAAACTTCCGCGTTTATAATATTTATAGGATGTAATCACAAAAAGAGAGGATAGTAGCTGGAGGGTCCGAAGTAACCTCGAAATTGAGAATCTCGTGGCCGAGCCTAACATAATAGGAGAAATAAAAGCTCACCGCCTCCGCTGGCTCGGTCACGTACAACGGATGGGAGAGGATCGCAGCGTGAGGAAAGCGTATTTGGGACGGCCGGTAGATCGGTGTCCGGTCGGCCGTCCTAAATATCGCTGGAAGGACAGAGTAGAGGCGGACCTGTCGTGAAAAGTGGCATGCTCTCGCTTCGGAGGCCGAGACCCACTTCAGGTCGTTGAGCCTACGGAGTAAAGTATAGGATGTAATAATAATGTTGGTGTTGTCCAGTGGGCGTTGAACGACGCCGGGCGCGCGCTGGACTGCCTGAAGAAGGCGGCGCGCGTCGCGCAGCAGTGCATGGACGGCGGCGTGCAGGCGCAGCTGCTCGCCGAGCTGCTCGGCCGGTACGCGCTGCTCCGCGAGCGGGGCAACGCCGCGCTCACGCTCAACCTCATCGAGGCGGTGAGTCATCCCGCTCACCAGAGTGAAGTAATTTAAGTTTTTCGTATTCTTCTCAGCACTCTTTGATTTGATATCCATATTATGGTAGTGCGCAACAAGTAATTAACCGGCCATCTTGGGCCGTCGCCATATTGGATTTAGAGTGAAGTAATTTAAGTTTTTCGTATTCTTCTCAGCACTCTTTGATTTGATACCCATATCAAGGTAGTGCGCAAAAAGTAATTAATCCGCCATCTTGGGCCGTCGCTATATTGGATTTAGAGTGAAGTAATTTAAGTTTTTCGTATTCTTCTCAGCACTCTTTGATTGGATACCCATAGCATGGTAGTGCGCAAAAAGTAATTAATCCGCCATCTTGGCCCGTCGCCATATTGGATTTAGAGTGAAGTAATTTAAGTTTTTCGTATTCTTCTCAGCACTCTTTGATTTGATATCCATATTATGGTAGTGCGCAACAAGTAATTAACCGGCCATCTTGGGCCGTCGCCATATTGGATTTAGAGTGAAGTAATTTAAGTTTTTCGTATTCTTCTCAGCACTCTTTGATTTGATACCCATATCAAGGAGGTAGTGCGCAAAAAGTAATTAATCCGCCATCTTGGGCCGTCGCCATATTGGATTTAGAGTGAAGTAATTTGAGTTTTACGTATTCTTCTCAGCACTCTTTGATGTGATACCCATATCATGGTAGTTCGCAAAAAGTAATTAATCCGCCATCTTGGGCCGTCGCCATATTGGATTTAGAGTGAAGTAATTTAAGTTTTTCGTATTCTTTTCAGCATTCTTTGATTTGATACCCATGTCATGGTAGTACGCAAAAGGTATTTAATCCGCCATCTTGGGCCGTCGCCATATTGGATTTAGAGTGAAGTAATTTAAGTTTTTCGTATTCTTCTCAGCACTCTTTGATTTGATACCCATAGCATGGTAGTGCGCAAAAAGTAATTAATCCGCCATCTTGGCCCGTCGCCATATTGGATTTAGAGTGAAGTAATTTAAGTTTTTCGTATTCTTCTCAGCACTCTTTGATTTGATACCCATGTCATGGTAGTACGCAAAAGGTATTTAATCCGCCATCTTGGGCCGTCGGCCATGTTGGATTTAGAATGACGTCACATAACTAACCATTCATTGTTATCTAAACTATTTGTATAGAAAGTTTCATCTCAATTCGTTGAAGATAACTCTGCTTTAAAATTCAGTTGTAAGATTTGTCCTGAACATACAAATATTGCAAGTTCAATAAAAGCTTGTAATTTTTGTTATTGTAATAGTTAACTCCATCTGCACATTCATAATTTTTGTCATTAATGGTTCGATATCTTTGGAGGCAAGATAGGAATTTCTGCCAGGAACTTGAAAGGTGATGTTTTATCTTCAGAATTTTTAAATACTATTTGAAATTCTATAGCTATAGTTGTGGGATATTGATTGCTTTTAACATTCCAACTGTTTAGTGAGATACATCTCTATTCGAGCTGTGCCACGAGTATTCCCTCGGGAGTTTTTGGCGGGAACTGAAAGGAGATGTTGTGCTGTGCAGTTTTATTTTCTAAAAATGTGTAAAATTACTCTAAAATGAACAATAGTTGTAGGATATTGATAGTTTTTGAGTAGTAATTATGTGTTTTTGTGAGGAATATGAACTGTAAAGTCAAATGTGGCCTTTTGAGTTGTCACAAGAACTCCGGTGAATGGCACTAGCTGATAACCTACAGTTCAGCTGTGCTACACATAGGTTTAAGAAAATGAAGAAACTACATTGAATCTAAGATCTGGCTTAAAGGCCTAGCTGCCAAGCCATAAAATCCAAAAAAAAAAAAAGTATTCCCTCGCATAGCGTGAGTCAAACACCTACAATTTGTCTGAGACCGCTACTTGTAGATAATTTTAAAACTTGAATACTCATGAACACTTGACACCAGCCATAGTGAAACAGAAGAAGTGCAAGATTCGATACCAATGAAATTATGCTAAATCAACCACCTTTGGTCTATAAGGCGGGGGGCGAGGATCCACGTTTTTATAACGGTCTCACCGGAAATGTAATGGAAAATCGTTATATTTTGAATAATTCATACTATATCTTTCTAAATTATAGCCTATGTGTTATTCTGAAGGGTAAGCTATATTATTGTATAGTTTCATCAAAATCCATTGAGTAGTTTTTACGTGAAAGAGTAACAAACATACATATATTCTTACAAACTTCCGCGTTTATAATATTTATAGGATATAATCACAAAAAGAGAGGATAGTAGCTGGAGGGTCCGAAGTAACCTCGAAATTGAGAATCTCGTGACCGAGCCTAGCATAATAGGAGAAATAAAAGCTCACCGCCTCCGCTGGTTCGGTCACGTACAACGGATGGGAGAGGATCGCAGCGTGAGGAAAGCATATTTGGGACGGCCGGTAGGTCGGCGTCCGGTCGGCCGTCCTAAATATCGCTTGAAGGACAGAGTAGAGGCGGACCTGTCGTGAAAAGTGGCATGCTCTCGTTTCGGAGGCCAAGACCCACTTCGGGTCGCTGAGCCAACGGAGTAAAGTAAGTAAAGCATAGGATGTAATAATAATGTTGGTGTTGTCCAGTGGGCGTTGAACGACGCCGGGCGCGCGCTGGACTGCCTGAAGAAGGCGGCGCGCGTCGCGCAGCAGTGCATGGACGGCGGCGTGCAGGCGCAGCTGCTCGCCGAGCTGCTCGGCCGGTACGCGCTGCTCCGCGAGCGGGGCAACGCCGCGCTCACGCTCAACCTCATCGAGGCGGTGAGTCATCCCGCTCACCTCTTTTGTTACCGCTGACCTCTTTTATTACCGATGACCTCTTTTGTTACCGATGACCTCTTTTTATTACCGATGACCTCTTTTGTTACCGATGACCTCTTTTATTACCGATGACCTCTTTTGTTTCCGCTGACCTCTCTTATTACCGATGACCTCTTTTGTTACCATTAACTTCGTTAATTACAGCAGACTTCTTTTATCACCGCGTACCTCTATTATTACCCCTAAAATATATTATTATCACTAAGCTACTTTATTACCGTTGACCACTTTTGTTACCACGAACTTCTTTAATTACAACCTACTTCTTTTATTACCGCTGAGCTCTTTTATTACCGCGAACCTTTATTATTACCTCTAAAATATATTATTATCACTAAGCTCTTTTATACCGCTGACCCCTGTTATTACCGCGAACCTCTATTATTACCACTAAGCTCTTTTATTACCGTTGACCTCGTTTGTTACTACTGACTTTTTTTATTACAACCTACTTCTTTTATTACCGCTGACCTCTATTATTACTGGAAAAAATGTAGGTTGGCCGATAGCTCAATTGCTTAAAGAAATTCCGGACATCGCAATTAAATTGAGCACGTTTTTCGCATCAGTTCCAAAAAATTATAATTTTCAAATTTAAATTCACTTTTTCTTTATCTTACAAATAATTGCAAGGTAAATGATTACTTATTTGTATTATTACGATTGACCTCTATCATTACCGCTGACCTGTCTCAGTTATCACCGACTATTACCACCACTGCAATTTCTGATTGGCGCCATTTTTCGCTAACAATATTAGAGTTGGATGCGATAATCCCAATGAATTAAAAAGTTACTTATGTTGTGATATTTTACAGATAATTCAATAATAAATAATCCTCAAATAATATATAAATATATCAAAAAATCATGAATCACTTCAAAATGTTTGTTCACTTTGGCAGCCGTTTGCAATATTAGTTCCAGAAACGAACGCAAGTAGTGCTTTAAATTGGTACAAAATATGCTTGTATTTAAGTGATGTTAAATGAAAGCGAGTAATATCACATCTCATTATCTTTTAGGGTACATTATTGTATAATTCTTGTATTTTACTTTTTATTCATGTAATAGTTTAACGTCACCTACATACAGCGATGCCAGGTGCACTGTAATTACAGTAAATTTCCTGTAATTTTACTGCTTTTGCTGTACACTGCATTCCAGCTGTACAGTATACAGTGAACAGTGAAAAACGTAGTTTCTTTTAATATTAATTCACCGTTCACTGCGTGAAGCGAACCGCACTGTGTTCTACTTCAAGTAAGCATTACATCTTAGGCCGGGGAATTCCCACAGTACGGGGAACAGATTAGAGATGACTATTATTTGAGAAAATTGAAATGTTTCTATTTAGCGTACTCTTTGTTTACTGTAAGCTACCCTTGTAATGTTGCCGATAATAATAGGTCAGTTTATAAGGTCATTTGGAAATAGTGGCTACATTGTTGGGATTAACTGTAGTATAATTTGTATTACTTTTAAAATTGTCATTAAAAATGTCGGCTCGTGAGAGCGACGACCTCCACGCCGATAAAAAAGAGAACTTATAAGCAAAAATTTCGCGATGAAAGGTTACACCATGAAAACTTCAAAAAGTGGTTGCGACGTGATTTGAAAGATCCATATATATAGATATTGATTGACAAATTATAAGTAAATTAGAATAGTGATTATTAAATACATTGATAATTCCAATAAAAGTATGTTTTTTTTTTCGCTGTAAAAACACTGTAATGAGTTTTATGCTTTACTGTATTTTCCTACCGATCTACTGTAATTTTACATACGGAACACTGTAATTTTTTCAATCCAACCTGGCAACACTGCCTACATACTTGGTCTTAAGACACATGATTTTGGAGATGGGCACTGAAAAACTAGTGCTGTGTCGGACCATGTTTCGGCACAGCAAAACACTGAATACCAACCTCATTTCTTAAATTGCGGCATTCAATTTTTGTATGTAATATATTTTCTAATCTGTTTGTATTGTGGTCGCAATTGGAAATAAATATATTTTTTTCTTTTTTATAAGTAACGTTTTAGTTCTTTTGGCATTGTTTTGACTTTCTATCAAAATCAAAAAGGCAAAAATGTAGAATACCAGTGTCGGTAATAATACAGATCGGCGATAATAAAAGAGGTCAGTGGTAATAACAGAGGTCAGTGGTAGTAATAGAGGTACATACATACATAACTTCACGCCAGTTCCCTTGTGGGATAGGCGCGAACAACAGAGCGCCATTCAGGCTTATTCTTACACACCTCACTTGCTTCTTTGACATTCATAACTCTCGTCATGCACGCTCGTCTGTTCTTAAGGCTCCTGATATCGCCTTCTGCTAGTATACGGTCAATTTGATCATGGAAGGTGTGTCGTGGCCTTCCACGACTTCTGCATCCATCCACTTTTGCATTGTATATCTGTTTAGTCATTCTTTCCACATGCCCGAACCACCGGAGCATTCCTTTCCTTACCTTCACCCCGACACTCTTTCAGTAATAGAGGTCAGTGGTAATAATAGAGGACAGTCATTCGTACTTATTATACATACTTATACTATTAATATATGTGTAATTAATCATTATATAATTGTTTTACAGGTCATAACAAAAATTCGCGAGGAGTTAGCAAATTTGGACCAATCCGAAGAAGTGGAGCAAATCACGAAGCATTTCCATAACACGTTGCAGCATTTGAGGAGTAGGATGGAGTGTCCGGATCCAGACGGATTGGGCTACGAGGGCCTACAACTGGCTTAGGAATATGGAAATAAAATAACTTAAAAAGATATACCGTTAAGTTTTTGCAATATGATGACTTTGTCTGGTTTCTTACAGACCGTTCACTTGCCTTACTATCATTTATTTAATATTTCACATAAGCTCCATACAATTCAAATATCAACCGATGCTAAGGTAAGCGAATGAATAGTAACATATAGATATAGGAACCGGTCATATGTCAATATTGGACGGTTAATTTTCGTACTTGAATTCGAATGAATCAACCAGTGATCCATATAAATCAGGGCTTGAAATACCGTTAAAAATAAATATCGTTATTTCTAGACCATTTTATCGTTAATACAAATTTCATTGTTGATTTTACCGTTACAACTATGTTTTGTTACCACGGTCCCTCTCGTTCACTCGCAAAGATCGTCAAACAGCATTGATGCTATAGTCGCACATATATTCTTAACTACACGTATAATTTTTAAAAGATATTGCAATTGATTTACAAATGTGTTTGTTGTTTTTTCCGGTAACGTAAAAAATACCGGTAAGTATAACGTTAAAGATACGATTGTTAACGTTATATTTAACGTTTAAATTATAAAATGTTACTTTGGTAACGGTACAAAATCCAAACCATTTATTGAGGAAGGCTGGAGGCTATAGCCTACAGCCTATATACATATATATATATATATATCATCACGCTAAGACCAATAGGAGCGGAGCACCAATTAAGAATGTTTCAAAATCGGGGGGCTTTTTTAACTTACTTTTTTTTCGAAATCGGGGGGCTTTTTTGACTATTCCACGCGGACGAAGTCGCGGACAGTAGCTAGTATTGTCATAAAAATTTAAAACGGCTCAAAACAGATTTTTATATCTTGAGCCAATTTTTATTTTATTCGAATCTGTTAATAGATTAAGTATATTTTGTTAATCTGTATTTGTAAGTTTTAACTGTAGGTTATTTTAAAGAAGGTATTAAATGTTATAGAATTACAGCGTATATTTTATTTATGGAATAAACATACATGTTGCGGACTGAGAGCACCCCCCTGACCCGCCCGCCGGAGCACACCTACTCTCCGCGCGATTTTGTTTTTGTGTTTGAGTGGATCCCCGGATGGTTTAAATCCGCAATTGGAACCGGTAGGTGGCGCTGGGATCGGGTCTAGGATTTTTATTTTTTCAGAGCAGAACAACGTCTGCCGGGGCCGCTAGTTTTTATAAATACGAAAGTAACTCTGACTATTTGAAAGGAAGAACTACGGAACCTTTTTTTTTACTGAAATTTGGTATATTATATGTAGTCTCAACACCGTGAATGGCTATTGCTATTGGATACTTTTCATCTCTGAAAGTAGGACAGTTTACTTAGATAGTACAAATTTATTAAGAACTAGCTTCTGCCCGCGACTTCCTCCGTGTGGAAAGTTTTTTGACTATCCCTCGGGAACTTTTTAATTTTTCGGGATCAAAAGTATCCTATATGTTGACCAGGGATATAAGCTACCACCATACAAAATTACATTTAAATCGGTCCAGTCGTTTCGGATATTAGCAGGTACAAACAGACAGAGACACAAAAAAATTGAAAAAAATCTAAATTAGTTCTATTTCACTTACGTCCCCCTGACTCGGTTTCTAGCATTTTTTTTTCATTATACAGAAATTCGACCACTACAATTTTATTATATGTATTGTTACATGCCGACAAAAGTGAATGCACACCTGCCTGCCATAAAGCACAGTTTATTACCTTCCCGCATTTAGACTTCTTTTGTTTACTTAGAAAAACAGTCTATTGTGTATTGTACTATTTTATGGCCGTTCGCAGGAATAATTAAGCAGGTGTGCGGATTACGTTTTCTGGGAAATTGCGTCTGCGCTTGGCAGGTATGGCATGTTGTATTTGTATAGTTGAGTATAGAAACAATGCCCGAACGGAGGGGTGAGGCAGTCAAGCGACGATTACGATACGAGCAAGACGTGTGTACATTCGATGAGCTATATAGTGACGGACTTTGCGCGTGTTATTGAATCATGCAGTTTGTACTGGTTGTGTCCAGTTACATTTGTAGTACCTGTGTTATACATGTTTGTATAGTTCTAATACATTCTATAGTAATTCCAACGGTATTTTAATTCGAGTCCCGCACTCGTAACAATATGTATAGATTAATAACGCCTAGATAAAAGTCTAATGCAATGTGATCTGTGTATGAATGCTTGCTCTGTAAATAAATTAGGGTTTAACCTGCAAGCAAACAGATGATAGTAAAATCTTTTTTCACCAAGAAACACATATAAACAATTTTTAATTGTTCTAAAGCAGTCTTATCCCCGGTTTCTGAGGTTACTAGTAGTAATTAGTTCAATAACAATTGATTCCATAAAGTTATGTTATAGATAAACTTAGGATAACTGCTAACCTACAACTAGTACCAAAACTCGCCACTAGATGGATCTATTTATGAAGGAATATCTAATATTTATTTACATCAAACAAAAACGTATGGAATAGATAAACGCCTAATATTGGTCAGTTACGTTGAACCTAGTTTAACTATCGTACGATGGTTTGTTCGGAAACGCAATTATATAAGTTACTTGCGGCCCCGGCAGACGTTGTCCTGCTCTGAAAAATATCAAAATCTAGGACCCCATCCCAGCGCCCCCTACCGGTTCCAATTGTGGATTTAAACCATCCGGGAACCCACTGAAACACACAAAAACAAAGTGACCAAAATCGCTCCAGGAGATTAGGAGGATTCTAGAATCCCATCTCAGCGCCACCTACCGGTTCCAATTGGACAAAAAGTATCCCATGTCCGTCTCCTGATTCTAAGCTACGTCCCCACTAATTTTCAGCCAAATCGGTACAGCCGTTCGTGAGTTATAAATAATGTAACTAACAAGACTTTCTTTTATATATATAGATTGAACCGATAGCGCTATCTAACAGATAAACTACAGTTAAAAGTATCTCAGAATTAGTGTTTTTTTTTTAAATTTTTGATTGAAAAAAATAGAAAGGATTAGTATTCACGATCGGATCCTAGGATTTATGGAAGTTTATAGACTTTTATTTAGTCATTGAAATATCTAGTAATTCTTCTTTTGTATATAGATATATTAAAATTTACATGATCTTGTTCCCTTGGACATTATTTCTGTTATTCATCATAATCTTCTCTTGTCTCTTCTTCTCTTCTTTAAATACTTCCTTATTCGCTTTCTTCTCTATTCTTCTTTCTTTTCTGTATTCTTTGAGGAGACGTTTTCTTTCTTTTTTCTCTTCCGGACTTTCATCTTTAGCCCTTTAAAAGTATAAAGTTATATAGTCAGGTTAAAATAAATAAATAAGCTTTTTCGGGGGCCAATAGCTCTTAGATAAAAACTTCAACGGACAAGTGGCAAAATGAAACGCATCAAAATTTTAACTTGAAGTTTTACGGGCAGGTTTTCAAATCGGACAAGTATAAATAAATCTGCCTGTAAAACTTCAAATTAAAACTTTGTTGCGATTCGTTTTTCCACTTATCCGTTGACGTTTAACTTCTACTATGTGTCCCGGCACACATTTCAATTTCTCGCAGGTTTACTGCAAATAATGATTTGGTTAGGTTAGGTACATTGTAATTAATGCATTTTTTATTTAAACATATTTTATTTTATCAAACAAAAAAACTGAATTCGGCCCGGAACAAAAAACGCATCCATAGTCTACTCTAAAATGATGCCGCCTCTCACCACGTCTAGTCTAAATTTATGCTGCCCCTCCACGCGGCCATAACGCTTTTTCGTGACAGAAAAATCCTAAGACCCTCCGTCTGATTATTAATGTACTTGTCCAATTTGAAAAGCTGCCCGTAAAACTTCAAGTCAAAATTTTGTTGACATTCATTTTACCACTTGTCCGTTCAAATTTCACTTCTACTATGTGTCCCAGCACACATTTCGATTTTATTTAGTATATTATATTGTAGCTGTTTGTTGTGTTCCTTTAAATAAATTAAATAATAATCAAAATATAAAATATACAATGCAAAAGTGAATGGATGCAGAAGTCGTGGGAGGCCACGACACACCTTCCATGATCAAATTGATCGTGTACTAGCAGAAGGTGATGTCAGGAGCGTTAAGAACAGACGAGCTTGCATGACAAGAGTTATGAATGTCAAAGAAGCAAGTGAGGTGTGTAAGAATAAGCCTAAATGGCGCTCTGTTATTCGTGCCTACCCCGCAAGGGAACTGGCGTGAAGTTATATGTATGTAATAAAAAGGATGGGGCTGACATGGTGACATCATCACTAAAAGCCCCTAAATAAATCAGATAATTCAAATTCAAATTTATTTAACCCAACTTCTTACATGACAAAGCTATAACAAAAGATTGTGGCAAGGTACATTATCATGGTTCTCACATTCTGAGCGAGATATGGCTCCTAAAGAATCCTGCAATAGGCAAAGCCTATATCGCGGGGATCACATAATTTTATATATACATAAAATGATTATATATATTGTTATGCTAGAGCAAGTGAATGAGTTTGTATATCTTGGATGTGCTTTTAGCAGGGATGGAAGGTACACCGCTGATATAGAAAGAAGAGTGAATTTGGGGAATAGTGTGAATGGAGCGTTAGGTAAACTTCTAGGCGCTAAGACCCTCAGCCAGAAGGCCCAGCTCGCCATACACAAAGCGGTGCTGGTACCTACGCTCACGTATGGAAGCGAGAGTTGGGTATGGAAGAGAGAGCATGAAAGTAGAGTAAACGCGGTCGAGATGCGAGCACTGCGCAAAATCTGCGGAGTGACGCTCGCGGACCGCGTTCGTAATACCGAAGTAAGAAAGAGAGTTGGTCTGAAAGAGAGTGTCGGGGTGAAGGTAAGGAAAGGAATGCTCCGGTGGTTCGGGCATGTGGAAAGAATGCATGATGAAAGAATGACTAAACAGATATACAATGCAAAAGTGGATGGATGCAGAAGTCGTGGAAGGCCACGACACACCTTCCATGATCAAATTGATCGTGTACTAGCAGAAGGTGATGTCAGGAGCCTTAAGAACAGACGAGCTTGCATGACAAGAGTTATGAATGTCAAAGAGGCAAGTGAGGTGTGTAAGAATAAGCCTAAATGGCACTCTGTTGTTCGTGCTTACCCCGAAAGGGAACTGGCGTGAAGTTATGTATGTATGTATGTTACAACTTGGCCAAAATTCCACGAAGCACACTGGCCTGCCATAAAGTAGGGTTTTATTACCCTCTGCATTTGGACTTCTTTTGTGTTTAAAATTTGCAATTATACAATAGCCTATTGTTATTGTACTTGTTTATGGCCGTCGAAGCTTGCCAGGTGTGCGGGATTAACTCGGCGAACGGGATCTTTTGTTCTATTATACAGTTTAGTATAAAACAACGCCCGAACGGAGGGGTGGGCCAGTCAAGCGACGACTACGATACGGGTAAGACGTGTGACTTACTTTCATCTAGCGATATAGTGACGGACTTTTCGCGTGTAAATAAATCGTGCAGTTTATACAGTGTGAAATGGTTGCATCTAGTTTTATTTGTACCCGTTTTATACGTGTTTGTACAGTTCTAATAAATTCTATAGTCATTCCAACGGCATAAATTTTAAATCGATTCATGTAGCTCGTAACAATATAAATATAATAAAAAACCCCCTTAAAAAAATCAACTCACCTAATAGAAAGCACACTCAAGGTGGACAAAATTGACTCCGCTTGCGTCCTCCCATCATCATCGGAGCCGCCGTCCACGTTCTCTTGCATCGCATTAAATTTCGCCAAAGACTTCATCGTCAACTTGTTGTCTTTGCCCAAAACATCTTTAGGTAGACCGGTTTTAACGTTAATTTGGATCTTTTTCGGCTTCTAATGAAAGAAAAAAAATATTCAGGACAAAATCAAAGATAACGTAAATAAATAAGCTTTTTTGAAAAAGGTTTTTAAATACAGGTTTTTGAGATCTTGGATATGCAAGTAAAACGAGTCCAAACACGAAAGGGTCTATTTTGTTTAGTAGAGGAGTTCCTATGGCCACCTTCCGACTCCATCATCAGATCAGCTCCATGGTACCATATTATTGCATTGTTACGCGATATACATATGCGTGCAAAATTTCAGCTCAATCGGAAACCGGGAAGTTGGTCAAATTTAACTTGCAAGATTCCACCCGAACTTACATACACTCATACATACATAGGTAGATCCATTGCAAGTTAAAGAAAAGCTTGTAAAATACAAGAGAAACAAGTAAGTACTAAATTGGACCCAGTCTCAGCATAATTCAGTATAATAATATATAATTTTATATAATTAGTAGATATTATATATATATTTTTTTTTATTGCAGGAGATCAGCAGACAGGCAAACGGCCCACTTGATGGAAAGCGGTTACCATCGCCTATGGACATTTGCAACACCAAAGGTGCTACAAATGCGCTGCTGCTCTCTTAAGGGAGACTGGAACCTGATCACTAATGCCAGAACACAACTCAAGGTTGTTATGGCGACATACTTTAGACGAGGGGTGGTAGCCATCCAGTCGGGCAAATGCCCTACCACCTGGCTGTGGGTTGTTTTGTCGCGTCTTACGACAGGCCGCCCGGCCGCAGGAAATTGTATTGTTTCTCCATTCCTGCACGGATAGAAAATATATATATATTGCATTATATGTTTATGTTTAAATAGTTGCATATTATCATCATATCTTGTATATGTATAACTTATATGTATATTTGTATATATAGTTTAGTTATATATTTATTATTAAAATGTAAGTAATCGTACAATAATTATGTATACCACCGTCGCCACTCCTAATCGGAATATTCTTGCCACGGGTTGTCTGGAAGAGATCGCTTTTTTGCGATAAGACCGCCCTTTGTACCCAACTAGACTAATACTAGTTCGTAAGTTTTTCTGTAATGGTGTACAATAAAGTGTTATCTATCTAATTCTGGCCAACAAGGACTAGCGCTGTTCTTCAGTCTGGGACCAGAAAGTGAAGTCATGGTGGACAATACAACACATTAGTGATGAGTAGTACACGTGTGAAGCAGTACATTTGTCCCGTACAAAACAGATTTGTACTGATACGGCTCAAAATTGTAATTTATACTACTTCAAAACATTTGTCCCGCGACTACTCACGCGTCAAATGTAAGAGGAAGGACGGAACGAGGACAAGAGTACAATAACGCCTCTACGGATATTCACATGACAAGGAGGGATAACATGACATGTACGACTGCTAGTAAAGTGAGGTGACCGATACCGAGCACATCTGATTTTTAACGAAAATTTCCGAACTAGAAGTTTTGACCGAGACATAGAGGGAATGTCGCTCTCCGTCTCACCGGCCTCATCGCTTCAAATGTTCTGCCGCGGTGCAAACCATACAAATGTTCTCGCCTCATTTGAAGTGTTACATTGTACTGGTTCAGTACAAAATGTCATGTTACTCTTACAAACTCATTTTCAAATCATGTTCTACTCAACTCTACAACACAATATAACTAACATAAAATATAATGTACTCAGCGCTTTCGTAGCTCTATGTTACTATAATAACAAAGAAACTAAGTCCATATAGTCTACACAACTGCGCAGCGAAACAGAGGCAAGTCGAAGTGATCGTGGAGTTACTTAGAGCACTTTTTTTTTATTGCAGGAAATGCACTTTCAGACTGAGTATCTTATAACGAAGGACTTTGTGCGACTTATGTTATACTCATTACGATTTTCTGCTTTGCGGCAGGGACATGTTGTATTGGGTTGTATTTGTAAGAACTGTGAATTATGTGTGTGTGTGTGTGTGTGTGTGTGTGTGTGTGTGTGTGTGTGTGTGTGTGTACTTCTAATAAACTTTATGATAATTCCAACGATATTTTAAATTCACATCCCACAAATTCGTAACAATACTTACTTTAGGTTCTTCTATCACTTTCGGATGATTATAGAGATTCGAATAAGTCGAAAGTATAGTCTCACAGTCCCACTTCTCTTTTGGCTCTACTTCCATTCTGACCAATTCCTCTTCGGACTCTTCTTCTATCTCTTCTAAATGTTTTAGTCTGAAATAAATTTTAATATTGCATCAAATATGTACGCGCCATTCATTCCATTCGTTCGCTCCTTCCTGTTCCCTACTCAAAACCACCCCCTTCCGTCCAAAAAGAAACGTTGCAAAACTCATCCGCTACGCACGCATACGAACTCAGAAAGTTCTACTCAGTCTTTTTTTTTTATAGCAGGAGTTCAGCAGACAGGCAGACGGGCCGCTTGATGGAAAGCGGTTACCATCGCCTATGGACATTTGCAACACCAAAGTTGCTACAAATGCGCTGCTGCTCTCTTAAGGGAGACTGGAACCTGTGTACTAAGGAATTTAAAACTGCGCACATTTTTTGAGAAAGTTTTACGAAGAAAAAAAGTAGCCGTGCTGACGGAAGACAAAGATGTCAAGTGTCAATGACTTGTTCATTTTAATTCTTTAGTTTTAATTTTGTTTATGGTTATTATTTACTCTATGGGAGTCTAATCTAATTTACTGTAAAGTAGCCGAAACGTCGGAATAATAAAAATCAAATAAATTACCGCGCTTAAAACCGTCAAAACGTAGTTTTATTATGTAATGTTTTCTATTAAAATATAAATTAATTTTGTAAGTTTGAAAAAAATATTATAAAAATAATAAATGTTACAATTATCCTAATACTCCTGATACTGTATATTTATCTCATTCTCTCGTAGGCTACTTTTTTGAAGTTTAACTTCTGCCGTGTATGAATTGCGCCCACACTTTTTTTTAACCAAATGAGTAAAAAAAATGAATTAGATTTGTTCACGCCACCGCGTAACGAACGATGATTCCCCGAAAAAGTAATTTACCCCGCACTTCCGCGTCTCAACGATCAGTCTGAATCGATCCGTCGTAAAGACATTCACGCATCGCGCGCGCATTTGAGATATCCACCCAATTGCAATACTAATCGGGTTCCAAGAGCTTGGTGATAAGTGGCAAGTGAATCTAGTTGTGAAGCGGGAGATATATAACAAGAGAACACGCACTGCTGCTCCTGTATCGCAGACGCTCCGGTTACTCAGCTCATATTATTACGGGTGAGTCCATTTATCTCCATTCCCTCTTACCCTTGCACCCTTGAAATCTGGCAATCGGCCAGATCAAGATTGAATTCTGATTCATAATCAAAACAGTCTCATAGTTTTAACAAGAACGTTAGTTAAACCGCGCTTAAAACCGTTAAAACGTAGTTTTATTAAGAACGATAGTTACTTTCGCATTTGTATTGTACCGATGAATACCTGGCGATCTCCTTTTCTTTATCCAGCTGGTATTTCTTCTGGGACTTCTCGAAATCCTTGGCAGCCTCCAGGAGTCTTTCGTGGGTGTCCGGCAGGAAGCCTTCTATTTCGTCCAGGTCCAAGGCCCCGAGCTCCGTGTCGTCATATTCGGCGAACATCTGAACGAAATATACTATAGTATCCTTCCTTATTCATACCATGAAGAAAGAATGCTATCTTCCATGTTCATAATAACATAGATACAGCGTGAACTCTATATAACGACACCCAAGGGAATGCATTTTATGTTGTTATAGAGAGGTGTCGTTAAATGGAGAGAAATGTGTTATTTTTGTCTTACGTCTTTTGCTTCACCAGTAATTTTGTTGTATTTTTTTACTTATTCATATCTTGCGATATTGAGGCATTTTTATGATAAAGGAAGTACTTAGAAATTTCGGTATGCATGATGCCGATAGTCGAGTGTATTACGGGCTAGGATAATAAAGCGATAAAAGAACGTACACAGCTGCGCAGCTTTTACTAATTTTGGCAACTTAAAAGTACTTTTTATTACATAATTGGCGTCGTTATTGAGAGTGGATGTAATGCTATATAGAGTGTATGATATATATAAAACAAGTTAAACCAACCAAAACCAAGTGATTTCAACGCTTAAGGGAGTCTGTCGTTACATGGAGTTTATACTGTATTTCTATCTGTGATTATAAAACAATTGTTTTTATTGCGAAGTTGGCTTCAAAGCACGATTCCATGGCAATAGTGTCAAAAATTCACATTCTACTAAATCCACGGGATGGTTTCACGATTAGACCCGGTAGATGGCGCCGCTTAACTCCTCCTTAACGGTGGGACAAATTTTGATGACTTTTTTACGATCGTTCAAGTGGATTCGAGAATTATTTAAATTAATAATTGGTCCCGGTCGATGGCGCTGCAAACGGGTTCTAGATTTTTATTTTTTAAGAGCAGGACAACGTCTGCCGGGTACAGCTAGCTAGTATATATCTATAAAGACTGAGCGGCGTGCCGCAGGCACATCATTGAGATTAACAGAATACAAAAACAAGCACATCTAAGATTGAGACGATAGTTTTCGGCGATTTTGACGAGGTAGTAATAGCAGAGTTGGGCCCCAGGTAGACTTGGAAACTTGGAATGTCCACCAAAAAGTTTATATTGCGGCTGATGAGATTTGTTACTGGCCACAATGCATTATTTTTAAAAAGGGAAAATTAATGTTCTTTTGGTATTTATTATATCTGTATATTTTTGCCTACATTAAAAACGTCATATATTTGCGTAATATATGTGCAGTGCAGTTTTTATTATTTAATTATTACAGTCCGATTAGTTATTTAAGATTTAAAGAAGTGTTGAACACTGTCGTGTGGGTAATAAGTGTTGTGTGTGTATTAAAATATTGTGTGGCTAATAAGGGGCCATCCACAAATTACCGTCCCACGAATTTCATGATTTTTTGACTCCCGTCTGTTTTAATAATAAAAACTTAACTTTATAATTGTGTTTTATTTTTTAATCCCAATTCATAATTATTACAATACAGTTGAACAAGAGCCATTTTTAACTTGGGTACGTACGCGGCACATTGACAAGTAGTGTTGCCACATATATTTTTACTATCCTAACACCGTCCTTGTCATATTCGTGAGATTCGCCCCCCCCCCCCCCCCCTAGTGTCACATCACATCTTTTGTAATTTTACATCAACATACATACATACATAACTTCACGCCAGTTCCCTTGCGGGGTAGGCACGAACAACAGAGCGCCATTCAGGCTTATTCTTACACACCTCACTTGCCTCTTTGACATTCATAACTCTTGTCATGCACGCTCGTCTGTTCTTAAGGCTCCTGAGCTCACCTTCTGCTAGTACACGATCAATTTGATCATGGAAGGTGTGTCGTGGCCTTCCAGGACCGAAAATTATTTTAATGTTTATACATTTGTAAATTTTCGTGTTAATAATTGTAATGTATGTTTTTTTTATTGCAGATCGGCAGACAGGCAGACGGCCCACTTGATGGAAAGCGGTTACCATCGCCTATAGACATTTGCACCACCAAAGTTGCTACAAATGCGCCGCTGCTCTCATAAAGGGGACTGGAAGCTGTTCACTAATGCCGGAACACAACTCAAGGTTGTTATGGCGACATACTCTAGACCAGGGGTGGTAGCGATCCAGTCGGGCAAATGCCCTACCACCTGGTTGTGGGTTGTTAAGTCGCCTCTTACGACAGGCCGCCCCAACGCAGGAAATTGTATTCTTTCCCCGTTCCTGCACGGATATGTGGAAATGCATAGATGTGTGAATGGGTGTGTATATGTATATATGTATGTAGTGTGTATGTGTGTGATGTGTGTACAAGTGAATGAGTGAGTGTGTGGTTACAAACTTATTAGACTGGTGTTTTCAATTTAGTAAATTCTCGGTGTCGTCATGTCAGGAGCCTTAAGAACAGACGAGCTTGCATGACAAGAGTTATGAATGTCAAAGAGGCAAGTGAGGTGTGTAAGAATAAGCCTAAATGGCACTGTGTTGTTCGTGCCTACCCCGCAAGGGAACTGGCGTGAAGTTATGTATGTATGTATGTATGTCATAAGGAAGTTCTATTAGCCAGTTTAATAATTTTAATTCACATTCGCGATGAGTAAGAGAGTATACGTTTAGTAACTTATTAACTCGGTTGTAAATTTTGGGATCAAGGCAGTAAGCATGTCGATCACCTAATCGAAGACGGCACGGTACAAGTGTACAAACTAAATCGTGTCTCCTTTTATTATATATACTAGGACCAAACGGCAAAATACGGTGCTTATGAAGTTGTCACACTTCTAACATGTGATATAATGTATGGACGGCCCCTAAAATATTATAGTTACCTTTTCAAACCTGTTGTCCAACAACGACAAGCCCTCGTTACGACGTATAACACTCGATGACATGGAATATTGAGAGAACCTCGATTTCGTGTCATCTTTGTCATTTTGGGCCCAGGAGGGCATTCTGTTATGTTTAAAGCCGTCCTGAAATTGAAAATAGGATTAATTTTTATTTAAGCTAATATATTATAATCCAATTTAATAATAAGCAATAACATGTTTTTCTATGACAGTAACAGAGGTATCTTGTCTACTAAATCAGGATCATAATATACTTTTTATCTCGATATTTTTTTATATATGTGTTATTAAAAAAATATCATAATATTGATATTAAAATCAAAATCTTAAGTAATATTTATATATGACGTAACTTAACTAACAGTACTTAATTAAGTGTCCAATAGACACTTTCTTAGCATACTAAGAAAGTGTCTATTGTATAATATTTATTAATAGCTATCACATTCCAAGTCGTGGTAGCGTAATGGCTAGCGCATGCGTCGCAACACTCAAAGGGAGCGGGTTCGATCCCGGCCGGAACGCATGCACCACTTAGACATTTTTCTGACCTAATGTGCATATTGTTACAATTACAGCGTAGTAATAACGGTGAAGGAAAACATCGTGATGCAACCTGCACATCGCGATAACCGATATGTCAAACCTGGCAATCCGCCTTGGACAAGCGTGGCGGGTATACTGTAAACAACCCCCCCCCCCCTATTAATGGGAGGCCTGAGCCCAACAGTGGGGTATTTATGAGCTGATATTATTATATAATATCACATTCCATTACCCTTGAGTTTGGTTTATAAAACTGGCTCAAAAGCTTGTCCTTTTCAACTATATATATATACATTCTATTATTGTATGCATTATTATTGTGTTTAATTTACACATATTAAAGATATATTTTTACTAACCTCCGAGTCATCATCATCAGAATCGAGATCTGACGCGAATGCTTTATCAGATTGTTCATCATCATCGGATATGCTATCACCGTCTTCATCATCACCGGATCCTATATAAAAGTACTAATTGCTATAATAAAATATGTAAATGTGACCGTCTCTGTGGTCTAAACCTCTTTAACTAAATGCTAGGAGCAAAAATTAATTAGAAACTACCTCGTGTAGGGTCCATATAGTTACAATAGCTTCGTGGGGCAAAGTATAATGCTGTTACGAGTTACAGGACTCGAATTAAAATGCCGTTGGAATGATTATAGAATTTATTAGAACTACACAAACACGTATAACGCAGGTACAAATATAACTGAACACAACCAGTGCAAGATTCAATAACACGCGCAAAGTACGTCACTAAATAGATCACCGAATGTACACAAGTCTCGCCTTGATCGTGGTTCTCGCTCGACTGCCTCACCCCTCCGTTGGGGCATTGCTTTATACTCTACAAATATAATATGTCTACTCGATCGCGTGGACTGAATTTCTAAGAATCACATCTGGCTAATGACTACCATAAAGATTACAATACACAATAGCCTGTTTTTAACAATCACACATTTTAAGCACAAAGTAAACAAAAGAAGACGGTCATAAAAGCGTTTCAATGTTATTAGCTCAAACACCGACGGGTAATAAATGTGCTTTGTTTACAGATATGCAGGTGGCCCAAATTGTAACAATACTTTTAGCTACAGTGGATGGATGTAGGGGTCGTGGAAGGCCACGACACACTTTCCATGATCAAATTGATCGTGTACTAGCAGAAGGTGATGTTAGGAGCCTTAAGGACAGACGAGCGTGCATGACAAGAGTTATGAATGTCAAAGAAGCAAGTGAGGTGTGTAAGAATAAGCCTAAATGGCGCTCTGTTGTTCGTGCCTACCCCGCAAGGGAACTGGCGTGAAGTTATGTATGTATGTATGTATGTCATAAGGAAGTTCTATTAGCCAGTTTAATAATTTTAATTCACATTCGCGATGAGTAAGAGAGTATACGTTTAGTAACTTATTAACTCGGTTGTAAATTTTGGGATCAAGAAATTAAGCATGTCGGTCAGCTAATCGAAGACGGCACGGTACAAGTGTACAAACTAAATCGTGTCTCCTTTTATTATATATACTAGGACCAAACGGCAAAATACGGTTCTTATGAAGTTGTCACACTTCTAACATGTGATATAATGTATGGACGGCCTCTAAAATATTATAGTTACCTTTTCAAACCTGTTGTCCAATATGTATGTATGTATGTATGTATGTACTTTTAGCTACGTCAAGTACATCATGTATATGGAATAATTCATTGCTACTGTTGGAGAGGGAATGAATTATTGAATTAATTAATACAATAAAGTTTTTCTGTATTATAATGTATTATTGTGAATGAATTTTCTTATATGACAGATAATATATTTAAATTATTAAAAACTAAACTAAAATAAAATAAAACCTTTTTGTCGTGAACAGCTACATATTTACACTAGCTTCTGCCCGCGACTTCGTCCGCGTGGAATAGTTACTTTGAGCTAACGCTTACTTCTGTCGCACATGATTTTTGCGAAACTTTAACCGTTTACGCAGCGGGAGCTCTCAAAAGGTGTAAAACCCCCGATTTTGAAACATTTTTCATTGGTTCTCCGCTCCTATTGGTCTTAGCGTGATGATATACGACGGCCTCTGTGGTTGAGCGGACTAAGCCTTTGCCGACCTACCTCACTACATCGCAGAGACTCCGGGTTCGATTCCTGGTATAGTAAATTTCGGAAACGTATTTTCTCCGTTATTTACTATGGTCTGGGTGTCTGGGATCGGCCCCAGAGTAGTCCGTTGTATATTACCCATAACACAAGCGTAACTTGCTTAATTTGGGGATATGCAATGTGTGTTTGTCTGCCGATTATTATTACTGTCACACACTTCTAAAAAAGATATATAGCCTTCCTAGATAAATGGGCTATCTAACACTGAAAGATTTTTCAAATCAGAGCAGTAGTTGCTGAAATTAGCGTGTTCAAGCGAACAAACAAACTCTCCAGATTTATTTATTACTACAAGATTTCTCCTACTATCGTGTGAGTTTGGACATTACTTGTATGGAGCTTATGGCAAAGTGTGTGTGATGTCATATCATAGCTGCTATTCCTTCTCTCCTTAGTTTGCTGAGCTGCCGCTGTTTGATACCATCGCGAGACATAATACTGCCTCGCAATATAATCTTTTAAAATAAATATTGAAAAGCCACCAAACATTTTAAAAACAGTTTATCCGCGAGTTTTCGTTTATAAATGTTTATAAGGATGGCATGCCCGTGATAGAGAAATCAATCAAACCCATGATCGAGACTACTGTCCGGCGATTTAGACGAGATAGTAATAGCAGAATAGGGCCCCTGCTTCCTGTCGTGAAAGGTGGGAGGTTGTGGTATACGATTCTTCACAGTCCAAATTTTATAAAAATATATACATTATTCTCGTCACAACACCTTAGAAGCTCTTGACGGATTAAATATTATTTCAGGAGGTTGCAAGAATGAATCAAGTTCTTGGGACACCTACCTTCACCCATAGCCAATTCAATGAAGTTATCCTCGAGCTGGTTGTCAGGATCGTCGAAATCAAAGTCTTCATCCAACGCGGCAACTACTTCAGGATCCAAATCCAAACAGAGACCTGAAGGGCAAAGTAGATAGGAAACCCTTTATTGCACACCAAAATAAACAAGTACAAAAAAAATTACATATCTCTTAGGCAATACAATAGGTGAACTTATCTATATACATATTGTTATGAGTTGCAGGACTCGAATTTAAAAAATGCCGTTGAAATTACTATAGAATTTATTAGAACTATACAAACACGTATAACACAGGTACAAATATAACTGAATACAATCAGTTCAAACGTAATGCACGATTCAATAACACGCGCAAAGTCCGTCACTATATAGGTTATCGAATGTACGCAAGTCTCGCCTTGATCGTGGTTCTTGCTAGACTCCCGATCTATCCATTGGGCCATTGCTTTATACTACACCGATACAATAGGGCTGCCCGACCGCGTAGATCGAATTTCTCAGAATCAGTTCAACACCCCTGTCTAATGTCTGCTATGAAAGATTTACAATACACAATTGGCTATTTTCTAATTACAAATTTTAAACACAAAGTAAACAAAAGAAGTCCAAATGCGGGAAGGTAATAAACTGCAGGTGTCAATCGTCTTTGTCAGTGATAAAAATATAATAAAACTGTAGAGGTCGAATTTCTGTACAATGAAAAAAAATGCTAAATACCGAGTAAGGGAGATGTAAGAAGTGAAATAGAACTAATTTAGATTTTGTTTTAAATTTTTTGTTTATCTTTTTGTACAGGCTAATCTTCGAAACGACTGGACTGATTTAAATGAAATTTTGTATAGTGGTAGCTTATATCTCTGGTCGACATATAGGATACTTTTGATCCCGAAAAATTAAAGAGCTTCCGTGGGATAGTTAAAAAAAAACTTTCCACGCGGACGAAGTCGCGGGCAGAAGCTAGTCGTTTATAACGATCTCTTCCAGGCAACCTTAATTACAGAAATTTCTCATTTAGTCTAGCGACGTAGGTAGTGTCGGAAAAAGGGGCAATAGATACATAAATACTTAAGCTAATTTAGAAATTCAATAAACACATACATACAAAGTCATATATATATATATATATATATATATATATATATATATGTATGTATATATATATATATATATATATATATATATATATATATATATATGTAAATTTTTTGAAAATCAGCCGATTCAATTCCTGACAAGGGTAATTGATTTACAACCTTTTACTTAACTTGCAATGGATGTATGTGTGTAAGTTTGGGTGGAATCTTGGAAGTTCAATTTGACCAACTTCCCGGTTTCCGATTGAGCTAAAATTTTGCACGCATATATATATCGCGTGACAATGCAAGAATATGGTACCATGAAGCTGATCTGATGATGGATTCGGAAGGTGGCCATAGGATCTAATGTACTAAACAAGATAGACCCATTGTGTTTGGGCTCGTTTTACTTGTCTTGGCTAGCACTCTGCTGCTACATGATATCCAGGATCTCAATAGCTTGTATTTAAAAACCTTTTTAAAAGAGCTTATTCAAAAATCCAATAACACCACTTAAGTTTTTTCAAAATTGGCTTCGAGATTCCTTTGAGTGTTTCTCACTATTTCGTTTAGTGTAGGATTTGGCCCTGAAAGCCCGTTTGAAAATTTCACCAGTATATATATTATAAATATAATATAATCGTTTCTCGCAGGCTTGCTATTTCACTAACAGTTAAAGTAGGTAAATATGAATCAATACCTTGCGGTGCAGCCTTGTTCAGTAACCCAACATCCTCTTCAACCTCAGAAGCAAACACAGAACTTGGTAATGTCAGTCTCTCTGGCAATATTAAATCTTCACTCTCATCACCCTCATTATTGGTCGATGTAGATCTCTCTTTCTTTTTGTGTGATGATTTCTGAAAAAATTAATTATACCTTAATTTTTTCACAAATCATAGTCTATACTATAATAAATATGCAAACGGTTTTAGTTTGTACAATGCATTTAAAAATGTGAAAAAAATCAGGTGGGTTAATTCCGACAAGGAGATTCGGAAAATGCAATTTTTTGAATTGTTGCCTGTCTGTCTGTTAAAGTATTACTTTAAATCACTGAAGAGATTTAAATGAAACTCGACACAGAGCCAGCTAATATCCCACGGGGCTTCATGCAGGCATAGCCGGGTAAAAACTCTAGTGGTGAATTTTTTTTATTTTTTATTGCAGGAGTTCAGCAGACAGGCAGACGGCCCACTTGATGGAAAGCGGTTACCATCGCCTATAGACATTTGCAATACCAAAGGTGCTACAAATGCGCTGCTGCTCTCTTAAAGGAGACTGGAACCTGGTCACTAATGCCGGAACACAACACAAGGTTGTTATAGCGGCATACTCTAGACCAGGGGTGGTCGCCATCCAGTCGAGCAAATACCCTACCACCTGGCTGTGGGTTGTTTAGTCGCCTCTTACGACAGGCCGCCAGGCCGCAGGAAATTGTATTCTTTCTCCGTTCCTGCATAAGAATAATGGAAAGACTGTGTATTGATAAAAAATTGTAATTAATTCTTAGAATAGAAAGGTTCAATATTTGCGTTGGAGCTATTATATATTATTATTTGCAGGAATGGAGAAAGAATACAATTTCCTGCATTGGGGCAGCCTACCATAACAAGCGACAAAACCACCCCTGATCTAGAGTATGCCATCAATATAATCTTGTGTTGTGTTCCAGCATCAGTGGCCAGGTTTCAGTTTGCCCTTCAAAGCCGACAATAAATTCTGCTATTACTATCTCATCAAAATCACGGGACACTATCGTCTCAATTGTAGGTTTGCCCAATTTCAGTATTCTGTTAATTTGAAAGGAGTGCCAGTAGCACTCCACTCTGATCTTTATAATTATGAGTAAGAGAAAACCATGAAATAAATGTTTAAAATTTTTGTAGTAGGCTTTTTATATTCATTTTGGCTAATGCCATGTCTGCTAATGTTAATAACTATTTTTATTTACTTTTACTATTGAAATGAAATTATCTTTTGAATATCTTTGCAGTGCCAATATGTCGAAACAGCAGAATAGGGGCCTTATTGTTGCTAATATCCATAAGGGATGGTAACCAATTTTCATCACAGTAGGCTGCTCAACAGCCTACTGTGATGGAAAGTGATTGCCAGCTAGTTATGATGAGTACAGCCAATTATGAGCACAACTGATTGTGCTCGAGCATTGTTCCAGTTCACTTAAAGAATCAAAAACTGCTTACAGGCTGCAGCACCAATGTGACCTCTTGTGTGTCTTTGAGATGTTGTAGATAGTTGTAATCATCATCAAAGTAAATGCCATATTTTCTTTGCTCCTCTAGTCGCTGTTCTGGAGTAAGATCCTGAAATATTTAGAGAAAAATGCCAAAATTAGTGCCATGAAGGGAATTTTTTATTGGTTGAGTAGTTATACGTATCGGTAGAATGAAGTCCTCTGATGCAGGCCACTTTATCACCACCACATAAATACAAACCTAGGTCAATGCTGACTCTGCAGTACAAGCTCAACAGACACAGTCGTCAGTAACAATCCAATTTCATCTGTGCAAGAATGGAGAAAGAATACAATTTCCTGCAGTCAGGCAGCCTATCGTAAGAGGCGACAAAACAACCCACAGCCAAGTGGTAGGGCATTTGCCCCACTGGATGACTACCACCCCTGGTCTAAAGCATGTCGCCATAACAACCTTGAGTTGTGTTCCGGCATTAGTGACCAGGTTCCAGCCTCCCTTAAGAGAGCAGCAGCGCATTTGTAGCACCTTTGGTGTTGCAAATGTCAATAGGCTGTGGTAACCCCTTTCCATCAAGTGGGCCATCTGCCTGTCTGCTAAATTCCTGCAATAAAAAATAAAAAACAAGACCGGTCTAGAGTGCTCACTTTAGATACTACCTTTTAATCATATATTAGGTAATAATTTTAAGTACTGTACAGCTTGTACACTTCCTCTTGGTTGTAGTTGGTGGAGTGCTGGTGCTTTCTTAAAGTAATGAAGAAAATACACCTTTTTGCTTTCAGGGATATATTCTTGTACTCTTAGCTCTTGGATGCTGATCCCTGGTGTCAACTTAGTGGTAGTTGAAGTCGTATGTTACGACTAATAGTAGCTCGTGGCGACTTGATGACAATTCAATTACAAAGTATTCATGAGCATTATTTATATTGATGTTATTATATTTAAGTAGCCTAAAGTAGGCCGTAGCATCAGCAAAGCGCTGTACGCTGAACCATACAATTACTTTTAATGTAAAAATTTGGTACTAAATGAATCATCAACAATTGATTTATTTAAGTCCTCCTATGTAGTGGTAATTAGGTAGATAGATAAGACTAATACTCACAAAAATAAACAAAAACAAAATGCATGACTACAATACTTCTTAGCAAAACAACAAGTGGTTTTATCGCTAAAAGCGATCTCTTCCAGGCAAACTAGTTTAAAAGAAATTCCTAACTAATCTGGCGATGTAGACAGGTGCTTTATATATTTATATTTCATTTAAACTGTTAGTTACATATGGAATGAAAATCTAGCAATGCTGCATTTGTCAGATTTAATTAACATGCACAGGTCAAAAATAACTTACGAGTTAGATAATGCTACAAATATATGGACGAACAGATACTAGAGTAAGACCTAAGACTTACTCTTATATTCCTGGGTGTCGTAATCCTGTACTAGGAAATATAGAATTTACTTACTGGATCTTTCTCCTTTTTAGGCGGGATATTAGCATTTACAGGGACTAAAACACGTTGTGGAGCAGTCTCGTCCGCTGCTAAAGGATCCCTTTGAGATCGATGTACCAAGTTAAACGTGACCGCTTTTTTTTTATCAATAAATTTCTTTTTCGTTTTAGGCTGAAAAGGTTAGGTTTCTTAAACACTTGTTCAATTGTACTTATACAATTACAATACCGATAATCCAGTAAATTACCATTATTGCTCAGTAATCTATATTCACGATTTTGTATACAGGTTAATAAAAATGATTAAAACACGACTAAATAATAAAAACATGTGTCAATTATTGACTATTGAGTAGCTAATGTTTGTGTTTGTGTGCTGTGTGACCAGTGTTGCCAGGTTGGATTGACAAAATTACAGTGTTCCGCATGTAAAATTACAGTAGATCCGTTGGAAAATACAGTAAATCATAAAACTCATTACAGTGTTTTTACAGTGAAAAAAAACACACTTTTATTGGAATTATCAATGTATTTAATAATCTCTATTATAATTTACATATAATTTGTTAATCAATATCTATATATATGGATCTTTCAAATCACGTCGCAACCACTTTTTGAAGTTTTCATGGTGTAACCATTCATCACGAAATTTCTGCTTATAAGTTCTATTTTTTTCGGCGTGGAGGGTCCTTCGTCGTCGCTTTCACGAGGCGACATTTTTAATGACAATTATAAAAGTAATACTAATTATACTACAATTAATCTCAACAAGTAATCCCAATCCCTTACCGAAGTAAGAAAGAGAGTTGGTCTGAAAGAGAGTGTCGGGGTGAAGGTAAGGAAAGGAATGCTCCGGTGGTTCGGGCATGTGGAAAGAATGCATGATGAAAGAATGACTAAACAGATATACAATGCAAAAGTGGATGGATGCAGAAGTCGTGGAAGGCCACGACACACCTTCCATGATCAAATTGATCGTGTACTAGCGGAGGGTGATGTCAGGAGCCTTAAGAACAGACGAGTGTGCATGACAAGAGTTATGAATGTCAAAGAAGCAAGTGAGGTGTGTAAGAATGGGCCGCTCTGTTGTTCGTGCCTACCCCGCAAGGGAACTGGCGTGAAGTTATGTATGTATGTAATCCCAACAATGTAGCCACTATTTCCAAATTCACTTATAAACTTACCTACTATTATCGGCAACATTACAAGGGTAGCTGACAGTAAACAAAGACTATGCTAAATATAAACATCTCAATTTTCTCAAATAATAGTCATCTATAATCCGTTCCCAGTACTGTGGGAATTCCCCGGCCCAAGATGTAATGCTTACTTGAAGTAGAACACAGTGCGGTTCGTTTCACGCAGTGAATGGTGAAAGTACGTTTTTCGCTGTTCACTGTATACTGTATAGCTGGAATATAGTGTACAGCAAAAGCAGTAAAATTATAGTAAATCTACTGTAATTACAGTGCACCTGGCATTACTGTGTGTGACCATCGTCGCAGGGACTCCAGGATGAATTTACGAAATCCCCATATCCGCCAAAAAAACCCCAAACTTATAGACTACTATGGATAGATACTACGTGTTAATAATATTTCATTAATTGTCACAAAACATATAATTGGATGAAAAACTTGGACAAATGTATGTCGCACCGCGCACATTGAAGGATTTCTTAGAGTCGACAGTCGACCAATTTTCGACTTTTTTTTTATTTTTTAACCAACACAAAAAATTATTAGGTTGTCATTTTGTCGTGTAATTGTCCTTATTATAATATTATAAATGCGAAAGTAACTCTATCTGTCTGTCTGTTTGTATATTCCGTTTTCCCGGAAAAACTATTGGACCGATTTGGCTGAAACTCAGTATATATATATATATATATATATATATATATATATATTCGATGCCGAGAATGAACATAGGATACTTATTATCCCGAAAAATGGGATAGTATCCGGGATAAAAATATATTTGTCTCTCTGTTTGTTAAGCTTTTACGGAAATAAGTTTTGGAACGATTTGGCTTAAACTCGGTATATATGTAAATTTAATAGATTTATGTATAGATTATCCCAAATAGTAGGATAGGTTTTTTGTGATTTGACATTTTGGTCATATTTGTCATTTGGGTCATTTTGGTCATCTGGGTCATTTTGGTCATCTTTATCCTTTTAGACCTTTTTGTCCTTTTTTGATCTTCTTGCCTTTTTTTACCTTTTTGATCTTTTGGTCCTTTTCGCCCTTTTGTCAATTTTTGTCCTTTTTGCCATTATTGCCCTTTTTGTTCTTTTTGTCTTTTTTGTCCTTTTTGGTCTTTTTTCCCTTTTTGTCCTTTTTGTCCTGTTGGTCCCTTTTATCGTTTTTATTCTTTTTGTCCTGTTTGTCGTTTTTGTACTTTTTGATCTTTTTGCCCTTGTTGATTTTTTCACCTTTTTGCCCTTTTTGTCCCTTTTTGCCTGTTTTGTCATTTTTGTCCTTTTTGCCATTTTGATGATTGTCGTCCTTTTTGTTCTTTTTAATATTTTTGTCGTTTTAGTTATTTATGTAGTATTCATAGACGGAGGATAGATCAATTAAACCAGCATGGTAATAACTCGAACTGTCTGTCTGTTAAGCCTTTACGGAAAAACTACTAGGAATACTGGATCAGTTTTGTAATTTTGTTTAAATGATGTTTTAATATCAAAATTGGACATAGATACTTTTAATGCCGGAAGATGGGATAGTTTGCGATATAAAATAAAATAAATCTTCCGGGTGCAAATAGCACTAACATAAAAATTTAGTACAATATAACTTGTATTAACGCCTGCTCTTTAAACAAGAAGCACGCACTAGAGGCTGACCCACGGCATAGCCGCGGGGTAATCTCAAGCTTTTTTATAGTTGGACTAGCTGTGTCCGCGAATTCGTAGAAGTGGATTTTTTTTCTACTCTAATTTCAAAAGTAGCCTAAATTACTCCTTATAATATCAGCTATCTGCCAGTGAAAGTCTAGTCAAAATCGGTCCAACCGTTTCCGAAATTAGCCGGAACAAACAGACAGACAGAAGATATTTTTTTTTTAAATATATAAGTACCTTATATACTTTCATATGCATTTATTCAAAAGCTGTTACTATAGAACACTAAAAGAACTTGCTCAAGTGGTGCTACTTTTTCTTTTTTCAATATTCTATTGTTTTTTTAGTCAGGATTTAGGATATTGTTACTGTATGCGAAGATAATGGGGAAGAAAATGTCTTCCATGTCGTGATGAAATCCCATGTATCATCCCGCCAATCAATCTTGGACAAGCGTGGCGGGTATACTGGTTGTTTCCCTGTAATATAATAAGGGAAGCTCAAACGCAGTAGTGAGACCTTTATAGGCTGTTATGATTATTATTATGTAATGCACAAAATGTACTATTAGTTGATAATATAGTAAATTAAGATAACTAGATAACAGAGCTATTATTAGTTAGCTACATACTCAGCAATAAAAATACAATTACAGCGGCACGACTTCCTTTTTTAATTTTTTTACGTATGTCACTAGAATATATTATAAAAAAATGAAATCGATACTAAACTAACCTTTTACTTATAGCCAAAAAAAATACTATATTACGTAGCATAGTTAAGCTAATCCTGGTGATTACATATATATATATATATATGTATATATATATATATATAGATAGATAAATAAACACCAAAAGTGACACGTAATCAATACCATTACAATTATTGTTGTATACAGATATGCTTGGATTTAAATTTTATTAGCAATTTCATGCTATCACGAATATTTAATGGCATTTTAGTAAAGTTAGAGGGATAAAATAGTTCACCAATTTCCCCAGGGCTGAAATGTTTGTCCTCAAAAGTTTTCTAAGAAATTCTTGGTCTCGGAAATTCCCCGAATGCAAAAATAACCCCAAAAGTGCCAAAATCCCAAACTGGATTCCCTGCATCGTAGCTTCGTGTTGTTGGCTGTTACTGTCACATATATATTTTTTTTTTGTTTTTGAGGCGAGGGAAAATGCTTAACCGATTTACGCACAAACTGGGTCGTTGCTAGGGGAACGACACGCGTCGGTCGGGGGCGATAACACTGCAGCAATAGTATGCTCTTGGCAGCGCTCCGTCCGCGATCGACGTCACAGAATAGTGTGGAAGACTCCGAGCGTTGCTACACGAGCGAGCAACCCCAATACCCACTAAAAACCCCCTCCTCCCTGACGACCCTGCGCTTTGTATGTGTTGGAAAGGCTGAGATTTAGAACATAGTTACGCCCAGCCGATCCAGCGCAATAAAGTGCCTGGAGTGTGCCCTGGGAGAACACACCCCACTTCGTTGTGCGGGGGTAGAAGGTCCTTTGCTCTCCTAGCAAGCTAAAGGCCCCCCGCGGTAAACGGAACCTAACTCAGGGAGGGAAGTAATGCGCGTACCTGCCTCTCCGGGTGCCAGCTGAAGGCCGGCGACCTCGAGAAGACGCATTGGCACGCGCTGCAGGACTTCTCTCCCTGTCTCGTTCTGCGGCCTCCTTGAGTGACATTACTGTCTCGCAAAAAGTAACCGCAGCCCCCCAATTGTCGCTGCTCTGCAGCATGGCCTTGACTAAGTCGCAGAGCGAGTCGACTGGACCTACGTGCGTCTCAAGTTCGAAACGCTGCGGCGCCCATGCGACGCACTCGACAAGCGTGTGTAACGCCGTGTCGGGCGCGCCGCACTGGCGGCAGTCCGGGGAAGGCAAGCAGCCCACAATGCGACACAGACACTTATCGAAACATCCGTGTCCGGTAAGTATCTGTGTCGTCCTGAAAGTCAGGGTGCCGCTGGTGCGGTTGACCCATTCCGTCAGCTGTGGCCTGATTGCATCCACCGTGTAGCCGCCATAGGCCGCAGGGTTGTCGAGCTCTTGAGACCAGACGGCGATCATGGAGGCGGTTTCCCGCTTCCTGATCGCCTCGATTTCGACCTGACAGAAGGTCAGGCCTCTAAACACCCAATGGGTGACATATGTGACACCCATAAACTACAGAACCAAGAACCATAGACGGAATAGATGATTATTATTCAATCAGAATTATGGTAGAAGAACTAAATCGATAAAACCTTGTCAGATGGTTGCTAGCCTTAAATAATAAATATAGTGTATCATCTATGGTTGTAGCTAAAGGATACTATGCTCGTAGTACTTGAAAATAATAATATCTTTGTACACTACATTTTTCATACAAGCTCACAATTCTTGTTTAAAGCATAAATATTTTTGTAATAACCAGTCTTATAAATTTTTGTGACAGAACTGTACATACAGCAAAACATCGTCATTCGAACTCCTACTTAAATCTACAAAAATCTATTTAATTAACTAAATTTTGAATTTTTAATAGGTGTTTAACTTCGCACCAATTTCAATAAGCTAGAATACTTTTTTTATAGTTACTTTAGAAGCCGGTTTCTGTTTTGCTAAAAAAACGTTATTATATTATTATAATTACTTAATAAATGCTATTTTATGGTTCGGTAACTAAATAACGATAACAATGGACGTTTATCAATTCTATGTAGGGTCGTCCTTACCCGGGTCGCAATGGAGTACGTGGCTGCCGGACGCAGCGACCTAGGGGACAGGGGACCCATCAACCCAAGTCATTAGAGAACATCGCCATTGTGTATCGGGACTATGGACCCACTGCACTGGACGCTCACAACGCTCAAAATACTCTCAGCCGTTCCACACGACGACTACAGTCGTTATGGTCGCGGTGAAAACTTTCGTCCACGTCAAGTTCACAATGACCCGTTTCAAGAGGTAGTCAAGAAAAAGCAATTTTTAAATCTTAAGGATAGCTTTAAAAAAATTACTTTCGGAATTCGAAAAGATTCATATAAAGTAATCAGATTATATTATATTTGAGCGTTTTGAGGTCATAGAATGCTGTTTTGATTACCGCTAACAGAATTTGTCTTGAGGAAAAAATTTAATATATTTTTTCTTATAAATCAAATTAAACCATAGTAATTCTTAATATTTATTAGTCTACTGTTAAGGATTGCAAATTATAACGGAATGTAATGTAATGTGTAATGTAATTAAACTATGTTTTAACGGTATTAAGAGCGCTTAAAATTGTCAATACTTGGTTTTATCATGTATACTAGTTATGAAAACTTGAAAAAATACTATTATATAAATATCTTTAAGATTTTGATTTATTTTCAGCTTTGCAATGTTTACATCAAAGACGCATAAAATGTTCCATAATCCCATTCCACTTGAATTTAAGTAACACTCGTCAGCAAGTAGAATGGGAATAATTGCAGTTGTGAATGGTGGTTGTGAGTATTTATGGCTGGTCCTGTATCTTAACATTCATTCACTTGCCTTACCATCGATTCAATTTTAATACAGTAGCATCTCGATATCTCGAATGTCAAGGGAAATTAAAAAAAACCTCGACTTAACAAGAAGTTCGAAATTTGAAGTATTTGTTGGTTAAAATTTCGACTTAAAAAAGCGCGATTTTTGAGTATATTTTCGAGGAGTCAAAAAAATAAATAATCATAATTTTTCATTACCTTATGGTACAAGGCAGACACAATAATAAACGCATCCGACATTCCTTTTCGATTTTATTGCTTCGAATTCGAGGAATTCCAAGTAAAACGTCATTATGTTTGACTAACTTCGACTTACTTATTTTTGAAATTCAAGTTATCGAGTATAAATATGTACTAAAATGCCTACGCAGGGAAATAACATTTTGTTCGAGTTACAAAGTCTAAATAAGTCGAGATACCGAGTATTTGGGGATTTAGTGGAAGGGAGCGGCATTTTATTACGACTTACTGAATATTTCGACTTATAAAGATTCGAGTTATAGAGATTTCACTGTATTAGTATTCTTCTTCCATGCTTGTGTGGAGTTTATGTTAAATTTTAACCGATGAAATATTGTAAACTACAGAATAGCACTCTTTTTTCATGAGATAGGCATGACAATCGCTTAGTATAAGTTACTCGTAAAAATCTCTACACTTTCAGATGGCGCCACCAAACGACGGAAGACGTTACGTCCTTCAAAGAAAATCTCCACCGAAACTTGCAATTCAACATCTTATCATTTTAACAATATTTTTAACTTGTATTATTGATTAATTGGAAAGTCTAATAAGTTATTTTATCTTCAATTCTATTATTAAATAATGAACAGTATTAGAACAGAACAATAACTATCCAAGGGTCGGAACCGGGCCTAAGTCGTCGTATTGCTCATCTGAATTGTAGGTCTTCAACTGGCGCTATTCAGTAGAGTTCTTGTGAAAACTCGAAAGGCCACATTTTACTATACAGCTTACATTTGTCACAAAAACCCATAATTACTACTTAAACACTATCAATAACTTATAACTATTGTACATTTTAGAGTAATTTTACACATTTCCAGAAAATAAAACTGCACAGTACAACGTCCCCATTCAGTTCCCGCCAAAAACTCCACATCTGTAGTAATACGTACGGGCCCCAGTAGATTCTCAGAAAAATAACTGTGGCGTACCAAAACAGACAGACAGGCGAACATGACAAATGCATAAGGGTTCCTTTCTTTGTTGAAATGTCTTAAAAATGTGACAAAAATTAATTGTAATCTTTTATTGTTGTTAAGAGCGCAGGTGATTTTCGCACCCCGGTACCCAAATCTGCTTAGGGCCTTGCCTCTACGGAACTCTTCATTGTGAGTGGACCACTCGCAGTTAGCCAATTTCTCAAATTTGTGTTATTGGATTAAGATTAAATACATCTATATCAGGGTCATAATTATAAATGGCAGGATGCCATATTTGTTCCGTGGTTGGCTGCCGCTTTATGGTCACAGAACTGTTGGATACAATTTCAATAAATGTTGGAACATGTCTGGCGTATGATTCTCTCGTACGAAAATCCAAACTATATAAATTGGGGCAGTTTAAAAATAATAATGACAATAGAGTTGATGAATTAATATCAGTATGTTGCGTGACCTCAATATTTTCTTTTATATAAATCTTTTCAATACTTTTACAAGAGCAAAATGCCAAAAGGAAAGTCTGGCAATTTATTTTACTGTCGACCAGCCTGAAATTTTTTAACGACGAGCTCAATTGTAAAGATTGACATAAAGGCAACCAACAAGATGATTCAAAAGCTGTTTCCACATTTAACGTGTTTAACTTTGTGCAACATTGAAATAATGTACGAAAAAAGTTTGGTGTATACTTAGCCAAACCACACAGACTCAAATATGTTATTTTTGATAAATATTTACTAGTGATATTTAATGTAACAGGAATCCCAACAAGATTGTTGAAATCAAAACTCATCTGAATTTCTTGTTTATTCTCAAATAATGTGTCATAGTTTAAATCGAAACTTTGCTGCTTAATCTTAATTTCAGCTTCTTTGTTATTTTCTGGTATCGTTGGCGTAAAAACAAACCAATTATATGTATTGGGCATGACCGAATCGCGACTTTTTGGACAATAAGGGAAATATTGTCTAATATCTCTATATAAATTTCGGAAAAATATATCATCAAAATTGTTTACATCTTTCCTCCAAATCATTATAGCCGCATTACTAGGGATTTCAGTGTCAAGACCGAATACATCATTGAAATCTGATATACAACGTACATTTAAATCGAAGTGTTTAGAAAAAAAAACCACAAACACATTTGAAGTAAATACGGTTTGAGTAGTCAATGATGGTGATAATATTATTATGAACTCATATTTATTTAGATCCAACATATGTAATATGGGCATTTTTATTAAAGACGGAATACATTTATCTAATTGCCGCCAGTTTAATAGATGCACATATAATTGATTAAATACAGGTATTTGATTAACAATCTGATGCTCCTCTATTGGGGTAGTCATTGAACGTCGTGAACTCGTAAGCTTCAATGTATTTAGGTTAGCCTTTTTAAATAACATAAATAACAATTTTGGATAAAATAAATGATTTAAAGTAACTATCAAATGCATATCTTCTAGCCGTTGAACGAAATTTGTACTATTTGATAAATTAGCTGGTAATATACATTCATAGTTAAAATTAATAGAAACATTTTTTAGACTAGGACACGTCTCATGTATATTAAGACCAGCGATATCTTCAAATTTTATGTTTGTATAAGACACGTTCAAAGTCTTCAGTTTTCTTAAATTTCTCACCGCAGCCGAAAATTTTTTTAGATCGACATCGACAATCGCCGACAGGTCCAATTCTTGAATATTTACCGAGATGTATTTAAAAAAAGTTGTCTTTAAAAATTTAGATGTTGCCACGTTACAAGACATTTTACACTTTGTAACTCTCGTTGCTATTACATTTTTTAAATATTCATTTCCAGTATCATACAAGCATTGGATTGATGATATGTCCAAATACAGAATTATCAGCGTAATTATTTCTTCAGGTAGATGAACGAACTCTATCCTAAAAAAAAAGAAACAATATTAAATAGCGTATTGATATAGTCCGCGGCACAATGGGGATTGTTCACTTTTTTTCAATTTAGCTTTTTGAAAAACCATTTCGAGGAATAGTGTTCCTAATCATTTCTGTCTAGTTAAAATTCCAAAAAACGTACAATCCCCTTGTATTTTGAAAGAAATGCGTTTGACCTTTATTTGACCTTACTAAATCCTATGACGTCATTTACGTGTGGTGAAAAGCATATGAATACGGTAGCCATTCAGTTTCAAAATACAAAAGGACCGACATTTTCCTTTTTATGTCATTGTTATGTCATACAACATCAACATAAACAAACATTTTATTCGACGTACTCCAGAATTAAATTATGTATATATTATCTCTTCAGACCAATATTTCTTAAATATCTGCAAAGAGAATACTTACATATGGTCTCTAACTAAAAGTCAAAGAAAAGTGCATTATATAAACGAGCGTCTTCGTAAATGGTGATTGGAGCGATATCGAAATCTTTTCAAGAGATACGATCCAAAAAATAACCTGTTTACTGATGAGAAGATCATCACGGTGGAAGAAATTTTAACTGGCAAAATAATACACCTTGCGCCAGAAGTTAGAAGGACGTCCAAAATCACATATTGGAAACAATGATTTAAGCATTAAGTGATACTTTATTCGCTGGATAGCAGTGGATTTTCCAACAGGGCTCTATACCCTCCCATGAAGCTAATTCAATCCAACATTGGTTGCAAGCCAATTTGTCAGACTTTGTTCAGAGCATAGGTTGGCCTTCGTCGAGTTCCGACTTAAATTCTTTGGAGTATTCTTTATGAACTGCATTGGAGCTAATGGCATACAAAAAGTTCACCAGAACCTGAATTTATCTCAAGCGAGCCCAAATCAATAAATGGAAACTGATTGAAATGATTAGTACCACCATAGAAGAATGGCCTATATCTTTAAAGCTTAATTAATTGAAAACAAGGATGGCTATTTTAAATAACTTATTTTTATATATACATAAATCTAGATGTTATTAGTTATAATTCTTGTAAACAATATATAAATATTTAACATTCCTCCAAAAATATTTTAGCTTTACTTTGACTGATGTCTTAAGAGTTCACATTACGAGTTATAAGAATAAGATGGTTTCTATACTGAAAGCAAACTATTGTGAGTTATAAATTTGTATGTGCCATATATTTATATGAATTGATTAATAAAATATATCTTTTGACTTATTATTTTGCAAGATGAAATAATAAATAACTTTTAGCAGTTAAACTTGTTTATTTACTTAAACACTTATTAATAATAATTTAGGACATATTATATAATCTTTTCAGAAATGTTCAGTTTTATCTTTTTCTTTTTTCTGCAGGCTAGCATTTGGTTTTTTCTATACATAAAGTTTTCATGTAAACTGCAGTGGATAAGTCATAAAATTCTATGATCAAGCATAACCCTTGCTTATGCAGAAAAGTTGTTGCTAATTTTTTCTGAACCTGAAAAAAAAAGATAAAGTGTCTATATAATTACTCGCATAGTCCTTATTTAACTCATAATTTTTCATATTAGTAACTATGTTACACATCAAAATCATATTATTAAGAGATTTACAATCATTAAGGTATTTGTCACAAATCTTCATATTCCATGAAATCCTTCAAGCCATAGATGTGCTTAATTAATCACTTTTAAGCCGGCAAGTGAATATATTTAAAACTACTGGAGAGTTTCATATTTTCCCGTAATTTGTTGTATAAGATCAGATCCATAACATACATTAGCAATCAAACACACTATCTAACCGCCAGGGCAGTGGTGCAATGTCTGTTCCTTTATTTGTATGTATTTATATGAGATACTTTACTTGTATTATAGATTATTAAGAAAGTAATATAGGTTGCTGATTTATTGATTGTACCAAATTATCAAATAAGTAATTAATATTATTTTAATCAGTTTCTAATGAATGAGTGAGACATGTAGCTATTTTTCTATAAATAGGTGCACATTTTAGATGAATTTTGACTTCAACACAAAGTATACTTACATCAATCATATATTAACTAATAATTAACATTACTGATTTCTTATATGGATGAAATTTACACACAGGAATAGTAATATACTACACAGGTTATAAAAGGAAAGAAGGAAGGAAGATCTATGGACGAACATGTTGAATTTAGAAACCTTCACAAAACTACTTACATCAGGATTTTAGCTCCTCTTATTTCTCCAATATGTACTACGAGTATAGCTATGTACTCTAATAACATTACATGTTAGGTAGGTTTAGCGTATCAGCCTTTACAAAATTAACACTCCTATTTAGATCCGGCCATGTTTAGAAAGAGAAAATATTTAATACATTTTCATTAATAAAACATTTCACTTTTTTGTCGGATGACTTTCGAAGATTTTTCTAAGGACGAAATTAATTGTAATGAAAAATATTAGAATTTAGAAATGCTGCATTAACCGCCGATCTAAAGCCTAAATACCCAATGTTGCCAGGTTGATAATAGTGAAATTACTAAAGTTTGTAATTCTTGTAGGTACACACGCGTGTGTAGGAAAGTAACTCCCAACATATTGACTTAAAAAAGACCTTATCGAACGTCGCCATGATTTTTAAATTGAAAACTTCGGTAGATATTTCTAGGATGTTGGAAAATGCACTGAATTCGCACGACCGTCACGCTCAGATACCAAGTTTATATCTCTGAAGTGCAGTCCTAACGACTGATATTTTTTTAAAGGTCTGACTAATAATACTCCCCCCCCCCCCCCTCCCCCTCAATTGAAACTGACAATATAACCTTTTTATTTTAACTGGATTGACAACATCATTGGATAATGAGACTATGTCTAGGTATCAGACATTATAAAATGATAACCCAAATGTGATACCAAATCAAAGTATTGTAGTGGTCGTATGAGCTTTATCTGTTGCAATCGCCGAAAGAATACTTTATTACAAATTAAGAAAAGTAATGACATCGCAATGGTGTCTAATAGGTAATTTATGCCTGATTATCAATTAATGGTATTCAGTCTAACTGTACATTATTCAGTTTAAGTTATATTATATTGATTTTTCACTAAAGGTCACTTTAAATAACTTAACGGTAACTTTAGAAAATAATAAATGTTGAACACCAAAATATATAAAATAAATCTACCGATAAAATTGCTAAGCTGGCCACACTAAAATGATTACGATGTGTCATAATGAATAATGACAGTAACATTTAAATAGTAGCACAGATTAATATGATTATTTTCTTTTTATAGGCAAAGGAATTAATTTAAAGTTGTCCCCAATGACGTCATCGGATAATTTGTTTAAAAATCGAATTAAAAAAAAACTACCTCTTAAAACACAAAAATATTCAAATTAGTATCTTAAAGTACCCTATTTTACATAATAAAAATATAAAATCAGAGGGTAATTTTTTTTGAACAATCCCCATTCTGAAAATGAGGAACCTTGGCCTACGCAAAGTAAAACTTTAGTCCTTTTTGAATTCCATGATGATACTGTAGTGACAGAGGGTGGAACTTTCTGGCAGCGTAAGCCGGTCTCAATATTTTCCGAAAAAGGTAGAAGATTCTGGAAGGAAAATACAAGGACGGATATATTTTAGAAAGAGATAGACGATGAACGAAAGTTCTAGAATAGAAAATTCGGAAAGGAAAAGACAGAGATAGGTAGATGTTAGAAAGGGATAGATGATGAACGAAAGTTCTGGAATAGAAGTGTCGGAAAGGAAAAGACAGAGATAGAGAGATGTTTAGAAAAGGACAGATAGTAAATAAAAGAATAAGGAAAGAAGATCGAAATTATGGGTTCCAGAAGATTCTTTCGGGTATATAAGCAGCTTAAGGTGCGCCTACCGGGCAGTTTAGAGTTGAGTTCAGTTCAAGACAGCGAAGCGACAAGTGCGATACCGAAGAATTGGAAGAGAAGTTTAACAGAAGACAGTGCCGAGTTTAGTGGTGAATTAAATTTAGTGAAAAGTTTAGTGGACAGTTCATTGAAGGAGGAGTGTAGCGCAGTTTGAGAGAAGCTCCAGAAGCGAGCTACACGCGGTAAATTCGGAGGTGAGCACTGCAGTAGCAGGAGGTGATCTACGCAATATCGGCGACAGTATTGTGAGTGAGACAACTTATCGTCGGGACAGTGCGTCGTTAGTCGTGCGTGTAGGGGCGACCCTGCGGAGAGGAATCATGTACGGCTGTGTAAGTCAATAAAAGCGTTTAGTTAAAAGAACTGGTGTTTCCTTCCAATCCCAAGTGCGTACCCGTGCTCGCACGCAACAATACTATCCCTTCCAAGTAAAAGAACAAGGTCGATATTTTGATAAGTTGCATTACATTGGCTACTATTGCCATGATCGCTCAGGTCCCTTGCTGGGAACTATACATCTACCGGGTCACCTATAGGTACACATACATAGCTTCACGCCTTACGGAGAAGGTTGGTACTGTATTGAGTTTATATCAAATTTAATCTAATTCTTACTGGATAAAAGTCTAATAGAGCAAATGAACGGATATTAATATTAAGAGGTAGATTCTGGGCTTACAACGATCCCATAATAACAGACGATTTAGAATTGTTTTATGGATAAACAAGATCATATCTACGTATTTTATTTACTATCTGTATAAAGATAATTGTTACGAAGAAGTGTTCGATTAGGTGTCAATGCCTCATTTTTACAATTCAATCACCCACCGACGGCGGAATATTGACTTTCATTTCCTCGAGCTATGTTTCTAAGGCATATATTCCGTGTAAAATGACAGCTTAGAGAAAAGTTCTCGCCGAAGTTTCCTCTCTGCGGAGTACATTGTCTTAGTGTTCACTCTGTCATGATATTTCTCTTCAACATTAGTAATATTAATTATTCGGACCGAGTACTAACATTTTTATACAATTAAAATATAGGCCGTAAAGTTAAAAACAATGCAAGATTTATTACCAATAGAATGATTTTATTATAAGGCACATAAAGCAGGATAAAAATATTATAAATTAATAATACGTAGATAAACACAATAGGAAATTATTTGGGCAGGAAGTAGGTACTTTAGAGCTCGCGTTGTATTGATGTTGATGATTTTGGTTCGTCTATAAATAATCTATGTATGTAATGTAAAAATTACTGCTTTAAAAAAGGGAAAATTATCAGGGTGCTTAATTCGACGAGCAGATTTCAAAAATACCGAGTATTGTCTGTAAGTCTGTCTGTAACATGAAACTTCTGAACGAATTTAATTGAAACTCCATATAGAGCTACTTTACATTCCAAGTACTTAGAATACTATGTATCCCGATAAATGACATCGTTTCAGTGATAGATGAATAAAGGTCAGCAAGCAGTGGCCTTTATATTACTGAAGGGATAAACCTCCCTAGCAAGTTTCGTCTTACTTATAGAGTCACAATATCAACAGTCAAGATGCCCCAGGTTTTAGTTCCTTGTTCGTCTGCAACGCCGGGATTACATGCAGGTTAATTATACCACTCAATTGGAAACTCAAATTAGTCCAGGAAAATCTCAAGTGCCAAAAAGCAGTTAAGGAGAGTTCAGGAGACTTATGATTCAGCCAAGACATTTGCAATTTTGCTTGTTAAGACCTTTTGTTGAAATAAAAGTATGGACGACAAGTTTGTTATCATGGACTAATGTTTGCATTATTTATATAAGAGGTGAAGCGTGAGCGCACCAGCTCCTGGGGCGCGTTACAAACCGCCTCGCACCAAAGTGAGCCGGCTCCGGTCGTCTCCGGCAGCAGAAGAGTCCTTTTGGCCTCCGCTTACCAGGGCCTGTGGAATGGCAATGTCAAATACCTGTGGCCCTAGGATAAAGGTGAAGGACCGACCACCGAGGGGTTTTAGGGTTTTATCTTGCCACCCCCGAATCGGGTGGCAACATTATTCCAAAGGGGTGCTAGTTCCACCTCAACATGCCAAGTCCCATACGAGCTACCGCATTTGCTTCAAGGGGAGTTACCCTCGGAAAAATAGCTGTTATAGGCCCGGACAAGGTGGAAGCGATTCGCCCCCCGCTGTCTGATTGGGTCCCCCGAAAACGAAGGACTGATGTTTCGAATAGGACAGATATCGGATATGGTTATTTCGATAAGTACATATCTGTTTCAGATTGGGGGGCGGGAGGCGACCGAAGTCCACTACGAATGTAGCGCGCTAGATGACACATGTAATGGAGGAATGCCCTGCATAGGGACGTCTTTGGTTCGAGCTCACGGCCGTCATAGATCGTAACCTCTTGTGCAGCGTAGTGAGCGAAATGCAACGCAATCAGAGTAGATGACAAGCGGTAGATTTCTTTTGAGAGTACATCATGACGCAGACAGAGGGTACCGAAAGACAGAGAGAGAAGAATGAACGAGTGGATACCCGTCGCACAAGGCGAATGGGAGGTAGAAGGTGTCACTACGATCATGCCCTCACATTGACGTAATGGAATCGGATGATCATAGGACCCTCCCGCCATTAAGCCATTGGCCTGGTCCTAGAGGTACCCTATCAGGACAACTTGTCTAATTGCGTCCAGGCGTCACGGTGAATCATATCATGGCAAGCCCTGTGGTGACTCATCAAGACGCGGAGATACGTTTTTCCGACCACGACAAATGATTTGGTAAATGACATTTACAATAATTTGATGACATCGAGTTACAAAATCAACATTTCTATTATTATTAGTATTAATCATTTATCACACACAATAGAACTGACATTTTCAATAATGATAAAAATCATCTCAGTCGATTAATAATAATAAAAATTATATCCTTTATGTACCTGAATAAGAACTTTCTGCAAAATTACTTTAAAGAAAAAAAAATATAGTTGTTTCCAGAAAACTATGGAGCAGAAAATCAAAAACACTTATGACTACGTAAAGTGAATTATTTAAATAGTTATGATTACACTCAGGTTATATATTTTTTTTAAGAATATAATTAATATAAAGTCTAACCAACCTGTTATGTTCTCCTATTTCTAATTCTTTGATTTCTGAGTCCGTTTTCCTGAACTTTTTAAAATGATATTTCTGTTTGAATTTGAAGCAAGAAAATGTGTCTGCCATGTTTAGTGCCTAAGTGCACAAACTACTATGGATACTACGTATCTAAGTGCAATATACAATGTAGGTACTCTTTGTCTAAGTGTTCTTTTCAGTATATATAATATCTATGGACGTGTTCCACAAGTAGCTCACAACGCCCAAAATGCTCCGTCAGTCGTTCCACATGGCGACCGCGGTCGTTATGGTCATGGCGAAAACATCACTAATAAAGTCATCATTTTCGATCACACAGTGCTCACGACGACCCATATCAAGAGGTGGGTCGAAATGGACGTTGACCACAAGGCATTAATTCTCTCTATAGATTAACATTAAAAAAGGCGCGATTTTCAAATTAACCAATGACATTTGTGTATTTCCTCGTTAATAACATCAAGGCTTCATAATCCGTTCCACTAGAATTTATGATTGTAACACCTGCAAGTAAGTGGAACGGAAGTGGAAGTTGTTGCGAGTCTTTTGTGGAACGTAGGCTATGTGTGTTCAATAATAATACTTTTATAGATATAAGTAGTACCTATGGATAATACCAAAATTATGAACATTGAACACTCCTTAAAATTTAATTGTATTCTAAATGACGGGACGCACATCAAATGTTTGACAGGTTGGTAGGAATAGTTTCTAAGGGAAAGCGAAATTGTTGTTTTTACTATATTCCAAACATTTTTTAAATATTTACTCACCTTTTAAACCTTCCCTGGACTTCCACAAAGAATTCAAAACCAAAATTAGCCAAACCAGTCCAGCCGTTCTCGAATTTAAGCGAGACTAACGAACAGCAATTGATTTTTATATTATAGATTATAAATTAAAGTAAAATCTATCGTATGTCCTAAGTTGGAAAAAAATCGAACAAAATGAAAAAAATTCATCAACACAGAGACAGGGAATTTATATATATATATATATATATATATACAGATAGATATAGATGGATAGATGTACATTAATGTGGCTATTCGATAATGGCCTTATTTTTAATATTTTAAATAAGACACATTCGGCTACAGTCAATATTTTAACATAATCATAGATTCGAACCCAGGAGTGTAGTGTAGAAACTCAGATCAATATACTTCCTGTGAGGATTTAAAGCATTAAATGTTGATACATGACACAAGTACATATATATTCTAAATCTTAACAGCGTTATTTTTAACGCTTTAAATAAGACTCACTTGGAACACAGTCACTAACACTAATGCAGGTGGAGTAGGGGCTTACAATATGAGCTCTCTTAGGTTGCTCATGTAATGTTATTCAATGTACAATACTGAGGTATTTTTATTGTCAAACAAGGAGTAATCAGTAAACTAAATTATTTTCAGCTTTAACGGTGTTAAGTTTTTAGGACAGTGCCCACAAATATTTTTTTAGTAGGTTCACAAATTCAAGTTCTTCATTAATATGTAGTATTTGTCTATATTATTTTCACTCTAGTTTTTTTAGCGTTATATTGAAGGGTAATATTTTGTTGTGGAGTTTTATTTTCAATAAATATAATAATTGTTTAAATGTAAACCATAGTTCTAGAGTAGGCTCCTGGCGCCCACGGTTCTTACAAAAGTACTTTAATGAAATAGTAAATAAAGCCCAGCACCAAATATAACTTTACAGAGTACTGTTTTAAGTAATCTAAATTTAAGTATACTAGTTTCAATTTATCGCTTTTCTATAAGAAGTGTATCCAAACACATGTTCGAGGTTTTTGTTTGTGTGTGACAAAGCAATAGTGTCAACAAAAACAAAAGAAATTTGTCTTTCTTGACTTAACTTCCAACAAGATCTTCGAGTGTGAAACTTAATCTTAATTTATTCATGAAATTTTTACGATTTGTGTTCATATGCATCAAGAATAGGTGCTTAAATTTTATATCTGCTGTTTACATAACTTAAACTTTTTTCGGGTCTGAGATATAGTGAAAATTATCATAATTCAAAATTGGGTTAATAAGGACTATCATGATTGTTTCACATGTTTTAAATAAATAATAATAAAGTTAATGTTTGTATTAATTTAAAGGAATTTTTATTTATTAAAGTTTTTAAATTGATTTTTAAGTTTAATTTCATTTTTTATATTTTTGAAGGTAGTTGAAAAAATTGATGTTGTAAGAAGTATGTTATCTATTTATTATAAGTTATGTATTTTTGCCCTTTTTCCTTCTGTTCTCGTTCAAAGTTTTGGGTTTTCGCAATTGAATCCTTTTTTAAGTACTTTGGGCGTTAAATGAAAGAAAGCGTTGCAAAACCTGGGCGTTAGGAGTCTAGGCTAAAGAACTAATAAGTTTCTGTTGAAATTCTAAACTGTTTAGTGAAATGTATGTTTTTGAACTGACTTTCTCGTTTGGCGTCAGTAACAAATCTAAATTTTGGCCGAGCTCTTTGTTATTTATTTTTAGATTTTAAAATCGTGCAAAGCCATATAAAAAGTTGTCGGAATACGATAAGTCGATGACGTTTGACTTTATAATTTACTGTCAAAATAAATAAAGTTAACCTCGAACAAAATATGATGTTATCAACAAACCCAATAATTTTCCGTTTAAATTACAGAATAATAATCACAAATTGGTCTTGTCTAAAATGTATGCGTATGAAAAGTTCGGTGAAACCAAAAACTAAAACATATTCACACACTATTCTTACACCAAAGACTGATTTTCCGGCTCGGTCTAGTAACGCTATTAAAGATAGTATTCAGAAGGTAAATTGAATTGAAATAAATATGAAAAGCTTTGATATAATTATTAGATATCCTCTCGTTTTAGTGTATATTATTATAATACGTTTTAAATGTAGAAAAAGAACAAATTTATAGAAGCTTGAATAATAGGCATAAAGTTGGTTAGATATATTTTTAAGCTTAATTGACAACTGAGAAGGTTAACTACTTTCTAATTTTAAGGCAAGAAAATGTACTACTATTTTTATGTTGGTATACAATAAAGAGTTTAGTTGTTGTTGATAAGTTTCACACAAAGCTAAGAAGATTAAGTAGGAAAGTAGATCTTGGCAATAGCCTGGAGTTATATAATCAGAGTGCGGTATAGATTTAGGACACCTTTATTTTAAGTAATGAGAGGTGTGATGGGGGTGGGTAGGGAGGCATATTTACCCCTTCTGCAACCTCTATGTTAAGAAAATAGTTCTTGAGATATTAATTGTTTTTATGCAGCAGTCAGCCAGTGTTAAAACTGATTTGTAACCATAATTTAAAGACTTATTAATGAATAAATGGTGATCAGTTTGTTCCGATGTTCACAGCCTGTTGCCACAGCATGTTTATTTAAGTCTAAAGTCTAACTTAACCAAACTCATCGTTCTAATCACTTGTCGCAACTTGTGCCAGAACAGACCGGTCACAATTTAAAGATGGTTACAAATCAGTTGTGACACTCGCTGACTTGAGGTTACATTTACAAAAATATTAATATCTTAAGAACTATACGTTTTCTTGACATAGGGGTTGCAGAAGGAAGTATGCCAATTTGTCTTTTAAAGTAGTCCATATTGTCTTTTAAAGTGATAGTTACTAAATATCTTTGGTCCTTGCAAGTCTAAAACATGCTGCTGATTCTATATATAGTATATAAAGTATATTATTATTATTTTTTTTTTACTTGGAATGTTTCTTATTATTTATTGTCTTCACTGCCACTGTTGTCTTAATATTGTCCTTAGTTTAGAGGGTTGCCCGGAAGAGATCGCTTTAAGCGATTAGGCCGCCCTTTGTTCAACATTTACTGTACTTAGTTTTAAGAACAAGGTTTTAATTTTTGGTGAACAATAAAGTGTTTTCATTCATTCATTCATTCACTCATATGCCTCCCCACCCTCTCCCCAACCCCTCCCATTACTTAAAATGAAGGTGCCCTATATCTATACCTCACTCTATAATCAATTGTCTTAACCATGATTCCACCAATTTGTAAATTTCATTGTGACTTTAGTAGTTTGTTTGGTTTGATTCTCATGAAATTGGTTATAGATTTTTTTACAGATTGTAGTTTTGTATAGTTACAATCATAATGGAAGATCTAAGAGAAGTTTACACATATTTATATTAGAATTGTACATAGTTGAAGCTGTAGGACTAGGAATGTAAAATTTAAAAATGTATTCATTATCAACTACACTGATATATTATATAATAATAACAGCCCATGAACATCCCACTGTTGGTCGGGGGCTTCCCCCCATAGGGGATAGTATACAGAGGAACAGTATACCCATCACTCTTGTCCAAGTCGACTAGGCAGGTTTGACACAGTGGTTATCTCGATGTGCAGGTTTCATCACAATGTTCTTTCATCTTCAGTCAGTTCCTGTCCACTGCTGCATGTCACCGCTGTTAGCACGTGGTGATTGTAACAATATGCACATTAGGTCAGAAAACTAAATGAAACATGATGAAAAATATGAACAGAATGCGAACCCGCGCCTTTTGAGTTTTGGATGCTTGCACTTGCCATTACACTACCACAACACTAATTTAGTCTTTTCTTATTGCTAAAAGCTGGCAAACAAGCAAATGGGAAGTGGCCACCGTTGCCTATGGACATTTGCAACATCAGGAGCTTTGCGAAGATGTTGACAACCTTGAATAAAGTCCTTTGAGTATCCTATTAATATTATATATGAGAATGTTTGTTATTCTTTCATTCAAAAATTACTGAATGCATTTTGATGAGCTTTCATAGCCATATAGCTTTATCTATTATTATGGTATACAGCTAGTCACTCACATCTGGAGATTCTACAGCATTTTGAAAACCCAATATTCCATACCATAATATATGCACTATGGTTCATCAAAATTAAAGAAATGCACAAGCACTTACAAATGCAAATAATTAAGGAAGTAATTGTGTGGAGGTTTCTTTATATTTTTGTGGTGTGTCGATGATAGCTACCTGTTGGACAGCGATGATGCACCACTGGCGAGAGTCCATGGTTCTATCGCCATGCGGGAGCTTGGCTCGACCGCTTGAGAGGAGAATACAAAATAAGACTGAGTGTTGTACTCTAGATGTAATAGTTGCTTAATTAATTTAACACTAAACTTAAGAACATATATACAGAAATCCTAATTGCTATGTGATAATATTTGCAACATAAATATGTTTGTAGATGCATCCTTGAATGTTTTATCTGTTTTCTGTATTGACAGATTTTGGCATGTACATGGATTAGTCAATTTTAACCTTGCTAATTATGTAGCAATAAATTATTCCATGTATGTGACGTAACACTCTACCTATCTCTTACCAAGATAAACTAATTAGTCACATAAACCAATTAGCAGTAGCCCACACTAATTCTCGCCATATTGTGTGAACTCCGAGGCCAGATTTAGCAAATATAGTCCTTAAAAGAAAGGTCTTTTAAAGTTACGACCAATCTCTACAATCAATTCTCTTCACATTGCTACTGCTTAGTGTTGCTACTGTTCACAGGAAGCAAGAAAATAAAAAAATCATGGACAGAGGAATGAAAATCTCACCCCATCTCTGATATAGACCGATAGACAAGGAGCGCCCTACTGACCACACGTCAGGACAGTCCTCCCCACACCACACACGTCCCTGGCATCTGTAGCTCGCACAGTTAGCAGCTAGGTGTAGGATCAATTGGAGGTTCAAGACTGAATCGCACTACACTCTAAGTAGGTGAGTGTAGTGTGATTGTGTCTTTGACATTCAAGATTCTCTCTCTCTTTATTACGCTTCGAGTGTATGTTTATTTATATATGATCTCAGGAAGCAAGAAACTAAAAACAATTTTTTTTTGCATTTGACTATGCTGTACTTTCTGTTTATGGTTATATTTTTTTTTGTATTTTCATTTCAGGCAGCACAGTTTTCAGATTTATACAAATGGCAAAGAGATCATCTAAAAGGTCCAGAATTTGTGTTACACGATGGACCACCGTATGCAAATGGGGATTTGCATATGGGTCATGCTGTTAACAAAGTAAGTACTTCATTTAGGTTTTACCATTGTTACTCATAGTTAAAATAAATCAAATTCAATAAGTATAATATTTTTATTATGTTGGTATACAATAAACATAATAAAAATATTATACTTATTGTCTGCTGAAGCAAGGAGTGGAGAAAAGCATCTGATATTTTATACTAATATATAAAGCTGAAGAGTTTATTTGTTTGATTGAATGCGCTAATTTCAGGAACTACTGGTCTGATTTGAAAAATTCTTCCAGTGTTAGATAGCCCATTTATCGATGAAGGCTATAGGCTATATATCATCACACTAAGACCAATGGGAGTGGAGCACCAATGAAGAATGTTTCAAAATCGGGCATTTTTTCAGGGCAGGACTATGTCTGCTGGGACTGCTAGTGCGCTAATATATATATAAACAGGTAGATGGACATAATTAACATGCCTTTGTTATTGATTTTAGATAATCAAAGACATAAATAACCGCAGTCAGGTGCTTCAAGGCAACAGAGTACATTATGTGCCAGGTTGGGACTGCCATGGGTTACCAATAGAACTTAAAGCCCTGCACAAAGCTAACAAAACTAAAGATGAACTCACAGAACCAGTTAATATTAGGTAATGTCTTAACTATACAGTGTAAACTTTATATAACGACACTGAAGGGACTCTGCATTTTATGACGTTATAGAGAATTGTCGTTAAATGGAGAGAAGTCTGTTATTTTGGTCTGATGTCTTTTGCTGCACCAGTAATTTTATTGTATTTTTTTAAAATATTTTATTAATATCTTGCGATATTGAGGCATCTTGGTGATAAAGGAAGTACTTAGAAATTACGGTATGTCGGAATTTCTTAGAAAGAGTGCCGCCAGTCGAGTTTATTACGGGCTAAGATAATAAAGCGATAAAAGAACAACTGCACAGTTTTTACTATTTTTGGCAACTTAAAGGGTACTTTTTATTACTTAATTGTTGTCGTTATTGAGATTGTAATGCTATATAGAGTGTATCATTGTATGGAAGACAAGCTTTTTTTTTGGCCAGGGGAAATCCGTTTGAGGACTAAGCCGCGACAGGCACAGAAGCCTGGAGGGATGTTCGCGACCTGTGTGAGTGTGTGGGATTCGCCAGATCGGGGATGGCACTAGTAGCGTACCCGGTCAGAACCGGTGCCACGCTATTGCCACTCCCCAGTTAGGAATACCCACTAAAACCCCTGGGTGTTCCGTCCTGCGCCTTATGCCAGGGCTACGGGAAATGGGCTGCCCGACGCCGCAGTGCCCTGGCAGGCGTGGGCCCCCCTAACTGGGCCTCTTCCTATGCCAGGGGTCGTATCCCCCGGCTACTACTTGGTCTCATTCTTACGTGGGGCGTTCTGTAACGCGCCCCACGAGAAGAGAGATGAGCGCGCGCGGAACACTCGCGCTCTCATCTCGACGGCATGTGCGGGTGAGTGAGAACCCCTATACCCCTAGGGGCCCCAGCCGCGCCGCCCGCTTACGGTGGCCGAAGGTCTAGCTCGGACCTTCGGCGTCGGCGCGTCCTCCTTTGGCGGGAGCGGAGCAAAGACGTACGCTCACGCTCCCGCTCCGCCTCCTCCTTCGCAAACATGATGTGCTCGCAGAAGGAGGAGACGATGGAAGACAAGCTAAACCAACCAAAGCCAAGTGATTTTTTTAAAAAATTTTTATTGCA